>JAHTLZ010000111.1:9690918-9702181 GCA_023846285.1 Phrynocephalus versicolor | reverse complement strand
CACACACACACACACACACACACACACACACACACACACACACACACCTACTTAATTTGCAGCCAGCAGGAAAAGATCTCATAGTTGAAGTTCATGTGACACACTTTATAGAGGAATCTGGCAAATGCCTCTGATCAGGTTCTATTAAAAGCTAATTAGGGCTCTGAGGAAACTGATTTGGGGACTATAACCAATGTAGCTAATTTATTTAGGAAATCAGAAGCGTTCTGTACAAAATCTAATGTTTCTCTAGCTCTTACTCCTTGGGCTGCCTCCCCCCCACAAATAAACATAAAAAATATTTATAAGATGACATACTTCTTTCTGGCAGTTATCTTTTGCCCCTTTGTCCTCCTTTCTTCCTTTATGTCTTCCTAACGGTGAAATTTCACACATTGTGCAAAACCTACCTAGCGTTCCCTTGCTTTCTGTGCACACATGTGAAGGAGGTTAGACCTCAGATAGGAAGCAGAAGGGGCCCGTTTTAAAATTAAATGTACATTTTACAGAATCAACAGGCAAGGATAAAAGTGTAATATGCCCATAGCAATTGATTGTCACAGTGCAGCTGTCTCTGAGATAATTGTTCTGACACCTCCTCTTCATTCACCATGGGAGACTTCCTCCTTCCCAAGTGAACCTTAAGTTAACTGTGTGACAATAATTATTACCCCAATCAAATTATAGTACTGAACACTTTCTCTTAAGATGCTTATGCCCAGCAGTCATCAGTTCTACCCAAAATAACTTTTGAATTCACTTGACACCATCAGTGTGAGAAATGCAAATAACTATTTTCGTAGCATGTGAAAAACACCTTAATGCTTTTCATGTTCTCTTGCTGAATTTCATTCCCTGGCTACTTGCCCAGCTGTCCATTTTAATGAGATACAGTAGTTGTAAATTTTTATGCTGCCAGTGCCCAATGCAAGCACTACAACCAGCCCAACCCAACCCAACCCAACCCAACCCAACCCAACCGAAAGCAAGAAAGCACGCTGACTGCAGCAAGATGCTTTTTGACAGCCATGTAAGATCTTGCCCCAGTCATGTGAGGCTATAGAACTACATTTTAGATAGGTTGGCATTTGGAACACAAGGGGAGCCTATAGACAAAATTGTCTTGAATCATGTGCAGAATGTATCTTGAGCAAGGTATAAAAAATAGTTTGTTTGCATGAGAGCTTATCTAATTTGCATCTTCCAGACCCAAATGCAGACTGATTTCAAAAATCTATGCACTTTTGGTATACATAAATCGCTATTCATATCTGCTTCACTAAGTAACGGAAATTACTTTGAAAATGTGGACATTTGAACAATGTGTATGAAAAATGAGTGCAAAGATGCTTTGACCAATGGGATAATGTCTATACTTTGTATATATTTCAATGTCTGCAATATACACACAGTTCAAAAAGCACACAGAAACGTGTGTGTGTGTGTGTGGAGGGGGGAGGGTGTCTTGTAGTGTCAGACCTGAGTCAGATCTAACATGGCCAAGCCAAGCTTAGCCAAGTGTTCTGCTTATACTGTATACTGCCCCATAGTGATTAAAGTACGCTCTGGGCTGTTTACAATTTAATCATGTGGGCTACACATTGCCCCCCCCAGTACTCATTTTACTGACCTTGCAAGGACAGAAGTTTTGAGTCAACCATGAGCTGGCTACCTTGAATTGAACCCTGGGTCATGAACAAAGTTTTGGCTGCAGTGCAACAGTTTAACCGCTATACCAGGAGGCTCCTTCAAGGCTGAAATTATGAAAAGGAGAAACTTGATAAGATTATGCTTGACATATTGCCTATCTCTTATTTTTTTAGCAACCTCCACTTCATTTTTCTCTGAAATGATGCTAACTAGTTAGCTGCCCCCCTTCTCCTGAATAATTCAGGTCCCTGCCTTTGCTCCCTCTTTCTGCTGTGAGACGGATTAAGCAGAGCTTGTCAAATGTTCCTTATTAAAGTTTTTATTCTGGTTTGCCAAAATCAGAATTTCAGAAGTTTGGCCAATAAAAAGTACATAATCATTGCCCACAGTTTCTCTTAGGAGACAGAAGAAGACCTGATTGATCTGATAGGACAGATCTCAGCCACACCTTGCATAAGCAGGCAGTCTTGTGTGCCCTTGGAGCTGTGTTCTTAACTCACAGCCACAGACATGTCACCTCATTTGACCTCAGAGAACTCCAGTGAGGTTCATGCAAGGTGTGCTATAGCTGTGAAGCACCTGTGAGAAATCAAACTTCTTAAATGCTTCCAGACTGGGCTTTCTTACAAAATTTTTGATGTGCATAAACCTGATGTATTAAGCAATATATTCAGTGGACTAAGGCTTCCGAAAACTGTCAGCAGCTCGGCGGTTTGAATCCCGGGTGCCCCGCAGCGGAGCAAGCTCCCGCTAATAACCCCAGCTCCTGCCAACCTAGCAGTTCGAAAGCATGCCAATGCAAGTAGATAAATAGGTACTGCCATAAAAAGTGGGAAGGTAAAACAGTGTTTCCTTGCAGCCATGCTGGCCACGTGGCCATGGACTTGCACAACACTGGTTCTTCGGCTTGAATACGTAGATGAGCACCGCCCCTAGAGTTGGACATGACTAGCATGCATGTGTGGGGAAAACCTTTATTCCTCTTCAGAGAGCTATAGGCTTCAGAAGACTGTGCCCCACAACCATTGTTATACTTCTGCATTTGACAAAATCTAATGAGGACAGGGAGGAAAATCATTGGACTGATAACTGCAAGAGGTACAGAAGCTCTTTGGTTTGGACTGATTTCTCGGAGACTAGCTCTTTGGGTGGGCTTGGAGTGAAGTGTCTTCATAGTGCAGTTCATTCAGTTAAAGGGGGAGATATCTGCAGCCAATCCTAGTCCCTCAGTTCCTCTCTCACTTTCTCTCACCCATCTAACAATTAAATCTGTGCTGAAATATTTTGTTATGGGGGGTTAATTGACAAAGATGGGGAAAGTTACTTTATTCATCTGGTCATTCCTAGCTGGGGCATGCTAAGAGCTATGAACCAAAAAGATACATTTTGCAAGTTTTGATTCTTGATGTAAACTAATTATTACACTCATAATACCATAAAAAGAACTCTCCTCTATCAGAAAAAAAGGTCCAACAAATTCAGCACTTTGTTTCTGACAATGGCAGGTGGAAGCAGCTGAGCTACCTCTGCACTTTATCATTTCCAGATATGGTAGTATGTTGCTCTTGTAATCCCCATTCAGGCTATCAGTTATGGGGAGGTATAGTCCAACATCAGCGGAGGATCTTAAGAAGGAAAAGCTCTATTAAACACTCATGAATGGGGTGTGAAATGGACTCATGATATTTAGAGGTACAGGGCCTTTACAGTATTTGTATTGATTCAGTGTCCCTTTCATGAATGATAACTGTTCAGTCATGTATCTTATTGATTACTGACTTTGTTTGCTTGTGATTAACACCTAATTGGAATGACACATGTATCACCCTTCTTTATATTGTTCTAAAGATGAACTGCAGTGGCTTCTCAGAACTGTGGTTTTTAATGGTGATGATTATGGAGGTAGCCCATTAAATAGGAGCTTGCTGCAGTTTGAGTAAATGCTCTCAACTAGAGATGGGCACGAAATGAACAATTTTTCATTTCCGTTTTTGTTTTTTTGTTTCGTTATGCAACGAAACGACAAATGAATTTTGTCTCTAAAATGAAACGAAACGAACAGAAACACCGGAAATTTTGTTGTGCGTTTCGTTTTCGTTACTGCAACACAAGTGATCTGCTTTAAATGCTTTAAAAAATCACAAAAAATTGAAAAAAAAGGTAACGAAATGGTAACAAAATGAACAAAAACAATTTTTTGCAAAAAATCACGAAAAACGGAAACGAAACGAAACGAACCCCCTAAACGACAAACGAAACACCATTTTTTAATTCGTGCCCATCTCTACTCTCAACCACTGCAGAGTGAAAAGATGTGACTTCAGTCATAAGCTAAAACCAAAGGGGAGGAGAACTGGTTTAAAAAAATAGTGGAGAGATACATTGATCTGAGGTAACCTAGTGACCCAGTGCTTGTTTATCTTTCTACATATCATTTCAATAGGCCCATTCTTCTGAATCTTTGGCCCTCCCAATGTTTTGGACTAGGACGCCAACAGTGCTTTAACATGGTCCATACTGGCTGGGGCTTCTAAGATATTTATTTTATTTATTTATCTTTTTAATAGGCCACCTTTCTCCCAATAAGGGGATTTGAGATGAACCCCCAAACTTCTGGAAGACTTTGGTTTTCCACCCTACTTATATTATTCGTTGTGCAGGTTGTGCCAATCCTACAATGCTTTTACTGCTTTTCTTCTAAAATATTTCTATTCTGTCCTCCATTTGATCTCAACCTTTGTTGTCTCAGCCTCCTCATACACCTCGGTTTAAGCCCAAGATTCCTCCCCCATCTCTCACTAACCTGGTATTAGTTGCTTCTTATTGTGCGGATATCCTAGCCACCTGAATATGCTCGTGTTCAGTGTTGTCTCCAAGAAGTATTTAAGGGTGTATTTCTTTGCAATAGCTATCCTTATATTTGCTTCTTCTATCCCTTCCCCTCCTTTTTGTCATCTCCCTGTTTTAGACTGCATGCCGTGGTCCTCAGTCTCCTTTTCCGGATCTGTCTCTTTTTCATTCCTGTAAGGGACCCATGTTTTGATGCTTAGTACATTCAACAAATATTAAGAGCCAGTTATGAGCTCCCTAAACATTTCCTTAGAGTGGCACCTTGCTGTCTAATAAACCTCCTTTATAATTAGGGTGTTCTAGAGAATGTGTCCCATCGTTCCCCATCCCACCCCAGCAAAATACTGGAAATGAGGAACTGCAAATGCAAAAACAAAACAGCATCATTAAAATGCAGAAATGATTATGTGCCATATGAAGGAAACCAGCAGGCTGTGATAGGGACAGAAGTTAATAACACAGGCTCATAAAGGAGATGGTTGTATGCTCGTCGTCCCCTGCTGCCTCTCCAAACTATAATCGGTCTCTGCTAGCAATAGACCGTAAGCTTGCCAGTCCATTGCAAAGACAGAAGGTACATTTGCTTTTTGTTTCTGGCACGGTAGTTAAATGAGAAGAGCTCTTGATTCAGGTGAATTCAATGCACGTTCTGTTCTCTAATCATGTACTGTTCTTATTTCTCCCCTTCCAAAATCACGGCCTAAAGCAGCTTCTGATTCTCAAACGAAGTCTTTACAGTTTTGTTCTCCTTGGTTCCATGCTTCTGTTCTCGCCTTCTATCATTTATATTCTGCTTAATTAATGTAAACAAATGGGATTTATTTAACTGTAACAAAGGAGAGAACTACAAATTACCAGTTCAACCATCGTCTAAAAAATCCAAGAGTTCAAGTCACTCTTGTGACTCTTTAGGTGGTGCCACTACTTTTTCATCTAGGACAGTGGTTCCCAATCTTGGATCCCCAAATGTTCTTGGACTGCAACTCCTGTAAACCATTGGCAGCACAGCCACTGTTGATGATATCTGGGATATTTTATTCCAGGAATACCTGGGGATTCAAAATTTGGAACCACTGATCTAGGACATGGAAGACACGGAGAGTCTCACAACAAGAGTAACTGATGGCCAAGGATGTCTAGGTGGCATAAGATCACTTTCCAGATGTCTTACCTCCCTCTCCTGTCATTCATGAGCTCTCCTTTCCCTTTCCCTTCTCTCTCTCTCTCAATCTCAATCCCAAGAAGGAAATCTTCTGACGGGGCTTAGCATAATGTATCTTCTTGGCCTCTTTGTGCAGCACCCAGAGCTGGAACAGTTACCCAGTCCAGGGATCCTCCCTCTCAGTCACCTCCCAAGCCTCACTAGGTGTCACTGCCATAACGTCCACTGCTTCTGCCAGATGCCCTTTCCACTCAGGTTCTACTGTGTTCTTCCAAGCAAAGCAAAAAGCAAAGTGTGCTGCTTGTGTATTACCCCCATAGCGCTTAAAGTACTCTCTGTGTAGTTTATAATTTATTTATGCAGGCTACACATTGCGGAGTGAGTACTACGTTTACCGACCTCAGAAGGATGGAACGCTCAGTCAACCATGAGCTACTTGGAACTGAACCCTCAGGTTGGGAGCACCATTGTAACTGCAGTACAGTACCAACCCCATACCCACTGATTTGCCATCTGCGTATTCAGTTATCTGCGGTTGGGAATCAGCAGGCGGTGGGGGTGTCGGGTGTCAGGGGCGAAAGCTGCGCCGCACTGCCCTGCTGGCGGACTGGGTGGTGTTTTCATACCCAGCACCCCAGCATCCCTGTTATCACCATCACCCCCGGATAAGAGCATTCACTCTTATCCGTGGATTTCAGTATCTGTGGGGTGGACCAGAACTTATCTCCTGTGGATACAGGGGTCCTACTGTACAGCAATTTAAGCACTGTGCTCCAGGGCTCCTTGAAAAAGCATACAACTCCACCCCCTTAGATTGGGACTTGGGAAAAGAGCAGTGAAATGTACAGGCTGATCTTGTCCCAAAGAGCCTCTCTTGGCCTATTCTTTCAGTAGCTGGGAAGATGCAGGCTCTAAAAGCTGTTTTCAGTACTAGATCTGAATACAAATATTTGAAGGGCTGAATAAAATGTTTATGGGCATATGTAGGGTGCCAGCTTCTGTATTAGCAACCTGTATAGGCTTTGGTGACATATCTGTACCAATACACTTCGGCTGTTGCACCATCCTTCTCTGATGTGAACACATGCCCTATAATATATAATAGTGACAGTGTTTTCTTCAGTTGCTTTCGGGGAATCTGTGGGTTCAAATCATGCATGTTCAGACCTGTGTGATGTACCCAGACATCCTAGAAAATTGGACATTTAAGGAGCGATCCTATCCCAGAAGTGAAATATGTGCTTTGCCTGAAAATTACTCCAGGATCGTTTCCCGGCACTTCCATGTGAAATAGTCTCAAGGCCCAATATATCTCTGTGTAACCCACTGCCAGCTAGAGAGGGTAGTCCTAGGCCTGAGGAACTAATAGTCTAGCTCAGGACCGAGGAAGTCTGGAGCTTTAGATGTGCAGTCTTTTTCCATGGGAGAAGATCAACGGAAGCATCAATCTTTTTAGTGACCCAGAAGATTTTCACATAGGGATGGAACTATAGCTAATGAAATCATTGCTTTTGCTGAAACTGAATTTGGCTACTTTGAGACCAATCAGGTTGACTGATATGTCAACACATTATCTTGTTCTTTTCAAGTTATTCTTTAAATACAACCATAGGGTTGGTGTACATATATATGTGTGGTTATAGGAAAAGCCAGATCTGTTTTCCCCCACCTTCTTTTCAATTTTATTGCACCTGTGAGAAGTAAATTGTTTTGCTAGGCTCTCCTGGAAGCAGATCGATCATGAGGCAGACGGTTTTTCATTTTGGTATAATTGACATCTGCAGATGGCCCCCTTTGCCATTAAATAAGAATTAGAGGCACTTTGTAATTATCTCCTCTTTTAGGCTCTCCTTTGCTGCAGTCTTATCTATTTGATTCCTTTTCCTGGTTCTTAATTTACATTTTGATGAAAAAGGTATAAATAGTGAGGAAATGAGTTTGTGTACAGAGTCCCTCTCCCACTTTTTCCTCTTCCCCTGTGCTAGAAAGCCACAATTGTCACCATACAATCATAAAAGTTTACATGCATGCCTTCAGGACTCAATTCCCAAGAAACTCTGCTCTTTAATTCAGAACTAAGCTACACTATCAGCAAGAGCCTGGAATCATTAATATCAAAATACAGTTTGAGTAGTTTTCTTCAACATGGGTCTTTCCTTGTCTATTGGATTACATGGACTACAGCTGCCATCATCTTCAGCCATAGTGACCAGTGGATGGACTTTCTGTGGCTGATGCGACTTGTTGTCCAGAAGATAGATAGGACAAGCTGGGAAGGCTGTGGGTGATGTGCCGCAGATGTCCTTACATTTCTAACTCTTAATTGTTTAATAGTAGCAAGCAACAGACTGATTATCCTAAATGACTTGGGACCTCTATATCTGGTAGAACACCTACTCCCAGCTTGGACTACCCATCTAACCCAAACAGCCACCTGTTTGGTGAGATAATTGTATTCCTTGCTATGGTGTGATGGGTTGCATTTCTATTTAAATGTGTTGTTATTCAGTTGTTCAGTTGTGTCCGACTCTTTGGGACCCCATGGACCAGTGCATGCCACTGCCTCCCGGAGTTTGGTCAAATCCATATTGGTTGCATCAATGACACTGTCCAACCATCTCATTCTCTGCCATCCTCTTTTCCTTTTGCCTTCAATCTTTCCCAACATCAGGGACTTTTCCAATTCACATTACAGCACAGTAATGCTTTTTGTGTTGCATCCATATGTGACAATTAGCATATGTAAATTTCTTGCAAATATCCCTCCTCTGTGTGTGTGTGTGTGTGTGTGTGTGTGTGTGTGTGTGTGTGTGTGTGTGTGTGTGTGTGTGTGTGAATGTTATGGGGAAAATGGCAGGCTGGTGGGTCTCTTTAACCATTTTCATTTCCAGTTCAGTGACCAACTTACTTTTCATTTGTGACTTCCTGAATCCCTACCACCTTATCTAGTCAGATCAGGCTATAACATCTCTGGTTAGAAACTGTGGCTGAAATCCAGTATGTAATAAGTGACAACCATGATAGGACTGTTGAATCAGTGGAACTTATAGAGATATTTACTCACCAGATCATAGCTGATTTAATGGGCCTGCTATGGTTGTGACTTACTACTGGGTTTCAGCCTGTGTAATATTTGTGTTTTGAATAACAATGAGCACACTGTTTTTTTACAAACATATTTTGTTTATTTGTTGTTTTCCTTGGCTGGTGCAGGCTGGCAGTTCACCTTTGAGTCCTTGAGCCCTTGGACCTGC
The DNA here is from genome assembly GCA_023846285.1 of Phrynocephalus versicolor. Lineage (NCBI taxonomy): Eukaryota > Metazoa > Chordata > Lepidosauria > Squamata > Agamidae > Phrynocephalus > Phrynocephalus versicolor. The sequence goes on along the minus strand of JAHTLZ010000111.1, from coordinate 9,693,265 downwards.
AGTTCTCTTTGTTAGCCCTCGCTCTTGTTAATGCCATCCAGTTTTTTCTTTCCCAAGTGCTGAAAAACTCAAAATAATTTGTTGACAACTAATTTGCACCGTTGCGTTATGGCTCCTTGTAATCCCAAGCCTTCAAAAAGAAAAAGACAACAGCAGAGTGTTGGACAAGTCAGAAGTAATTACAGATGCCGTGTTGAAGCCTTCATTTTGCCGGTTGCCCGTGCCTGTGTGAATCAGCAGCACGATACAAGATGCCTTAAGATTAGCACTTCCTCTCCTTAGAAAGCCGTCATTCCATGTTATAATTTGTGGCGTATCTCTGAAGTGGCAGGATGGTATTTGCAGGCTATTACTTGGGTATGCGCCATTCATCTTTGGCTCCGAACTCTCCAGCCTGCTTCAACAGCCATGCAAGTCACATCTATTTAAGGCTGCAAGAAGATGGAAAGGCCTTTGCTGACCCCACATAGGCAGAGAATCACACGGAGAGAACAGTCGTCACATTCTTATGAAACAGAATGTGACAGGTTTGAAAGTTGACAAGCTTCCTCATGACCATCTTCCTGCCGTTCTCATCTGGAAAGGATTCCTTTCTGCTCTGAATAAAAGAGTTACGGTATATCCTTCATCTCTAGAAGGTCTTTCTGCTCTGTGATGTATTATTTATTTCTGGTACAGCAATGTGCAGAACAAAAACAAAACAAAATGTTGGCAACCCTGCAAGGTTAATAAGGTTAATATTTCAAAGCAAACTCTTTCTCTGGCAAACATCTGCCTACAAATCTCACTATACCAGAATTTCCTGAGGTTGGTACCCTCCCTGGTTCATTTTAGGTAATGTGTGTCAAACATCTTCAGCGCAGGCCGTGCATGTTGGGATTTTCACTCCAACACACCTGGTTGAAGATTCTCAGACAGGTAATTTAAGAAATCAATTTTCCATGGTATGCATTCGGTATAATTTCTTTCACATTCAAGAATCAAAGTGTTTTCACTTACAAATTCTCATGTATCACAAAAGAATAAAAGTTGTATGTGAATGTACTCACCTTAATGGGCTATATTAAGCTATACAGACATTCTACATGTAATGCAAGCAGTAAATATATTGAGTGCCTCGTGGAGCAGTGGTTAAACAGCTGTACTGCAGCTAAAACTGTGCTCATGACCTGGGGTTCAATCCCAGGTAGCCGGCTTGTGGTTGACTCAGCCTTCTATCCTTCCAAGGTCGGTAACATGCGTATCCCACTTGCTGCGGGGGGGGGGCAATATGTAGCCTGTATAATTAAATTGTAAACTGCCCAGAGAGTGCTTTGAGTGCTATGGGGTGGTATATAAGCAGAACATTTTGTTTTGCTTGAGTTCAGCACATCTTAAACCTCACTCCAGCCTCACTCAATTTTCTTTCAACTTACCTCTCTCTACAGGTCTTGGAAATCTCCAGCTGATCTCTTAACTTTCATTGTATACTTTCATTGAGTGAGAAAGGCAAGAGTTAGCAGCAACGGTAATAGGGTGTATGGAGGGCAAGATGAATAGTGAGAGAATGCAAAAAATGAAACAAGTGCAAGTTCAGATGAGTCTCTCAGGTTTCCATTCAGTCCTTATGAGGTGATCCAGGGAGAGGACAGAGTGGGTCTTTCATTTATTACTCAAATGTCTTATGACTAGAACTAGGTTAAGACTTTTCAATATTTTTTTAAAAAAATTCACTCAGAGTGAGTTTGCAGATCTAATCCTTGAATAGTTGTTTTGTGGTTTTTGCTCTTATTCTAAATGTATAGTTTATGCTGAGCTGCACAAGAGGTAAATGGTGAGAATTAAGAGTTTAGAATCTCAGGTTTAGTGTTCATGCAAATTAAGGAACAAGATGATAAGGACCAAAAACAAAACAAAACAAGACAAAACAATAATCAAAAACAAGTGTGGAATGAGAGCATTTGATCACATTGGAAAGGGTCATTGATTGGGGGTGATCTCCCTTAAAGCAACCCTTATAAATAGCTTATAGCTTGTAGCTTAAATTATAGGTACTTCGCCTTTCTCGGCGATCCTGGGGTGTGATAGTGTTTTTATTTGTTTTTATATTGTTTATTGTATTAATTAGTCTATTGTTCTTATTCAATTGTTGATTGTTGATTTGCTTGTTGGCGCATGTCGCCTCGTTGTTAGCCGCCTAGAGTTCAAATTTTGAAGATGGGCGGGATATAAACGCAACAATAAATAAATAAATAAATAAACCCTTCTATGCACACAGGAATTGCTCCAGACCAAAAGAGAATAATCCTGCTATTGAACCAAGATAGATAGATAGATAGATAGATAGATAGATAGATAGATAGATAGA
>JAHTLZ010000111.1:9666269-9687603 GCA_023846285.1 Phrynocephalus versicolor | reverse complement strand
AAAGTCTGTTTAATGAGAATGTCTCTTTAAAGTTTGTGTTATCATTGGGCAACAAAAATGAGATTTTTGCAGCTAAAGGGAAAAATGGAATGTACATAGCAACATAAGTGATAAAATGAATGACGGAGACATTACAGACATTCACTAGCATACCAAATCTGCTAAATATTCTACATTTGTAAGGTTTGACAGTACAATTTAGGCTCATCCCAGGAATCTGTCAGTGCAAATGTGGAGAACATCTACAATAGCATTTCTATTAGCAAGCTTGTGAATATGTTAATACAACAGTCAATGTGCCTTTTAATTCAACTTTGAATTAATTTACCATAGGCAAACAGGAATTTCATGCAGATGAGTCCATGAACTGATGGAGGAAGAACAGATCTCTTCTTCCTCTTTCACAGGTCCTGGTAGAGAATACCTTTAAAAAAAACATTTTCCTGCTAAGATGCTAACATCCTGCATTTCCATGCTTGTCATGGATGGAGAAGCTTTTCATGCTCAACCTGGCAGTGCAGGCTTTTAATCACTCTGTAGGCTAGTCGTTCGGACATTTGCGGACTAGAAACTTCTGTGATCTTCTTAGCACATCTATTTCAACTGAATATGAATATTCTTTATGTTATTTTTGGTGGCATTATTTCTGGAGACATAGCTGTCACAGCAAAATTAAAAACAGCAGTTCCAGGGGCAGTATAAGGACTTAACATGTTTTGTTTGGCATAAGCTTTCATGGACCGCAGTTTGCTTCACGACTGCAGAACTTGAAAGTTGAAGTCAACTAAAACTTGATCATCTTCAAAATACCTCCAGACACTTTGTTGGTGTTGTTTACATGTTTACATGTTTCACCTGCAGTACAGGCATTTAACCACTGCGCCACGAGGCTCGATCAGGGGACTGAAAACCAAGCTCTATGAGGAAAGACTGAAATATTTGGCCCTGTTTAGTCTTGAGAAAAGAAGAGGGAATGAAGATATGATGGCACTTTTTAAATACTTGTCAATTCGTACAGAAGACAGCAGGGTTTGTTCCTGATCATCCCATCCCAGAGTGCAGGACCTCTATAATAATGGGTTCAAGCTACAGGAAGCCAGATGTTGGCTGAATATCAGGAAAAACTTCTTTACTGTTAGAGCAGTATGGCAGCGGAACCAGTTATTTTGGGAGGCAGTGACCACTCCAAGGCTGGATGGCATTCAGATGCAGGGGGTTGGGTTGCTTAACATTCTACATCATAGGCCCCTTCCAACTTCATTTTTCATGAGTCCTTGATTAGATTAAGAAAGATTGACTGGCCCAAAGTAAATTAGTGAATTTCATAGCCAAATGGGACTTGAATCTGCACAGGCCAAATCCCAGTCCGAGTCTCTGACCAAGGGATATGCTTGATTGATTATTTATTTGAGTTTCCATCCCACCTTTTTTCCAGAATTGAATTGAAGGCAGCTTATACTAGAATTAAAGAACAAGTGCAAATGAAGACACAGCGGGCATAGTCCCATTTTTATAAGGCACAGTGAAAAGGCAATTATATCTGCCTTCTGACAGGCTTTCCTTTGTATGCACAATCTCTCACTGGTCATTTGAGTAGTCATGATTGGTTATGTGAAAGGGAGCATATCATGAAAAAGTGCACATTTTTCTCTCTCCATAGAATTCTGGCCAATAAACTGTAACTGTTGAAATATACATGTAATTAAACCAGTTATGATATTAAGATACATATAATTAAGTAAAACTATTTCAAAACATTTAAATTAATACAATTAGAATTAGAATTTTTAAAAACTGCAGTTATGTGCAGTAATAAGGGGATTCACAGTTAGATATTTATGGATTTTTTTTCAGTTCCATACCCTCAGAATTTTGCAAGGCTGAGCAGGGTCTGAACCCAAGCCTTATGAGTTCTAGTCCATCATTATATTCACTATATCGCACTAGATGTTTTTACTATGGTTCACACCACTAAAACCTATAGGCAGGGAGTCACTGAGGACCTGCTGAACAGAGGGCTGGCTTTTGGTTAGCATTGCCCAGCATTATCCCTTCTCAGAGGCACCAGCTTTCTAAGGATGTTGCCCTTGTTTGCTACCTGAAATGCATTCAGAACAATTGATTGAAAAGAAGAGATTTCTGCATACAAACCACGTGCTATGCTACTGAGCTATAGCCCTTTCATCTTGATTTATGAGAACTTGAACAAGAAAGAAAGGGACTTGCTGAAAGCCACCTAGTGTGAAGGCACATAATACCGTCTATACATTAAGTTACTAGGGCCATGAATATTGAATGGATTGGCTTGTCCTAGGACTGGCAGAATAGAACGTTCATAACTCTTGAGTTGCACTTGTGTTTAGACGTCCTTCAGTTTGCTTCACTTTAATTTTATGAGTGTTGATTCGTTTCTGATTTTTGCCAACAGTTCTTCAGAAGAACAGTGACAGTAGAAGCCTATGTGTGCCTAAGGTCCCACAGTGAATTGTAGTCCAAACTATGCATGAGTAAACTATAAAGAAAACTGGAAGTATTTCTCCATCCTTTCTGTAAGTCCTTGCTAATCACAATGCAAACAAGGAAAAACTGACAAGTTTTCCAAGCCCCAGAGAACACTCGGGTTCTTGAGCTAACCCACTGGTGCAATTCAGAGGAGCTTCTGTATCTTTAGGGGAAAGGAAAGCCATTGCTCCATGGCAGAAGCCATGGGTTGGATGCAGATGATCATACAGCCTATTTCCAGCATATCTAGGAAGAATTGGAAAGATTTGAACAGAAGAATCAGGAAAGCTGTCAATCTGTGTATACCAAACTCTGTCCAGATATTTTGGGTACTGTGGCTCCCACAATGCCTTACAATTGGCTATGACGGATAGGGCTGGTGGGTATTATTGGCTAAAACACAGGGAGGGCTAAATTTTCCATACTTGGTGTAGACACTAGTGAGCTAGATGGACCAATGGTCAGTATAATGACCCACTGCATTCATCAGGAGCTAAACAATCCCTAAGCTTATCCACTCAGAATTGTCGAAGATCTGCTCCCTCCCAAGTCAAGCTTGGGAAGAATCTATCTATACACATTATGTACGTTTTCCTCCTTCCGTGCCCAGATTCTATAGCTGTAATCTGGGGGGCACAACTATGGTGACCTGCTACCTGCCACCGCAACTGAAAACAAGGGTTTATAGAAAACATATGAAGGGACATGCCAATTTCTTGAGTTTAGTTTGATATAGGCACTTCTCTGGAAGTTGAGTCATGGCTACTGGACTTCTTTTTTGAGAGAGAGAAACATTTTGCTGCTCATCCAAAGAGCTTCATCAGTCTCAGATTCAACTTCCAGATAAACTCACCTGGATGACTGAGAATCTTCACAGACATATAGGCACTTCTATCAGCTTGGTCAAACAAAGAAATGGCTATGGCCACAACTCAGGGATTTTAAAAAGTGAGGTTGCATCCTTTTAGGTCTGATGATCAGTACATGTAATTAACATATTGACGTGGGCCAAGCCATAAACGAATCAAAAGTCAGGATGCTAGGAGTATTCCATTTGTTCTTGCATCCAAATTAACTTCTTATTCTTTGGTCCACATAAATTGTGAAGGATTTGTAAACTGAATCTTAACTCACCCTGAACACTTCTTCAAAGAGCAATTTAGATATACCTTACTCATAATCATCCCCCAAACCCCTCCCTCTATATACACACAAGAATGTTCCAAGACTTTAATGTTGCAGTGATAAAACATCCATCTGCGCTGCAGACTAGAACACTCTTATAGTTAGTTTATGGCATACACATGTTAATAGTAAATCCATGACTGATTCACTCTTTGAGCAATGAGACCATCTGTCCATGGTCTTAAGTCATCCATTGCCACATCCATCCTGCATGCTGCAATTGAGAATAAGCATCAAAAACATCACACTGCTTCGAGTTGGAAGCAGATAGGCACAAACTGCCCAGAAGTTTCCAGATAATCTAGTTGATCCCTCTACCTTGATTGGCCATCTGGAGTTTGCCATGCAACTGGAAATGGCAGGGCAAGACAATTGGGGAGATCAGAGGAAGAACAGTCTTGGGATTTGGCAAGGGGAAGGAAGAGTGCCAGCTCAGAGCTGACTCAGCCTTCCATTCTTCTGAGATTGGTAAACTGAGTACCCAGCATACAGGGGATGGCAGTGTGGATTCTGCATCATTAAACTGAAAACTGTGTCCTCTGGGGCAACATGCTTTGCTTTCAGCGAGTACTTTTGTTCTTGTTGTGGAGAAGCAGTGATTGGGAAAGGGCTGCCTATAAGGGTTTGGTTTTGAATCGCTGAACACCTTAGTCTCTGAAAAATTTGACTAACAAAAAAGGAAAGTCTCCCAAGGCTAGTAGTGTGCATTTAGCAAAGCTTATTTTAAAATTGTAGAGATAATGTGATAATATAATGAGCTTGATCTAGGAAATACCGCCTAAAATGCTAACAATAATATGTAGTAAGTAGTGCTTGGAAAAGCTTAATCTGGCTTCATGGGCAAGGTTGATGGAATTAATGTAAAGTTAAAGAAGGGAGATCACTTCTGGAAAATATCCTGGTTTATTTTCAAAGTGGAATAATGTGTTGGTTAGGCAATCGCCAGTTTTTATATTTATTTTTCTCCATTTACGAGCATTTGCCGCCCTCTGTTAGCTTTCTTATCTGAAATGTTTAATTGTGCACATTTAAAATGGGTGCTGGCTGAGCTCAAAGAATTTTGCAACGGCACGCATCTTCATTATTCATAAATCCTTTGTGTTCTGTAATTTGACCCTTATGACTCTATTTTTGACATGTCATTGCTGCCTTGGGTCCTTTTCCAAGGAGAAAGGCAGGGTAGAAATACTCAAAGATAAAATAAAATAAATAATAAAGCTGGCCATCCACGTGCAGTAATTTTCACCATGACATATTAACATTAACAAAAAGAGTTATAGCAGTATGGATTAAAACCTGAAAAGAGAAAACGCGTACGATAATTTACATAATAAAATTGTTATCAACAAGAGTTGAGATTGCAGTGTTTTAAAGGAAATGGTGTCTGAAATGCTGCCTCTAAAAGGGTGGAATGGTTTGGGGAAAAGGCCATAGTATTTCATAGGAAGGTTGCGGTGGCACTTCTTTTCGACTGCGTTGTTTGTGCAGTGAACAAAAAGTACTAGAGTTTTATCCAATTGTTGGCTTCTCCCACTGATCCAAAAGAACATATGTAACTGTTGTTTTATTGAAGTGTTATGAAATCAATTGGGTCTAATCAAGTTGGCGCTGCCTATTGGATTTAGATCACAATCTGTGAAATGCTGGGTAGAGATGGGCACGACTCAGAAAAAAATGTTCGTTTTCGTTTTCATTTTCATCTAGGGGTCCGTTTCGGCTCGTTTCCGTTTTCGTGAGATAATTTTCAAAATTTTTCATTTTCGTTTCGTTGTGTAACGAAAACGACAAACGAAAACGAAAACAAAAATTTTTTCGTTTCTTCCCATTTAGCTCCATTAAGTGCTTTTCCAGTAACGAAAAACGAAAATTGGCTCGAAATTAGTCGTTTCGTTTCCGTTTCCGTTCCAGTTTTGAGCCGTTTTTCGTTTTTCGTTTCGTTATGTAATGGAAACGAAAAACGGAAACGGAAACGGAAATTCCGCTAAGTCGTGCCCATCTCTAATGCTGGGTCAGCCGCAATCAAAGGCAATAGTCATAATGTGAGTTGAAGACATAGGAAGCAGACTTGAAGAGAATGCAGATGAGAGCAGATGAGATTTCAGTAAGAAGTCAATCTCCCCGACAGAAGCACTCAGATTTAAACCTGGAAGATTTAAAGATTTCAGTGACCAGTCCATGTGAAACATTAATTTTGAAACATAAGATTTCCCTCTCCTTCACAATGCAAACCATGTGCCTGCGTCACCTCATTGTTCTAGGGATACTGGAGAAGATATTTCAAGATCTGGTGCATGCCTGAGACATAACAATCCTGTTTTCTTCTGGGAGTTTCCTGTCCTTGAAGATCTCTATTGACAGCTGGTATCTCTTGTTCCACCTTTAACCTTGGCTCCCCTCTTGGCCTTCAGAAGAATGGAGCCTGTGATTCTGTCTTGCAGTGGAGAAGGTTGGGGAAGGAAGGTTACAGTCTAGATTTTTCATAGTAAATTCCTTGAACTTAAAGCAGCTACATCAGCCAATGAAGATAGGACTTCGTGTAATCGCTTAAAGACAAACAGCTGTTTGGCTGGCATAGTCCTGCATGAAACCTAACACTGGGTTAGGAGATGGTGTGCCCTATCCAATCCACATAAAGTAGATGCCTAGCAGTTAAAATCTCCCTTCTGATTTCCACTTGGCATGAGATCCATGTAGCTTGGAAAAACAACTGCACAGCTACTGCCACTATCCAGTCTCCTTAATGGTAGGGCGAATTGACATGGATAGCTTCCAGTTCCCCTCCTCACTGGCCACCTCTTGCCTGCTGCAGCTGGGTTACAACAATTTGCCTCTCCGTTTTCCTGTGGGTCTTTTTCTACCCCTTTTCCCTGGCATAGTCCCTCTTGGCTGATACTATGGCTGGTTGTGGTACCTTTTGACCTCCAAAAGCCTATTTCCACTACAGTATGTGAATTTGGCAATCTTTATGCGGAAAGAGAGCTGTTTCTTTCCCATACAGACATCTGATGAGGCACAATTATAATATAATTATAGCTTTGTGCTCTGTCTTGGAGGTGGTTCCAAACACCACTAAACAATTTTTTTCCTGTTCACAATTTAGGCAAAACACACATTCCCACAAACATCACTTGCTAGCACAAAATCAAACCCTTCACAGCAGATTCAACTAAGCGATGCCTGGAAAGAAACATTTGAAATTAGAATGTAAAAGTACAACTTTACAGTGGTGCGCAAATGATTTTTGTTTTGGGCCTTTTCACACGACCCCTAAGATCCGCTGGCCACTTAAATTCGGACCAGAGATCTTGGGGATTCGTTGCTCTTCCTGCGTCCCCACCCCTTCGCACTTCCTTGCTCCTGTCTGCGTGAGGGGAGGGAGGAAAAAAAGGACAAAAGAATGGCGTCTGCCAGTCCAAGCCACCCCAAGCCCAGTCGTTGTCCTGATTCCTTCTCTTAAAGGGGTGGGAGGCAAAAAACAACAACAAACAGAAGCAAGGAGAGCTGGGCACTCTAGGTTACATCCGGATCTGGGCTTTTTCACCCTCCGAGAACAGGTACCTGAAAAGTGCGCTGGGACGTGCTTAGGTGGGCGTGGTTGCACTTAATTTTCTGTAAACTCCAGAGCTGGTGGGGAAACAATTTTAAGCTCCGGAGCTGGGAGCCATTTGCGGCGGAGTTTAGGGGTCGTGTACAAATAGAAAACTGAGCCTCATTGTCATTGGTTTGGGTAGGGTTTAGCCGAATTGTCATTCAGTGAAATGGTTAAATATATGAAAAGTGAGACAGCAACTAGAAAATGAATCTCATCTCTTTTACTTTCTACAATTCTTGAGTGCTTTGTTTCATTTTGTTTCACTTTGTAGTTGCAGTTGTTCCATCCCATTTCTGCCTTAATTTGCAAATGTTTCATTCAAAGTAAATGCAAAGGTTTATATAAATCCCCATAGCTGTTTTGCCTAATACACACATTTTTAGGGCAATTTAAAATAATAAAAATAATTTGGGAAAAAGTTTCCCATCATGCATGCTTTTCGCATGCCAGTCCCCTTAATATATTCATTTTTAGACATTTTGTGTACCCCACCTGTCTTCAGGCCTGATTATGAAGTGGGAGTGGTTTGGTTACCACAGGTGGGTGGCCTGTGCCAGCAACTAGAGAGGAAGAATATATCCTTCCTCATTCTGCTGGATCTCTCAGCAACTTTTGATTCCATCTACCTTACACTGTCTGGGAAGGGACTGCTTTTTTTGCAATGGCTCCAGTCTCCTCTTAGGGTGAGGTTAGAAGGTGGTATTGAGGAAATTAATCAGCACTCTTGTCATTGATAGGGCTCTGACCTGCTATATAACGTATGCGTGAAACTACTAGGAGATGGTGGATGGAATTTAGTGGGTTTGTGACACTTTTCATCTAAATCCAAGGAATCTGTTTTGTTTCCAAACTAGTGCTTGATGTCAATAATGGACTGCATGTGGGCAAACATATTAAAGCTCAATTCCAATAAATCAGGGATGCTTCCAGTCAGTGGAAAGGCACACTGGGGAAAGAGGTTCTGCCCTGTGCTGGATGTGATTATACTACCCTAGAAAACCCAGGTTTTCAGCTTAGGCTGGGCTGCATCCTGAGCCATCATGCCTAGCTTTTCATGTCGGACTGGAGTTCATTTGTTCAGTTAAAGCTAGTGCACCATCTGTTTCTCTTCCTTCCTTCAGATCTGATCCGACTGTGGTGTCTCATGTCTCTGTTACATTCTGCATGATTTTTTGTAATATGCTCTGCATGGCGCTGCTTTTGGGAAGTGCGGTAGTTAGAAACTTAAGTGTGTCCAAGGTGCTGGGCACAGGCTGCTAACTGGAGCTGGGCACAGAAGAGAGGGGAGAAATATCTTATGATATGATCACTGGCTACCTGTGTGGAGTATATCAAAGTGCTAGTTATGACCAACCCGAGTTATCTGAAGAACAGCATTTCCCTATATGAGTTTCCCTGGGGGGTGGGTGTAGGTCTTTGGAGTGGGGTAGGGGTTTCCTCACTATTCCACTCTCTATAAGCATGCATGTTGAAGATCCAAGAATGGTCCTTTATGGTAGCTGCTCTCAGGTTATAGTGTTCCTTGACAGGAGAGGCTACAATAGCTCTCCACTATTATTGTTCTTCTGATGACAAAAAAAAGTTCCCTCTTAAAGCAAACTTTTGACAAACTTAGAACATTTAATGAGGATTCTGTACTTTTACTGTCACTTTTAGAAACTGCTTTCAAATAGTTTTGCAATATTTAAATTCAGTGATTATTTTAATTTGATGATATGTTTAATTAAGTTTTACTGTCATAATTTAAGTCTGTAAACTTTTTTAAAAATGTTCATAAACTGCCTAGATATGTGTATCGGGAGAAAAATGGAATATAAGGAAAATAAACAAACAAACTAAAATACATTGGGGAATTGCATTACAAAATTAGGAGAAATGTGAATACAAAGGATAATTGCTTTCCAGCTCACATATTAATCTGGGAAATGCTTTCATTGGTTCCATGCAAAGTAAACAAATTTCCATTCCAACTATTAAAGCCAATTTAAACACTTTACTCTTTTATCTTGATTTTATTCTATCCAAAATGGTTAATTGGGTCTGAAAATGTTGAAGCTAAGCTTGACTGTGGTGTGGGGTGTGTAAGTATGAGTCATAGTGACTTAACAAATGAAACATAAGATTCCATGTACTCACAGGACACTGTACACAATTAATATATATCTGAATCTGTGAATCTGCCATCAATGTCAACAAAGTTCCACAACGCAAAGAGACAAAGAAAGCAGGAGAAATTTATAATGAGCTGCTGGGTCACCCGAGATAATGAAAAGAGCAGGCCAGCAAAGAGAAAACTGGTAGGGTTCAATTTGAGCAGCGATTCAGTCCTTGAAGACATAATAAACAGCGATGCCACCAAATCTTTAAATTATTTTAATTGCAAATCATCTTATAATGAACCAATACTCATTAAAGTTTCCATGAGTCAAACCAAGATAGATTATGGGTTAATTTATATTGTCTGCATCTGTGAAGTCTTTGCAGTCGGCATGACTAAGCAGGCAACCCCTGCCATCTTTGTGCATGTCCAACTGTTTATTCATTTCCAGAAGAGTTCCTTTTGCAATGCACATTCATGGAATGTTTAACTTAAAACCTTGAATTACTTAACTCTGTGTTAAATAAACCAAGGACTCATACATCAGCCAACAATATTGAAGAGGCATTTCTGTTGCTGCTTCTGCATCCAATGCCTCTGCCTGGGGCGGCATGTTAATCTCTTATTATAAAGAAGCAGATGTGATAACAGCTAGTCAAAGAAATAATGCATCGTGCATGACATAAGATATACAGTGTGGGCAAGAATATATAGGAGTGTGGATAAGAATTGTGTATGTACTGTATGTATGTGCATCCATATGTAACTTATGCATATCAGATGTGTAATTTGTGCCTCATCATTATGGGCTTTCTGAATCACACTGATGTGATTCACATGATCTGCCCATGCACAGAGCCTCTTTGGAGCTTTCCAAAGCTTCTACATAGATAAACTGAGACAGTATATAGCAGGCTCTAAGAATATTTTAGCCGACAGCCTTTCTAGAATGTATTTTGGCGTGGAGAGTTTGCCTAAAGAAGAAGATATCATTGTTCTAGAGTAGAAACAATGTTTCTTGTTCAGTTCGTTACTCAGTATAATTATTGTATTTCTCATCACTATCCATCTATGGTATGTACTAATTTTTCTCTTATGTTTTCCAGAAGTTTCAAGCCTGCACGCATTCCAGTTATTCAGTATTTTGCTATATCTACATGTAGAGTGCATGTATTCATCATTAGTACTACCTCTTTTAATTGCTTTCTATTGCATATGTTATAATTGCTTTTGCACTTTGATTTTTAATTATCTCTTTCTTATTATTATGTAAGATTATTTACATTTAGTCTTGTAGTTTGTAGTTTTAAAATGCTAAATGTTAATTTAGGATTTTTAATTTTCATGGGGAAGGCTTGTAACATAAATCGAGAGTGAGGAAAGCCTGTCTCAAAGGCCAAATGTAAATATCTTTAATATTGAGCTGAAGGCCTGAACTGTCGTAGATCTGAGATCATGAAGGAATGTAAGCAAAGGCTGAAGATGCATTCCATCCAAGAAGTAAGGGAACTCTGACTGGCTTAAAAGGACATGTGACTGTTTTTTCCCCATGCTGTGAACAGAGAGAGACAGAGACAGAGGGAGAAGGAGAAGAGTTTTCTGCATATGGACTACATGGATTTCTTAATTATGTAGTTTCTGTAAGGGAGTAGAGAGGCCCTGCCTCTGAAGCTTGATTTAGACCAGTGGTTCTCAACCTGTGGGTCCCCAGATGTTCCTGGACTGCAACTCCCACTAGCTGTGCTGGCCAGGATTTCTGGGAGTTGCAGTCCGGGAACATCTGGGGACCCATAGGTTGAGAACCACTGGTTTAGACCTTATAAAGTAAAGGAAGGAAATCATGTGCTATTATTTTTCAGTAAGCTAATATTTCTGTGAAATTCCATCTTTTCAATAAAAGCCTTTACTTAATACAGGTATTCAAATGATGGTCCCTATGGTGAGTATTTGATGAACAATTGTTTTAATAATCAATACAGCAGGGCCAGGTGATCAGTAAAGGACCCACTTGGAAGCAATTAAAGGCAATTAACCCCTCCAGATAGTAGTTCTGGGTACAGGAAGAAAAAACCCTGTTTGAGCAATTTCCGTATGCCAGCCACAACAGGCCGGGTGCTCTAAGTATCAGTTGTTTGTAACTTCTGCTAGAAAGTCTTCCAAAGATATGAAGCAATTTTGGCGAACCTATGGTATGGGTGCCAAAGGTGGCACTCGGAGCCCTTTCTGTGGCCACCTGACATTGCCCCTTCACAGCCATCTGTATTCAGGTTAAATTGCTGTATTGGCATTTTGCAAAACATTACTGGGCTTTGATTCGCAGTTTGGGCACTCAGTCTCTAAGGTTCGGCATCACTGTCATAGGGTTTTGTTTCACTTTTCCCTTCTTCAGTGCTTCAGGCAGAAGCCATTGGAAAACTACCTTAGTTTACATGATGCAATGGGTTTCAACATTTCACAGTGCTAAAAAAACGGATGGAGACCTACATTCTATTTTGGACCTTGGGGAGGGTCAATATCTATGACAGGATACATACAAACATTGAATGATGATTTTCTGACGAAAGGAGAATGCTTTGTAACAACTAACCTATAGCATGTGTACTTTCACAAATTCACGTTTCCATACTTCTAATCAGCAAAAAACACATTATGTCTCTTTGGGCCACAATCTCTATCAATTCAAGGCTATTTTCCTTAGAATGATTTCCCAAGAGTCTCTAAAATGAAACGAAATGAACAGAAACACCGGAAATGTTGTCGTGCGTTTCGTTTCCGTTACTGCAATATGAGTGAATTGCTTAAAATCCTTTTATAAAATCACAAAAAATGAAATAAATGGTAACGAAATGGTAATAATCGAACGAAAACGAAAACGGATTTTTTGCAAAAATTCACGAAAAATGGAAATGGACCCTACAAACGACAAACGACAAACGAAATGCCATTTTTTTGATTCGTGCCCATCTCTACCCAAGAGTATCATATGGAAAACTGGCTGGTTAGTTATTCAGTACAAAGGGAATCAGAGAGTGCTCCTTGAGTAATGGGATTACCACCACCTTTTTAAGGTGGGCTGGAACCTTGCCCTGCTATAAAGAGGCATTTACCACTCCCCTTATTTATGCACTTGGCCAATCTTGCTCAGCTGCTTTTATGAGCTAGAAAGGGCAACGATTCAGCACAGATGCAGTGGTCCCCATCTTTTCATGGATCCCATCCACATCTTCAGGCTAGATAAAATAAAATATGTGCATAGACACTGGACAAGGAGGGACTAGTTTACATTTACATGATGATGAGTGTCTGTTTTCTCCTTTAATGCTATTTTTGGATGTCAATATGTCTGCATGATATTGGTGGTTTTAGTTGAAATGTGTTTTAAATCTAATAAGCTTCCTAGTTTTTTAAAAATTATACATGTTGTTCCTGCTGTTATAGAAGGTACCTTGTGTCCTTGAATAGGAAGAAAGGCAGAGAATAAATGAAAGGAATTGACATAAGCAAGCAAATAGATGCCCCTTTGGTGAGATCAATGCTTAATGTGAATAAGCCAGATTGTTCAGGAACAGCAACAAAAAGCAGTGGCTTTGTTCAGAATAAAAAAAAAAAACAATCCCAAACTCACAGGTGGATGGTACCTCTATTGCAATAATCAGCTATAAACTATAAATCAACTCTCAGTTATACATATTTTTGCTTCTTCTCTTGCCACCACATGTGTGGTTTTTTATTTTTTTTTCCTATCCATAAAGAGTTCTCAAAATTTCTAATGCTTATTTATTTTCTTGATGCATAGTTCAAATTTGTATTGTTCTTAGGAATCAAAAGTCTGCTGTTCTGGGGTGGAGTATGGTGTGAGAATGATGATGTGTAATGTATTTTATAGTCAGACAGCTGATGTGTTTTGTGGTGATTCCATTCCCCCATATCTCCAAACCCCAAAGTGGCTCATGCACAAGGAAGCTGAGATGCCTGGATTCCAAGTCCTAGGGCCAGTAGGGACCGATGTGCTGAGCTAGGCTCAAGGAAGCAGCAAAACAGGATGGCAAGGCCAGAGAAAAACAGGATATCAGGATACATCTGCTCAGGCCCAGGAAAACCCTTCCTGTCCTCATCAATAACAAGCAAATACTGTATGGTCCTCCAGATAGTGCATTTCCCTCCCACCAATGGAATGTATACTGACTGTCTTTCCTCTGTCTATTGTTCTGCTCTTATCAATAAAGACCGGTCTCTCAGGCAGTATTATCATCACACACACACACTCACACATGCACGTAGCCATGCACGCAGCTGATGCAGACACAGAGAGACACGCAGACCCTCCAACCAGAAACACTGCCTGAGGACCAGAAATGATTGCACCCCAAAACTCTGTGTCCACTTAATCCATAACGCTACAGTGTTTGACTTTTAGTACCTTGGATAGTTCCAAGCAAGGCCCTCAGCTGAGGCCTTCTTTTCCTGTATTGAATCAGACATCTGCTCACTTAGCTCCTGTCCCCATGGAGCATTTGCTCAGCTTTCCTTACGTCCATAATACTGGGATTGTATTTCAGTGTCCATTGTGCAGTGTAGGATCGGCCTACGCAGAACCCAGTACGACCAGCTGTTCCTATATTCTGCTTTTTAAACTTCTTTTTTTTATGTTATCACTTTTTTACCATAGCATAAAAATAAAAACTAGGGTTTTTTTGTTCAATGTGAAAATCTGAGAAGAACCAGTGGACAAAACTAGGAGAAAAAGAAAGAGAGAGTAAAGTGGATAGTCAATTAGCAAATAAATAAATAAATAAATAAATAAATAAATAAAGATTTGCAAGAGGACAGCAATCTGTGTTGAGAGGGAAAGCCCAGAGAACAATTGTATAGGCAACTAGTACTGGAACAACCCAGTACCCCCTATTGTGTTCCAGTACTTCCAGCAGTGAATACTCTTTGTGGATACCAATACTGAGATAATCTATTCAAATCTGCAACAACAAAATGATACTTGAATGACTTAGAACAGTGGTGGTGAACCTTTGGCACTCCAGATGTTTTGGACTGCAACTCCCAGAATTCCAAGCCTAGATTGCCAATGACAAAGGACAGTGGGAGTTGTGGTTTAAAACATTGGAGTGCCAAAGATTCTCCACTACTGACCTAGAACAACTCTGAAATGAGCAAGGACAACAGCACAGTGTGAATGATACCTTAGTAGGGTGGTTTGTAGACATAGTTGTAGACATAGTTAATGAGATAGTTCTGTTATGTGGAAGACTAGCACTCCCTTGTTTCCTGAGCTTCTTGCCCTCTGAAGATGCCAACCACAGAGTCTGGTGAAACATCAGGAAGAAACACTTCCAGAACATGGCCAAACAGCCTGAAAAACTCACAACAACTTCCTCAGCCCTTCATTACGTTTCACATCTTTTGCATTATACTTGCCCTTGTAAAATTCTTCATCAGATTCTGCTTCAAAGGATGTTGATTCTGTTTTGTTTTTCCTGTGTGTGTGCGTGTGAACAGGCATGGGGGGGGGGCAGAATCCTGTCTAAGAGGCTCCAGCTCAGGCTAACTGACATTTCTATGTATGACATTTCTGCCATTTGTACTGCTGGTCTTCCTAATCCACATTTTTTTCCTCATCTATTCACTGCTCCATTTACTGCTCACTAGAATTTAGAGAAACAACATTTCTGAACTACAACTAGAATTGCCAGGGGCTATGCGAGCTATAAGAGAGGAAGGGAGTTGTATTCTCAATCTGTAGGATTATTAGCCTGGAAAAGGGAGTCATACTCTCCAAAAGTAGTTAACCAAAGCTTTTATGTTTAACAGGCTGTGAAAACAGGTCAAAAGTTATCTCAGATTTAAGCCCCACTCTCTCAATATGGTCATAGGTAATATCATGTCAATTTCTCTTTCTTATTTCTGGATAGCTGAAAATGTTTTCTGATATAATAATAATAATAACTGTATTTTTATGCCACCTTTCTCCCCAAATGCAACATAATTGGCATAATGATATTTGTCCTGGCTCCCATTTTAGTCAAATTAATTGAATCCAGAGTGCATCCAAATTCCATTGGGGTTGATTTATTTTCTAGTCATCAAAATCAGAGGAGGTTAGAATTGGAGAGGGATGTAATGGCATCTTTGGCATCAATCAGAAGTGACCTACATAGTCCCCTTTCTGCTCGGCCACCCATGACTAACTGATGCTTTTTCCATGGTGCCAGTGAATCACTTATCCCCTGCCCTCCTTCCTGGGCCATCTGTCCCTCTGGCTGCCATGCACACTCATGGACTCAAGCATGTACATACACAAATGTGTGTGGACTCGCATACAAACACAGATATTTCATTAACATTGTTCAGAAAACAGGGAAATGTTTGGATTAAACTCAATTGTCATTTTGGGCTGCCTGAAGGAACAACCATTAGGCCTCCATCCTTCTGTTTTCCACTGTTCTCTTTCCATGTGAATTTAAACCACCACGCCATCCTTATTGTTATTTTAATTCATTTATTTGACCTCCTTTCAGATTCTTTATAACATCTTCTCCTCCCACCTTCCTCCATCCCTGTGGATCATCAGTAAGGAGCACAAAAGATATGCCTCTTCTGATATCCCTTTGTAATAAGCTGGAGTTTAGGAAAGCTTCTTTTTTAGATTACAGTCCCTAAAGTCTCACAGCCAGAATAGGGGTGCTTGTTATGGGATGTCTGGAGCTGCAGTTCAAAGATGTTACTTTCCCAAGCTTTCCTACAAACAGCATCACAAAGATGCAAGCTGAGGTGCTTCTTCAGATAGAGGGCTCAACACATCCTTTGTCTCACAAGGAAAATGTAAAGTAATGCATATTGGGGCAAAAAATCAAAACTTTATCTATCAGCTCATGGGCTCTGAGCTATCCATGATGGATCAGGAAAGAGGTCTTGGTGCGCTGATGGACAGCTCAATGAAGGTGTCTACCCAGTGTGTGGCAGCAGTGAACAAGACCAATTCCATGCTAGGGATTATCAAAAAGGGGATTGAAAATAAAACAGCCAACATTATAATGCCAGTGTACATAATGATAGTAAGGCTGCACCTGGAGAATTGTGTACAATTCTAGTCACCGCATCTTAAAAAAGACACAGTGGAACATATTGTGATTAGCAAACTGGCAATATGTGGGGATGGAGGAACAACTATCAGGTGGATCCAGAGTTGGTCACATAATCGTATTCAGGGAATGATTCTCATTGCTTTTCAATTCCTTCTCAAACTGAAAGGAGGTAGCAAGTAGGGTACCAGAGTGCTCAATCCATGGCCTGGTGCTCTTCAACATTTTTATTAATGACTTAGATGAGGAGGTACAGGGAATGCTTATTCAATTTACCAGCTGCGCAACATGGGTGGAACAAATCAAACTCTGGAAGACAGGAACAAAATTCAAATATATATTTGTTCCAGTGGAGCGAAGAATCGTTCAATTCCCTCAGTTTTCTGGTCTCAGTGTTCCATCAATTATTTCCCAGAAAGATCAAAAAAATCTTTCCTCTCCTGTATTTTCAAGTGTATGTTCAGAAAGAGCATTATCACTTGATTCTGCTCAAGATGTATACTATAAACTAGTATTTGACAACTATGATTGGGTAGAATTCACAATCTGTTGGCGTCTGATTCAATACTATGCTGTTTTGTTACACAGATTGAACTTTTCAAAGCTAAACTCCACTACATTGCTCCCATCCCCCACCCCATGAAGGCATCCTTTCATTTCACAAGTGGATTATCATAAATATTGCACCATTAAAGGAGCATTCCTCAGATATGGGACATATTGAACAAATCATATGCATTCAGTTGCTCTGAGTGGCTTCTGGATGAAAGCTCAAAGCTGACCTTCACTAAACGCCACTCTGAGCCTCTTTCTTGAATACTTATTAGCTGTTTACAGATGGTTCTGAAAGGCCAAGCAACCGGCTGTTTGCATCAGTATCTAGTTCTTGAGGTATAGCATCTCTGGCTTCCCACTGGCATGTTTTGTGACAAAGCTCTTCCTTCCCTGGTGTTATTAAAAGCTATCCACGTAGTTAGAAAACTTAACCACTTAAAAAAATAATTAGTTGCAGTTATAATCCCATGTACTGGAAATTAGTTTTTAAAAATTAGTTTTTACTTTGCCTCATCTCAAAAACAACTAAGGTAGCTGCCTTTTTAGATAATTAAAGAAGCGGGATGCCTCTATATGAGAAACAGGATTGGTACTATATGATATGCCTCTTCCAATACAACAGAAAACAATCAATTCCAAAAATTACAATATGTCTCAAAAGGAGTGACATTAACCCTCAGAGATTTACAGCTAAGTTACACCTCCATTATTGGAAAAAAAATAGTTTGCTTATAAATAATGAATTATTTGTAAACTCCAAGCTCTATAGAATATCCAGGAGTGTAAACACAGACTCATTGAGTTGGAAGGGTGAGAGTAGTCCAACTTCCTTCTCTATGCAGCAAATCCAAGGCTACAATATCCCCAACAAATGAAGATCTCCAGTAAGGAAGAACCCACCAACACTCCAAGTAATTGGTTTCATTATTGAACTGCTCTGTCTGTTTCTCCCAATAATCAACTAAAATGTACCCTCTTGATGCCCACTGGATTAAATCCGATTGTTAGTCTTAACTGGTTGAGTCCATGGGATGTATGTGAGTGGCGATTTCACAGCTTATTCATTCAATGGGTCTATTCTAGTTGGGATCTGGTCCATCAGCTTCAATCTGGGTCTCTTGGGAGGGTCTACCCTTTCACTCTGAAAGATCCTCTTTGAATCTGAATCTGTCGAATTCTTGCCACTAAGAAAGGCCTGTACTGAAACATTTTAGGTGCTTTTATTCATCCCAGTAAATTCTTCATTCAACACCGATTTACAATCTGCTTCCCTTGATGGTCTCCTCAATACTTGACTGCCTGTTGCCCAAGAGTCTCTCCTGGTGAATTAAGCCCAGTAATGTGTTTGCAACCTTGCTGTATACATTGGAGAAAATTTGGCTTTTCCTGCATTTGTATTGCTTCAACAAACATACAGCTCTTTCCTGATTTTTTTCCTACCCGACAAAAAGTTTCAGAAGGAAAGATTGCACATTTGCTTCCAATAGAAAATGATTCCCAAATTGATTATAATCAGTCAAACGTGAACTGCATAGCAATAGACAGAAATTAAGGTATAAGCCAGGGAAGGCAAAGAACAATAGGCCATTTCACTTACAGTACTTGAATTGTAGCTGCTTGCTTGGTAGCTTTGCTTCTTTATGTGAGGAATTGCACTTAGTTTTTCCCATTCCTAAAAGCCATTAGGCTTATACACCTAAATCCATTAAAATGTATCTTATATATCCATACACTTTTTCTCAGCTTCATAAGGAGAAAGATGTACATGTTTAAAATAAAAATTCAATATCCAACCAAAAGAATAGTGAAACTGGACAGATTGCACCTTAATGAGGCCATTGTTAGTATCAAGGGGAAGCAAGCAATTTATTAGATAGCCCTGTGTTAGGATACTGAATGGCATTGTGTCCAAGTTACCAGACTGTGACACATTGCCTGTGACTAGTAGGAGGCAGATATTGTAGCTGTAGTTTTCTGGAGTAAATAGCCTATCTTCCATAGCCACCTCTTTCTCCCAGTTCAGCACAGGGGGGCCATAATGTGGTTTCATAGCAACTACGGGGGTGCTTAAAGGCTCGGTATAAGCCAGAAGAAAATTAAACCACTTGAAAACTCCATCCCTGTTCTGTTGTGTAAATGTAACTCAATTAGCATAGGTGGCTCAGCATTTGCCTTTGTTCCAGGCCTTTGACACTGAGATATAAGCTGAAACACCAGGATATTGCAATTGAAATCTCCTTCCCTTCTGTATTCATTCCCTCTGGTTCTGAAGAGAAATTGAAATATAAAGAAATGAAAAAAGTACTCAGAGTACAACTGCTTCACAGACTGGAGAAAAAGGAGACTTACCAGTATATACTCGAGTATAAGTCGACCCCAGTATAAGTTGAGGCCCCTAATTTAACCCCCCAAAACTGGGGAAAGTCTAGGGTGGGAAATGCAGCAGGGCCTGGCAGCTCCTCCTTTGTGAGCTGGGGGAGCGGTGTGTGATGTTTAAAATGACTTTTAGCCACTGAGGCAAGCACATTTTAAACATTGCATGTTGCTCCCCCGTGATGTAGAGGGGGGTCAGGAGAAGCGACGCACCATGTTTAAAATGACTTTTAGCCACCAACCCAAGCACTTGCCTCAATGGCTAAAAGTATTGACCCGAATATAAGTCGAGGGCCCCTTTTCTCAGCCTAAAATTAGGGCTGAAAAACTAGACTTATATTCGAGTATATACACTACAATATTCTGTGAGAGGCTCAAGGCAAGGTCTTGCCAATCTACCTTCCTCCAGAAGACACAGCTTCAAATGTCAATAGCCTCAGTCCACTGAAATATCATGTCCACACGCCCCCCTCGTCCCCCTTCCCTTCTTTTATAGGTGTTTAGCTTCTGAGAATTGTTGACCCAGGGGCAGCCTTGGCAAAAGAAAAACTGAGCTGCTGTCTCCATTCTCCTTTGTGCAGATTTCTGGAGCTCAGTGTTTTCCAGCTGTTGGGTTCTGGCTCTCTTCCAGAATCAGGCATTACTGATGGGCTGTGTGTAGGGAATTGCTGGTACCTAGGTAATTTCTCTGGATGGCCCACAGACAGTGTCCACTTCTGAGGGTTCTAAGGGGTCCTCAGAACACAGCTTTTGGAAAGGGCAGGTCTGTAAGTGCTGCTCCCTGCAAGGCTTATTGGCAAATGTGTCCGGGGGGTGTTAGTAATGGAGGCAACAGTGGCAATACAAAGGAGAGTGTTGTGGTTCTTCCTGCTTCAGGGTCAGGGAAGGAGAAGAGTTTATATCATGTCTGTTGTAAACCATCGTTTCCTAAACCATATTGTTCTGTATCGGACCTATAAGAAACTGTGATTTTATTTAGCAAGCTGCTAAAATATGGTCTTAAGGCATTGGGGCATAAAATGTACTTTATTGCACTCAGAATGAAGTAGGTCAATGGAAACCAGCTAAATCGTTTTTGAATTTCACCTTAGATGAAAAGGGAATTGTATATTGGAACCGCTCAGCTCCCTTGCAACTGTCCATTTGTACTTGGGATTGTAGCTTTTGTGTAATTGTGAAAACATCTGAAGAAATTGCCTTAAGTATGTTAAATAATAGTGGTTAGAGTGTAGCTACTCAACTTGTTTTGTCTGAACAACAAAAGGATTTTGAGAAAATGGCTTCCGAGGATTTTTAGCCAACTATCCATTTAAAGTTCAGAGAGACGCTCTTACTCAAAACCAAAATGGCTGAATACTGTCAAACAAGGAGCTAAAGAATTTGAATTAAAATGGATCAGGGATGCACAAAGGAAGAAAGAAGTGAGAAAGCAAATGCATAACTTCTCAACACTCCAACAAGCCCCGATTCACTTGCCTGCTCCCACCATTTCCATATTTTCTGGGCTCGTAGTGGGCTAGTGTTCAGCTGTAACTAACCACTCGCTTCCTTCCTTTTACCTTCTAAGTGGTGAATCTGTTGGAGATGGTCACCTTTGTAAATGAAGGTTGGACTTCACAGTTCAGAGGGAGACATTGTGCCTCTCTCAAAATCTCCTAACTCCGTGACTCAATCTGAAGATGCAAGCCGCTTTTGCTAAATACCAAGTTTTAGTTGAACTGAGATAGTGATAAAATTGCAAGTGGTTTGGCAATGGTTTCACAAATGAAGGTCGCCCCCTGATGATGCAGTTAGATGGATGTATATTTGAAGAATCACCTGTAATTGTGATCCTTTCACTGTGTTTTGTTAGTATGTTTCTTTGAAAGCTAAAGAAAGTACAGTAATTAACAACAACAACAACAACAACAACAACAACAACAACAACAACAACAA
>JAHTLZ010000111.1:9625030-9648901 GCA_023846285.1 Phrynocephalus versicolor | reverse complement strand
ATAATAATAATAATAATAATAATAATAATAATAATAATAATAATAATAATAATAATAATAATAATAATAATAATAATAATAGAGTTTTCCAGATATATTTTGCACTGACTGTTGACTGAGGCAGTTCAGAAGAAGTTTTGATTGGAAATGCCAAGGACAGTACTAGGTCAAAGGGATCGACCTTTTACTGATACAGCAAGAATTTTTAATGGTTTTATGACTGTGCAAGCCGGCCTGCTTTAATGAAGTCAAATAATCAGAGGTTATAGGGAAAAGGCCTTCCCTTCCCTTCCTTTCCTTGAACCAAAAATCCTAGTGCCTCTCTTTGGTTACTGGGAATAAGTGCTTAAAGTAAAACATGTTTCTGGTTTTGATAGTCCAGGGCCACCTCTGGAGTCTGGCCTACCCAATAATTTATTTGAAATTGAATGGGACCCTTGAGCTAAAAGAGGCTGCCCAGTCTTGCATTAGAAGGCTGGCTGGGTATTTCTTGAGCCAACAGAGCTGTTAAAGTTACATTCTTCGCTCAATGCATGCACCTTGAGTAATGCATTTTGAGTGTCATGAAATTGCAGCAAAATGTCCCCCCCTCCCCCATTCTTGTGTGTATGTGAAGAAGAGGTGCTAGAACAATTTTCTGCTTCCAGTACCACAATAGCTTGTCTGGGTTTGAGTTCGAGAAATGGAATTTGCTACTCTGCTTTGGACAGCAGAAGAGATTGGGCCAGCACTGCTTGAAAAGTTCATCTTGTCAAGCCTGCTATTTTAGTCAGAGTTCCAATAGATTCGTCTCCCTAAAGATCAAATCACATGTTAAAGGAAACACTCCTTCCCATTATAACACTGTTTTCCGTCCAGGCAATCATTTCCTTCAGGCCCAAGCAAACCTCCAAACGAAGCCTGTGCTTACCTCCCTGTGACCAGTTTCAAATAAAACGCCAGCTAATTTGCAAATGACAAACGATATCTAGGACAGTTGGGTTCAGTACTAAAATGGTGTGCTAACTATATCATCGTCTCAAGGTTGGTAACTATGTGCTGGTACCTGCTGTCATCTAATTAGGGGTTTTACATAGGCTTTAGACAGAAACTACCATGTTCTTGAGACAAATTCCTATTGACCTGATAATAGATATCTATTCATACATCCTCTGCCTTAGCATCACTATCTGAAGTGATTAAGTCCTACAAGAGAAATGCAGGTATTGCTTAAGAAAGAGTGAACAGGGAAGCATCCCCTTCTGAAAGATTGATGAATCTGAGTGCATTTGTCCAGAGAATGTATATAGAATGATTTTTGTCCACTTCCTGAAATATTTGGTTTAGAAGATTTGCTTTTCTCCAATCCAAGTGTTTGTTTAACAAAGAAGCATTCTGGAAAGTGCCTGATCATTTACGGATGTGTTTTGTGGCCTCCTCCTGTGCCTGGGTGCTTTAAGCAAACATACAGTGACAGCCTACAAACAAAAATATTATCTTGCAGGCAGGAAGGCATAGGAAAACACTGTGTGTACAATATCCGTGTGCTGAGCATCAATATGGAGGTCTAGAATCCCAATGTGAGACTCGTTCCCAGCAGTTACTAAAAACCTGCCCAGCACATTACTTTATTTAGGGGAAATACATAGTGTTCTCTCTCTCTCTCTCTCTCTCTCTCTCTCTCTCTCTCTCTCTCTCTCTCTCTCTTTATTTTTTTTATTTTATTTTTTGGGTTAAAGTTACTTGGGGTGGATATTATCTGAATTCCTACGTTTGGTTCAAAGTCTGACACTGTCAGTTCTAAAGCCACAAACCCCGTTTCCTTCTCCTTCCAAACTGTCAGTCTGATTGTAAGAGTGTATCTTCATTTTCCTATCTGCATATGGATCCACTGAATGCAATATGGACATTCTTGTGTTCAAATAGGTGCCCAACAAATTTCTCAGCCAGCCCTGATTTAAGCAGGTGGAAGTGCTAGGCTTCAAGCCTGGGCTGACCAGACGTTTGGGCAGAATGCAGGAGAAGAGAAGAACAAAACTGTGTGCCCTGGCCTATTGCACCACCCAGTTAGGTTTTTTTAATTTTAAACCATAATTGAAAATAAAATGAACATTTAAGTTTGCACGAAACATTTGTCTTTTTATAGATACAAAGTTACGGTGTGCAATTTGACAGCCCTACAGTTTTGAAGTAATGAAACTTATGAATGAATTCCAGTCCTTCTTCAAGGTTTATCAGTCCCACCAATCTCAGGAATTTGACTCAGCCATTCATTTGTAAGTGGGTGAGTGGACTGCTGCCAGTGTCTGACAAAAAAGTATTTTACAGCAGTCAGCATAGGCAAAATAAGCACTGTCTATGGAAAAAAAACCTAAATTGTTTGTCCACATTAATCCCTAAGATATTGCAAGGGTCCAAAATGACCACAGTTTATTCAGTCTGGCTTGTTCATTCACTCACTCACTCACTCACTCACTCACCCACCCACTCACTCACTCTGCTTCTATACTCCCTATTTGTGATATCACTCTTTGGACAGCTCCCAATACTCCCAATACTCAATACTTCAGGGGTAGCATGACGCCAACCAGCTCAAGTAAATATCCTTCCAAGCAGTCTGAGGATCCTCCTAATATTAGAATCACAGTCTTATCTGAATTCAGTTTCCGTTTATTGTCCCTTGCTCAGTTCATTACTGATGCCAGGCAATATTCAAGGACCTGCAGATGAAGAAAAGGAGAGACAGACTTGTATGTTATCCATGTAATGATTGAACTCCACATCTTTGAATGCCTTTTCCCAGTGGTTTCATATAGTTATTAGAAAGCATTGGAGACATTGCTATTCACTGCAGGATCCTGTTATGGAGATCCCAAAAGGAAGACAACACCTCCCCAAGTGGTTCCATCAGCCTTTGAAGAAGGACTGAAACCACTGAAAAAATGGAGTCCCTACGTTCCAAACTATATAGCTGTTCCAGAGGGATATCATAGTCAATGGTACCAAAGACCAGAGAAAGATCCAAGAGGACCAGCAGAGTTATACTCCCTGTCCATCCCTGTCCATAGATGAACAATTGCCTAAGGTACTTTATGGGTTTTAGCACCTTAGGCCATTGTTCACCTAAAGGCCTATTGAGACCATTGTCTACCTAACGAGCCTATTGAGGCCATTGTTCATCCTATGAGCATCATTCAGACCAGGGTGACATGAGGTCAATCGAGGACTTGCAACTGGCTTTCCTCAGACTGATGAGGCTGTTTGAATGAGCAGCAAAATGTTTCAATCTCTCAAGAAAAGAAGTCCAGTTGCCATGACTCAACTTCCAGATAAATTCACCTGGATGCCTGAGAATCTTCACATACATCTTATTGCACTAAAAGACAACATTACAGCTACAAGAGAAAGCTACAACATTAAAGCTACAAGAGAGTAGTTTAAGAGAGAGTAAAAATTCCATGTAATCATGCATGGTAGACCATCCAAAAGTTATGGGGGGATGGAGACTAACAATTGATAACAAAGTGTCACACAAGGGGGCTATAAACACAAAGTTATAAATGGTTATAAACATGTTATCATACATGATTCCATGTGTAATCATGTATGATAACATAATAGGTCATTCAGGGAAAGCTTGTCTGAAGAGAAAGGTCTTTGCCTGTTTCCAGAAAGACAGCAGAGATGGGGCAGCCCTGGCCTCTATTCCTTAGCTCTAAAGTGTACAGTTACCATAGTTAGTTGACATTTTCAAACTGAAGCATCTAAGCATCCAAAAAGGTTGCTTAATTGCACCATCTAGTTTCTTACCATTTTTAAAAAAGCTGAAATCAGAAGAAATGCCTGGAGAAGAAAACAAACAGTATATATATTCGCAGTGTGCAAGGTCATGGTGGCATTTTTTCGGCAGTGTAATTGGTGGGTGAAATGGGCAGCATGAACAGTTGAAATGTATGTCAAGGACAGCAAGGCCTTGCTGGTGATAAGTGGCTCATTACTGTGTTGGGTTCATAAATCTGTGCATTACTTGTTTGTTATTGAACAAATGAATTATAAGGCAGCTTGGCAATGGATTTTCTGGCTTGTAATTTATTGAGAACTTTGCAAAATGTAAAATCCCATTTTATATGAGCACGTAATACAGGTATCCTACTGTGCATCAGAGACCTCCTCTGTTCTTCAGTGTATGCAGATACAGATATGCATGCAGATCATCTGCATGCACACACTAATTAAACAGTGGGCTGGTGCTGTCAGCTTTGACAACACCAGCACTGACAACACCAGTCATTTGTGAGAAAGTAGGAGTGGGAAGGGAGGCCTAAATTAAATCTTCTTTAATTGTGTTAGCGGCACTGACAAAGCTAACTATAGTGACTGTTAGGTTATGATAATGATGGAGATCATCACACTTTTGGTATACACCTGGTATGTTAACAGAGCAATATGGGCAAAAAAAAAAAAGAAAAAAGAAAAAAGAAGAGGGAGAGATCCCTTCCCTAAGAACTTAGATGTTAAATTTAGACATGGTGGCATGGGGAGAATAATTGTGAATGTCCATCTTATCTTCATCTAAGCAAGGTTATCTACCTCTACAATCCTTCTGCTTGAAGGATCCCCTTGCACCTGTGAGTTGCATCCAGGAGGGGGTCCCCTGAGGCTTCTGCGTGCAGCTTACGGGGAATTTCTGCATGCACAACACATAAGTGCTTATCTCTAAGTTGGAGCAGGTAGTTTGTATCATGGGTCACTAGTTATTTTTTCAAAGACAGGAAATGTGTGTCCTTTCAGGTGCTCTTGTACTACAGTACCCATTATCCCTGACAATCTAGGGTTGCTGGGATGTTGCAGACTGGCAATCCTTATCTGGTTTAGGATTCATTCTACCAGCTCATGGATCATCCAAGCATGTTAGCAGGAGGTCCAAATTTACTCTTGATCTACCTTGTTTCCATTGCGTGTTCAAAGCCTCCAGCCCGCAGATCTCTCCTGAGAGACTTTGGGAGGCAGATATTTGATACTGTTATACTGCTTTGTTGTAAATTCATTATGATTACCTGTCATAGACACAGGAATATACCTCAGTATCAGAAGAGCATGCTTCTATTTCTCAGGTCTTCATCCTGAAATGAGAAGGAATTAAATTCTGTTGCCTTGGTAGCATTATTAATTTCATGAGTCTTGCATGCAAGTATTTTTGCCAATATTATCTCTCATATGTTGTTGAGATTTACAGGGCACCTATGAAGCTGTTTGGATGAGCAGTGAAACGTTTCTATCTCTCAAAAAGAACTCCAGTAGCCATGACTCAACTTCCAGACAGGGAACCTATGGTCATGTGCACAAACGTACCTATGATATTAGCTTGTCAGAGACAAGTAACATTAACTTTCCCTGCTAAAGTAGCACTTCTCTTCTAAAAACCCCTCTATGCAAAGATCTATAAGAGTTTTACTTTGCTGAATTCTCTTTAGGAAGGAAATGTAAGGAGCATTGGTTTTACAGCTTGTTTTGATGTGTTACATTGAAATGTCAGAGGGTGTTTTTTCCTGCCCTGTGCATAGCTCTTTCATTTTTGTTACAGATTAACATAAGCAGAAAATACAAATCCCTGCATCTAGCATTCTTGTAATCAAAATATTGACAGAAGGGAGGGAGAAGTATCTTCTCACTTATTTGAATTTTGCAGTTGCTATATATTGGTTTATATAACAGCAATACAAGGCGAACAAAGTAGACTTATCAATAGAAGGGTAAGGTAATAAAAGTATGAACCTGAGACAATGACAAAACCTATCCTGTGCTCTGCATTTTCTTCATGGTAAGCACTGTTGTAATCACAGAGGGAAGTCACAAAAAGCATAGTATAGGACTTTAGCTTTGTGGTGCAATTACAGTATGGACATTTCTGTTCAGATGTATACCCTAAAAATCAATAATAAATAAATCCCATCAAGTTTATTCCAACTTATGGCTATCCTTTCCAGAGTTTTCTAAGTGTAGCACACTTAGAAGTGATTTACTATCGCCTTCCTCTCTGGGTGCTCTGACGTATATCTTGCTCAAGGCAACAGAGGCTGGCTGTTCTCCTGCAGCACACAGTTGGGAAATGAATTCCCAAAACCTGGCTCTGTAGTCAGGTGCTTCAGTCTACAGAGCTATCCATCCAGTTTAATCGGGATTCCACCCCCCCCCCCCGAGATAAATGTATATAGGATTATATACATAGGCTGCAGTCCTATATCCTGTTTCTTTCAGCCTCTTACCAGCCATGAGACTTTGCTGAAGTGTGCTCCACCAATGAAATGTGTTTTCTCTGTTAGTGCATGAATATACTGCCTTTAAGGAACTCTTAGAACTCCTGGATGGGGTAGAC
Source organism: Phrynocephalus versicolor (assembly GCA_023846285.1). Lineage (NCBI taxonomy): Eukaryota > Metazoa > Chordata > Lepidosauria > Squamata > Agamidae > Phrynocephalus > Phrynocephalus versicolor. Next base: position 9,642,546 of record JAHTLZ010000111.1, on the reverse strand, counting down.
ATACTATTGATGGTTCTTTCCAAAACAGACAACAGATAGGGCAGAGCTTTGAATAGTTATCACAGACCATGTTTGTGGAGGCACGCTACCAAAATGGTAACTGCTCAGAGAAGAGTCATGCCAGAGACACTGTGTTCCTCTGTTTAGAGCTCTCAGTTCACAATCAATGCTTTTGAGCTGTGGTGCTGGAGGAGAGTCTTGAGAGTCCCCCAGAATGCAAGGAGATCAAACCTATCCATCCCGAAAGAAATCAACCCTGAATGTTCACTGGAAGGACAGGTTTTTAAAGCTGAGGCTCCAGTAGTTTGGTCACCTCATGAGGAGAGAGGACTCCTTGGAAAAGTCCCTAATGTTAAGAAAGATTGAAGGCAAAAGGAAAAGGGGACGGCAGAGAATGAGATGGTTGGACGGTGTCATCAATGCAACAAATATGGATTTGACCAAACTCCGGGAGGCAGTGGAAGACAGGAGGGCCTGATGTGCTCTGGTCCACGGGGTCACAAAGAGTCTGATACGACTGAACAATAATAACAACAAATTCCCTCAATACAGTATTTCATTCAAAATGATTTTCTCTCCCATTAGTGTCAGGTGGGTTGTTTTGGAAGGGGAAGTTCCTCCATGGGCTTATGCCTTCAGGACTACAGTATTTTGTTCATTCGAGTAGCTTTCAGTGTCCACTTCACCAAACCATAATATAAGAGTCTGGTAACACCTTTGAGTGTGTGGGGTTGGCATAACCTTTCATGGATGGACTGTACCCCATTGCTTCAGATCCATGTCTGAAGAACTAAGCTGCAGCCATAAAAGCAAAGGCTGAATAAAGTGGACCATCAAAAAGACAAATAAATGGGTTCTAGATCAAATCAAGCTGGAATTCTTGCTAGAAGCTAAAATGGCTAAACCCAAGACATACCATGATGGAAAAAAAAGACTTAAACAAAAAGAATAATGATAGGAAAAACTGGTGGTCATAGGAAAAAATATATGAGAGGGCTGGAAACCACCTTAATATGAGAGGGCTGGAAACCAAGACCTACGAGGAATGATTGAAAGAACGGTGGTTGTATAGATTTGAGAAAAGAAGGCTAATGGGAGATATAATAGCACTTTTCAGTTATATGAAAGGCTGCCATACAGAGGAGGGGCAAGATTTGTTCTCAATCAACCCAGAGTGCAAAACAAGCGATAATGGGCTCAAATTACAGGAAGCCCGCTTATGGTTGAATATCAGGAAAAACTTCCCACTTGTTAGAGCAGTACGGCAACGGAACCAATGACCTCAAGAGGTGGGGAGTGCTCTCACACTGGAGGCATTCAAGAGAAATTTAGACAAGCACCTGGCAGATATCCTTTGATTTTTGTTTCTGCATTGATGACCGTAGAGGTCCCCTCAGCTTCCTCATTCTATGGTTCTATGAGATAGGTTGATTCAGTGAAGGATGTCACAACGATGGGAAGGAAAACAGTCACAGGCTAAGCCAAGAAGTCTTTGTTCCTGGTCTGGGGGATGCAGAACAATGTTACTATGACATAAAATAATGGAGGTGGATGATACCTAATTAGTGTATTGCACATTACTTTTGTAGGGATCCCCCCACTCACCCTTTTTTGTAAAAAAAAAAAAAAATAGCTGATAAACCATTAAAAATAGAATCAAGTCACTCTGGCTAAATCCATGATGATAATCTTTAATTCAGGGCCACACTGGGAGCTGTTTTAAAGAGACAATTATGTTAACAGAGGGAAGGGATTAACACTAAATGAAACATCAGTTGCCAGCTCACTGCTAGCTGAACTGCAACTTGCATGCCTAGTTCATTCCTTTGTACTGCACAGTGGCTTATACAACAGCCCAAAGAGTATTTACATGATCAGAAATTAAACATTTTTAGTAGCTGTGTTGGTGAGTGGGAGATGTTTTCACAACACTGCAAAATCTTGAAAAGTAGTCACAGTTGTTAAGCATTGTTTTGGGCAATACAAGTAAGGTTTATTGCCCTTCTTACAATAGAAACCCATTAGGCTATTTAATGCTTTGAAGTATTCGTTTCGTTCCAACTCGGTGCTGTGCTGGGATATTCCGGCAAGCTCTAGTACAGGCCTTGGCATCATGGACACCAAATCTAGTTGGCATGTTGGAGTGGGTTCATGAAAACACTCAGTCTGGTTGGAGTGTTGGAGCAAGTTCATGAAATGGTCTGGATTGAGTGCGTCCATCTCAATGACCTTTCCTGGTGGCTTCATATAAATTTTAAATAATACAGTGGTACCTCTACTTAAGAGCAGCTCGACTTAAGAGCAATTCGACTTAAGATCGGATCTCTTGGATTTCCAAGAGACTGTTGGCTTCATACAACCCCCTGTCCCTTGTTCTGAAAACGTTTATAACAGCAGTGTGCAATCTTTTTTTTTAAATCCAACTATGTCAGGTTGCAACTGATCTTGGCCAACAGTAAAGATGTGAAAGCCTGGGGGGGGGATGGAAAAATTGGGGGGGGTCCATTTTGTTCCTGAAGCCTTTTTTTGTCCCCCCCCCACAATTTTTTTTTGAAAAAATTGAAAAAAGAAAAGGAAAAATGATTATTGAATATTTTATTTTAACATGCTCAATAAAATATTTTAAGACAGGGTGTTCAAATATTTTCCAAATCATTTCTAAAAATATGCATAGTATCAGATTATTCTAATTTCTGTGCATTGAGGATAGGCAAATCCTAGGTTACAAAGTAAACTCTCCAATGCAAGAACAAGATGCATTTCTTCCTTTAGGAGGTGCTGCTATTGTCACAATAAAAATAAAAAAGATTTCAATTTTGTTTTTGCATGTGGGTGGGTATGTTAATAAATTCATACATTCATTTTATGAGAATGAGGTTTATATAATGTTTATACTGAAGGAGAGGAAATATGAATAATGGTTAATTCTGGAGTTTTAAACATTGTTTTGTAGAGGTTTTTTTGTTCCACATAAACTAGTAAACAGTTGAGAATATTGTTACTCCATTTGTTACAACTACAAATTAATATTATTTAAAAAGTAAAGTCTGTTTGTAATAATTGTTTGGATACTAATATGCTAGTTGTGATAATTTTATGCCAAGTCATAGACATTTTTTATGTTTATATTTTATTTAACAGAATGACTTTCAAGCTGTAAAAGGCTGGGGAAGTACTAATGTAGCATTTTTTTTCAATTTTTCTGAAGATTTCCATTTTTTCCTTGGGAGGGGGAATGAAAAACACCCTATTTTTTTCCAAGCTTCAAAATTTCTGGAAATTTTACATCTCTAGCCAAGAGTGCAAATGTGTAGGCATGCGCAAACCTACCTCTGTCTGTCCCTCATCTCTCAGTGCATACACCATTTCTCTCTCCAACGTATTTGCAAAAAGGGATGTTGCGGTTTGCATTTACCACAGACTCTGGGAACTGAGCAGACTCTGCCTGCTCCTCCTCTTTCAAATGCTTATATATAACCTGACTTAGCACCAGGCACTATTCAAAGGAAGAAGAAGAAAATCAATCCATTTACTCACTCCACATACCAAAAATTAAACTAAAGGACACCTACAATGGACAAAATAAGCTAACAACATGTGGAACGATGGCAGGGTTGGGTGACTCCTTTGTAGATCCAGCCAGGGAGAGGATGTCCTTGAATGATCTCTTGGGACTACAAGTCTCAGAATCTTCTAGCCATCATCAGGGCCGGTGCGTCCATTAAGGCAAACTAGGCAGTTGCCGAGGGCGCCAAAATGGAGAGGGGGCGCTGGCCAGCCTGCTGCCCCCCCGCCGCCTCCGCCACTCGTCCCCCCGCCGCCCGCCGCTGCCTGCCTGCTGTCCCCCGCGCCCATCGCCGCCCATCCCCGCGCCTGTCGCCGCCCGCCCCCCACGCCCGTCACCTTCCCCTGTCATCCGCCCCCCTGTCCCCCCCACCGCCTGTCGCCCCCCCCACCCCTCGCCTAGGGCACAAAAAAACCTAGCACCGGCCCTGGCCATCATGAGGGATTGTAATTTCTGTATCCCAGACATTATGCTTTGAAGTTCTGGTATAGTGTGGCAGTGAAAGCCCCCTCCACATGTGCCAGCACATTCCTCTGAGAGCTTTGTACACGATCCCTAAACTCCGCAGCAAATGGCTGCAAGCTCCGGAGCTTACAAGTGTTTCCCCACCAGCTCAGGAGTTTGCAGGAAATTAAGTGCGACCAGGCCCACCTAAGCGCGTCCCAGCGCACTTTTCTTGTACCTGCTCGAGGAGGGTGAAAATCCCCAGGTCCGGATTTAATCTGGTCAGTGCGGGGCTCTCCTGGCTTCTGTTTGTGGTTTTTTTTTGCCTCCCGCCCCTTTAAGAGAAGGGGTGGGAGGAAAAAAAGAGCAAACAGAAGAGAAGGAATCAGCAGGAAGGAGCTCCGCTTCTGAGGTGAGCTGCATTTTTTCCTCTCTTTCTTCCTTCCTCCCCTCCCCCTCTGGTTCTTCACCATTTCTCCCTCGCTTTCCTTCCCACCACCATCCTTTCTTTCTGTTGTGTACCTTCAAGTTATCTTTGAGTTCTAGCATCCTTTCCCAGGGAGTTGTAGGTTTAAATAACCGTATTGCCAGTCCCTCCTTCTGAAGGATGTTCTGGGATCATGCAGCTTGCCCAGGGCTACACAGGCTTCTTGCAGGATCTGTAGTGGACAATTGAACCCCTGATCCATGGCCAGGAGTTCTACTGACTGAGCTGTCTCTAGCCAGCTTTACTACTAATAGCATGTTAGAAATGGGATGTTTTAACTTTCCCTGTTTCTCTCTAGAAGTCTAGCAGTTTTCCCCTACTTTACTGATCAGAAAGGGTGCAGACAAAAAGTGAGTGGGAGTCACACTAGGAATGAAAGAGGCTGCTGGTTTGCCACTCTCAGTGTGATCTTCCATATCATTAAGATTGGCGAAAAGAGCTCTTCCTTAGCCAAAGAAAGCTAAGTCTAAAATTCATGATCATACAATGCTTTTATAAAAGTGGTCAAAGCATCAGAAAAGAAGAGGAAAGCTTTTAAAGACTCAATAATTCTCCAACAGGCAGGATATGGAAATCAAGACAGCAGGGAAGAAAAAAAGCTGCTGAGGTTTTTAAGGTATAGAGTCTTCGCCATGGTACAGTATAATACTATACAGTACATAGTATGAAAGAAAATAGCAGCGAGAACCTTAATTTTTCATTAACAAGGCTACACAAGGATGCAAACTCAGACTTCCAAGACATAAGCACTCAGAACCTGTCCCAAATGAATGGATCTATTGCTTTTGGAGCCACCCACGTTCAGATTTTTAAATCTCATTTTTTTCTACCTATTTTCAGAATGAATTTGCAAAGATGAGATGGATGGAACCCAGGGCCGGATTCTTGATAGGCGAGCAAGGGTGCATTTCAATGGCTATCCTCTCCTGAGAAATGTCGGGAGGGCATGCAAATATTCTATGCTGTCGTCATAATAACTTGGCAGGAAAAAAAGCAATAGGGGAAAAAAAGGCCGCATTGCCCCCGATATTGGAGGTACAGTACATTTTGAGAGTGACAATGATCTCATATTCTTAAGAAAATTGTTCTCCCTGAAATCTGATTAAAACCACAAGAGAGGCAATGAGACAACCCCTAACCTCCTTTTTATCCAGATATACATCTAGGAGTAACTAAGACACAAGTCAGTCGAGTGGGGGTGGTTACATCAAAATGGAAGAATACAGAAGTCAGGCCTAAGTATTCATTTAGAGAAGAAAGAAGGAAAATCAATGTCATTTTAAATTACATAAAGGCAAAGAAAGTACTCCAGCCAATCTATGGAGCTTTGTACTTTTTCATTTTATTCTTTAATGCATCTCAGTTACTCCCCGTTCACTCTGGCTCTTATTCTTCCTGTGGTTTGCTCTGTACAAAAGGACTCGGTGGAGTGTCTGTCTCTCTCACTTGGCAAAAGGCGGCCCTCCGTTTCAAGGTAACTTCTGCTTGAAGGGTTGTCTCTTCCAAGTCTGGATTCAGAATAAAATGACATAAGGAGGGAGATGTCGCCCATCAGCAATTATTCTGTAAGCAGAGCCTGGAAAAGTTATTTAATTTGACATCCACTCTCAGAACTGTCCCTCTGATATGGCCATTGCTGGTGGACTCTGGGAGTTGTAGTCCATCCCACCCAAGGCCATTCCCTACCTCTCTTATTTGAACAAACGTCGGAGCAGACATGCATGTCATCATCAGGTCACTTATTGGGGTGAAATGCACTATATTGCTTTCCAAATTATGAGTACTGAGTTTCTTTTTGGAAAAAAAGTTTAAAAAGGAAAGTCTGAAAACGAGATCCACTCAAAATGTAATAAGAAAGCTGTATTTGCCCCCAAATGAATGTGTAAAAATAAACTGAATTTTTAATAGACACAAATTGTGGAAATGTACTTGTTATTTGCAAAAGGAATATTGTTGATTGGTAAAATGCTATACAGATCCTCTTATTATTTTAGCATATGTATGTCCAGACTATGTTCTACTGAAAAACTGTGGACTCTGCTGTATAGCTGCAGCAAGTTTTAATTCTGACCATTTTGGGTGGGCAAAATATCTTCTTCCTAGGCCTGACCTTTCTTCCCTAAAACTCATCTCATGGCACATTGGTTAAACTGCTGCACTGCAGGTTTAACTGTGGGCGCTTTTACACGACCTCTAAAATCCGCTGGCAACTTACATTTGGACCAGAGATCGTGGGGGTTTGTTCTGCTTCTGTGTTCCCACCCTTCCGCACTCATGAGGGGAGGGAGAAAAAAAGGGAGTAAAGAATGCAGGCTCACCTCCACTCAGCTCATCTGCCAGTTGGAGCAGCCCCGTAGGGATTCCTGTCTCTTAAAGGGGCAGTGGGGGGAAAAAACAAACAGACGGCGAGGAGAGCCCAGCACCCACAGCTTTACAATCTGCATTGGAATTTTTTTTCCCTCCGGAGACAAGGTATGTGAAAAATGCGCCGGGGCGCACTTAGGTGGGCGTGATTGTACTTAATTTTTTTAAAAGTCCGCAGCTAGTGGGAAAACAATTTTAAGCTCCGCATCTGGGAGCCCTTTGCATCGGATTTTAGGGTTCGTGTAAAAGCAGCCTGTGTTCATGACCTGGGGTTCAATTCCAGGTAGCAGGTTCAAGGTTTACTCAGCCTTCCATCCTTCCGAGGTTGTTAAAATAAGTTCCCAGCTTGCTTGGGGTGGAGGTGGTGGTGGTGGGGATGGTAATGTGTAGCCTCCATAAATAAATTGTAAACTGTCCAAAGAGTGCTTTAAGTGCTATGGGCAGTATACAGTATAAGCAGAACACTTTGCTTTTGCTTTATATGCTTCTTTCCATACTGAGCTCCGTGCCATAACCACCTTTCCTGGTATTTCCAGCAGGACTGGGAAGATGGAATGCATACCTATTTCTCTACAGCATATGTCTTGATTCTTTGATGAAATCCATTTGCAGCCTTCTGAAGGCACAGATCGATCTGTAGCAGTGGATCTTTGTTCCTGGCACGTGGAGAATAGCCTTAGATTAAGCTTTGCCCTTTGCCCGCTGGTGCTGTGGTCTTTTTCTGCTTCACTACTAATAAGACAAAAGATGCTCTTCTTTTCATCTTTTCAGTCATTGATTTTTCTTAGGACAAGAAATCCTATGAAGAATTCATACTTCCGCATGTGCAACGATCCCCCTCTACTCCAGAGAAAAATGTCATCATTCCTTCTAGACAGCATGCTGAGTTCAAGAGGCAGCACACCTCAGGGCATGACAAATCTCCCTTCACCCATGGGAGGTTTTTGTGGCAGGAGCACTTTATGGGGGTGGCTGCTTTTGGAAACAGCAGCAGGCGCTCTCTTACGGTGTGCATGTGTTGATATTTCCATCTCTTGAGGTGTCTTAAGAAGTGTGGAAATGTTCCATTTATCACCTTATTTTAACAACAACAAAAAACTTTCCATGTGTGTGTCGTTCAGTGGTAAATAATCTTATGCTGAATGTTAGCTGGAAAATATATTCCTTTGGGAAACAGAAAGTGAAGAAGGATGAATGTGACTGAGATCCACGAGTGCTTGGAAAATTAGCCATTTATACCACCTACGAACAGCAGCCACCAGCTTTATCAAAAAGCTTAAAGTTGGTTCACACATGCACCTACCTCAGGCAACTACTGCCCATGTTTAAACTTAACTTCATTCAGGATCAGGGTCATCATCATCATCATCATCATCATCATCATCATCATCATCATCATCATCATCATCATCATCATCATCTGTTCTCAAGTCAGTTCTGACTTATGCCAGCCCTTCTAAAGGTTTTCTGTTGCTGTTATGTGCTGTCAGGTTGGAACCAATGCATAGAGAGCATAACAGGGTTTTCAAGGTAAATGATAAAGATGCAACACTAGGCTATATAGGTCAGTGATGGTGAACCTTTTAGAGACCGAGTGCCCAAAGTGCGATTCAAAACCCACTATTTTTTCACAAAGTGCCAACACCACAATTTAACCTGAATACAGGTGGCTGTGAAGGGCCGAGTGCCCACAGAAAGGGCTCCGAGTGCCACCTTTGGCACCCGTGCCATAGGTTCACCAACACTGCTATAGGTGATACCTTTATAGGCTACTGATGAAATAACAAAAATCGTTGCAAGCTTTCAAGAGCAATGCCTTCTTTTTCAAAGCATGGTACATGCTTTGAAAAAGAGCATATTGCCCTTGAATGCTTGCAGTGATTTTTTCTGACATTTAGTTTTATTAGTGGCCTATAAATGTATCACGTATAGCCTAGTCGTGCATCTGTATTTTGTAATGGATACACTGCTCTCCCCTTTTTTACTTTAAGGTAAATGAGATATTTAAGGAATGGCTTTACTAGCTCCACTCCCCCAGTCAGTTTCCACGCCTGTGTGGGGATTCAAACTAGTTTGTCACTCTGTCCACTGCAACACACTGGGAAACATAGGCTTTTCTAGGTAGAGAGTACTTAGAAGTGGTTTACCATTCACTTCTCCTGATGGTGCCCTAAGACTGTGTACTAGCTTGCCCAAAGCTGGCTCTACTGGCAGGAATCAAACCTTCAATCCTTGACTCTGGAGTCAGAGTAACTCCTGTTACTCTGTAAGTAACTCCTGTAACTCCCTGAGCTACCCTAGGAGCCATATTTGGATAGAGTGGTTTGGAAACTCTCTTGGTACATGGCAGGGTATAGAATGGGCACCTAAATTAATGTATAAATTGAGCTGAGATGATAACTTGTCATTCTTGGATTCTTTATTCACTGGTGATGTTTCACTTTGTACATGGTCAGATATCTGTGTTTTAATATTTCATATGATACTGAAAAGAAGTCCTGGGACTCTACCCCCCTCCTAAAAAATACAAGCCCCGAAAGCACATCATGTATGTTGACTGGGTGCTTGTGACCTATCCCCATGTGGTTTCTTTTTATTACTCCATAGACAACTTCCCTAGAACTTTATATTTCCTATCCATCATTCATGGCAGCTTGGGACTGCCAGAGAAGAAAGATAGAATTACATAGATTATATGCAGAAGGAATCATACTGTTTTGCAGGCAATTTTTAACTAACCAGAATATGTCCTATAGCAGTGTCTACAGAGCCATAAAAAGGTTTGGAGGTTGATTAAGCAACCGGAGCACTTTTGCAACAACAGCCTCTCCGAAATAATAAAGAAATGAGCTAGAACAGCAAAAATGTACTGAGGACAGCAGACAGTAACAAATGGCGCACAATCTTTTATTTGTTAACTTGACAATGCAGAGACATTTCTCTGCTGGAATGCCGCTCAGCACATGGCAGGATGTAGAGTAGACACTTGAGTTCATTTAGAAATCAAGCCAAGACAATTGCTTGTCATTCTCGGATTCCATATCCACTGCATTTTAATCTCTCCTCTCCCGAAAAGCTCAGCGTGGATTACTGCAATGTGGAAAACAAATCAGAGCATTAAAGAACATCTTATGCCATAAGCAATGCAAAGTAGCCTCTTTTCCTCAGGGTGGTCTTTGTGAGAGAACAAGGGTGACTCAGGAGCTGTTTGACTGCCCTTGCTTCATGTCACATTGAGCCCTGCATTTTGAGTCACCTGCACCTTCTGGACTAGATGCCCAGACTCCTCAAATATGTTAGAAGAGAATTGCTAACATATTTTGGTGCAGAGGGAGGGGGAACTTTATCAGAGGCTGCTGGGGGCTGACTCTGCTTTTCTGTGGGCTGGCATCTCTGCCCGTTCACTGTTTACATAAACTGTGAACTTTAAAAAAAATCATTGTTGGAACACAGGCTTTGCTGCTTTCTCCAGAAGAGAATAATAATGCAGCTTTCAGGTTCTGCTCGCCTAGTAGCTGCTAATGCTGGCATTATGTCTGTGAAAGGGAGCATATGTGCATGAACAGCCAGTAAATATAATAAAAATTAGACGAGTAAGAGCTGAAGGTAAGTGTCAAATCAATTGCATATTGAGGGAAGCGTTTGTTTCCCCCTATTTCAGCATTTTCCTTCCGGGGGGGGGGGGGGGGACAGTTGTTTGCTTAATTATGTTGTAAACTGCCCAGATAGTACTTCAGCTCTGTGGGGTGGTACATAAGTTGAAACAACCACAACCACAACCACAACAACTCCTTTAGAGAACCATGTGAACAAGCAGAAAAGAGAAACAAGAAAATTTGCAAAATACAGTCCTTGCTAAGCAAAGGCAGGAGTCTCTTATAATGTCAGGATATCTGCTTCAAAAGGCATGTGAGCTTTATCATATAGACTACCTGAAGAAGCTACTATTGTCCTTTAGATGCTGGGCTGGGCCCTTTGGCCTTCGTAGAGACCAACTGTTCTGTGAAGAAAAGAAACTGGGCCATCTGCTCTCGGATCTCGTTGGGGAACCATGAACCTCATCCTGAATGGCAGAATAACAAGATGTCCGTTTCCATAATTAATTCCTAGGATACGAAGGCTTCACCATGGATGTTCAACAAGCGCTTCAACCATTTTGAGGGAGGCTGAATCCCTTGCTTATTTCTTTTGAAGCTCCCAGAAGGCTTGTTTTTAAACACTAAACAGCCTGATTTCCACCACAGCTTGTTATAAGAGTCATGTAGTGTTTATATTTAGATTTGGTGCTTTGATTTTTCCTAATTTCCTTTTCCTGTCCCATCTTTTTTTCCTTTTACCCCATGTCTTATTATTCTAAGCCTGAGGACAGACACTGGCTTGATTCTCCTAAGTTTTTAAACTGTTCTGGGGAATATTTCTTATGAAAAAGTAAACCGGAGAAGGTGGGGAATAAATGCTTTAAAAAGAAGGCCTGTGTTACCATAAAGAAAATGTCAATACATAATTATGAACTGTTGGTATCGGACATAAGCATAAAATCATTATAAGTTGGATTTCATTCTTTGTCAGAGATGCAGAGAGGAGATACAGCAGCGACAGAGAATTAAGGACTTTACGGGCAAGGACCTGTGTGTTATTTAAAACCCCACCTATATATGCAGTATCAGTGGAGCTTTACAGAGATGTTTCATATGAATTGTTAAAAACTACGAAGATATAGTTTACCAAAATTCATCCCCTATGGACACATTTAAAGTGTGAGTTATATTAAATGTGCCAGTAGCAGAAGCAGTTCTACTGCTTAGAGTACATGGAAATACTACTTCTTGTTCAGCAGCATAGTGTTTTAAGAACAAAATGGGTTGCACCAGGTTCCAACACAATACCACATGAATGGAGAAAAACATCTTGCAGGAGGCATCCATCTGCTGGCTGATGCCCTGTCAAATCATAGCCTGTGGCTGCACACAGGATACCCTCCATTTCCTAGGCAGGTCTGTAACTCCTTAACTTTTTAGAGATTTAGTAAAGCAGTAGGTTAATCCAAGTTTAACTGTAGGTACAAAAAAACCTTGTATGATATCTCTTTTTTTTATAAATCATGTCTTATCCTAAACCTACCCCCATCAGTAAAGACCTTTCTGATTGCTTATCATGACTACGGTAAGCGCTAGAGATGGGCACGACTTAGCGAAATTTTCATTTCCGTTTTCGTTTTTCGTTTTTGTTACGCAACGAAATGAAAAACGAAAAACGGTTCAAAAATGGAACGGAAACGGAAACGAAACGACTAATTTTGAGCCGTTTTTCGTTACTGGAAAAGCACTTAATGGAGCTAAATGGGAAGAAATGAAAAAAAATCGTTTTCGTTTTCGTTTTTCATTTTCGTTACATAACGGAATGAAAATGAAAAATTTTGAAAATTAGCTCACGAAAACGGAAACGAAACGAAACGGACCCCTAGACGAAAACGAAAACGAAAAATTTTTCTGAGTCGTGCCCATCTCTAGTAAGTGCAGGGTGCAACTAGGCAGTGCACTCAAGGTATGAACAGAGTTGCATTGAGGTGTGGTATACTATTTGGATAGTTTCAGAAGAGGAAACCACACCACACTCAAAGCCATCCTATTTAGCCTCCACACCCTATATTCTCTCCCCTTCCATAGGCAGCAGCATCAAAGCTGCATTTATGTTAAATGGTCAGTGGCAAGCTGGTGAATTAGCTTACTACCAAGTAACATGGTGCTGGACTTGCAGTAGGGTAATAAAAAGATATCCCTTTGTATCCCAGCAGAGTAGTGAAATATGTGTGCACATGGGGGGAGACTGGTAAACAGAATGCTGGTGAATTGGTGTATTGCCAAGTGACATAGTGGTGGGCTTTTTTTTTTTTAAAAAAAAGCAAACATAACGAAAAAGAGATCTCCCTCCTCTTTTGTCTCTCCCTCTATTAAAATCTGACCGTTTTTGTTTACTTTTATTTTATTGACTGATGGCATGGGGCATCCACTTGGATTCAACCCCAACAATAACAAGTGAAAGAGCAATCCTAAAGCTCAAGGTCTCCCCTGAATATTAAGTCCAGTTGTTTTTGACTCTAGGGCAGAGTTGGCGAACCTATGGCACGGGTGCCAAAGGTGGCACTTGAAGCCCTTTCTATGGGCGCCCAACATCGCCCCTTCACAGCCACCTGTATTCAGGTTAAATTGTTGTACTGGCACTTTGCAAAAAAATCGTGGGTTTTGAATCGCACTTTGGGCACTCGGTCTATAAAAGATTCGCCATCACTGCTCTAGGGGGTTGGTGATCATCTCCATGTATAAGCTGAAGAGCTGGTGTTTTCCCATGTAAGTGAGTGAGTGAGTGAGCATTGTTTTGTGCATGATTTCCAAAAGATCAGTAGTGACTCATGGTGTCGTGGTTACAGGGCAAGAACCACATGGTGCAGCAAACTGCAGTCCTGCAGTCAAGACTCTCCTCACAACCTGAGTTTGATCCCTGTGAGGTCAGGTAGGCTCAGGGTTAACTCAGCCTTCCATTCTTCTGAGATTGAACAATTGGGTATCCATCCAATCGGTCTCCGTTTCTGAGAGCTGCAGTACAAAAAAGGAACTATCCCAGACTCCAAGCACATGTCACAGTGATAGTGCAATACACACACCATGCATGATGCCTCCTGGAATATGGGTTCTGATCTGCCTTCCTTTCTGCCTGTTCACTCTGTCAGGACCTGAGCAAAACCTGATTAGGCCACATTGAGAGGAGGCCTTGGGTTGAACTAGGGGAGACATGCCATCCTGCCCCACAGTAATGAAATATAGGGCGCTTTTACACGACCCCTAAAATCCGAGGCAAAGGGCTTCCAGATGCGGAGCTTAAAATTGTTTTCCCACCAGCTCCAGACTTTTAAAAAAAATTAAGTACGCCCACGCCCACCTAAGTGTATTTTCCAAGTACCTGGTCTCTGGAGGTGAAAAATTTCTGATGCGGATTGCAAAGCAGTGAGTGCTGGGCTCTCCTTGCCTTCTGTTTGTTTTGTTTTTTGCTCCCGCTCCTTTAAGAGACTGAAATGCTTCCTGGGCTGCTCCTACGGCAGAACGGAGGTGAGCCTGCATTCTTTTCTCCCCTTTTTTCTCCCTCCCCTCACGCAGACAGGAGCAAGGGAGTGTGGAGGGGTGGGAACACAGCAAGAGGAGCAAAGCCCCAAGATCTCTGGTCCGAATTTAAGTTGCCAGTGGATCTTAGGGGTCATGTAAAAGCGCCCATAATCAGTGCTAGGCCATCAACTCAGTTGGGGCGCTTTTACACGACCCCTAAGATCCGCTGGTCCCTTAAATTCGGACCAGAGATCTTAGGCGCTTGTTGCTCTTCCTGTGTCTCCACCCTGGCTGCTGGCTGCGTGAGGGGAGGGAGAAAAAAAAGGAAGAAAAGATCGTGGCTCACCTTTGTTCTGCCTCCGCTTGCGGCGGCAACATTCCTGTCTCTGTAAAGTAGCTCTTAAAGGGGCGGGAGCCAAAAAAACAACAAACAGAAGCGAGGAGAGCCCCGCACTCACTATCCTTACACCGCATCAAACAATTTTCACCCAGGAAGAGCAGGTACAAGAAAAGTCTGCTGGGTCGCGCTTAGGTGGGCGGGGTTGCACTTAATTTCCTCTAAACTCCGGAGCTGATGTGGAAACATTTTTAAGCTCCGGAGCTTGCAGCCATTTGCTGCAGAGTTTAGGGGTCGTGTAGAAACACCCTTGGAAAGGATGGAAGATGCTGGGGGAAATGACTCCCCCCCCTCAGCTATTTCCCCTGGCAAGTATTCTCTCTGGTGAGGTGGAGGTCATAACCTTATTCCAGTATAGAAATAAGATTCAGATGTCAAGCCCAGTCAGCTCCTGTGGATGGAACAGAAGAGGGCATCATTTTGCCTTTGCATCTAGCAGCAAAACCTCTTGGCCTTGCCCTGCTGCTCCCTCTTACCTGAAGCACCTGCCCACTCTGTCTAACAGTAGGGCCCGCCTCCATCAGAGCTCAGTTCAGAATGTGTGTGTTGTGTCGTTACAGTCGTGACCGACTCTTCATGACTCCATGTCCATGGAGTTTTCTTGGCAGGAATACTGGAGTGGTTTGCCAATTCCTACTCCAGGTGCCTACAGCACCTGGTATTCCCTGGTGGTCGGCCATCCAAGTACTAACCAGGGCTGACCCTGCTTAGCTTCCGAAATAAAGCGAGATCGGATGTGCTTAGGGCAGAGGTGCCCAAACTTTTTGTAAGGAGGGCCAGATTTGGTGGCTGAGAATGTGTCAGGGGCCGGTTGCTCCCCGACCTTGCCATTCTAGTGGAAGCCCCACCCACTGACCCATAAGCATAGGAGGGGGAGGGAGGGGCAGGCTAGCTAGCTGCGGGCCACTCAGAATGGCCTGACGGGCCGGATTTGGCCCCCGGGCCGGACTTTGGGCAAGCCTGGCTTAGGGCATCATTGGACCAAAGCATTTATTTTCCTGGGCACCTGGATGTCACCTTCCTTCTTTTCCCTCCTGATTCTCAAGAGACGTGTGGGCTTTGTGAAATCCTGGCTGGTTTGGCAGCTCTATGCCAGTTCTTCAATGATGAAAGGCATGAAGGCTTGCCAGTGCTCCTGCCAATAGGCTGATGAGTGGGATTATTTGTATATATTTACATCCGCTAGCTTTCCACATCCATTTGTCAGTTCAGGGCCTATGTATTAAAAACAAATATACCAACGGGGGGGGGAAACAGTAGGAAGGGGACAGGAAAGGAAAACATAAATTCCCCATAGTACAGATAATGTTATTTTAATGCTCCAGGCTGACTGTTTTGAGAATAGGAAATGAAACAGGACAGTTCCCTTGCTGCCATTTTGACAACACACACACACACACAAAGAGAGAGAGAAAGAGAGAAGGAGAAGAGTAAGGGTAAGGGTAAGGAACCTATATGCCATAGACAAAAGAAAAGAAGGGGGGAGAGCAAAACAATGTTTTCCAATAAAGTCAGGGCAGGGGTGTAGCAAGGTTTTGGGGTGCTGGAGACAAAGGGCCTTTTTACATGACCCCTAAGATCCGCTGGCCACTTAAATTCGGACCAGAGATCTTGGGGGTTCGTTGCTCTTCCTGCGTCCCCACCCCTCCACACTTCCTTGATCCTGTCTGCGTGAGGGGAGGGAGAAAAAGGGGGACAAAGGAATGCAGGTTCACCTCCATTTGCTGGTCCAAGCCCCGTCGTCGTCCTTCCTTCTCTTAAAGGGGCGGGAGGTAAAAAACAACAACAAACAGAAGCGAGGAGAGCCGGGCACTCACTCCTTTACATCCGGATCTGGGATTTTTCACCTTCCAAGAGCAGGTACCTGAAAAGTGCGCTGGGACGCGCTTAGGTGGGCATGGTCGCACTTAATTTTCTGCAAACTCCGGAGCTGGTGGGGAAACAATTTTAAGCTCCGGAGCAGGGAGCCATTTGCGGCACAGTTTAGGGGTCGTGTACAAATACCCGAAGTTGTTTTCGCACACCCCCTGGCCCTCCCCATCCCCATTGCATCCACCCAGCAAGGGGAGGGGCAATCCTATGGGCCTGGGGTGGGTGGGCGTGCAGGTGTGTGTGTGTGTGCTTGTGCGTGCGCCTTACCTCTCTTGCAGTGGCCCAGAGCAAAGCAAGGAAGAGCTGGAGGAGGAGGGCACTGCAGCCATCACACTTGCATGCCTGCCTGCCTGCCTGCTTCGGCGCTTGCCTGGTGCATGGCTGCGGCGGAGGTGGCTGAGACAGAGTGGGTCCTGTTGCCAAGCCTGAGGACTGCTGGTGGGAGGACACAGGGCTTCCTCCTCCTCCTTCCCCTCCAGGCACCCCCAGATTGCTGTGCCCGGGGCAGATGTACCCTTCTGCCCCTCCTAGATACGCCCCTGAGCTAGGGCTTTATGACAACCACTGACGAACCTCAAAGGTGTGGGGTTGCCATCTGATTCCCTTTTTGACCCAGACAGCATTTATTATAAGTCTCTTTGAGCAGCAGCGCTAGAAGGAAAGCAGCCACTGAGCCTTCACTCTAATCTCTGTTGTTTGATGCATTGTGGTTCCTTATGAACAGAGTAGCCTAAATTGGAAATATCCTGCAGAAAAATGCAGTACCTGGATGTTGCAGTTTTCCATTATGAGCTTCAATTCTCTTGTTTTTTTAAAAAAAGAGGAAGGATAAATGCCTTTTTGTTTTGGGAACCTTGCAGGTTATAGCTTGTCTTTTTGAGTTTATAACTTTACTGTTTTATTGTGTGTTTTATGATTTTACTGGTCGTTTATATTGGCATGCCTTTATTTTGTGATTTTATTGCATTCAGCTGTGGAAGCTCCTAGGACCTGAAGGTGGTGACAGCAATTTTAAAAAACCTTTCGACTTTAACACCCAAAGGACTGATATTCTTTCCAAGAATATATTGTAAGATAAGTATATTTGCATATACCAGTTCTATTTTGCATAGTAAACTCTTCTTCTTGATAGACAAGCTTCTGGTAGTTCTGCAAGACTGGATCAAGGAAACACAAAATAAGGGATATGATTATGGGCTTTGCAAGCTGGAGATGATGATGATGATGATGATGATGATGATGATGATGATGATGATGATGATGATGATGATGATGATGATGATGATGATG
>JAHTLZ010000111.1:9577803-9620520 GCA_023846285.1 Phrynocephalus versicolor | reverse complement strand
GAGAGAGAGAGAGAGAGGCTGATTTTCGCGGGCCAAGTGCGGCGCTGGATTCACCGGAGCGCAAGGCGCAGCGCCTCTGCCTGGGGTGGGCGGTGGGGTGAGAGGAGAGGGGGGCGCGGCGTATGAACCCCTCCTCTCTCTCTCTCCGTCGCGTCCCTCCTTCGATTTCTCTGCCCTCCCCCCCCCCACCGCACTCAAACCGGTGCAGGACGCTGAAGGGGAGGCGAGGAGGGCAGCGTCTGCGGAGCCCAGCGCCGCCTCCTTTCCCTCTTCCCCCACCTCCCCGCGCCCTCCTCCTCCTCCTTCCTCGCTCGCTGCCTTTCCTCCCCTCTTGGATCGGATCGGCGGAGATGAGCCGCGCTGGGAACCGACGCCCGGCTGGCCCAGGCGGGTGGCCGAGGAGGAGGAGGAGGCGCAGCGCCGGGCTTCCTTGAGCCATCCATCGCCAGGATCCATCGCCAGGATCGCCCCACTCCCGACGCCGCCCCTGCCCCTGCCCCGGACGCCGGTGCCCGCCTGAACTGAGTGGAGCGGCGGCCGCCCCCTCGGCCCGGCGCTCCCGACCCCCCCTCCGGCTCTGGATGCTGCTGCTGCTGCTGCCCCGCGGCTGGCCCCCCTGCGAGGGCTCGGGAGGCCGGGAGCTCGCATGGCGGCGGCGGCAGCGGCGAGGCGGCAGCAGCAACAGCCGCCGCCGCCGCCTCCCCACCACCACCACCCCCAGAAGCCGCGGGGCTCGAGGGGGCGTCCCCGGCCGCGCCCGCTGCGTCCCCGGCTGCCGGGTCTGCGGGCGGTGCGGTGGCGTCGAGCGGCGCCGGCTCGGCGGGCGCTGTGGCTCCTGGCCGTGGCCACGTCGCTGGGCTTGCTGCTGGCGTGGTCGTCCAACCGGCTCCTGCACTGGCTGGCCTTCCCGTCGCACACGACCGTGCGCACCGAGTGGAGCCGCACGCTGGCCTTCCCGGCCGTCACCGTGTGCAACAACAACCCGCTGCGCTTCCCGCGCCTCTCCAAGGGCGACCTCTACTACGCCGGCCACTGGCTCGGCCTCCTCCTGCCCAACCGGACGGCGCGGCCGCTGCTGGCCGAGCTCCTGCGCGCCGAGCCCGAGCGCCTCCGCTGGTTCGCCAAGCTGGCCGACTTCCGCCTCTTCCTGCCGCCCCGCCACTTCGGAGGCATCAGCGAGGATTTCGTCGACCGCCTCGGGCACCGCCTCGACGACATGCTTCTCTCCTGCAAGTTCCGCGGGGAGCCGTGCGGCCCTCACAACTTCTCCGCCGTGAGTCCCGCGGGGCTTGGGGAGGGAGCCGCACGTGGGGAGGCCGGGGGGGAGCTGGCGAGACGCCTGGGGGGTCCCCGGTTCCCTCCCACTCAATTAGAAAAAGTTGTGTGACAGGCGGACACTCACCAGGTCTTGCTCCCTACCGCCGCTGCGGGGATGGCAGGAGGAGCCGCACCTGTTGAATTCTGTGCCCTCGTTCACTGTGCAGAAGCGCCGTGGCGACGGTGGGAAAGAAAGACTGGTATCAATGTTTGCATCCTCATCTCTCTCTCTTTTTATGGTCCAGGCAACTGTTTGCCTATTTGGAGCCACGCTTGATAAAATTGCGACTTGCCACAGTTTTATCTGTGTCTGATTTACTGGCAAGAGACAGAAACTAAGAGGTGTTGGCAGGTGGTATCCTTTGGCCACCACAAATTTGCTGTGGTGGGGAAACACTATACCCGTGTCCGTGCTGGCGAACCTTTTAGAGACCAAGTGCCCAAACTGCTATTCAAAACCCATTAATTTTTTTCAAAGTGCCAATACAGCCATTTAACCTGAATACAGGTGGCTATGAAGGGCCGATGTCGGGTGCCCACAGAAAGGGCTCCGAGTGCCACCTTTGGCACCTGTGCCATAGGTTCACCAACACTGTACTATACGCTATGGTTAGAATATTTGGTTGTGCTTCATTTTGAAAAAAGATAGATAGCTTCTTTCCCCTTAAAACAATTAACGACAAAGTTGAAGAAGCTTCTGTGAGGTATACAGGTCTGCTTCCAGCAAAGGAGGTGAGAAGGTTTCCATGTTGTTTTTCAGGGGACATGATGCTGTTCAAAGACAGCTGTGTGAGAGAGTCATATATTTGTCAGATGAAATGTTCACCCTTTGCTGTGACCATCGGAAGAGCAGTGCCTGTTGAATGCTTTTCTGTCATGAAGTTTTGGTCTTAATTATTTCAGTTGCCTTGCAGTGGGGGAAGGACACAGCTGTCCTGCAGGGGAAGATGCGATGAGGAGTTCTCTTTGAAAGAGAGAGGCTTGTAGTACCTTTCCTGGGGCCCTTTTTGAGGAGACGAGAGAATGGAGGGCCCTCATAATCTTTCTTGACCTTTTTGAGAGCAGAGGGGAACAAAAGACTGTGTGGAGATATTGTACCATTTCCCCAGCATGTGGGAGTTTTATGTCTGGGCGGGGAGGAATTTCATTAGAGTCACGGTCCTTTTTAGAAGAGATGGCCTTCCTTGTAGCTCCTTGACAATTATAGAGCGAGGAGAACCATACATCTTTTTACAGTTTCCTCTGGAGCTCATCATCAGTACCTGAGGTGGGACAAGATTTTGGTTTCTTGAGTTGTGGAAAGAGGACGCAAGAAGGAGCTCTGGGCAATTGTTTCATGTCTAATGGCCCTTTTAAGAAAATTGAGGAGCAGTTCAGGTTTGCAAAGAGGGATGGGAAGGAAGCCCAGCTGTAAGGGCAGAGATGGTGAGAGTGACAGCTGGCAAAAAATAATAATGGATTCCCTAATAAGATGTCAAGGGGGAAATTTGGAACCCGCTTCAGAATTGAGTGGTGGTGAATGAATTTCAACAGAAGTCTTTGCCTCTGAGGAGTTTGGGATACATTGGGAGCAAGGTGGGCCCCTGCAACAATGAAAATGTAACACTCTGTTTTGATGTACGGTCTGGGTTGTTGAGACGTATATACAGTATCAGGAGATCCATATTTCAGAAATTACCGGGTGGGCAGGCTGCCAAGTCTGGATGTGTCTCCCGATGTGGCTTGCTAACTTAAACGTTTCAAAAACCATACACACCGTTGTTGATTTAGTGCAGAGCAAGTGTGCCCCTCAAAAGCAAACAGGGGAGGAGGGCGTGTTAGTGCCACCTCTAATGCCCAACACCTGTGAGATGTTCAAGAATGTAACAAACATCAGTCAGTAGAGGTGTGTGTGTGTGTGTGTGTGTGTGTAAATTCCCTCACTGGAGGCATAATCAAGGCTTTGCATGCATCATGGCAGACATGCTTTCTGCCTTACCATACTAAGGTATTGTTTTATTACTCCTAGATTAGGACTGGCTTTCTTAAGGTTACTGGTGTTGCTTATGGCAGAGGCAAGATATAAAACTACTATACAAGCTTCCTGGCTGATGGTTGTGGTCTCTTTCCCTTCCATGCTAAGTTGGCTTCAACAGTACAAGTGACACTCGAAAAATTAGAAAATTGTGCTAATATTCATTTATTTCCGCAAGTCAACTCAAAAGGTGAAGCTAATATATGAGATAGACTCATTACATGCAAAACAAGATATGTCAAGCCTTACTTTGGTGTAATTGTTATGATTCTGGCGTAGAGCTTATGAAAACCCCAAATGCACAATCTCAGAAAATTAGAATATTACCGTACATGACATCAATAACACAAGGACTGGAAATAGAACAATATCAGACCTATGAAAAGTATAATCATGCATATGTCCTCAGTACTTGGTTTGGGCCCCTTTTGCTTCAATTACTGCTTCAGTGTGGCATGGCATGGAGCCTGTAGCACTGCTGAGGTGTTATGGAAGACGAAGATGCTTCAATAGCGGCCTTCAGCTCCGCTGCAATTTTTCAGTTTCATGTTCCTCATCTTTCTCAATGCTCCATAGATTCTCTGTGTGGTTCAGGTCGGGCAAGTTTGCTGGCCAATCAAGCACAGTAATCCCATGGTCATTCAACCAGGTTTTGGTACTTTTGGCAGTGTGGGCCAGTGCCGAGTCCTGCTGGAAAATGAAGTCATCATCCCCATAAAGTTTGTCTGTGGAAGGAAGCATGAAGTGCTCCAAAATCTCTTGGTAGATGGCTGAGTTGACCCTGGATTTAATGAAGCACAGTGGACCAACACCAGCAGATGACATGGCTTCCCAAATCAACACAGATTGTAAAAACTTCACACTGGACTTCAGGCATCATGCATTGCGTGCCTCTCAATTCTTCCTCCAGACTCTGGGTCCTTGATTCCCAAATGAGATGCAAAAGTGGCTCTCATCAGATAAGAGCACTTTGGACCACTGAGCAACTGTGTTCAGGAGCAGCTTGACTAGAGGAATATGACATTTGAAGCCAATGTCCAGGATCTGTCTGTGTGTGGTGACTCTTGATATGCTAACTCCAGCCTCCGTCTGCTCCTTGTGAAAATCCCCAACAGTTTTGAATGGCCTTCTCCTGAAAATCCTCTCCAGGCTGTGGTCATCCCTGCTGCTTGCACACTTTTTTTCTTCCACCTTTTTTCCTTCCACATAAATTTCTATTGATGTGCTTTGATACAGCACTTTTGGGAACATCCAACTTCATTTTCCATTCTGTACCTTTTGGGGCTTTCCCTCCTTATGGAGGGTATCAGTGATGGTTTTCTGCACAATTGTCAGCTCAGCAGTCTTTCCCATGATTGTGATTCTTACTGAACCAGCCCGAGAGACCATTTAAAGGCTCAGGAACCCTTTACAGGTGTTATGGATTCATTAGCTGATTAGAGTAGGGCACTTTGAGCCTAGAATATTGAACCTTTTCACACTATTCTAATTTTCTCAGATTGTGAATTTGGGGTTTTCATAAGATGAATGCCAGAATCATCACAATTATACCAAAGTAAGGCTTGACATATCTCGCTTTGCATGTAATGAGTCTATCTCATATATCAGTTTCACCTTTTGAGTAGACTTACTGAAATAAATGAACCTTTGCATGATATTGTATTCTTTTGAGTTTCACTGTACAGTATTTACAATGAAGCAGAAGGATGAAATTTGTTTTCTGTCATAATTGTTCTGATTGTGGTGAGGCAGTATTAAGAATTTCTCTTTTAAAGAGAATGGTTCCTATCTTTAATTCACAAGGAAGTTGCCAGAATGGGACCGTTTCTTTCCTCCTCTAAGTGATTGTCACCAGAAAGGCAAGCTAAGGAAAGCTGTGGTGGTATTATAATTGAAAGGAGTCCTTTTATGGATAGAATCTGGGGAGTTTGTATATCTGGAACATTATTATGAATGTTGCATAGGGTAGGCGTGGAAGTCTGTGGCCCTGGATTTAATGTTCGGCTACAACTCCTGTCGGCCCAATTAAATATGGCCCATAGTCAAGGATGATAAGAACTAGAGTGTAACAACATTTGAAAAATAATAGATCTCATGAGTAGAGAGGTAATTGTTCCTGATGATCATCTTGCATGCAGGAAGTTTAAGTTGTAATAATGGTTGGGTAGGAGGCTGAGGAAGCTTTAGAAAGGAAATCTTGACAGGCCCACAGAGAATTACTCTGGTTTGAGAAGTAATTCAGTGGGTTGCATGCAGGATCACGGGCCTAGTACAGTTTTGTGCCAGGGTCTAGAAAGAGTCAGTCCCTATAACAAAGAGCTTTTAAAAATGTAACAAGAGAAAGGCAAAATGAAAAAAAGCTGCCTCTAAGAGCTGTTCCATCATACTCAGCCAGAAACCTGGATTTGCCAAGCCAGTAAACACTCGGTAGGGAGCTTTAACCAATGATGGTTCTTTAAAAGGCATATTTGAATGGTAAATGTATGTTTGCTGCACACCGTGCTGTATTTTAAAGTGCATTTTAAAGTGCACTGTATTTTAAAGTGCATGCCTCCAATTTCCCCCCTAAAAGTATGATGTAAGTGGGTCTTCAAGCAGGTGGGGTAAGTTAATTCCTAGTCATGAAACCAGTAAACCAGAAATGGCCTATTTAAGATGGAGGCTTCTTCATGTGTAGAATAATTTACCCTGTGTTGAAAGTGAGTGATCTTTGATAGAACACTTAGTAGGGCATTTATACATGAAATGTTGAGAACTTCTTAAGAGCTTCATGGCACAGTGGTTAAATGCCTGTGCTGCAGCTAAAACTGTGTTCACGACTTGGGGTTCAATCCCAGGTAGCCGGCTCATGGTTGACTCAGCCTTCCAAGGTTGGTAAAATGAGTACCCAGCTTGCTGGGGGTGGGGCAGTAATGTGTAGCTTGCATAATTAAATTGTAAACCACCCAGAGAGTGCTTGAAGTGCTATGGGGTGGTTTATAAGCAGAACACTTTGCTTTCTCTAAACCACACTTACCGGCTTGATCAGCATTGTGAAGTAACAGCAAGAATTCATATACAGTTTCTGTTTCTGTTCCCACCATAAGTGGCAGTGGAAGTTACTAAACTGGTCTCATGGCAATGTCATATATTATACCAAACAATCCTTTGTTTTAATTCCAAAAGGATTATGCTTGTAAACCAAAGTATTACTGTATGTAATATTGTATGTAACTAGGTATTTTTTAAATCATCCTGGGGCAGGTTAATTTATTTTAAAATGAGTGCTCTCATATCATATCATCCTTGGATTATTTCAGGGGGCTGTTCAAAGCATTGAACAGGCAGTTGAGTAAAAACACAGAGTGAGGAAAAAAGTTAATTGATGAAGTGTTCATACTGATAACTTGATGGCTTGCTTAGGTGGATGGTTCATTTTGTCAGCATAGTTTGTAGTGTTTTTAAACTTGAGTTCACACCTTCACCAAGTATTGCTTATCAAATGGTTAAAAGCAGTTGGATGATATGGCTCAAGCTTTCTAGCTGGGAAGATCCAAAGTGTGTGGTGACTTTGCTGCAAATTATTTGAATGTAGAGGGTGTTAGTGGCATGCTTGATTTGGGTAGGAACTCTTAGGAAGAAACAAATTGCCTTGTGCAGGATGTTAAGGCAGAAGCAAGCTGTGGCATGGATGCCTTTAAACATAGCAGTGGACCCTCGTATAACAAACGGTTTGTATAACATAAAATCTGTACAACATAAAAAATTCTGGAGATAGGGGAAATTTGCTTAACAGAATCGTCTATGGGGCGAATCTGTACAACATTAAAATAGTTGTGATTAGGGATTACTCTGTTTTCAATGCATTCCTATGGGAAATTTGTATAAAGGAAAATCTGCATAACATAATTTCATTTGGAACGAATTAATTCCTTTATACAAGGTACCACTGTATAATAAGGAGGGGAGTCAGCCTGCTTGAAAGTCCCATTCCATTGGTATCTCATTCTTCTAAGAAAATGCAGTCATGTATTCAGGGGCATCTTTTCTTTATTTTTTCCAACAGTGAAAACAGGAGCATTGCCCAGCACATGGGCTTCCTGGCACAGGGGTAATTCCCTACAGCTGCTAGTACCTGCCGAAATGCCATGTTATGTACAAGCCTACCTGTGCCTTCCTTCCATCCTCAGGTCATACTGAGGCTGAGATCTCTGTAGCTAAATCTAGATGCTGACAGGTTTTATTGGTGAGACATTTGGAGCGAGCTAAGCTGTGGTTGCAAGGTCAGCGAATAATGAAACAATTTTTTCGCACCTGCTTGTTAATTCCACCCTGTTCCTTTCTATTGGGGAGTCGTAATTCTCAGCTCGGTGGTAACCGTTACACCTCAGGGCTATGATGATGTTATAGTAACCCTGAAGAGACCAGGCTAAAGAAACATTTGGCTTCTGCCTTTCAGCCATCTGGAGGTCTGGAGCTTTGCTCCCATTTGTTTCTACCCTCAAAATGTCTTCTGGTATTCAGCAGAAGAGATGGGGAACAATCAGCATTGCATTTTTGGGAATTAGATAGCTCCATCCCTCTCGTAATGGGAAAAGGAAGGGGGAGAAAAAGAGCAGCGGCCGGCGGATAACTTCCTGGAGTCATTTGGAGCTGTTTGCTCAGCAGGTGCTAGTTTCTGCTGCTTGTCCGCTGCCTGTTTGTGGCCTGGCCATGCTTGGATTGTGTGGGCTCTCTGTAGGTGGGCAGAGAATGGCTTCATGCCTCGTTCCTTCTGCTTTCTTTCCCTCTAATCATTGGTGCCCTTCTTTGAAGTCTCTGTTGTTTATGTTTTGCTTAAAAGGTAGTGACCAAGAAGAGATGCAAGGTTATGATAAGCTGTCATTCTGCCACAGTGATGGAATGAGTGGAGGTTGCTCTAATCAGCCTGAGGCCTCTTGAAGCCCTGGGTTCATGCACGGTGTGTGTGTGTGTTGTGTCGTTACAGTCGTGACCGACTCTTCGTGACTCCATGTCCATGGAGTTTTCTTGGCAGGAGTACTGGAGTGGTTTGCCAGTTCCTACTCCAGGTGCCTACAACACTTGGTATTCCCTGGTGGTCGGCCATCCAAGTACTAACCAGGGCCGACCCTGCTTAGCTTCCGAAATAAAGCGAGATCAGATGTGCTTAGGGCATATTTGGGACAAATGTACAATGCATTTCCCCATCTTTAAAATGAGATTGCTAATGGAATGTATCATAGGATTGTTGTAGTGAATAGAAAGCAGAAGTAAAGGGGCTAAATCGTGTGTGTGTGTGTGTGTGTGTGTGTGTGTGTGTGTGTGTGTGTGTGTGCGCGCGCGCAAGAACCTGTGGCCCTCTAGATATGTGTTGAACCAGAATTCCCAACATCTCTAATCACTGATCGTGCTTGTCAGGAGTGGGGTGAGCTGAAGTCTAAATGTCCTCAGGAAGGGATACATCCCCTACCCTGGTGTTCACAGTCACTTCTTTGCTGTGAAGAGTTGCACGAGTTCCAGTTCAAGGTCAAGCTGTGACTCACAGAGATGTCAAAATGGCAGCATCGAGTTACCCTGAAACAGGGAACAAAAACAAGTAGAAGAGGCAAAAAGCGTTTGCAGCGAGGACACAAAGGCAAGGTTTCAGGACCAAGGACAGGGCATTGGGTAGCTGGTTTCTAAATGAAACATCTTTCCTTTCTCTCTTTCTCTCCCTGCCTTCCCCACCAGGTTTTTCAGACTGCAGAGACTGTAAACCCCAGTCAAAAGGATCATGTTTGCAATCCAACATATTTGGAAGGACTGGCAGCCACATTTTTGCTCCCCAGTGTCTGCAGGAGGATTTATTTGTGTGTGTGTGTGTGCGTGTGTGTGCATGCGTGCATGCGTGTGTGTGTGTGTGTGTGTGTGTGTTTAAACCTTAGAATGTGCATATAGATGAGTTGATCCCTTCCCCATTTTTTTGCTTTATTAATGTTGCTTTGCTAGGGGCATCCCCTTTATCCCCTCTAGCATTGCCCGTGATTCTGGAGGGGAGCTGAGCTAGGGAGAAGAGTGCTTGCCAGCTTTTGTTTTAAAAGGTGCAGTAAGGGACAGCTGGGTGGCTTTACCTTCCTTCATCTGTGCCATGTTGTAGCAAAATTGCACACCTTCATTTCAGTCAAAAAAGTCTGGGACATACCTTCACGAGTTATTCCATAGTGGTTGTTTTTGTTACATTTGATTTGGGCTTTTAAGCTGATGTACAACTTCAACTTTACTATCTCTCTTAAGAACAATGGAACATAAGAAGAGTCATACTGGGCAAACCAAAAGTCTCGTTTGTCCTACATTTAGTCCCTGCAATGGCCTGGAAAATCCCCAAGACAGAACAAGTGCAGGACACAAATGCAGCAATATGTTCATGCTTATGATCTACAGCCATTCATACTCAGAAGGATGCTACCTTTGTTATAGGAAGTAATCAAATGTGATCCTTGTGAACAGCAGCCAGTGATGGTTCCATTTTCCATGACTTTATCCAGTCCTTCCATGAAGCCATCCTTGGTTATTAATCTGTTTATGATCAGAAAAGTAGGTTTAGAGACCCTTTCATCCTCTTGCAAATATGGGAAATATACCCTGATACTCTTTTTTTCCCTTAATACTGAAGAGTAAATGTCCCTACCTAAACAGAGAAGCATCTCCAATATTATTATTAAAAAGGAAAAAGAGGAAAACAACTTTTCCTGTTCCAGAGTGCAGCTTTTTGTGACTGCTTTTTAAATGATGCGAATACCGTTAGAGGAGAAAAGACACAGATCACATGTTATATCTAATTTGGCTCCTAGATCCTGACACAATTCTAGTATGGTGGCCTGCAGTTGATTGATCTGTTTCTGGAAGTGTGCAGTCATCTGGAAGCTGATCAGTAATCAATTTGACAATGAGCAGTATACAGAGTTTGGAGAAATTATTCCCTTCGACTGTAGTTGGTATTCTAGCAGTTATGGTCCCCAACATTTCAGGGCTCTGTTTACAAGATTGTCATGGTGACTGCTTCCTCAGAGGAACTTGTGGCTACCCCTTGTACTGTTGTTTAAAAGGTAAAGGGGTTAATTAGTCCACAACCATGAGTTTCCTAATTTTTGCATGAAGTGGCAGTGTGACGATGCATCACTCTTCCTTGTAGCTAATGAATACTCTAAGATACCTGCTGATCGTACATGGGGTTGGACAGGAGATTCTGTGTCTACATCTGATGAAGCATGGCTTTGTCCTGCTGAATTTTAATATATAAACAGCCCTTGCTGGTAGTTGTCAGAAGGAGCCTAGCCAGCCACCCCATCGTTCATTTAAATGCATTTGCTTTCTCTTGGTGTGTAACAGATTTACATTTCCCTTTGTGAAATTTCATTTGGCTTAGACTCCAATTTAGCTGGGCTGCTTTGCAATTTCATCCTGCCGTCATACTTGGTTGTCGCCTTGAAAGGGTGCTTTCTTGAAGCGTTGAAGAGCAAGGAAAAGCTGCTTTGCAGACAGGTCTCCTGAGAAATTGAAAGCCGGGAGCCCTTTTTATTTCTCCGCTCAAGTGAGGGAATCCAGACTTATAGTGGGGAGCATGAGAGGAAAAGCAGCTGTTCCTCATCTCATCCTCCGAGATGACTGCAGTGGCTGTTTTTCTTTGCCTCCTTCACGGCAAAAGAAAAGGAAGGTATATTTCCTACCCTTTTCCCTTTCTGAATTGCAAAGCAGAATTGGCAGACAAGGACAGGAGGGGAAAAAAAGGATTCATTTGTAA
Organism: Phrynocephalus versicolor; assembly: GCA_023846285.1. Classification (NCBI taxonomy): domain Eukaryota; kingdom Metazoa; phylum Chordata; class Lepidosauria; order Squamata; family Agamidae; genus Phrynocephalus; species Phrynocephalus versicolor. Next base: position 9,609,430 of record JAHTLZ010000111.1, on the reverse strand, counting down.
TGGGGATCAGAAGGTGATGTGCCACCAAAGACATGAAGCATTTCTGGAGCTGGAGGAGTGGTTTGCTAACTTGGTGGTTGCCACAAATGTGTTTTCCACCACCCTGTGTTCATCCGGGGGTTCCAGTCAAACAGGTTCTGCAGATAAGATACTTGGCAGCTCCTAGCTGAATGGGAAGAATGCCAGTTCATCCTCCAACAAAGGGAAAGTGTGAAGGCTATGTCAACAAGCTGTGTCTGACTTGCAGCAAGGGTTGCCGTCAGGCGTTGGCATTGTTGGACCCCTGCTGAGACTTATAACCTGACAGGTGGCCTACTGCCAATCCCTAGAGCTTTCGGATTCTACTGTTCTTCATGTTGCTGCCTCTGTCGTGTACTTATTAGACACACATCCTGCTTTACTCATAGAACTAGAACTAGATATGTCTCCCTGTATTTCAAATGGGTAGTTCAGTCAAAAACCAAATTAAAATGTAAAAACACAATGTTCTCAATTTGATTTTCAGTCCTGAGTTGAGTTGATGATCAATTCAGCAACATTTAAGTTGTGTTGACTTAACAAATCCCATTTATTTCATGGCTCAACTCTGCTTGGAACTAATAATTGGACGTAGCCTAATTGTAGTTTTCCATGATGACTGATAAACTCTTACTAGACATGTTGAAAGTTGAATGGTGCTTCTTTCTTAGAAATGCACCAAACCTGGATCAGGGCCATGCAGCTAAGCCAGAGTTGTTGCCCATTTGCTTCCAGAATCCGGTCACAGTTGGAAACCCATTCATGTGGGTTGGGACCCTGACCGTGCTAAAAAAAAATAGAGGTAATGTACATGAGAGTTCAGCTTTTCCATTCATAGAATCATAGACGCAAAGAACAGTGAAGTTGGAAGGGGCCTATAAGGCCATCAATTCCAGCCCCCTCCTCAATACAGGAATAAAAATAAAAGGATATTGACCAGATGGTTGTCCGGATAGCTCTTGAGTGCCTCCAGTATTGGAGCACTCACCACCTCTTGAGGTAATGGGTTCCATTGCTCTAACAGTTAGGAAGTTTCTTCTGATCTTTAGACGAAAGCTGGGCTCTCTTAACTTGAGCCCATTTTTGCGTGTCCTGCACTCTGGGGTGAGCAAGAACAGATGATACCCCTCCTGTGTTTGACAGCCGTTCATATATTTGAAGTGTACTATGAAATCACCCAGTCTTCTTTTTTCTAGGCTAAACATGTCCAGTTATTTTAGTCTTTCCAAGCTCCCTCCCCACGGATACTGAAAAATGTGGAAGTTTTTATCTAGTGTTTTTGGCTTGCTGATCAGTGAATTCATGAATATTGATCCTGCAAATAATGGGGTCCTATTGTCTTATTAAATATCTGATGCCTGCTCTTCCAGGTGATCTTAATGTTGCCTGGTATTGGACAGAAATTGTCTGATATATTTATTGTACTGTGGTGTTCCTAACTCAAAGAAAAAGAAAGATGTCCTTCCTCACCTCTCCACCCTGCAAAACATTTGCTCCTATTCATTTCCACCTAGAATGTCTTCTTGACTCTTGCTTGAAATTATGAGTTAGGCTTAACCTGAACCCAAAAGATAAGGGAGCAGAGTGAGCCTTCTGTATTGTCACTGTTCCCTTCACATGGAAAGTAAGAGTGTGGAAGACTGCCTCTGCACAAGACTCTCTACACAAAAAGAGAGATGTGATGGAGTTGGGCAGAGGGCAGTCGCTCCTTGACTTCACACTTTCAGACTTACTCGATCCTCAACGTCTTAGTGCCTCTTTCATCCTCCTGTTCTTTTCTTTCTCCCTGTTCCTTTCAGATTCTTTTTTATTTGTAGTGCTCCAGAAGGTTCCAGGCTTGCTTACATTAGCTTATGCTTTTGTGCACATTGGGTTCTTGCACCTAGACCAGGATCATTCCTGAACCAGGTTAGAGGAGATCCTCATCTCCAGATTTCGGAGAGGCATCCCTCCTGCCTGTTCACACAACGTCTGAACTTCTCTGCTCTTACTTCTCAAATAGAGATGGACACTTTGTATTCGCATGATATGAATATGACCTGCAGCACCACAGAGCTCATGGGGTTCCCATCCTCAACCCCACCCCAGAACCAGCCAGACCACTTACAGTGCTCTGCACATTGCTGGGCTCCTTTCATTGTATTGTTGCACCAATCACAGAAGGGAGCCTGGCCAATCCTCCCTTGTCTCCCCGTGCAGCCAGCCACTTCGCTGTGGAAACAGGGTGGAGAGCTCAGCTGCTGAATGGAGCCACAAGTCATATTTGTGTCTTCTAGATATAAATACAAAGTGCCCATCTCTATTCCCAAACCTTTTAGACTGTCTTGATTGGAATATAATTTAGACAGTTGTTAGCAGCCACTTTTCTCTCTATTCGGCCCCTCAGCTAATCCCTTTGTTTCCAGGGCCTTTGCCCTTGCTGCCATCAAGGGGAAACATCATTTACTCCATTACAGTATAGATTATAATTTTAATCAAAAAAGAGTGTTCTCCTTGCATTAACATCGCATTTGCTATGGTCACTTGGTCAGTAGGCAAGAGAGAGAAAAAGAAAGGCATGCTCACTACTGTGTGTGATAACTCCTTAAATAAAATGTGCTTGTTTCTTTCCAGTCCCCTATCTGATGGCTTACAACCCCTTCATTATCATAGTCGTTATTGCTTTTATTAGCCTCAGAACATAGAACCTTAAACCTCATGCTATTGATTTTTATCCCTTTGCTGTGAGCCTCATCCACAAGGTCATTTGCTGCTTCTTGTTTCAATATATATTTATATAAATTAAAAAAGCCTGGTCCTCCACTTTCTATTGACAATGTGTCCCAGCTGTATCATCAGCAAAATTGTATTAACATTTGATTGTAGCAGTTCCCCCATTATTTCTCCTCCTCCTCCTCCTCCTCCTCCTCCTCTTAACTCAAATGACATAAGGAAGGGAGAAATCATCAAGAGTGACCCAGGAAGAAATTCTATCAGTACTTCTTTCCAACTCAGTAGTTCTTGCTTTTCAATAACCTTTGAGGGTTGTCTTGGAGACCGAGGTTGTATTTTTCTCATTCACACAGAGATTTGGCAGTTTCAACTCTATTAAAGCACATACATACACACACCCTCCTGTGTTTTCAGAAAAACAGTGAAAGTTGAGGGGGAAGACAGAAACCTCTGCAGTGAGTAGTAAATTGTCAGAATGTAAGTTTCGAAGCAGCTCCAAAAGTTACCTGCTTATTGACTCACTTGTTTTGTTTCCCTGTTCTGCTCTTCACATGATAGCCTTTAAAGCACTTCACATCAGTGGAAAAAAATAGACATGCTAATGAATTAAAAATTGAGAGACATGGGGAGAGGAGTATGGAGAGAGAAAGGAAGAGGGTGGAGATTTGATCTTCAAGGTCAGAGGAAGACGTGACCTATCAGCTACATTTAAAGACGTGACCTATCAGCTACATTTAAATGTATGAAAGCTAGCATTATCTCCTCACCACCACCCTTTTATTCTTTTCTTAAATAGTTAGAGGTTCTTGTTCCTTTCAGTCAAGGTGTGGGGCCAGAGAAGGATGTGCAGAAATATTGTTGGGTTCGTTTTTTTTTTTCATAAGAGATTTCCAAAATTTGCAAAGAACATTTTTTTCTTTCAATTAAAAGAATACAGAACCAACAGTGTCAATCATTCAGGGAGATGGGTTTGAGACCATAGCACTTAAAATTCTAGATGGTATTGAATTAGAATTACAACCTCTGTTGGGCCTTCCCAGTGGCCGGCCCAGCTTTCTGGAACAAACTACAACCTTTTATGTGAACCGCCCATAGTTCCCTTTTGGGAAATTGGCACAGTATACAAATAAATAAATAAATAAATAAATAAATAAATAAATAAATAAATAAATAAATAAATAAATGGGCTGGAGAAGTTACTCAGTGAAGCAACAATATTTTATTACATCATTGCAATAATGGGTATCTAGCAGAACAGACCCACCCAAGCACAGCATTCACACAGTCGCGTCCCCCGGCCGTAAAAGCCCTCCCCCAAACTCCTCTGGGAAAAGAAAAGAGACTCACAGACTTTCCAGTTCACCTATTCTAATTTTTAAGCAATTCCCCCACCTACCCTTTACCCTATCTGGTCCTTGGTCTAAGCATTCTCATTCTTGACATTCCTTTGTTAAAATACAGTTCTGTACCAAGGTCTGCCTATCTCCTCAAATTGGCAAGGGGCCTCAGTTCAAAAGTTCTTACTATCCTCTTTTGTACATTAACGTAGCAAGCAAAATTGTCTGTCTCTGTATCAAGCATTCTGTTTATGCTCAGAGTACATTGTGAAATGTGAAAATAACATCCTTCCATTTCTCATAACTTCGGTGCACCATATAGAGATTGACATACACTGTGCTGCAGCCATGGTTAATTCTTAATTCATTCATGTTACTATTCTGTCCAGCAATACTTTTTCTGGAGTTAGCTTTTTAAAAATCATGTGAGTTCAGGTATTTTTTTTTTAAAAAAAGTCCTGAAGTTGCATTTAAAAGTTGAACTGATTCTGTTCTCCCAGTTAAGAGAGGTGTATATATAGAAAGCAGCTGCCAGGTATAGCAGCACAGTTCAGGAAATGACCACCCTGAGTGGTCTTGGTGCAGCATGGGATAAGTGGTGCAAATTGCTTTGGGGAAACTGGAGAGGTTTCCTGCTGTTTTCTTATTACCTATTTGTGAAGCAAAGTATGGGAAGAGGCGTGATTAATGGGGCAACTTCTGAGGCTTCAGAGTCAATAACCACTAAAGTGGCTTTTTGTTTTTATGCTATCTTCCTTCACTTCCCAAGTAAGGAGCTTGTTCAATGATAATAGAGTGTAAACTTTCTGTGTTGATTTGCTTCAGGGTGAAGTACTGGGGTGTGTGTGATCTTCCTCTCTGCTTTCTCTCCCTTCCCGTTGGGAAAGGGAAAAGAAGTATATGGTAGTATCATCCTGTTAGTCTCTCATAGGCCACCCCTCCCTAACCTGGTGCCCCCCTGATAGTTTGGACTACAGCATTCTTAAGTGTCCTGGCTGGGTCTGAAGGAAGGTGAAGTACAGAACATCTGGTAGGCATCAGACTAGGGGAGAGTGATCTATTTATTTATTTATTTATTTATTAGGCTTATATACCGCCCGTCTTCCCGGAGGAACTCCGGGCGGTTTACAACATAGAAAAATACTAATAAATTAACAACTATAAATAGAGCAATTAGACCAGTGGCTCCCAACCTTGGATAACTCAGATCAGGATAACTCAGGAAAAGCAAGTGTTGCAGAAGGGCTTTGCAGAAGAATCATGTTATGAAGGGGCTTGAATATGTCTCCCATTGTTTTCTTCCTTAGTTATCCAAGATGTTATCCGAGTTTTAAAACAGTAGGCATTGCTGAAGCTAGGACTTTAAGATAGGGTCTTTGCAGCTAAACTAAATAACTGTTAGGCAATGAGTAAGTTGTACACATGCGCGTGCATAAGAATGTAGTCTGTTGATTCGTATATTTATCTGTCACAGTTCATGAAGAAGAAAACACTATTTTAATCATCTTTTGCAAAGAATACAATTTCATGCCTGTAGCTTAAGGAATTGGCAATCACTTTCTCTTTTCCTCTTTTTTTTAGGTATCCTACCCTTCTCCCCAAGACTCTTAATATCTGTAATTTACTTTTTGAATAATAGAAATCCACACCCCAAATCCTTTTTACTGCCCTTGAGTCTTAAAAAATTCCAATAATCATAGAGAGATGGCACAAATTAAAAATTAAAGCAATTGCTAATCTCCTAGAAACACACATACACACAAAAAAAATTTCAGGCACTAAGAATTTAATACACTATTCAATTATGAAGAACTATGTATTATGATATAATGAGTTGCAATTCCCAAACAGGATTTGCAGCTTGGGAAAGAGGGAGGAAGGGAAAACCAGGAAACAAATCTGTTGGGTTCTGCTTGCCCCCACCTCTGTTTTAGCAGCTGGAGTAAGAAAGCAATAGGGAATTCATGAGTTGTTTTGTCAAAAATTAATATAATAATTAAAAATCTCTGTAAAGCACCTTGCAGATTTTCAGCTGTACCTGTACAATATCTGCTATTGGGCATGACATGCATGAGTAGATAATTGAGCTTGGCAGTTGTGTTAGTGTTTTGCAGAGCTGATATTTCCCCTCCTGTCCCTTTCAAATTTTGCTCGTCTGCAGATTTTCAGAGCTGCGCCTACCCTTGAATAATGTCAAGTCAAAATGGGAAATACCGCTTTTTTGGATGATAGTTCTCTCGGAATCCTACAGCCATCTCTGTGTCATTTTTAGGAAGTCTATGGGTGAATGATCTTCTGGAGCTGCTATCCAGCTGTGATACCGTGAGCTCTTTGAGGTTCAAATATTGCATACTCTGTGAGGGCCACATTATTTAAGTTGTCAAAAGAGTTTTAACTATTATTTATTTAACTTTTATCATATGTTTGCATATATGGAGCTGTTGTTGTCTTCCCACTTTCCAATTTACAGGCATTCACCTAAAAGTGTAGCACACAAATTGCTCCTTGAACAAGATGTGGGTGGGTAAAAAGAGCATGAAGGCTTCACAAAAAAATAGCGTGCTGGGAAAAGGAATCAGGCAGGTAGAAGAGGAACAGAAAAAAAATTGAAGTTTGGTGAGCTGCAATATAGTGATGGGAAGAGACTGTTGCCGGTAGATCTTTTTCTGGAGTGAGAGAAGAGCGAGGAAGTGGATTCAGTGGACACCACCATGGGACTTGACCCTCTTCTTCCACATTCTGGAAACAGTTTCTAAAGGGCAGCAGAATGCAGATGATAAATGATCCAGAATATTTGCTTACTTTTCTACATAAATGCATGCACAGCCATTAATGGAAAAAAAATTGCAAGTGTATTCTTTCCCTGCTGTAGTGTCCCACTCATTTCAGAATCGTTGGGGTTCTTTTCTCTTTTTTTTCATCCTACTTTTTTTCTATATATTTCCTAGATGAATATGATATCTGGATTGAAAGATGTCTTTAGAAGCTGTTCAAGTCACCCCAGGATTTGGCATTTAGCTCAGAAGGTCAAAATGCATGTGTGCCTTGTCCCTGCACCGTTGGGTTCATTTCATTAAATGAATAAGGGAGTCGACTGCTGAGGGGCAGGGAGCAACCTGAGCCCTCATCACTGATTTATCCTCCGTTCAACTCTTTCCCCGGCGGTGTGTCAAGAATTAAATACCTCTTTAGCAGTGCCCCAGACCTCACAGCCAGGTTTATTGGCCTTGAACGCAGGGTGTTCACATCAAGATTGATCTCTGATCGTGTGTGGTCTAATTGGGGATGCTTATGAGCATCTTGGCTGAGGAAGAACTCATGCAAGGAGAAGTACAAACAAATTGGCCATCAAATGTCTGTTATGTTCAGAAGCATTTGATAACTGATCTTTGCTTTTCCGGAGAATCTTTTAGGTGAAAGGAGATTTGGATTCTGGCCTCTCTAGTATGTATGTCTATTCATTACGCCAACATACAGTTCCCCCTAGTCTTTGGTCATGTGGTGGTTTCATGGATAGACATATCCAAGATACCTAAGTCTAGACCTAGTTTTAACCTCCTTTCACTATAAGTGTCTTAATTTCAGTGTATCTGCTGATTGTAACTAAAAATATTAGATAATCCTTCAGAATCAGACTCTCTATGGGCTGCTGGGTGATGGAGCATTTTTGTATATTTTATTTTTCTTCCTGCTTTGTTTTCCTGCTCACAGACTTTATGCAAATCAAAGAATCACACAGATTATGAAAACAGACACATGCTCTTATTTTTGTGTATGAGGAATAAATTTTCCAGCAAAAAGTCTTTTCCAGTACAGTATCATCTACCATGTAGAATTTTTTCTAAGTAAGGAAATAAATGGAAACTTTCCATAGTGCTTAGATATCATCAGAAATGAGAACATCCACACATTGCATCACAGAAGAGTGTTCCTATTACAACCACATCTTCAAAGCTGTCACTTTGGCGAAGGGAAACCTGATGTACCATCAAACAAGGAGGAGTCTCATTACCCTTTGAAAGTGTTGTTTGGCAGGATGGTAAATATGTACTTCATCAGATGCTAGTGATGTGTTGTCTTTCAGGCTTGGCAAATGATATGAAATCAGGGATCACATTTGCCCAAGAACTGGAGAAGAGCCCCTGTTTGTGCAAAGTTCTTCACAAGATTCACACTTGCAACCTCTTTCCCATTGCTCTTGCTGATCACTAAGCAGAAGAGGGCTTCCAGCAGTTGGTTGTCTACTCTATTTTTGTACCTGCTGGGCTTAATTATATTCTGGTCTTGCCACTGTAGTGGCCTTGGGACACTGTGTATGTCAGATTGCTTGTTGTTGTTATGTGCTGTCAAATTGCCTCCAACCCATGGCAACTCAATGAACGAACAAGCTGCGTGTTTCTTTTGAAGGTCAAATCATCCTGTATTTGGGCTTTTTCTTTTGCTGCTTCCACCTTTCCCATAGTTACTGTCTTTTCCAGAGAATGTTGCCAGTGGTTCCCAACCTTCCTAATGTCACAACCCTCATGTTGTGGTGACCCCTTGCCCTGCTTCGAAGAGGCCGCAAGCCCCCTCTGGTGGGCCACTGCCACAGGTAACATAGAGAACTTCCCTCTACTATAGGCACCCTCAGCCAATCGCAGCCTTCGGTGCCATTGACTGACATCCCCTCCAACCTACCAAGCTGTAACTCACTCTTTCCCCTCTTCCTCCCCCTCTTCCTCCAGACCCAAGCCCTACAAAAGAGTTCTATAAAAGTATTACCTCTTGAATTGTGCTGTGCTGGTAAGAGATTTCTCTGCCACGATTCTTAATCCTCTCTTTGGGGCCAGTGCTCTTATCCCATGGAGGCTAGCTGTTAATTCTGATGACAACAACAGTAGCTCAGTAAGAGACACAGACATTTCCCTTTTGCAAACCTCCACTCCCAATCCACGCTTCCTTACTAATCATAATGCAAATAAACTTCTCCCTCCCTCCCTTCCTGATTGATCCCTTTGCTGCTTTTCAGGTAGACACTTGAAGCAGAGCCAAGAAAACCAGGGTAGATATTTTAGTCTGTGTTATTCCTCACTCTCTGTGCAAGTCTCTGTAGGAATTCTTAGTACTACCTTGGCTTGAGCCTGACCAATTGATTAAAACCGTTCAGTTCGAAACCAGATTCCTGCCTTGTCAAGCTTACTGGCAAAGTGCTAGGTAGTCTTGCATGACCTGTTTGTCTCTTGGGGGACTAGCACTTGGGAAAGGACACGGCCTGTCCTGCCCCAAAATGGTGGGTGGTACTCCACAACTAGCTTGCATCCCAGGACGTAACTACTCACACGGCATTCACTTACTCATGCCTTCACTTCCATGTGCTTTCCCTTCTCCCACACCCAGTATTCAGGCTTCTAATGCTTAATTCTATTGATGAGGAAGGGTTCTTCAGAGAATAAGTTTTGCAAGAGAGAGTTAGCTGTTGCATCCCCTGCAGTAGTCTTTCCTCCAAGTAAGCCCAGGGCAGCATGTGGTCTCCCCCCGCCTTGTCAGTTTCACAAAGTAGGCTAGATAGAACAATGGGAACAAGGGATCCATAATCGCCAAATGAATTTCATGGCTGCATTGTACACCCCAGTGCTTGAGTAGGAGAGACACAAGCCTGACTAACAAGTGATGGCAGTGAACCCAACTGCACCGTATGTGCCCTTTTTGTCCTGCCTGCCCACTTACCTCTCTGAAAATCTATCTTGGTCCCATTCAGCTATTCTGGAGTGGAGCTAGGCTCCATAGTGTCAAAGTGTGGACAATATTATGGTTAACAGTGATCATGAGGTATAGCATTTACCAATCCCATCATGCTGTTACTTAACTGCAGCCCTCAACAATGGGCAGAAACAACAAATTTTCTCTCAGAAGCAAGGCATGGCTTTATATTATCTTTGTTGGCAAGCAAGATAGTGTATAGCTGCCTAGATGCCCTAAGCACATCCGATCTTGCTTGATTTCAGAAGCTAAGCAGGGTCGGCCCTGGTTAGTCCTTGGATGGGCGACCACCAGGGAATACCAGGTGCTGTAGGCGCCTGGAGTAGCAACCGGCAAACCACTCCAGTACTCCTGCCAAGAAAACAGGACATGGAGTCACGTAGAGTCGGTCACGACTGTAACGACACAACACACACACACACACACACACACACACACACACACACACACACACAAGATAGTGTATGGTGTCTTGGCTATTATGGCCCATTAGCTTTACCGAAGCCGGGCTACTGGTTGAGGGTGAAAGCTGTTGGAACTGTCTTGCTCATGTAGGTCAACACAGCTGCCTGCATGTTTGGAATTAGCTGGAATAGCTGCTCTCCTTGGAAACATAGCAGCATGGTGCAGTTCAGAATTTATTGCTATATCACTGCCAGTAAGGTTGATCAGGAGCCATCAGTGAAGCCAGGAAGGAATGTGCCAGGGGAGAATGGAATAGAAGAAGAAAAATAGCTTTAACATTAGAGGTGTATAAGTCTCTTTCCTTCTGTCACTTAACAAGATAGCAAAGTTGATGGCTTGCTAATTGGAGGTCCAGTTCACAACACTCATTGAAAAATGAAAAGCCAGAAAGAGAGATCTGCTTGGAAGTGTGGCGCACAAAGTCGAGTCAATTATAGATAGGCAGGGAGGTCAAAACTCCACTTTCCCCAGCAGGGAGTGAATAGTTGGCCTTTTTGTTTTTAAACTGAGCTCCAGCAGGCATGTGGCAGGTATGAATTCAACAAATTAAATTTTTCCAGTCACCACATTTAGCAGTTTGGAAAAGCTTCACCTATTTCACCACCCCCTTTCCCAGATCTTAAAGGTATAAGCTCCCAGTTTGATCATTCCTACCGGAAAGCAAAAGAAGCTGAGGAATATACAGTACAGTGGTACCTTATATAAAGGAATTAATTTGTTCCAAATGAAATTATGTTCAAATTTTCCTTTATACAAATTTCCCATAGGAATGCATTGAAAACAGAGAGATCCCATTTTTATGTTGTACAGATTTTCCCCATAGGCGTTTATGTTAAGCAAATTTCCCCTATCTCGGGAATTTTTATGTTGTACAAATTTTATGTTATACAAACCGTTTGTTATACAAGGGTCCACTGTATAGTATTGTCCATATAAAATAACCTGTAGGACACAAGTGTCTTGTAGGGCAGAAGTGGAGCTTTCTGGGGAATATGTTTCAAGTGGGGCTTTCTGGGGAATATGTTTCAAAATTCCAGAACTCCCACCACCCCCATGCTTGGAGCACAGGCCACCTACATAAAAGAATGTGCACCAGAATTTATGTTTATGTACAGAAAAATATTTTTACTCCTCTTCCCTAATGTAGTTTAAAATAGTGTGTAAGTCCATACCTCTTGTTTGTACATGGAGCACAGTGGAAAATATCATGCATTAATTTGATATATGTTGGTATATTCATTCAAACAGAGGAGTTGTCTGTTAGTTTTAAGGAGGATAATGCATTTAAAGAAAAACAAACAAACCTCCGTTCATGTAAGTTTTGTTCGTTTCCACAAGGGTTTGCAGAACCATCCTCTGATCCCACACATAGCCTAATGGAGAATAAATTAAGTACAATCAAACTGAAGGTAGATTCAGGAGAACTGTTTGCATTCAAGAGTTTGTATTGTACAACCGTGCTTTACAAGGTGCAAAATCTATGTCCTGTTAATATGATTTTTAGTTAATGAATTTTAAGAGTGCAATACACAGAACATCTGGGAAATCCCTCATAGTGGTTTACAAATATAGAAACAAGTTAATCAGCAACATCCCAAACAAAATTATCTATATTAAAATAACAAAAAAGTTTAAACAGAAGAAAGGTAATAAAATATTAGAAACTCAAGATATTGAACAGGTGAGCCCACAGTAAAAATCTCAACAATGGCACCAGCAATGATGCCAAAGACCGAGTGCCTTAATTGTGTTCTTGGGCATCCGCATTTTTGAAACAATGGGCCTTTGGTCTTATTCCCTTCCTCTCTTCCTATTTTTCAGCAGTTTGGTACAGTATCATGTAACTTTTTGCTCCTTTCCTGGGCGCTTACCGGTATGTGACTTTTGAGAATCTCAGCAGTTCCTTTGCCAGCCTGCTGTATACTTTCAAAGCAGCTCCTCAGTAGAGTGATGTTCTGAGTTTGAGAAGGGAAGGAAGTTTCAGTCCTGGAAAGTAATCATATCCTTTTTAACGGAGAGAATATGTAGAGGGAGTTGTGATGAAAAAGGAGATCTCGTCTTATTTATGCAGCAACATAACTGTCAAGCTGGAGAAAATAAAAGAAAATAACTGGGGAGGGGGTCATATCCAGCCTCTGGTCTCAATTATAATTGTGCTGTTTTTCATATGCAGGCTTGCATGGGAATGTATAGAATATTTCTGAGAAGTGTCCTTGACTTGTGTCTGTGTGATACAAACATATTGGTGTTAGGATAGATTAGAATCATCTTTAGCCCCGCCAGCTTTGCTCCCCCTCCCAGTTCCACCTTCTGTTGATATGCAGCCTCTGGACTTCATTGAGATCTGAATTCGCCAATGGGCTGTAAAAGGACCCACCATAAAAGAAAGTGAAGGCATCCATGATGTCATCACCTTGGCTTCTGGGAACTGCTGGTAGTATTTATTTTTAAGATGAAAAGCATTTTACTTTCTAGGGGATGGAGCCTATTAATTATGCTACTGGCATAATGCATGCAATTGGCGTGAATCAATTGCCACAAGTTAAGAAGTTAGTACAGTATAGGCATTTGTTGCTGCATGCCAAGCTGCATCACTCAGCGCTTGTCAGCAAATGCATACCCTAACTCAGTGGTTCCCAACTTTGGGTTACCCAAGTCTTTTTTGGACTGATTCCTGGAGGAGAAGTCCATCACAGGTTACAGGATGGCTCTTCTTATGTTCTTATGTTCTTATGACAGCAACTCTCAGAAATCCCAGTCAGCTCAGTTACCCAACATTGAGAACCACTGGAGTAACAACAATTTCTGGGTTGAAAGGTTGGAAATTAACTTGCTAGTGAATTCCCATGGAACACTTTCCATGAGGTTGGGTAGACTGAGAGTGTGGCCCAGGGTCCTCTCATGAGCTTTAGGGTTCAGTGGTTATTTGAATCTCTTGTGGGCTTTTCCATCTTCCTTTTTTACTATCAGGCTGTGCCTGTTTTAAATTGTGAAAGAGAAGGAGCATTCCTCAAATGTCTTTTTGTTAAAAATAAATTATGGCCAACAGTGCTGCCATCAAGACTGTCATTGTTATCTGTTCTCTCTATAGAATGGGATCTTCTGAGAGAAATTGCTTTTGATACTCTCTTGAATTTGCTGCCAAAAAGAATAGGAGGAAAAAGATATGACAACTTGTACAATACCCTAAATACAGCTTGTCATTATGTGTAAACATTTTGTGTAACATTATTGATGTTTACAGGCATTCCTTGGTTTAAGAATTTAAGGCAAAATTGTTTTGCATTGCAAAAAATTCATAAACCAGAAATGCATATGGGGTGCAATGCATCCTGGGGAAACTTGCTTAGAAAATAATTTATAAACCGAGGTATTGAGGGAAAAGATTCGTAAACCGAGGCATTATTTTCAATGGATTTCCTTTCACAAACCAAAAATCACGCTAATGGAGGTGTTCGTAAACCAAGGTATGCCTGTATATTTAATACTGCGGTGTGAGCTCTGGATGCTACATACAGAAGAACGTAAGAGAAGTGTATATAGTGCAATCTAGGGTTTTTGTTGTTGTTTTCCTTTTCCTTTTGCAGGCAAAGGCTGAAATCCTGTTGCTAAGCGTAATTCAGCTGTACTAGGCAAGACCTATTTAGTTTAATGAACTTTAAAGAGAATTTGTATCACTAAATCCCCACTGATTCAAAGGGCTTGTTCTTCTGCAGCTTACTGCATGAGGCAACATGATACCAGATACTGAATTTTAGACAAGCAACTCAAGACAAGTACCTTGAAACAGCAAGGGTATCACTTCAAATAAAAATTAATATTAAAGTCTTAAACTGGGTCTAGTTCTGTTCCCCCAGATATTTTATTTTAAGGTGAGATGCATCTCTTTCCTCCCCCTCAGTATCAAACCCTGGTTTATTCTTTCCTATTCTACTGAAATTTCTCTGCCCCACATGAAGGAAAGGCTTAGCAGCAATTTTATGTTCAGATTTGTGATTCCACCAACAACAACCACACTCATATTAAAGAGGAAGAATCCTTTAACCATATATGACTTGGGATAAAAATGTTGTGCCTATGTATTTGAAAGAAAGGTACATAAGTATGGTAAGACTTACTTGGGAGTAAGAGCAGTATTAGAATCAGAATGACTACTGTGAAAGGGGACCCAAATGACCAACAGATTTCTCCTAATTTACATTTGTTCTGCGCAGTTTCATCTTTAATTGCTACCAAATGTTCAGTGTGTGTTTTATAATCATTTTCATCTCTTTAATCAATGGAAACATGGTATGCAGGCCCACTTGATCATTAAGCTTATTATTCAAATAAAGAATAGAGGCCATATCCTACTGAATCTCAGTCTGAATGTTTTCTCCGCTGTTCCACATGATATCTTCCTTGAATCTTTTCTCTTATTCCTTGTGTGTCACTATCTTAACTCTATAAAAGTCTTCCCTCCTAATTATAAGCAATTGCTGTTCTACCAGCTGTTATTCACTGTAAAAGAATAATTTACAATATGTCAGTTAGTTTATATATGTTTCTTAATATAGCCTAATGAAGTTGTGGCTAGGTCAGAGTGTAAATTATATGCTTTCTTATCGTAGGGCATATATTATTTCTAATGACACATTTTCAAGCTGTGTTGCTAAACCTGGATTATTTGGGTGTTAGCTCCATGGAATTCAGGGGAGCTTATTTTTGAGTGCATATACAGTGGTACCTTGTATAAAGGAATTAATTCATTCCAAATGAAACTATGTTAAGCAAATTTTCCTTTATGCAAATTCTCATAGGAATGCATTGAAAATGAAGTAATCCCATTTTTATGTTGTACGGATTCTCCCCAAAGGTGATTATGTTAAGCAAATTTCCCCTATCTCTGGAATTTTTTATGTTGTACAAATTTTATGTAATACAAGCTGTTTGTTATACAAGGGTCCACTGTACTGTACTTACTTGTATGTTCTGTCACTGACCAAACATGGTTACAACTGATATATCTCAGTGCAGTCATATGAATATCTGCTACTGATGTGCACATGGAAAACCTTCTAGCTTGATTAAGTTCAGGTTGTTTCTGGGGCAAGTGCCTCATTTGTTTATGGTTTTTATGTATACTTTTTCTTTCATTAAATATGAAAGGGACAGGCTCTTTCAGGATATTTTGTTTCATTTCCCCCCCTTTTGTGTTCTCACTGACACTCATCCACAAGCCATTAAAATACAATACTACAAAAATAAGCGATGGCAAGGCAGGCAACAAAAAAGAATTTGAAACACTAAAGAATCGGTAAAACCTCCTTCAAAAATGCAGGGGCAAGGTGGTAGTCCAAAGTAAATTGTAACCAAAATCCATCAAATAGCACATTTAAAATAATTTCTGCAGCAGGGAAGGCAGTCCCCATATACAAACAGGGGAAAAGGCAAAATTAAATTTTAAAAAAATCCTACCCCTCTCCCCCTCAAAAAACCAAGAAAAGCAAAGAAGCAAATAAAAACCAAAATGGAGTCAAAGGTCTCCTCCAACTCAAAACAACTGAACTATAATCCAAGGAAGGAAAGTAGAAAAGAAGCAAATGCCTCCAAAGGGAGTGGGGAGAAGACTCCATAAATAATCTCAAGGAAACATGATCCTAAGAAACAGGGAGGAGGGAATCCTACAAAAAATCTGGGAAAGGGGTATGAAAGGTCCACAGGTAAACATATACTGTAATCAAGATGGAAGGCATCATGGAGTTCAGTAGGACAGGGAACTGTGCACAGGGAAGGGCTGAAGGAAATACATTCTTTACTGGATTCCAACCAACTATTCATTCATTCATTCATTGGAGTTACATACTGTGCCATCTAGCTACAAGGCTACTCTGGGTGGTTTACAGTATTCATCATAAGAAGGGCATAAACAATGTTCAAGGAAACCTAAAATGATACAACAAAATAAACATAACTAATTAGGCAATCGTATCATAAAATCATATTCAAAAGGGAAAAATCGGCAAAGGTTCAATAAATCAGATAAAAAAAATCGGTGAATCAGGAAGTAATTAATAACTGAGGAAAGCAGATCTATATGGCCAAGTCTTGGGTTGTCTTTTAAAGACTGACAGTGTAGGGGTCAGGCAGCAGTTGGTTCAATAAATGAGGGCCCACAACCAAGAAGGCCTGGTTCCTTGTTGTTGACATACGGGCCTCTCTCGGAGTAGGGACCCTCAAATGGCATCTTGAGAAGATCAAGTCGTGTGGGCAGAATTCTGCAATAGGAGCCTTCTTTTAAATATTCGCATGTCTCAAGTTTTTAGCTTTTACATACTGTTTTATGATGCAAACCGCCTTAGGTCCTTTCAGGAGAAAAGCAAGATATAAATATTTTAAATAAAAATAAATAATAATAAACCAGTCCAGGTCATTCTAAAATTCAAAATTCGCTCCTTCCCCCAAATGTTCTGATTAGGTACTGACAGCAGCACTTGCAGTGCTTGTTTGATCCAACATTTCCTGGACAATGGGACTTACAGGAGGTGAAGGAGGGGGCAAATGAAATGAGAAAGCAGGGAAGAATCCAAAGGTTTCATGGCCCTCTCTTTCACTGAATTGAAGTGTCTGGGTTTAAGAGGCTCTTTACTGGGAATCAACCAAAGAATCTGAAAACAAAAGAGTCTCTTTTGTGTTTTCACCATTCCTGCTAACCTGAAAATCTCACCCCTTATGCCTACTTAGAACTAATCCCAGATGAATTCAAGGAGCATATTTCCATATAAATGTTTCTAGGATTGCCTCCTAAGATAGTTACACTTCATGCTTTTTGAAATGAATGGGATTTAATTCAAGTTAGCACTAATTTGCTTTATATTTCCAATCCCTTCCATTTGCATTACACATGTTAATTTTAAGTGTGAATGGCTGTCTCGTGTCCCTAGTGTCTTGATTGTAATTTCCTTGTGAATTTATGCAAATTAAACTTCTCAAGATGTCCCTTACTTAGTCTGTGTTGATATCGTTTATCTTCATCCCATTTTAATGAAACAATTTTCTTTATTATCCTCCTCATGTTTTACAAGTATGAAATACAGTATACTCTGTTTAAGATAACCTTTACTGAGGTCTTTTCTGAGTGTGCCAAATGTAGCTGCAGAATTTTCTTCATTTCTCACCGATTCTTTCAAGTTACATAGTATTGAAGATTTAAGCTGTTAACTGTTAAGATCTAAGATACTGAAAACATGACACTCAGTGGTGTTTTCATAAGATTCCTGAGTAGCCAAACTAATTTACAGTATTGGAGGCCGTGAGTGCTTCTCATTACCAGTTCCTGTGGAGCACTAAGCAGAAGGGTGCTGTGCTGTCCTACTTAAAGCCTTCTCAGAGCCATCTGGTTAGATATTATGGATGTATTTTTGTTTGTTTGTTTGTTTGCAATCAGAGGACTCCAATTTCCATAATTCAGCAAGAATGCCCAGAGGCCAAAATATGGGAGTGAAAGCCCTCAAACTGGCAGGAGGCCGAGTAGCCCCTTGACCTCAGTGTTCTTCCTATGCCTCCTCCTATGCCTCACTGGGACTTGCACAGGTGCATGGAAGCAGGAGTTATGACGAAGGCTGTCTCGGTACACTTTATATGGAGGCAGGCTTCATCAGCAAATGTTTCCCCATATTTTCCCATGTGAGTCTCAGGGGCCCTTGCAACTCTCTTAGAGCAACAGTTGAGTAGAGCACTGAGGCAGGAAGCAGCAAGGCTGTTATTAAAGCTGCATCTATGGGTTAGCCTCATCAAAGACAGAGGTACCTGACAAATATCATCTTGCCACAAACTTTGCATCTATGAATAATTTCCTGGCAAACCACATCTTTTTGGCATGTTTGAACTTTCGGTATACAGTAACCCCCACCTATCACTGGGGTTAGGAACCTGACCTGACCCACGATAATTGAAAATCCGCGATATGCGGATGCAGGGTTGGGTTGGGACTGGGGGCCTATCTTATTCCAGACCTGGCACTGCCCTGAATGGCCTTACCAGGTCCATCGGAGGCCCCAGAGAACAGGAAGTGACTTCCGGAATGGAAGTGACCTCCGGTTCACCGGGAAGCACTTTGGGGGCCTCTGATGGGCCCTGGAAGGCCGTTGGAGGCCTGTTTGGGGCAGCACCAGGCCTGGGGTAAGTACAGGAGGCCTGAAACAGGCCTTTCCAACTTACACCAGTGGGACTTTTTTTCATATACTGCGGTCCTGTGATATACTGGGACCGCAGTATATGAACTGCAAAAGGGCGGGGGGGGGGTTACTGTATGCTTGGGAAAAAGAGGGTATTGCCCTAAAAAACTTGCAGCGATTTTTTGTTTTATTAGTGGCCTATAAAGGTATCACCTATAGCAGTGTTGGCGAACCTTTGGCACTCTAGATGTTTTGGACCACATCTCCCAGAATGCCAAAACTAGATTGCCAATGACAAAGGACTGTGGGAGTTGTGGTCCAAAACATCTGGAGTGCCAAAGGTTTGCCATCACTGACCTGTAGCCTATTCTTGCATGTGTATTTTGTAACAGCCACACGCTCCCCCTTTTTACTTCAATGGTTGATGCAACCATTCATTTTGTTGCTTGTGCAAAAACTGTGGTCCATTTGAAGCTCTGCCTAAAAATATTAGGCTTCCACATTTTGCTCACCTTTGTGAAGTTGCCGTGCATGCATGTGTGATGGATGGGTTTGCGAAAGTGTCAAGGCTCTCTGAAGTTCGGAGGCTTTCATTTTTATCAGTGCCGATCTTTTCACATCCTGTGATGAATTGCATGTCAGGCCAAAATGAGATGTGAATTCTCAGATGTCACAGAGGAGTTGGTCTTTTTGTCATTTCTCACTCCTTACAAGACACCTTGCTTTTAAAAGTCCTGAATGAGCAAACTCCCTGCTAAAGCAGCTGAGCACAGCAAGGTGGTAAGTGGAGCTATGTGCTTGTGGTGCCATCAGAGGGGCAAGAGAGGTCACCCTGGTTTGCCCCTTGAATCTTTGGGAGAGTAGGATTCTCTTCAGAGATAGTTCTTCTTCATACTTCAGTGGAGAATGAATCGATGGGTATTTCTCCACTTCTGAGAAGGTGAACATGTGAAGCAGAACAGTTAACTGTAAGAATTCATTATCCAGTTTGGCTTTACCCTTCTGACTGTTTAACATTTGTAGTCCTGGGCATTTTTTTCCCCTCAGAAGTGATCCCCTTGAGATCAGTGGAAATCCACACCCATAGGCATGTGTAAGAGAGTGTCCCAAGATTTTCTAAAACTAAATTGATGAGCATCTCCATGGTCTCTCCAACAGATCATCAGGATCAGTCCCACCACCTTCACAGGTGCATCTGGTGGCTACATGGGAGAAAACCTTTCTCTGTTGCTGCTCGTAGACTTTGGAACTCCTTCCCCCAGGAAGCTAGGCTGGTCCCATCTTTGCTGCCCTTTGGCAAGCAGGCAAATCTCTTTCTCTTCAGGCAGGTTTCCCCTGAGTGACTGGCTGCCTATGAGATTTTTAAATGGATTATTGTACCTTACTGTTTTGAATGTGTTTTGGTGTTGCTTATATTTTTTTTGGAAGCAAAGCCTTTGTGTTGGGAAACATGATCCTTCTTAGTACTGTATTTGTATACTCACTATTGTTAGCTATTATATTGTCTTTTAATGATGTAAGCAGCCTTGGGTTCTTTTAAGGATGAAGGTGGGGTAAAAATTTTAGACTGTAAACAGCTTGCTAGAGTTTTCAAATAAGTAAACTTACTTTAGTACCTTAATATTTAAAAGCCAGCCAGGAGCAAACATGTCTACAAAAAGAATTAGTCTTCAGATAAATTGACCAGATACAGTATTTTTCCATTTATAATTTTGTCTAAAATTGTTAGACTAAAAATTGAGGGTCATCTTACAAGAGACAGTGTCTGAAACATATCCCAAGTCTTTTTTGTTTATTTAATCACCACAGGGCATCAGTGTCAGTATGCAATTTATAATTTCTAAGAGTAACCCTTCTAGTCTCTGCTGGTTGTTCAAAACACTTTTCATTAGCTGTCTTCTGAGACTCCGTGTGCTGCAAGGGAGGTGGAGGTGAGGAAATTGGTGTGGCCAAGGTTACTTAATGAATGTGTTTTGGCAGAAGAGAGATTTACACCAGAAATTTTCTTGCTCATAGCTCAGGCCATAAACATAACGGTATGTTAGAGATAGCCAGTAATTAAAGCTTGACAGCATGTTAATGTTGCAGAGAGGTGGCTGGGGCGGTTTCTTATTTGTTAAATCAGACTTAAAAAAAACAAGAACCTATGTTTAAATCTTGAAGACCAGTCATCAAACAAAGGAAGATAATTTGTGTAGTCTGAGAAGTGGGAGAACATTGTGGTACGATATGCTTACATTAGAGAAGAAGTTACACCTCCCTGTCAAAGGCTATTTTATATTTCTGTTTCTGGCCTCGTATGTTAAGAATAAGAAATTTCTTTTAATCCAAGGGCGGAATTGAATTTCAGAAAAGTTTGCTGGCGTCTGCATTCTTTTGGATAGTTGGGCCAAAGGCCAAAATATGGGGTGAAAAATAGCAGCATGCTTTAGCAGAATGTTCATAGTGTTTGGAAACAAAGCCTTGGGGGAAATATTCCAATTTTGTAGAATGGAAGAGAAATTGTATACAAACTGGAAAACCTCCCAATGATGCTGTTTTGGGGAAGGAAGCATGACCCCCTGAACAGTGCCAGATGGTCATATTGGCTTCAGATTTCCTGTTTCTATGCTAAACTATTACATTGATGTTCATGAAATGTGCCGTTCCTCCTAAAATTTCCCAATTTTTCTTCATTTCTTTTATTTATTAAGGTAGGTCTCAATGTTGTAGGGAAAGGAAATCATCTGGATTATTTACTTTCTATTTGTGAAATAGCATAGTGATTCTTTTGATCTTCTCAAATGTGATTCTTAGGACCCATCTTTAAACCAAAGCTGCCACTTAAACTTACTTTCTGGGGAGCATCCTGTGAACACTGATGAACTACAGAAATACAGTGAATATTCTTTCCCTGTAACTATATCTCTATGCTAGAGGGAAAGCCGGCATATTAGGGATGGGAATATGGACTCGGCCTGTAAGGCATAATTCTGGGAAATAAAGGAAAAAGAAATTACCAAAAGTCTGCAGACCATATCAGTACCTTTGTCAGCATGTTTTTTTCTTTCTTTCAAAAAACAAGGACATGTCCCCAGTGCTTCCTGGAAGAAGCAAGAGTTCAGGGAATGGGTAGTCACAACTTCCAGAAACCAGGGAGAAGGAGAATTATGGCGGGGGGGGGCATCAATATAGGTAAGGACAGCTGGTCTGTAGTTTATTGGTTGCACCTCAGACATTCTGACTGGGAATTCTTGGTGAGAATTATGGGAGTAATTTTTTTAAAAAAAATCAGCATAACTCCACTACACATGTTCCACTTGCCATGCAGCCATTAGAAGTAGATGAAGTTTTCCAGAAACAGGAGAAACACCTCCCTCTTTCAAAAAACAAACAAAAAAAAACAAAAAACATGGCCGCATGTTGTTAACATAACTGAAGCTGGCCGGGTTGTTTAAGTGTCTCTTTTGGCCCTGCCTAGACAGCCACCTGGGCCACTCAAGGATTGTTACAATGCTGTGAAGCAGTCCTTGGCAACCTAGAACCCTCCAGATGTGCTAGACCACAGCTGCCAACAACCCCCCCCCCAATTGTATTGCCTTGGGAGGATAGGGGTTACAGCCCAAACACATCTAATAAGTAGCAAACTGGGAAAGGCTGCTACAGATGGTTATGAAATTTACCTCTAAGTAAAGACACCTGGCTGTGGAGACAGTTCACTTTTATTCTGTCTTGCATAAGAAAAGCTTGCCTGAGTGGTCTTCAGCAAGCTCTGTAGTCCTGGTAAGCTTCTTCTGAGTACTCTCTACATAGTAAAGGGTCACCATAGATCAGAATCTGCTTGATGCCACATAATTGTTATTGAACACCTCTAGGCTTGCTTCATGAATGATATGCCTGGCTTGAACGTGGATCCATAGCTATTTTCTTTCTTGTTTTCTTCTGTCTACTTGGGAATGAGATGAAGAGGTGCTTTTGAAGGCTGTTCACTGACACTAAAACTCTTTCTCTTGGACATTTTCTAAAGGCTGCTTAACTTTCAGAGCATGAGACCCCATCCAGATCTCAGCTTACACAAGGGCAGCGTTGTTTGAATATATTGTTTGCCTTCCTGGTTTTCAATTTACCTTTTGTTTTGTTTGAAAAATTGTTATTTCTTTGAAAGATAAACATGACCTTGTCCAAACTTGAGACATATAGGCACCACCACCAGCAGCAGCACCAACACCACCGCAAAAAACCTACAAATAAAACTAATGAAACATAATGAAGTTATGTCATTGCTGTACTAGGCACAACTTAAACAAGTTACTTGTACCTTTTTCAAGCTTTGGTTTGAAAATTAATAAGTGCACACTTCTGAGCATGTATATACTCTGAAATTCTAACTGGGCTAAGTCCACTCTGTGCCTTCTTCATGATTTATTTGTTAGTATAATGTTATGTTTTTAAAGAAAAGAGTGCAAAGAAATGAAATACATATATTTCTTCATGATTTCTTGATGAATCGGGGAGGGAGCAGGCAAAGCAGATGGAGATGATGTTACAGGTGCTCCTAATGAGCGCGGATGCACCTGCTCCCTACTGGCAGCAGCATCCAGCAGATAAACAAAGAATGGGAGGGGGAAAGGGGAATGCAGAGAAGCATTGCTTCAACTGGGCGGCAGCTTTGCTCTGGCTCCTTCTGCCCAGGAATTCCAGAAACCGTCAGCAGCTCTTTCAATTCACCCCACGGGTAATAAGACTTCACTGTCTGGTCCAAAATGTCAACTTCACTTTCGATACCAAATATATGTGCATGAGTGTTTGTGTGTTTGTGTTCACTTGACATCCCAAAAAAATCCCAGAAGGTCACTTACGATCCATCAGCTCTAGCCTCCCTGTCAGTTGACACAGGAACAGACGGTAACAGGCCAGAGGGAGACAGCAAACATGCCGTAGAAGAGGTGCCCAGAAATTTCTGTAGGTCAGATCAGATTAGTCGGTAGATACTTGCTTGCTGAACAGGGTCGAGAAGAAATGGTCTCAAGATGACCTGGTGGGGAAACCTTTATTAGTGAGCTGGTTCTCTTGTTTTGTTTTTAAGGATGGGACTACAGCAGGCACGTCCAAACTTTGGCCCTCCAGATGTTTTAGACTGCAACTCCCATGGTCCTTTGTCATTGGCAATCTAAGCTTAGAATTCTGGGAGTTGTGGTCCAAAACATCAGGAGGGCTGAAGTTTGGACATGCCTGGACTACAGTATATACCCTGTGCAGGGAACGAGATAGTGTGGGCAACTTTGGAAGAATCAGGCTTGATAGATGGTGGTGGTGGTGGTGGTGGTGGTGATGATCTTAGAACTACAGAGCTGGAATGGGCCCTAAGGATAATCAAGTCTAGCCCCGTCAAGGAGGTTCAGTGGGGAATCAAACTCCCAACCTTTGACTCTGCAGCCAGATACCTAAACCACTGAGCTATCCATCAGTTTTAAAGAGAACTAACCAAGCCCAATGGTTCATATGGCAATAACGTCTGCCAATATTGCGCAGCGGCTTAATACGCAAGCCACTTCAGGATGTTGGCAAATTAATTACTTCCTCTCCTCCCCAGCAGAGGGGCAGGAGAAGCGAATTTGTTTGGACTCTATATGGACTATTGCTGATGTTCTGCATATGTTATAAAAACAGTAAAAAAAGTATTTTACAGAATTTGCCATTTCTTATTGGGACAATTGAGAAATTGCTTGCAGCTGAATTCACTGCCAGTGGACTGCAAGTGATTTCTCAACCAGCCCTTTAAGACAAAGCAAAGAAAGCATTTTAGAATTTATTTTTATAACAGAGGCAGTGTATCAGCAATAATCCATTTCTACAGTAAAAAAAAAAAATCACTTCTCCAGAGCAGAGGAAGTTATTGATTTGCCACTGCCCTGAAGTGGCTCAACTGTTCTTTAAGATACAGTATTGGCAAATTCAATCCAGAAGTCTTGCTTTGGGAACAGTTCTAGTGATCAGTTGTGCTGAAATTGATCCAAATTGGAGAGATCCTACCTGTACAAAAAAGAAGCCTATGACGTCTTCTGACAGTACAGGTAGGGCTGCTCTGGGGTGGGATGATTGATTCCAGCAAAGCCTGTTCCTTGATCACTAACTTGAGAAGCAGACCAAAGAGGGGACTTCAAAAGCCACGTATTTAGCCTCTAAGTTAGTGCCATGAGTGACTTGTGCGAGGACATACAAGCAGTATTTTTAAACATTTATTTATAGGACTGATGTTAATGCATTTAATGTTAATTACTGTTTTAAAATGTGTTTTTATAAAATTTTTATTGAATTTTATGATCACCTATTTTGTAAGCTTCCCCAGTTTGCAATAAGGGGATGGTATAGGACAGAGCTGTCCAACTTTGAACAGGCCAAGGTCTATTTTTTTCCAGCCCAAAGTGCCTGAGGGCTACTACATGAAAACCAAGGTGAAAAATAGTTTCAAACTAAATTTTAACAGAGTAAAGTTGGAGGCCTAGATGCCTTAAGCACATCCGATCTCGCCCAATTTCAGAAGCTAAGCAGGGTCGGCCCTGGTTAGTACTTGGATGGGAGACCACCAGGGAATACCAGGTGCTGTAGGCGCCTGGAGGAGGAACTGGCAAGCCACTCCAGTATTCCTGCCGAGAAAACTCCATGGACATGGAGTCACAAAGAGTCGGTCACGACTGTAACGACACAACACACACACATACACACAAAGTTGGAGGATTCCCTCCCACCATTTTTATAATCCTACTGTCATTTACTTTGATGTGAACAGCAGTTATGAAGAACAAGTGAAAATAATTTGCATGAGGCAACGGCAGGAACAAGTGAAAATAATTTGCATGAGGCAACGGCAGGAAGCGCAGTTTCCTTCAAAGCCATGCCTGGGGTGGGGGGTGGGGGCAGAGATCAATGGGATCCTGCTTTGGCCACCAAATTGGTGGGGGAAACAGGATCCCATTGATCTTTGCGGGGGGGGGGCTCGGAAAGGAAGTGCACTTTCCTTCAAAGCCCCATGGGGGTGGGTGGATGGAGATCAGTGGGAACCTCAGAAAGGAAGCACTGCCTTGGGTCATCCCTTCACTGGCAACACAGAAGATGCTGCACAGTGGCAGCCACCAACACGGGTGCCCCCTGACTGCCCCCCATCCACACTCACCCAAACCTGAATGGAGAGGAAGCCAAAGGGCAGACTGAAGAAGGGGGAAGGGGCGAGGGTGCAGTGGGGGGAGGGGCGAGGATGCTGAAGATGCTTCCTCCTGCAGACACTGCCGCCTGCTGAGAGCAACCAAGGCTCTAGAAGGGCCTCCAGATAGGCCAGCGGGAGCGCGGGTGGGATCAGTGAAGAGGAGGGGCGGTGGCTCACCCAGCTGATCCCCCTTTCTCCAGGGGGTTCAGCTGGCAGGCAGGGGGAGGAGCAGAACCTCCTCTCTTTTGTGAACAACAAGGTGGCACTGGGCTGGGCAGCCCGGAGGAGCAGGAGGGTTTCGCCAACTGTTGCACCAGTCAGCTCTGGGAGGGGGAGAGAGGCTGGCAGAGAGGCGGACCAGGGCTCCTTCCTGGGCAGCACATTGGGGAGAAAGAGCAGGCGATGATGGCAGCGGAGGGGCACCAGGAGGGGCAGCCTCACCTGCCCAGCCCAGCCCAGCCCTTCTGCCACGCAAACCCTGGCCATTGTCCGCGCCGTCGACAAGCAGCTGCCGGTTGGCCTCCTCCCTTCTGACGCCCCAGTGGAGACAAAGGTGTCCCTCTCTGTCCTCGCTGCAGACACACAAAGGGTGGCTGAGCATCCCGGTGAAGCAGTGGGAGGTGCCCCGACAGTGGATCCCAGCACCCCCGGGGCCGTGTGGGGAGTAGGCAGCCCCTGCCACCGGCTGGATGGGCAGGCGAGTGGCACCTGGTGGCTGCTCGCCAATCTCACTGTCTCCCAGGGGGGCTGAAGGCATCTGTGGTCTTGGAGCCAGCCACCCCCCCCAGCAGATAAAGCAGGGACATGCCCAGACAGACGCCCCCATATCCTGGGCCTTTGAAGGGCATCCACCACCACCCCGGTTATGTGCACAGTGGCTGGGAGGGAGCTCTCTCAGTTCCCCTCCCTTCAGAGCCATAAGACACTGCTGTCCCCTGCTGCGGCCGCTGCCGAGAGGGCCCATAGGGACCGGCGGACCCCCCCTTCCACCACGGACCCTCTTCATGGCTCAGTTGCAATTGGCATGTTGGGAGGCTGGCAGAGACCTGGCGCGCGACTTCTGACAGCTCTGTGGGCTACTTGTGCAGGCCTGGTATAGAAAATTAATTAATTAATTAATTAATTAATTAATTGAATCCAGGGACCTGGAATTGTTTCACACTTCCCCTGGCAGAGGCATATGTGAAGTTCTTTAACCAGGAATAGTTGCAAATAAGAGAGGTGGCAAACGTCTCTGAGTTAGTGGGGGAAAAGAAGGAAGTTTTTAGGGCAGCTAAAACCTGAAAGTTGCACATTAGGAAAAGAGAACTGTTTTATACTTGTTCCCATCCTTGGTTTGTTCAGTATTGTTGACACTGACAACCGGAATCTCCTCAGGGTTTCAGGAAGGTGTTTTTCTTCAGTCTACCTGGAGACTGAACTTGTCGTAATCTGCGTGTAAGGCATGTGCTCAACCACAGACCAACAGCCTTTCCCGGAAATGGATTTGCATTGGAAAATACACTAGCAGTTTTGCCAGTTTGGGAATTCCCCAATACTCTGGCTACAGTCTCCATAGTCTGTAAATCACTGTTATTAGATACTTATGGTTTATAACTGGCATCCATTCCATGATTAGGCATAAGAAGTGATGTAGTGAAACGAATGAGAGACAGCAGGTCAAAACAGATGTTAGGAAGAATCAGTATCTAGAAGGAACACTCTGTCCAGTGACAAAATAGGTATCATTGAAAGAAACAGATTGAATGGAGAAATTCATTTGTCATCAGGATAATTTCTGAATGATAAGCAATTTGTGCATTTCCTTAGCATAGTTAATTTCAGAGACATGCATGAGAAAGTGATCATATTTCTGGGGACATTGTAAGAACAGTTAAAATGTATTTCTTTGAACGCAGGTTTTGGCCCTCAGCCATCAATCAGGAAAGTCCTGGTTTGAACTTCACCTCTGTTATGAACTCGTTTTCGGGGGGTGGGTGGGCTTTTAGCAACTCATTCTCTCTCTCTCCTTAGCCTGCAAGATGGAGGCTGCTTTGACGGTTTTTACTTCCATGACAGGAGAGCAGGGTGTGCATTGCCTGCAGCCCATGTGTGGCCCCTCCCCTGCAACCTAAGAGCTTCATGTGCTCTCTGGCCATTTGGTGTCTTCTCCCTCCCCACGACTGAAGGAAGTGCATTGCCACTTGCTGCTGGTTGCAAAAAAATGTATATCACTGAAATTATTGGGATTGCTGTACGGTTTAATATTATATTCCAGTTACCCTTGTCATGATTGCTGTGAATGTAAGGCGAGATATGACTTTTTCTAAAAGATATGAAATATTTTGGATATTCTGAAGTGCTGTACCGATGCTAAGGATTTATTGTTACTAAGGTTTTTCAGAAATGCTCTAGTTAATGTTTCATGTGAATAGCAAGTATGAAATGCATATAAAGAAGGAAGTCATATAAAGAAGGAAGTCAGGAATTTGTCCTCTTTTTAGTTATTATTTGATTTATTTGTTTTGAATATTTTTACCCCACCTTTCTCCTTGGTGGTTGCTTACAATAATGAGGGACAATATACAGTCCAGATCATTTAAGACATATTCAAGTTAAGAACAGGGAGTTTGAAGAGGCATCTTAGAACATTAAAAGGTAACATTAGAGCTACAAAGAGCAAAAACAAAAATCCATTATGAGGGGTGAAAATCAACATGGAAAACACTAGTGTTTTTATGAAATCAGTCTGGAAATGTAAATTTTTGTTGCCTTTTAGTACTCTGGGTGGTGGTGGGGGGAGTGGAAGTTATTTATTTATTTATTTCCTCCACATCTCTTTCGCCTTCACCAACCTGACACACTTATGGACCTTAAATCCCACAACCTCAGTCAGCATGCTAATTAGGTATTATAAGAGTCCCATGCAGCTCTAGGTTGAAGAAGATCGAATATGTATTTCAGCACACGTTCCTTGGGAATGAATAGTTGGGCTGACATCTGACAATTGCAGATCTTATCTGCTGCCACCTTTGTTGATTGAGGTCCCTTTCAAAATGATCCTGGAGAGACTAGGTTTTTCTGTGTTTCTAAGCTGCTTTGAAATGTGATAAAAGGCTAGACAGCAAATTCTTGATGGAGATCCCTTTGAAATGATCCTGGAAGAACTGGATTTTCATGTGTTGTAAGTGGCCTCAAAATGTCAGAATGGAAGAATCTTTCATTCTTCCAATGATGCTTTGTAAATGCAACCTGGATTTAGGAATTCAGCAAAATGCAGCAAAAGAACCCCCTGATATTTGCTTATTTTGCTTTGGCTATTTATTGATTGGTTTAAGCAGAGTTTCTAAACCACTCAGGGAACATTTTTTATTCAAGAGGGGATAATTAATTTTTCAAAAGAATTTGCTTCCTTTGTTAAATTGTTCATTCATTTGTGCATTTTCAACCTTTGGTTCAGTCCCAGAATTGAGCCCTTAAGGCAGCTTTGCTAAAGTTTTCAAACAAGTAAACCTGCTTTAGCACCTTAACATCTAAAAGCCAGCCAGCAAATGTGTCTACAGAAAGAACTAGTCTTCAGAGAAACTGACAAGATACAGTACAGCCTTTTTTCACTTATAAGATGAAATTTGTTATGGTTGTCTACATGGAAGAAAGCCTAGGAGAGAAGTGTGCAGTAATTCTGGGATGGAAAAATGGGGGCATCTTATACATGGGAATACCTTATAGATGGGGAAATGTGGATAGTTGTCCCCTAGTATCTCTGTTAAGTCATTTGTTCCTGAAAAAAGGCAAATGTGTGTGCATTCAAATTTTTAAAAACCCACCTTGAGGAAATACTTCTGTTTGGTTGTGAGTGAATGATTGATACACCCCACACCAGTCTAACCCCCTAGTTATGACATTGAGCCTACCACCAATTACGACATTGGGCCTGCAAAGTCCAGACTTTTATTCTCTAGGGCCCTTCAGTTTGTTTGGCGGGTTTTTACCTACTTTGTCTGTCTTTGCTTTTAGTCCTTTATGGTATCATTAAGTTTTGATATGATGTTGTTATTGTTCTTAACCTACTGCAAGTTGCCCTGAGCATAGCACTTAATAGTGAAAGAACAAAATCAAATATTGCTTTAAATTAAAAAAAAAATCAGTTATCTGCAGACCTGAACAGAAGCAAAAGGAACTAAATATTAGCATGTTCAAGCACACAATAAAATACATGTTTCTAGTTGAAAATGAAAGTGTTCCAGATACCACTGTGCTTCCCCACCCCCCCAAAAAAGCCAGCCTATGTAGCCTTGGGTTAATTGCATAGTCTCAGAAGAAGGGAAGAGAAAAACAACTCCTGGGTACTCTATACCTAGAACACATTGGAAAGGGGGGGGCAGCATAAATCAGAACTAACTTGAGGACACACCATTCTTATCATTAGGAAAGAGAATCACACCTTAAATACTGGACAGTTTTTCCCAGTCAATACTGGCAGTTGGAACAATAGTGAGACTCAGTAGCTGGAGGTCCCTCACTTTCCCTGATTTTAATGTATGACGGCCAGCACACTTTGTCATCACAGTTTAAGGAGCTAGAAACCAATCAACCAACCTTTCCCCTCTCCTGCTACTTCCCTTTCTTCCTCCTTAATAATAATAATAATAATAATAATAATAATAATAATAATAATAATAATAATAATAATAATAATAATAATAATAAAAAATACCTTTATTGTCAATGTACAACATGTGCACAATGAAATTGCCTGAGTCTCCCTTTCCCACCCCCACCACCATTCCACTAACAACCACTCAGTCTTATTGCACTTTCCTGGACCATGAAATATGGAGCCAGCATATGAAATTAAGCAATTCTCTCGAACATGCTCGGCAGTATGGAAGGATGGGACAAAGTGTTTTGACTTCATTATGTCTGGCATCCATTTGATTACTTGGCTCTGCAGCTGTCTGATAACCACTGTAGCTCCCCCCCAACCACCAATAAATTATATATGGGATTTATTTTTAATGTGACACTTAATAAATTTAGATCTCTGTGATTAAGAATGTTCAATCCCAGTTTAGCATGGAAATTTAACCATTCTATTAAAAGTAACAGGCTGCAGCAGTTGGAGAGGAGGCTACCTCTGTCTCTCTGCAATGAATTTTTGCTCCAAGGAAGATTTCCAGTCTGTTTCAAGCAGCTCAGATTGTGGGCGGTAGAGTGTGCAGCCGTTAACTGACTTCATAGGAAGCAACAGCCCTCCCCAAGGGATACGCTCAGAATCAAACTATGATGTGTGTGATCCCTCTCAGAATTTCGGTCCTTGACAAACCAGTTAAGTTAGTATATCTCAGGTTTTTTGAGTTCTTCTTTTTTTTGTTACCCTTTCCCTAAAAGTCAGAAGGCACATTGCTGTTTCTATGGTGTTTCTTAGCTTCTGAAAAGTACTCCGTGTTTTTGTGTTTGATGACCTGGTTGCCATGTGTGAAAGAAAGGTTACTCTTCAGTGAAACTTTCATTTGTTTTTTATACTAGTAGTGATAACTCTGTTACGTTATTGTCTCTTTGCCTTGCCTTTTCTGAGTCATTTTCCATTCCTATAAATTTTTTTCAGTATACATTAAGAAGCGTCACTATGGCACACAAATATTTGCAACCATGTATTTATCCAGCTAGGCACATTAGTGTTCACAGATCAATCATAGTTTTATGCTTCTATGTTTTTTCTGAATTGTTTCTGAACAA
Organism: Phrynocephalus versicolor; assembly: GCA_023846285.1. Lineage (NCBI taxonomy): Eukaryota > Metazoa > Chordata > Lepidosauria > Squamata > Agamidae > Phrynocephalus > Phrynocephalus versicolor. Next base: position 9,578,102 of record JAHTLZ010000111.1, on the reverse strand, counting down.
AGAGGGAACTTTCCATAGTCAACATTCTTGCACTCTACTGTCTACTGCAGGCACATTCCTTGTGCACGCATAATAAGCTGCACTTCTCCGCTTTCAACATCAACAACTTCTGGAGGGTCACAGGTTGCCCACTCCTGCCTGAGAAAAATAAAATTAATGCCACATGAAGATGTGAATTGAAACTGAACTTATCAGGGTTCAACAAGTTTTTTAAAAAATAAGGTCTTGTTTGTCAGTTTTTCTTTTTTGATTTATCTATCTATCTATCTATCTATCTATCTATCTATCTATCTATCTAT
>JAHTLZ010000111.1:9541048-9568746 GCA_023846285.1 Phrynocephalus versicolor | reverse complement strand
ACACACACACACACACACACACACACACACACACACACGATTTTGCTCCCTCATCTTGGTATAAGATCCTTCTTACCAAGCACCGCAACATAAAAACTGGATAAAGATGCCCTCCTTTCTCTCCCCTGCCCTTGAAAAGGATGAAGCAAGCCAAAGGCTGAAAGCTTAAAAAAGAACTATAGGAACATAAGATACTGCCTTATATGGAGCAGAGCTTGGGAAAATTACCTTTTGGGATCCCTTGGCTACGATGACCCCTGGGGGATTCTGGGGATGGTAGTCTGAGATAAAAAAATATCACAGGTTCTGATACAGAAATGGATAATGAGGTCCATTGAGCTGCACTGCTAAGATATGTTTGAGATTGATCCATGATCGTTCATCTGAAAACCTAAGTTCTGCACCTGAACTGTGAAGCATTCTGCAATGCTCACAAAAGGTAAACATGCTGCTGAGTTTTGGGATCCAGGCAGAAGGGAGAAATCTAATCTATAGAGTATTAGCCAATAGCCATCTCTCCTCCTCCTCCTCCTCCTCCTCCTCCTCCATCATCATCATCATCATCATCAATCTTATTGGCTCCCTTAAATCTGCTGTATTGCTGATCCTAGCAAAAGGTATTTAGTAGCATTGTCATTGGTCAATGTTTGTTTGCAATTTTTAAAGGTATTTCCATTGCTGAGCTGTTTACAGACCAGTGGACAGGTGCAGATGTAGGTAGTGCAGAGAGAAGAAAGCTGCGATTGTGACTGATTGATTACAGAACTTCAGCACCATGACTTTGAACGCTTTAGCAGTGCATCGTTCTTGCTCTCATGCATCCCACAGATAGTTGAAAATGCACAGTACCATCACTGAGTGATGGAAGTGCTCGTAGGGACGCGTGGAGCCTCATGGGAAGTGACAGGTGAGCATATCCAGTGGACAATGGATGTGGGAGCCAGCAGGGTTGGGCTTCAAGAAGTCAAGCCGAAGCAAGATAGCTCTCTAGCAGAAGACTGAATCAGAAAGCAAAAGTGACACATCAGTCAGGTCCAAGCTATTACTGAGCCCAATTGAAACAACTATGGAGCCTGGAACCACCCAGGTTGTCAATTTTCCCTCTTTCAAACTCTGGCAGCTTGAGGACAGTATATATATGTGGAATGACAACTGATTCTTAGCTGGTGTTTTGTAAGTGGGGGAGTTGGAATCACCTTGCAAGCAACAAGAGATAAAGGAGGGTGGTGGCGGGAATTATTGTGCAAATTTGCCTGCTAATGATTAGCCTACAGACATTTGGAGTTTTCCTTCCTATATTTGGATCCCCACCTACAACACTCTGGATGTGTGGACAATGAACATTGAACAGGCAAAAGAAAGAAGGTATAGAGTTATAGAATTAGAATATTTGATACTTGCTTGCACTGAGTGCCTTAAATCAGGACTTAAACTGCATACTTTCAGGTTGAAATGGCGAGTATCAGTTGTGATTGTGCAGAGAACCCTGCCTGATAGGTCTGTGTACTTAGTGAGGATCAGTTGTCTGTCAGTCAATCGGCCTGTATTCTTAATCTGGTGCTGCCATGAGTGATACAAAGGTAAAAAGGTAAAGGTTCCCTCCATACATACATGCTACTCATGTCCGACTCTAGGGGTGGTGCTCATTGCCTATTCAAGCCAAAGAACCAGTGTTGTGCAAGTCTGTGGCCATGTGACCAGCATGGCTGCAAGGAAACACTCTTTTTTTACCTTCCCGCTTTTTTTTAATGCCGGTACCTATCTACTTGCATTTCCATGTTTTTGAACTGCTAGGTTGGCAGGAGCTGGGGTTAATAGTGGGAGCTCGTTCTGCTGCAAGGCACCCTGGATTGGAACTGCTGAGCTGCTGACTTTGTTGCCCACAGTTTTCAGTGCTCTAGTGATGAGTATTGAACTGTTGATGCACGAGTGATGAACTGCAGTAAACAAGGAGAATGGCCAGGCAGTGCAAGACTGCTCGAAAGGCTGCCAGCTGTCTGACAATTGCAAAGAGTGGGTTCAGTAAATGTCACTTGAATTCAGTTGCCAGCCAGATATTTGGGGGTTTTGAAAGTCTTCTCCCAGCAGGTGGGGCCTTGTTCTTGACCTAGGGGCAGAGCTTACTTTGAGGCTGTTACTTCCCAGTATTCCCAACATGATTAGCTGCCATGCTGGCTGGGGGAATCTGACATGGTGGTCCAAAAAAGATATTTTCCTGGCTTTGCTAATGACACAGTGTCTCATTCCAGTTCCCCATTCGGAGCATTCTCTATGGAAAAAGAGATGTCAAAGATGCTGGGAATGCCATAAGAACACAGTTGAGCTACAAGAACCAGCCAGTTCCTCTCTTCGGCTTACAAAGAGAATGCAAGATGGGGAGGGCGCACCCTTGTCAACATGCTGGGCTTTGAAGGTTCTAAGATGTTCTTGGAAGTCAAGTCAAGTTGAGGGGGTGCAACCCACCCACTTTTTCAGCTTCCATGTTGTATACAAGGACTTGGGCTCAGTGGCACCTGCATCCCATTAAGCAGAATTTCAGGCCGTTATTTAAGTTTAATTTAAGACTTGGAGTCAGAAGGATTTTTGAACCTAGAGTTTTGTATAACCAGACACATATTTTAATTTGCTTAGTCTGTCATATTCTGGCTGGTCATTGTGACTGCCACAGAATCCAAGAAGCCAAAAAATAAAAAGCTGGACCCTGAGTCTGCCAAAGTTGCCCACTCAGTTTGTTGCATCATCATCATCATCATCATCATCATCATCATCATCATCATCATCATCATCATCATCATCATCATCATCATCACTTCCTAGCATCAGCTTCTGTCTGAGTGCTCTATTTTCCCAGACATTGGGGGAAAGTACTTGGTTTTGGCTGCATTTGTTGGGTATACCTGGGAATCATTGTCTTAAAAAGGATCATTTCCAGGCTCAAGGTGTTTTCCCATCACCTGCTATTTGATCCTTTTAGCTGAAAATGTCATGGATTGAACGCGACACTTTCATGTTCTACCACTGTACCGTAGTCTACATCAATGTCTCAAGTCTTGTTTACAGTATTATGGTCTGTTTTACATTCCTTTGGTATAGGTTTTTAAAAGCAAACATACAATCTCCCTGGGGCCCTGGAATCTGCTGTCAGTAGTGTATTCCGGACAACATGATTTAGGCAGCTAGGTTTCTCACTATTTTACCTGGAAATCATGATAAATGGGTATTATACATCATGTTGATAGCAACTAAAAAGAAAGCAAATATAAAGGCCAAAGGAAAATATTTTTACAAATGAGGAGTGGAAGCTATTTACTCTTATAACCATGGTCACAAGAGTGATGTGTTGCAGCCCTACTGGGCCTACATTATTTCGAAATCCAGATAGGGCTGGTGAGAGTTTCAGGAAAACCTTTCCTCTGGAAAACTAGCCCCTAAGTAATCTATTCAATCCTTGTCTTTTCTCCAGTGTACTAGCTTTCTGCAGGCAAGGAATTTTGCTATAGGATAGTTCTGATTTGCCTGATCCTTAGCTATCATTTGGAAATGATTTGGCTTCTCTGGAACTGGGTTATACAAACAAGTGTCCATAAAAGCAAAATGCAGCCTGACTTTTGTACCTATCTGTTCTATCTCTGTGTACTTCTTTTTCCTTGGCTGTACAGGCTGAGCAGCCTCTGTTGGCCTTCCTCAGCCACTGGGCATGCTTTCAGCTCTCATCCAACTTATATGGAAGCCATGAAGTTAGGAAAGCAGGTCTTGACAGAGGTTCCGTTGGCCAGATGTACACATTCCTCTACTAGTGTGTGCTGGCTACTGTCACACTGCCCAGAGTGGCCTTGTTGCATGTTGCTGATGGTGTGGTATATAAGTCAAACAAACAAACAAACCAAACCACCAAACAAACAAACAAGGCACACGGGGAATAAGCATTTGGATAAAGTACAGTATTTTTCTGTGTATAAGACTTTGTTTTTTGTCTAAAATTGTTAGACTAGAAATCGAGGTTTGTCTTATACATGAACAGAGAACTCCATGGTTGCAAAACTAGAATTTTGGATTGGAAAAGTATGTATGTGTGGCAGCGTCTTATACATGGAGGTGTCCTATAGACGGGAAATGTGGTGTTTTCTTCCACCTCTGTGTACTCTATGTGACAACATAGCATGATTCTGGTGGTTAGAAACTCTATTTAGTTCTGTGTTAAAATTTCACCTTTTTAACATCAAGTTGTTCCTCATTCTTTGGTTCTCTTGAAAGGAGGGTATTTAGTACGAATGATGTGCCAGCTCCTTGTGTAAGCTGTTGTATATAGGGGATTGCAAAGCACTTTGCAAAATTAAAAAAATCAAGATATGAATGATAAATGGCATCAATATTATATCTGTGTTTTTTTTCTTCTCTAGAAACTATGAGGGGTTGTAAAGCATGCATGAAGCATATGTCCCGTTCTCTTCCCTTTAATCTTTTTCTCCCGAAGTCATAGATAAAAGTGAATGCTGTAGGCTGATGAGTAATCTTTCATGAATCTACTCTGTGTGGTATATCTGTGTGTGTTTGTCTGCGTCTTTGATGCATTCAGTGAAGTAGGCTATTGCCAGTGGAAGCTGTGACATATCACTGAGTTTCTGATGTTCCACGACATGTTTAATCTTTGCCCACATAGATCAGATGGCACTCCAGCACTGGCAAAATTCTCCTGTTCCCTGTTTCCTCCAGGAAAGAGCTGCTGGGGAAGAACCCTTGTTGTGTGACCAGGTGTCACCACAATCCATGCAGCCCCCCTCCCCCTTGTAAGATGGGAGCTCCCTATCAAGGCAGGAGGCATTTTTTATGAGCTACAAACACATTTGCTGCCAAACCAAGCAACAGCATCCTCAGATGTGTAATTAATTGATCAAAAAGGCAGCCACGGCGGAGTTGTGTAAAACATCTTCCATAGGACCACACTGAGCTTTGCACCGAGCTTTAGGGAGGATGATGGCTCTGTTCTGCTTGTCAAGACTGTGGTGGCAAATTCAGCATTTGGCTGAGACTGGGAGTACAGGGTGGCTTGCGATTTGTTTGTTTGTTTGTTTGTTTGTTTGTTTGTTTGTTTGTTTAAACACTAGAACTAGGGGGAACTCCATGAAACTTTTGGGTGCTAGATCTCGAACCAATAAGATAAAGTATTTTTCACCCAGAGGATCACTGGTCTGTGGAACTCCCTGCCAGAAGAAGTGGTGACAGCTGTCAGCCTTGAGTCGACAACTTTGAGAAAGGATTGGACAAATTCATGGAGAATAAGGGTATCAATGGCTATCATTATGGATGCCTAAGGACAACCTCTGGGTTGGAGAGATAGGCAAGATATCTCTCAATGCCATTTGCAGGGAATCTTAAGCAGGTGAAGCAATCTGCTTGGGAATACTGTGAAGCAAAGGGTGAGTTGCTATGTGAGACAGAATGCTGGATGGATGGGCTGAGAACTGTTCCAGCACGGCTGTTCTTATGTTCTTATGTTCCTATGACAGTATTAGAGTGAAAATTGAATGTCTTAGCAATCCTCTTTTTTTCTTGCTTGCAGCATTTAATACACAAGCTTCCTTCCTAGGTCTTGATGTGGTAACAAAGGCACACTGGACTTCTCTTATACTGTACCTGTAAATTGAATTCATCTTTGCTCCACCCTGATTCATCATTCTGTTTACAATGGAAAAGTTGTCACAACCCCTCTGTTTAAAGTATGTGGTTATAAGTATTGGTAGCCTCAGTAGCTAAGAGACTGAGGCACTGTTTATGTCCAAGTGGGAACCAGGACATGACAGCTTGGGGCAGGAAGCATATAAAGATTTTGAGCTGAAGCCCAGAACACCAGATCTTAGGTTCTGACAATTCAACTGCCCACTCACCGATTGCAATGCATGATTCCCTCCTCTGCCTCCTCCAGTGGGAACCCACTCAGACAAGAAAGCCTGCACTGTTGGCTTTGAGTAGGTGGCCACCGGAAGGGGTGAAGGACAGAAACACAAAATCTTGATTGTTGAGTGGGCTGTCACACTAAGGAATTGGGGAGAGAAGTGCCCTTCCCCTGGGGAATAGGCAGAGGATGTGGGGGAGGAGTATGCACAGTGGGAGAGGGGTGTGTGTGTGTGGTGCCCATGGAAGACCTCTGCGGGCATGGCATTGAACTGGACCAACCCACCAAGCTGCAAATCATGCCCATCCCTAGTCAAGACAATTCACATCCTCCGTATATCACATCCTGGAGTTCCACCATGCATATGTCACATTGCATCAAGGTTACGGGAGGATCATTGCTTTAGAAGAGCAGTAAAATCTTGTTCTGAAAGGTAAATAGTGGTTGAATTCAGATATCATGCCAATCCAGACTTACAGAAGTTTATATTTTGACATGATGTCAAGATGGGTCAGCAAGCTGAAGTGATTACATGGGCATATACAGTGGACCCTCATATAACAAGTGGTTTGTTTAACAGAAAATCCGCTTAAAGGAAAAAAATTCCGGAGATAGGGGGAAATCACTTAACAGAATTGACTATGGGGCAAATCCATACACAACAGAAAAACGGATTAATCCATTTTCAATGCATTCCTATGAGAAATTTGTGAAAAGGAAAATTTGCTTAACAATTTCATTTGGAACAAATTAATTGCTTTATACAAGGTACCACTGTAGCTTGCATTTTGGAGTGCTTGCAGCATGGTCCAAGGCAAGCTGTTTTCAGGTAATCACACAACATATGGAGAATAACTCTCCAGACTGACCCAAGCCGCACCTTTTTGCTATAGCAATAGGGCCACTTTTGGGGGGGGGGGGGTGAGGCTGGAACAATTCCCTGACAGATATGGAAGGGCTGCTTTAAGGGAGGCTGGTCCTGGCAAAGTAACTCCAGTAAAATCAGATCTTCACTTTCCTCACTGTCTGATTGTAGTGGTTTAAAATGGGACATACAGAACAGTTGTTTGTGCTAATTGTGTTTTGGTGTGACGGTTCAGTGAACAAACCACAGCAATGGCAATTTCTCCATCTGAAGATGGGATCATGGATATGGAAATATACTTCTGAACTGAACAAGTATCTGGTTGGAAGAGACAATCATCTGCTAAAGCATTTGCATTGTTCTCTACTGTTTCCGAGATCACACAAGGTATCATTGTTGATCTCCTGGTCTTCACGTTTCTCTGCCAGTCCTCACCCATGATCTGCCTTTGCTTTGAAAATGGCCCAGGGAGCCAGTGTTGTTGAATCAATTACTACTGGCTGGATTAGCAAACTGCTTCCATCCTGCACCTCAGATACAGTGGTACCTCGATTTACGAACAACTCGACTTACGAAAAATTCGACTTACGAATAGAAATATGTGGGTATAGGAAAATTTAGGTGTACTCTGGTTCCTCAGTCTTATGTTTTCACCTGCCTTTCTACAGTTGCCCCTTCTTTTATGTCAAAGCTGGAGCATTTGTAGCCCTCATTGGTCTCTTAATTCTATTCAGCATGGTCAGTGGTGAGGATTCGTGAGAACATCAGCTCATCAACAACTGGAAAGCTGTAGGATCTGTTTTATTCCTTCTTTCCTGCCTAGCCTTTGATTCCTACCATATATAGCAGTGTTGGCGAACCTATGGCATGGGTGCCAAAGGTGGCACTCGGAGCCCTTTCTGGGGGCATCCAACATCGCCCCTTCACAGCCACCTATATTCAGGTTAAATTGCTGTATTGGCGCTTTGCGAAAAATTAGTGGGTTTTGAATTGCAGTTTTGGCACTCAGTCTCTAAAAAGTTCACCATCACTGACATATAGCCTCTCCAGAGTTAGGGCCCCCAATCTGTAGTTGAACCTTAATGATAATCATGTACTGTCAAGTTTATTGTGACTTACAGGAACTTTTTCCAGGGTAAGGAGTACTCAGAAATGGTTTACCATTTCCTTCTTCTTAGGGGCACCCTGCAACTACCAGCTTGCCTCCGGCCACATGGGCTGTCTCTTCTCCCTGCAGCCACAGTGGGAAATCTAGCTCCCAACCTCTGGCTCCACAGCCAAATACCTAACACCCTGAGCTATTCAGCCAGCTCTGGTGAGGCATAACCTTTTAAGATGGAAGCCCTTGTAGAGGCTGAGCAGACACCAAGGGAAATGCTAAGCAGCTCCCGAGTGAAAATAAAATGCTTTTGTACTCTCTGGGTTGTTCGTGCCTGGCTTTCACGTACCTCCTGCGGCTTTAGTTTCCTGGAGCACCTGGGCATAAAATTTCTTCATCAGTGTTGTTTGGAGAGGAAAAACAAACCGCATCAGCATTTTGATGAGCAGCCTCCCGTCCGCTGATCCCGAACTTTCTCACCTGTCTGCTTTAGTGACGGGCTCACAGCTCAGGCGGAGAAATCTGCTTTCATGCTTTCCCGCAGCCTCTTTGTGCACATAGGATGGTTTTCGGAGGTTTGAGAGATGCTGCAAATAGCGCAGTGTCAACACATAAGAACATAAGAACATAAGAAGAGCCATGCTGGATCAGGCCAAAGGCCCATCTAGTCCAACTTCCTGTATCTCACAGTTGCCCCACCAGATGCGTTTGGGAGAGCACGAGACTAGATATCTGTCTCCTGATAGCACTCCCCTGCATCTGGCCCTTGAAGTACCCTGGTTTTAAGCCTGGAGATTACACATCTCCATCATGGTTTGTAAGTTTCATGGAGTGCCCCCTAGTTCTAGTGTTGTGCGATAGGGAAAACAGCTTTTCCTTATCTACTTTGTCCACAGCGTATATGATTTTATAAACTTCAATCAGGTCACCTTTTAGGTGCTGTCGTTCAGGAGTGAAGAGGCCCAGCTTTGCAGCCTCAGATAGTAAGGAGGGTGTTCCGGTCTCCTAATCATTCTGGTTGCCCTCCTCTGCACTTTTTCCATTTCCATAATATCCTTCTGGAGGTCTGGTGATCAGAACTGTACTCACTGTTGATTTATAAAGAGTCAAAATGACATTTGCTGACTTATTTTCTATACCCTTCCTAATGATCCCTAACATTGAATTTTATTTTTTCACTGCTGCGGCACACCCGGTTGACACATTCATTGAGCTGTCCACCAGGACACCAAGGTCCCTTTCCTGGTTTGTTACAGAGTTCAAACCCCATCAGTTTATAAATGCAATTGGTTTTTTTTTTTGCCCCAACATGCATCACTCTGCACTTGCTAATGGTGAAGGTCATTTGCCACTGGTTTGCCCACTCTCCCAGTATCTCTGGAGCTCCTCACAATCTCTCTCAGTTTAGTGTTGTCAGCAAATTTGGCTACCTTGCTATTTACTATTACTTCTGGATCATTTATGAAGCAGGGGTCCTAGTAAACAACCTTGGGGGAGCTCACTACCTCTCGCCACTTGGAGAAGTGTTCATTTAGTGCTACTCTATTTCCTGTCCCTTAGCCAGTTGCTGATCCAGGACAAGACCTGTTCCTTGATTCCATGACTGGCAAGTTTATTCAAGAGCCTTTGGTGTAGGACCTTGTCAAAAGCCTCCTTAAAGTCCAGAATAAACAATGTCAGCTGGATCTCCCTTATCCACTTGCTTGTTGACACTCTCAAAGAATTCCAACAGATTAGCGAGGCAGGATTTGCCCTTGCAAAGTCATGTTGGCTCTCCTTCAGCAGCACCTTCTCTTCTATGTGCCTATTAATTTTATCTTTTAGGATGGTATCCATCAGTTTACCTGGGACACATGTCAAACTGACCAGTTGGTAATTTCCTGGATTATCTCTGGATTGTTTTTTGAAGATTGGTATTACATTTGCTACCTTCCAGTCATTAGGCACAATGCCTGATTTGAAAGAAATATTATATATTTTGGCTAGGATATCAGCAATTTCATCCTTAAGTTCCTTGAGAACTTGTGAATGGATGCCATCTGGTCCTGGTGATTTGTTAGCATTTAGCTTAACAAGACATGCAAGGATATCTTCCCTGAGATTTTCTATCTGGCTTAACGCTACGGTTTCCCTCCCTACGAAGTTAGGCTCTGCTTTGGACACGTGGTCTCTGTCTTCTTCATTGAATGCTGAAGCAAAGAATTCATTGAGTCTCTCTGCAATCTCTGTTTCCTCTTTAATAATCCCTTGCCTCCCATTGTCATCTAATGGTCCAATGGCCTTCCTAGTTGGGTTCTTACATCTAATGTACTTAAAGAAGCCCTTGTTATTTGCTCCTCAAGGTCTTGCATTCCATTCCTGATTGTTGCCTTGCAGTTGTTCTGTCTGAATGTATGATTCTGCCTGTTGTCCTCGCTTGGACAAGCCTTCCATCTTCTAAATGAGCTTTTATTGCTTTTGATCGCTTCCTGAACAGCTCCTGTAAGCCATATTGGAGTCCTTTGGACCTGGCTGTGCCCTTTTTCCTTTTGGGTATGTATTCCAATTGGAATGCAAGCCCGGGGCTCCAGCTGATTGGCGCTGGTGTGAGGGATAAAACCTTTTGTTTCCTCACCCCAGCACCAATCAGCTGGAGCCCAGGGCTTGGGGGAAGGGGGGAAGGTTTAAAAAGCCCCCAAACCTGTGCGGGACTACAGTATATGAACCACAAAAGGGAGGGGGACCACTGTATCTATGCTTTTCTGATGCAGTCTTTTGAGTTCAGTTGCATCATTAGACTGTCTCTTGCATCCTTCTGCTGGAGTGCTGGTGACTAGCTCCACACTCTGCTCAGTAATTATTGCATCCTCCTCACTACTCAAGTACACACTTTCCAGAACCAGATGCTGCCAAGCTCCTGTTGGCTTCCCCCCAGTTATCAGTTTAAAAGCTGCTCTGCAGCCTTTTTGATGTTGAGTGCCAGCAATCTGGTCCCATCAGGGTTCAAGTGCAACCCGTCCCTCCTGAACAGGTTTGGCTTGTCCCAAAATGTTTTCCAGTTCCCGACAAATCTGAAGCCCTCCTCTCAACACCATCGCCTCATCCATGCATTGAGGCTTCTGAGCTCTGCCTTGGAAGTCCGGGACTTCAGTCTTCTTCCTAACAACCTGAATTTGGCTTCCAGGACTGACCGCTTGGCCTTCCCAATAATTGGTACCAACGTGTACCATGACCACTGTCTCTTTCCCATTTCTCTCTAACATTATTATTATATGAGTGAAGAAAATGACAAATGAACAGTAATACAAAGGAAGTTAAGTAGAAACAAATCTTTCCCTGAAAACAGATTGATGTTATGTTGTAAAGCATTGACTTTTTAAAAAAAATATTAATAAACTTTATTTTTCTAAAAGGCATTATACAGTTAGAACACTTTGGTATCATTTTAATTATCATCCTTTACTGATGGCCAGGAGTGGGAGGCCTGAGTCTTTGGGCCCCAGTCCAAAGTCCCAAGCTTGGGGAGAGGGGGAGGACAAGTGATTTGAGACTTGGGTTCGAAGCTTGGGATTTGGGACTACTGAAGACTTGCACTCAGCCTTTGGGACTCAGTCCTCATGACGTGCTCTTGGACTTAGAATTTGGTCTCCAAGACTTGGCAGGACCCCTCCCTTATAGCACTGAGCTCTGTTTCAGAGCTCAGACAAATTAGTTTGGAACTGCAATTACCCTGGAGTAACTTTTCTCTGAGCTCATTTTAGAATGGTCTGCTTTGTTGGCAATGTCTGCCCGTAGTCTTCCAAATACCTGCTGTGTGGCTTTTAAGACAGGAAATCCAAACAGAAGCTGTTGTGCAAGTAGCAGGCATTCTTTAATTTACAGATTTTTTCCGCCAATATTTGGATCTTCCTAAAATGCTGTTTCTGTTAAGGAAAATCCTAGTTTGCTAAAATCTTAAAATGAAAATGCACTTCAGCTATTACATAAAATTCATGTGTGATAAGTTGTATTTTGGAAATCCTGCCAAAACACACTTTTCTCTTAACAAAGGAAATAACTGTAATTTTAAACTTATCCTCTTCTCTCGGCTGTTTCTCTCATGCTTGTAAAATACACTGGTTTCTATTCTGATGGCAAGATAATGCTGAAAATTGCTTTTCAGTCTACATATCCCATATCTCCAGTCAGCCTGGTCACTAGCCATCCCGGGTGATGACTTCTGGGAGAAATTGTCCAAAAAGTAGCAGCAGCAACCACCACTAACACCACTACAACCTACTAAGGTCCAATTTGAAATAATAGGGCCACCTCAAATTGTTCCATTCCTTTTTCAATTTGTTGTCTTCTGCTGACAAAGGCCCTCTGAGCGGCAGCTGTTGTTTAATAATTAGATCATAGAGATATTAGGAGGGGAGAGAGCCACATTCCCTTTTGCATCATGGTCCTGTGACTTAACAGATTTTTTAAAAGGATCAACAAAATTTGCATGTGATCCTTTGGGGATTAAACAAGTGTGGTCTGAGTCAAATAGAGTGCAGGTAGGTGGCTTCTCAGTGGCTGGCTTCAGCTTGGAAATACTAAGCAGGGCGAAAGCTTCTGTCATCTTTAAACATTGCTTTACGCGCATGAACCATTATTATGGCAATTATTTAATCAACAGAGTGCTTCCTTGCTACATTCGCTTAGTGGCTAATGGAGTCTCTGTTCTCTCCCCCACTGCTTGTGAAGGGAGCTGGAGCAAGGAGGAAGAACATTGTGCAGTACCGGAGCCAGCACCAGGAGAGAGAGAGAGAGGGAGGGAGAGAGACTCAATCTGTCATCACTGGAAACATAATTGAGTCATAGTAACTTGTTGGGTCCGTACTTAGGCTTGATTTATTTTTAGCATAATTTGATGGGAGGTTTGGGATTAGGAAGTTGAGCGTGATCGGGAGCATAAGTGACAAGAGAAGCAATGGCCTAGGATTTTGTAGGAGAGGCTCTCCCTTTTCTGAAGCTGCAAATCCTTGTTCTCCATTTGGGATGAATTATGCAAAGCATGGGAATTAACATAAACCCCATCATTTCCCATTTGTTCTTTTGAGACTCCCTCATGCCCGATTTATTTTAAGAGGCAGGGAGCAGAGGGGAAGTACCCTTTTAAACCCTATCAAACTATGACAGGTGCAAGACTGGTAGAGTAGAATCATCATGGCTCTTTCAAAAATAAACCCACTGTATAAAACCAGAGAAAAGCTTGCCGTAAACTGTAAACAAAGGTGTGTCCTTGTAATAGGCATAAAAATTAAAATACTATTACAGTAGTACCTTGTATAAAGGAATTAATTCGTTCCAAATGAAATTACGTTAAGCAAACTTCCCTTTCTACAAATTTCCCATAGGAATGCATTGAAAACAGAGTAATCCCTAATAGCAATTTTTATGTTGTACAGATTCACCCCATAGACAATTCTATTAAGCAGATTTCACCTATCTCCAGAATTTATGTTGTACAGATTTTATGTTATACAAACCGTTTGTTATACGAGGGTCCACTGTATATAAATGAGAATTAAGAAAGAAGAATGCAGGTATAAGAGATGCAACAGCTGCAATTGAAAGTAGTTTGTATATTTGACCGGCCAGGTTCGGTCCTTAAATTTTAATAAACTGTGGCTGCACTGGTCAGTTTTTCCTCATTATATCAGGGGTGAGGAATCGTTGGCTCTTTAGAGCTTTAGCTCTACTTATCCTATGTAGGCCTTTGACGATGTCTGTATTCAGTGGTGGTGGTTGTGGTAGGGATAGGAATTGCAGGCCAAAATCCGCAGAGGGCCAGAGGTCCCCCCCCCCCCATTATAAGAAGAGTTAAGCTGCCTTACATCTGCTTATGCAATTGGTCTCACCCATTCAGCTTCTGTGCAATATGTATACCTGAGGACAGAGAGTGGATTTTTATAGGGCTGGAAGGGCTGCTATTTATTTTTACATTCATTTTAGAAAAAGAACCGTTGTAATGGCTCGTTCTCCCAAATGAGTGTTTTCTTTCTCTGTCTTCCATTTCCACGTACACATGCATGCATCCACGCAGAGAGCATTTTGTTTTTAATTTGAAAGCCACTCTGCCTTGCTTGCTTGAGCTTGGGAAGGATCTTTTTTAGAGTACAACTCCCAAGGTTGCAAGCCTCCAACTGGGTTGTACCCTTTCATGGGTTGTTATTCATATTAGTATTAATTATTTTCAGCACTTCAGACTTTGGGATTTCCCCAAACATGCTGTTTTTCTCTTCTTTGTCAGTGGCATGTTTTTGCTCCCTTCCTGCATTTACTGGTAAAATGGGTGACGGGGAACGTATCCATGCACTTGGGGCTAATTGGAATGAGGACTAGTAGCTTAGAGTGAGCAGCAGATGGTAAAGTATTGTTGGAACTGACTCACTGAGACCTACAGAAAACTGAACCAGTTCCTGTCTACATAATTCTCTTTCTTGGCTCTCAGACATGCTAGCGTGGCATAAGGGTGACTTGTGTATATGTCGGTAAGGATGGGTGATATTAAGAAATCCTGAGAAGAACTAAGAATAGGTTAGATGGGATGGAAGCTGTCTTCCATCTTGGGAGAAATGGCCTCTTTCAACTGCTGCCAGGACTTCTAAAAAAATCCTTAGGTAGCAAATGCTTTAGGAAGAGAAGGAAATGAGAAAGTCAATCTCCTTAATTAGAGATTGCCTATTCAATTTCCTGATCAGTGCTGTGCTCAGCTCGATAGTGGATTAGACCAAGAAGATTCCATATGTTATCCATAGGTATATAATACATTATGCAAAGTTTTTGACATGCAGTCACTTTTTGTACAAAGGCTTTTTCCAAGAAGGACAGCTGTGCTTCTTACAAATGGGTTCCTTCCCACTCAATGTAGTTTCAGTGCCATGTAAAGAGTTCTGCTTTGTGTATGCACACGTGAGCATGCTCTGAAATGCATTCAGTGCAATCAGAAACAAGGCCATTAGTGAAATTTGCTTTCCAGTTCATCGGTTTTTGGTCAGTTTTTCAGAAGATATAGCAAAAACAAAACAAAACCCTTACTCTTTCCTGGAGAACTACAATATATGATTTTTTTTCTAGTGGACAATTGGATCTAGACTTTTATTCTCCCTTCTTTTCCCCTTGGTTGAGTTGGAGCCTGCAAAAATTGAAAGCCACCCTTGACCATGGCTCTGTGTTTGTGAGGATTGGTGTTACTTTCATGTCTAGGCATTTTTAGGTGGAAAACCCCTATCTCCTTCATTTTGTATGTTTCTGAGAGGAGGAACTACCCATATGTATTTTAGTATAAGGCGACCTGATTATAAGCCGAGGGCCTAATTTCACCCCCCCCCCCAAAAAAAAAACTGGGAAAACTTATTGGCTCGAATATATACGGCATACCAGGGGAGCTCTAAAGGGGCTGGGGGTAGTAATTGGAAACATGTGCTGGGAGTGTGGAGGCAATTAGGGAGTTAATTTCTTAGAGTAAATTCCCGATTGCCTCCACAGTCCCTGCACAGTTGCCAATACTACCCCCAGCCCCTTTAGAGCTTCATAACTAAGTCCCCTTACCCCTAAATCTTTCCAGATTTCAAGAGGTTCTCTAAAATCCCTTCAGAAAAGTACTCCTGCTACTTTGGAGTCCCAAGGTAAGTAAATTTTGATTTCATATTTTAAAAATAATTTTGACTGCATATCTTTTAAAAGCAAGCACTCAAAATTTACTTACTTTTGTGATACTACAGTAGTGGGGGGGTACCTTAAGAAAGCAATTTTAGGGAAGCCCCTGAAATTTGGAAACATTTGGGGAGGGGGTAAGGGAGCTAAGTTGTGAAGCACCAAAGGGGGTGCCCCTAGGAAAAACCTTCTAATTGAAATCATATGGGAAGCGGCAGCAGCCTTATCTCCCGCCCAATCAGCTTTGGAGTAGAAGGCTTTTTCCTAGGGGAACCCCTTTGGAGCTTCATAACTCAGCCCCCTTACCCCAAAATGTTTCCAAATTTCAGGGGATTCCCTAAAACTGCTTTCTGGAGGTACCCTTGCTACTTTGTAGTCCCAAAGTAAGTAAATTTTGATTGCATATCTTTTTAAAAGAATTTTGAGTGTATTCTTTTAAAAAAAGGACTGAGTTATGAAGTTCCAAAGGGGGTGTCCCTAGGAAAAAAACCTTCTAATTGGAATCCTATGGGAAGTGGAGGCACAGCTATTGCTCGCCTGATATTAGTGGATGGTCTGTTTCTGTTTCTGTGGAAGGATAGATAGAGAGCAATCAGTGGTTCAGCAAGTTATTTTTTCCAAACTATCCAGGACTGACCAAAAAAGATTTTGACCTCGTGATATTAAAAAAAAAATCCAAAATATGTACATGCATACACACATATATGCAGGTTGAGTTTTGAAATATTACTTTTGGTCTACAGTTCGCCGAAACCTCATAGATAATTTATTATATCTTATATCCAATTCTGAGTTGTCATGCTATTAAAGACTGATTGACAATGTGTTTTGTCAGACTGCATGTTTGTAAGAAATGGAGCATTCCAGCTTAGAAAAGAAGAGAACCCGAGGAAAAGTTGGCAAAGGTTCTATGAAATTATTCTAATTGTCTCTTAGCATTGGGACTTCAGGTTGTCTGATAAAACGGAATTGCAGTTAGTTCAGCTCTAACAGAAGAGAGTATTTCTTCAACAGTGCATAATAGCTTACAAATTTCCCTGTCATAAAAGGTGGTGAAGGCTAATTAGTTAGATGGCTTTGAATAATGGATTGCATATCATTGCTGGCGAAGGTCATCCCTGGGCAAGGAAAGCTGTGATACAGGGTAGAGGCACTGTATTTCCTACCTCCGTGGGGCTAGTGGCATGGCTATTAGTGTCCCAGTCAGTTGGTAAGCATTCCTGTTTGGCGTGATGTATCTGAGCTGTAAAGTCCTCAGCAAAGCTTAGCGAGGGAAAAAGACTGCTCAGCAGGAACTGTTCATGCCAGCTATTAAACATTAATGAGACAGCTCAAAAAGAGGGAGGTGGGGTGACACCTGAATTTTTAAAACTAATGAAGGCAAGAACTAAACTCTGTGTATCACGACTCGGAACCCTCGCTGCGTTGTCAAGAGCTGTGAGCAGGGAGATAAATTATTCGTACATTTGAATATGTGTGGGTTGACCTGTGCTTGTCTGCAAACCTTTCCTTGACATTGGCTGAGTTGCTGTGATGTCATTGAAGTGTTTGTGAGTGGTTTAGTTTTGTTTACTGTAAACAGATAAGGATCTAGTAAATAACTGCATTTCCTATGAGGGGAGATTGGAAAGGTGGAAGGAAATAGGGGGAGGGTCTTATATAAGGTCTAGGTCAGGCATGTCCAAACTTTGCCCCTCCTGATGTTTTGGACCACAACTCCCAGAATTCAAAGCTTAGGTTGCCAATGGCAAAGGACTGTGGGAGTTACGGTCTAAAACATCTGGAGGGCCGAACTTTGGGCATGCCTGGTCTAGGTTGTCTGAGAGAGAAACAGAAAACTAACAGGACATGACATGACATTGCATATGATGTGAGTACTTTTGTGAGAGGAAGTGGCTTGAGGAACAGAAGAAGTCTAACCTGGAAATGAGTTATGCTGATGGAAAGTAATTGTAGACGCCCTTGTGAAAGGATTCTGGGCTTAACTAAATCTTGGCTAATGCTATGCAATATGCATTGATTTGGTTGTCTAAGGTATGAAAAGCACAAAGTTTTGCAGTTTGCAAATTAGAAAGTGTAATTAAAAGGTTCAATTGAAGGCATTGCTACCCATGCTTAAGCTTCATTGATTTAAGTAGGACTTCTATATGCACAAGATTTAGCAAAAACTTCATTATTCCTCTTTAATAATGGCTACTGACAATGAAACAGCTGTTTCAGAAAGAAATGTAGGGCATTTATCAGATATTTTGGCTGAAGTAACATTGCCGTGCCACTATTTAAAATATACCTTTAATAAATCCTGACTGGTTTCTCAGGCCCAGATTCGTAAAAACCATTATTTCAGGCTATAAAAGGCAACAAATGCCCTTTAAAAGTTTATAGTCCCACTAATATTTAAACATGAAAAGGTTGTGTTCCCATTCTCTGCTTCCTGGAATGGGTCTGTAGGAAGGGGAGGGGTCTATTTCACAAACTCTGTTTTGTTGCTTAAAAATTCAATTTATGATCCTTCTTCAGAGATTATTGGATGTTTTAATACAGTTAGCATCACTCAACAGTCAGGTTATCATACTTAAAGTGTCTATGCTGAATTCTTTTAAACAAAGCCCAGAGAAAGAGGGTAGTAATACTGGAAAATAACTCTGTAGATCCTGCAGACCCTTGGTTTCTAAAGAGATGGTAACGTGTGCATTGATGCAGGTCACAGTTATTTGACACCATCACTGTATTCCTCTCTGGTATGGCCAATTCATGACTTAATGGCACTCCATATGATGATACCTCCACCAAAATCAACCACCCCATGCACTAAGCTAGGCTGGTCTTTGGAGAGAAGATATCTGTCTCAGAAGCTATATTTGAAGCTACCTCCTTGTAGCACAGAGGTGACCCTGGCACAGCCTTCAAGATTCCAAGGTCACCACCATGCTACAGTGAGGTGAGATTGTAGAAATCTATGGATGGTATCTCACTGAATTGTCGAGCTGGAAGCGATTCCAATGGTCAACAAGTCCAAAGCATGAAATCCACAGTTAACGTATCGCTGACGGCTGTCTAACCCCTGTTTAAAAAACTCTGTTCAGTACTGTACCCGCCACTGTTCCAGCAGCTCAGAATGATTAACTGGAAGGGAGTCTGGGACTGCTTTGGTCCAGGGGCTCAAAATCACTTTCCTTGGACAGGGCCTGATATTGATTCTGGAGGTGCAGAGACCGAGTGCTTCCTGATAGTCTGACCTCTTGGTGTCATCTGACACCCCATTCTTTCTTTTTGCACCTGGCATTCTTCTTCCTCCAGAAAGGCATTCCTTCTCTGTTGCTTTTCCAAGAGAATCCTCACACCTCCATCCAGAAATGCCCCCCCCTTTACAAGTTCTGCTGTGGGGAGGCAGGCTTCAAGTTTCTATGCCTCCTCTTCTACTAGGGCTGCCAGCTTGCATGTGTGCAGGGATAACCACCTACATCCTCAGGCAGCAATGCAGACAAGCCACATGTTGCAGGCAGTTGCTTCTTCAGTGTCCGTGTCTCTTGGCAAAAAAAGGGGGGTGAGCCATGTGGCCATCACAAAAACACTATTGCAAAAATAGATTACAGGTGATACCTTTATAGGCCACTATTAAAAATAAAAAGGGACCTTGCAAGGTTTTGAGTGTAAATCACCCTTCTTCAAAGCAGGTCCCAGAAGTTCAGACATGGCAAAAGATGTGCTTTACCAGGAGGTTAAAGTCCTTGGTTAGATGGTGTTCTTAACATCCCTGGCTAGGTGATGTTGCAGCCAGGGCAGGAGTCTTGTTAGAGGCAAGATGGGCAGTTGTAAAAAGCTGCTTCTTGGCCTGTGTGTACTTAACACGTCATTTCTGGCCTCTCCCTCAAACTCCCCTACTAAATGCCCACAGAAAGGCTCTATTGATCCTTTCTCCTTATGAACTTCAGGACACAAGCTCCCAGGAATTCTGAGTGCAGCTGTAAACCAGCAGCTGGTAGTTCCTCACCCAATCAAGTCTTGAGTGTGGAATAACCCGTCCTGTTAGCACCAACTGCTTGGAGCAGAACACACTGCTAGAGCCATACAAACAGCCACAAACAAACCAACAAGCTCCAGACAGCTTTTGATAGTCAGCCTCAGGGTAATAGACACGGCATCACCCTTTCTTGTCTCTTCTACTAATGCAAAATACTTTGTTTACATTTCCTGGACATAAACTCCAAGGGATTTTGGATTCTTGCAGGGATTTAATAAAACTTTTTTAAAAAACAACACTAAATCCACTATACATGTACAATTTGTGTAAGTGTGGAGGAGGGGCAGTCTATTGAGGATTTATGGTGGCCAGCCAGATGAGCAAGGAAAACCCATTATGGTGATTGCTGTTCTCTGTTTATAGCTGCCAACATCTACTGAGAGAGAGATTTTTTTAAAAAGAGGCAAAACTTAATTTTACAACTTTATCTAATCATTTTAAATTATGTCTCTGTTATCCCATGATGATGAGATCCATAGGGTTTCATATGGTTCACAGAATCTTTCATTATGCAACAAATATGTTAACTACAAACCCAGAAATGTGATATTCTCTTGAAACATGTATGCCAAAGTTTTTTTACCTTCTTTGTGTTGTCTCTCAGAAGTACATAATGACACATCTGGTTGGGGGTTCTGGTTAGCATCGCAAAACACAACATTGGCTGAAATCCAGTAGCAAGTCACTTCTAAAGTTGGTCCATTAAACAAATGTAGCCTATGGAGGCACTGGCTCATCAAATCCCCATTGATTCAATGGGCCTGCTGTAGACACTACTACTGTACTACTAATGTGTTCATTGAGTACCAACATGCTATAACTATTGGGGATATTAACTTGGAGCCCGCAAATCTTAAAAAAATAGTGCAAAACCTTGGTATAATTTTTTAAGAAATGCCAACTTCTGAGATTCGTAACTCGTAGGTAGGTAGGTAGGTAGGTAGGTAGGTAGGTAGGTAGGTAGGTAGAGAGATAGAGAGATAGAGAGATAGAGAGATAGAGAGATAGATAAAGAGATAGATAGAGAGAGAGAGAGAGAGAGAGATAGATAGATAGAGTGGTACCTTGTATAAAGGAATTAATTCATTCCAAATGAAATTATGTTAAGCAAATTTTCCTTTATACTAATTTCCCATAGGAATGCATTGAAAACAGTAATCCCTAATCGCGACTATTTTTATGTTGTATGGATTCGCCCCATAGACAATTCTGTTTAGTAAATTTTCCCTATCTCTGAAATTTTTTATGTTGTACAGATTTTATGTTATACAAACTGTTTGTTATACAAGGGTCCACGGTAGGTAGGTTGGTAGGTCGGTAGATAGATAGATAGATAGATAGATAGATAGATAGATAGATAGATAGATGGTGGGACCTTGGGCAGACAAAATTAGCCAGAGGAAAACAATACCTGGCTCGACAACCCAGTGGCCTGACAGAATAAAACAGTTTCTTGTCTCTGTATGCTTAATTGTTCTTTTTAAAAAGTACAATTTGTCCTCCACTTCTGCACCCCCAAAGTGTTTTCATAACAGCATAACACTGCAACACACTCATACCCATTTGTGAAGCTTTTGAACTCTCCCCACTTCATGCTGGATCCTAGCTGGTTCTCCCCCTCCTCTCCACACTTCAGATTTGTATCTATATATTTGCTTGGTCTCTTTGCATTTGCTGTTGCTGAATTTCATTTTACTGCTTGTAGCCTAAAATGGTAATTTATCAAGGTCAGTTTTATTGAAACTGCAAAAACTGCCTAAGCGAAGCCGCTTCACCTCTTTGGGGAGCAGGGAGGGAGGGAAGATGTAATTGGATGTACAAGAGCCCGTATTGGATATAAACGTGAGAAAGCTCTCGCTTAGCCAGGCTGCTTGCAGTACCTTGAGGCAAGGTCCTTCTCTCAGCCCAACTAACTTCACAAGGCTGTTGTGAGGTGGAAATCAGAGCTATGTATACAGAGGGGGGGGGTATACCTCAGAATCCTGAAGCAGTGGCAGAAGAGTGGAAAGACAGATGTTGTGATCTGAAACAAAAAAGAAACCTCTCTCTGTTCAAAAGCCAGATATCCAATACCTGGAATCCTAGCATTGAGGAATGCTTTAGTGCAGTGGTTCTCAGCCTGTGGGTCCCCAGATGTTCCTGGATTGCAAATCCCAGAAATCCCTTCCAGCAGAATGAGTAGCGGAGGCTTCTGGGAGGAACATCTGGGGGACCCACAGGTTGAGAACCACTTCTTTAGTGGATCAGAAGAGATTTGAGGGGGGAAGCTTCTGGACAATAGAATGGGTATGTCACTTCCCCTGTCTATTGCTTCTCTAAGTCAAATTGAAAGCCCCGCCCCTTTCCTTCTCAGCCGTTCTCTACCCTAAATATACTGTAAATGCCCCTTTTTTGCTTTTAACACTAGAACTATACCTTCATGGGAAACCTGGTTAGTTTCTGAAATTCTATTCAGAGGTCAATGAGAAAAAAATGGTTTCTCAAGGAGACTCTCTAGGAATCATGGCTAGGCTTGGAATCACACCCTAGCCATCCTGTGGCATGCATATGTCTCAGTAGGCATCGTTATTTTCATTGTAGAAGTACTGCTCAGATTTCATCTTATGTGGGAGTTGCAGTGAGATGATAGTAGTTAGGGAGAGACATCAGGGGTCCATAGTTTATGGCAGTGGTGGTGAACCTTTGGCATTCCAGATGTTTTGGAACACAACTCCTACAGTCTTTTGTCATTGGCAATCTGGGCTCGGAATTCTGGGAGTTGTGGTCCAAAGCATCTGGAGTGCCAAAGGTTCACCACCACTGGCGTATGGCTTCGTTCAGATTTAAGAAGTTATTTCTGCTAATTAGGAAGAATATTGTAAAAGTACCTTGGAAGCAAATACAGTGCCTTGTTCTCCTGTGAAATGAAAGAGAGGTTGGCTCCCCACCCCACCCCCAATAAGTCTGAATCCTGTCCTGGTAGTTCGCCATATTTCTCTAGCAAATCCCAGTTCATTGCAGTAAACCTCTGCTAGCAAAATCAAATCAAGATTAAAATGGCTAAGAGGCACAGCCTTTCTTCCTGCCCAAAAGAAACCCCATGGTAACCTCCCCACCTTCTAGTGTGGAAACTAGAAGAGGGAAAGAAGCCAGTTGCAAGTGGATGTGAGGAATGGAGAAATGCTGTTGAAGCCGAGGCACTGAAAGAAGGAAGTGAGTGCCATTCAGTTCACAATCAATGCAAGGAAACCTTCCAGTTGCTCTTTAAAACAAAACACAGACAATAAAAAAACTACTGTACCAGTAAGTCAAGTGGAGTAGCAGAAACTTGTTGACTGGGAGGTATTCAGAAGGGATTTATCCTCAAGGTGAAGGGCAGAGAGAAAGTGGCTGTTGTTGCTGATTTGTAGGTAGAGGGTAGTACATGGGTGGTGGCAAAAGAAGGTTAAACAAATTTGCACATAAAGAGGAAACGAAGCTAAGGCTGATACTATATGTCCATCTCATTGTTGTTCACGGTCCCGCTTGGGACCGGTACAAAGTAATCTAACCACACGTTCATTGCGGGACGAGGGGAGTTCATCCCGACCACGCCCCCTGAACTGCGATTTAAGTGGGATGAGAGATTTCCCTCCCTGGCCTCGGAGATCTGCTTGCCATGCTTCTCATTCCGAGACAAGTGGCCGTGAGGAGTGCCATTCGCCAGTACATTCCCTATGGAGTCAGCAATGCAGTGCAGAGAGATTAAAAGACAAATGCCTCAAACTTAGCTCCGTAACGCATTGAAGGCAAGGCATCATAGAATCGAAACATCAAAAAATGGAAGGTCAGGGCTGGGGGAAAAAACGGAGAACAAAGGCATGGAATTTCACATCTCATCACGGAACAAGGACGTTTGGTAACAGTCAAGCCGGTATCATCCATCA
The DNA here is from genome assembly GCA_023846285.1 of Phrynocephalus versicolor. NCBI lineage: Eukaryota > Metazoa > Chordata > Lepidosauria > Squamata > Agamidae > Phrynocephalus > Phrynocephalus versicolor. The sequence goes on along the minus strand of JAHTLZ010000111.1, from coordinate 9,545,298 downwards.
TGCCTGTGCATACACAGGAACAGGGACAGAACCGGAAGAAAATCACGTGACCACGACTGACATCAACACGCATTGAACGTCCTCCCGGGACGAGAATTGACGTGAAGTAACCGTCTAAGACGGTATAGTAAGCAGCACAGGGATTGAAAACAGGACAGCCTGCAGTTCCAAGTCTTCAGAAAAGGGAAATAGAAGAGATGCTTGCTGATGTCTTTCAGAGTTAGGAAAGTATCTCTCTCCCAAAAACCTGTTCCTGGTTTTTCTGGCAGCCTGATCTCACTAGTATAATGCAACCTGCCTTCTTGGCATGTGAGCAAGCTGGCTGTTGAAAGTGCATGGCTACATCCCAACATTTCAGGAATCCATTGTCCAAAAGAGGAATGTATCAGATTTAAGCTTTTCCGCAAGTCCTTGCTTGTTTTCAGGGTCTTTTTTGGTGTGGCCTAATTAGCTTCAAGAAGCTTAGCTCTTCAACTTGCCTTTTATCATGCCTTTGTTAATTGGGTCCGTATTGTTTCATCTTGTTTCTCACAAGCAACCTGGAACTTGCCTGAATGAGACTTAGTATCAAATCCGGAAATAAAACTCAAATTCTTGTGCATCCAGACCGTTTGCTCCTTCTTTCCATTGCACCACTCTTGATCATGATGGGTTGTTTAGTATTAGAGCTAGGGCTGAGGTCTCTGTATTTCAAGGACCCCCATCTATAGAATTCCCCTGGAATCCCCCAGACAGAATTCTGAGAGCGGGACAGCACAAATAACAAGCAAAAGAAAGGCTCCCCCGTTGCTATTTCATCCTGTTCCTCACATGTTAGGTTTGGAGACGAGGCAGGATAGCAAGACTGGGAGTCAGGGAGGCTGTGTGAGATGCATACCTAATGCTACCCATCATGATGTGTATAGGGAGACTCATGGGATGACTTTACCCTTGCAGTCTTGTAGCAATTCCCAGGCAGCCTTGCTATGCTGCCAGCAAACAGTAAGGTTCCCTCCCTCGTCTTCAAACCTGAAACACCTGGGATGGAGCAGGATGGCAGTGGGGAAGCTTCACTTTTGCTTGCTGTTCATGCTCATCCACTCCTTGAATTCTGCCTCGGGGAATTCCATCTGAATTCTAGAGGCGGGAGTCCTTGAAATGCAAACACCTCGCTCCTACTTAAAACAATAGCCACCAGAAAGTTCAACTTGAGTTGCTGGACTGTATAACTCCCACCCCCCACCATGAGCTTTGCTTGCTAAAACAGATGGAGATTTTAGTCTGGTGTCATTGGGAGAGCTAAATATATTCCAGCTCCAAGACAGATAGTTGACCAGAACCTTATGAGATAACTCAATGGCTGTGTTGAGATATAAACAGATCATATTTTCTCTGACCCCCATCATTGCACTCAGTGTCTCATGCCTTCTAAAGCACAAGCAGAGGAAAAATAGAGAGTATTAACCTGTGGCCAACCCCCTCCCTCCCCCTCCCCGGAGAGGAACTGGAATCATTTCCCTGAAATCATGGGCTAAGAATCTTTTTAAGAGGATTGGAAGGGAAAGCATTAGGTGCACAATCTGTTTTTGAGAGTTGCTTAGTGGGGCTTAGAAATATTTGGCAAGAAAGCCCAGCTTCACCTCCTAAATCTAACTTGGCGAGTCTGTTTTTGTTACCCCGAGCATGGCATGTTGTAGCAAAACTGATTGGGCAGCTGGCTTGGAGAAAGAAGCCTTAGGGCAGAGAGTTGCGCGGAAACCAGAGACCTCAGTACATAAAGAATCTATACAAAATAAACAATTGTACTTCCATGCATGTTGATGTTCCCTTTGTCCAGACCAGAAATGGTTAAAGCTCATTCTGGGGAAGCTTGTGTTGTTCCAAGTGTATTGTTCCTTGCCCCATATTGGTTTCCTCATAAATTGACATGATGGTGGTAGCAAAGTGGACTTCACAAACAGTTTTCTTGCTTTTGTGTTTCCTTGAAAAGCTCTTTGTTTGTTTTTCCTAATTTGATCCCCAGTCTCTGCAACATTAACTTGTTAAGAGAGCTGATAAGTTATCTTTCAAATCACACAAATGGCACAGATTACTAGAAGCTTTACAAGCCTTAGAGCTAATTTGGTGCAGAATCGTGATTCTTAGAAAACAGGGAGGGGGAGCCCCATTTGTGTTGTATGACCTGCATGCCCTTTGGCTGATTTTGCAGCCCTTTCTGCTCCATGTGCTGCCACCAGTACACTCATGGTGCCAACCTCTCCCCACCCTGGCAAAAGAAGAAAGACACTCTGCTAACTATGGCCCTGCCGTGTCCATTTGTAGGACTTAAGAGTTGCAGGAGTGAGTTTAGCCCTCTCTAGCATCATAGAGAGCTAAAGTAATGGTGGTCCTAGCAGGGTCCTCAGAGCAGTGCATTGCCTGTATAGGGAGGGCATGTGCAACCCTTTAACCTTCAGAAGCTGCCCACTTTTGCTTTGGAACAAACCATGTTAAGAGGAGTTAATAAGGTGCTCTTGAGTTAGTTCTGGTGTAGTGACCCTTTTCACGGCTTTCCGGGTACAGTGGTACCTTGTATAAAGGGATTAATTCGTTCCAAATGAAATTATGTTAAGCAAATTTTCCTTTATACAAATTCCCATAGGAATGCATTGAAATCGGAATGATCCCATTTTTATGTTGTATGGATTCTCCCCATAGGCAATTATGTTAAGCAAATTTCCCCTATCTCCGGAATTTTTTATGTTGTACAAATTTTATGTTATACAAGCTGTTTGTTATACAAGGGTCCACTGTACAGAATACTCAGAAGTGGTTTACTGTTCCCTTCTTTTGAGGGTTCCCTGGGTCTGTGTAGCTTTGGCCAAGGCCACACAGGCTGGCTCTACTGACATGAGACACAGTGTAGAATTGAACTGCCAACCTCTGGATCGTAAGCCAAATACCTAAACCACTAAATCCAGCTAGGAAAGTTGTTTTTCATTATGTGCTGTCCGGTGTTACCAGGTAGTGATTTCAACAATACCCAGACAAATAAAAAAATACTTCACACCTCCACCACCAAGGCCATGGCTAAAGACCCATACTTTATGGGTTTTAGCACCTTAGGTTCACCTAATGGGCTATTGAGGCTATTGTCCACCTAACGAGCCTATTCAGGCCATTGTTCATCTTATGAGCCTATTTCAGACCAGGGTGACATGAGATCAAAGTGAACTATAAAATGGAGGGCTCGCAACTAGATTTCTTCAGAATGACGAAGCTCTTTGGATGAGCAGCAAAACGTTTCACTCTCCCAAGAAAAGAAGTCCAGTTGCCATGACTCAACTTCCAGATATGTGCTGTCAAGTCGTACTATGAATGAGTGATCTCCAATATGTTCTGTATTCAACATGCCTGCTCAGCTCTTGCAAACTCAAGCCTATGGCTTCTTAAGGTAGTCCATCTCATGTTTGGTATTGCACTTTTCATGCTGCCTTCCACCTTCCCCAGCCTTGTTGTCTTTTCTCTGCCTTCTCGTGATGTAGCCAAAGTAAGACTTGCCTTAATTTCAACATTTCCGCCTCCAGAGATCATTCAGGCTTGATTTGATCTAGGAACTACTAGTTTGTCTTTCTAACAGTCCAGGGTAACTGCAAAGCTCCTCCTTCAGCACCACATTTCAAACAAATCATTTATTAAAACATCATAACATGGTGATCAAAAATACAAGACTGTGGATGATCTAGGTCTTGGTCTCCAATGATACATCTTTACACTTGCTTATCTTAATTCGATCAAACTATTGAGACCGCTTTCCTTAAGCAGACAGAGTAAAATGGTTTACAAACTTATGTACCTTTTAGGGCTGATTGACACATAAATACACATCATGAATGGCAGTAGTGAGTAGTGATGACTTATTTTTATTTATTTATTTATTTATTATGAGACTTATATACCGCCCGTCTTCCTGGAGGGGAACTCTGGGCGGTTTACAGCCATGCTGTAACAAATGTTGCCAACAGGATTTCCACATTGTCCCCCAAGTGAGGGTTGAAAGAATTTTGAGTAGAGCCAGTTAAACATTTGACTTAAAAGTTGTAAAGATGTTAGGTGCTAGTTCAGGTATGCATGTTGGATAGCAATGTCAAGTGCTGACTTTCATTGGTATGTGGAACCCCCCCCCCACACACACAGAAAAACATCCATATGCAAAGCACAAGCAAAGTGAAATGCTTTTATTTATTTATTTATTTATTTATTTATTTATTTATTTATTTATTTATTTATTT
>JAHTLZ010000111.1:9509554-9541038 GCA_023846285.1 Phrynocephalus versicolor | reverse complement strand
TTTATTTATTTATTTATTTATTTATTTATTTATTTATTTATTTATTTTAGAGGGTTTTTTTTTTTTACCCTGCCTTTCTCCTTGGAAAAAGGACCCAAGGCAGCTTACAGAATGAGGGGTAATATACAGTCCGGTACAATTGAGGCATGTTCAAGTATTGAGAACAAGGAATTGAGGGACATCTTACAGCATTACTAGACAACATTACATTAAAGCTACAAGAGAACACGAGCAGTTAAAGGGGAGTAAAGTGCCATGTAAAGTTATGAGTGATGGAAACTAACATTGAAAATATAGTGTCAATTTAAACCCATAAGGTAGTTGCAAACACAAAGTTTATGTGATCCTGTAGATTCATATAAAAGACACATAATAGGTAGACCATCATCCAGTGGAAGCTTGCTTAAAGTGCTCTCTGGGTGGTTTAAAATTTATTTATGCAGGCTACACATTCTCTACCCCACCCCCACCCCAGCAAGCTGGATACTCATTTTATTGCCCTCAGAAGTTTAGAAGGCTGAGTCAACCATGAGCCGGCTACCTAGGAATGAACCCCAGGTCATGAGCACAGTTTTAGCTGCAGTATATCAGTTTAACCACTGTAACACAAGGCTCAGTAGAAAGTGACTGATGACTGAAGCGGTGGGGTAAGATGCTTTCCCTGCTCAGAGCACCAGATGCTAGATGCTCTTGCTCAAAACATATGTGTACAAGACATTCAAATACATGCATGTAAACCAACCTTAGGAAACTGCTTGAGGATACAACTTCCATTTGTAGAATCTTGCTGTTTGCAAGTGATGTGCTAAATGACATCTGAACACCTTGACTCTTAGTCTTTGATTAGGATAAACCAAAACCTAGCCTTTAGGAATTTCTGGCCTTTAGAGAAACGGACCACACCCTCTTTTTCTCCTCTTTGTAGATTAAAACAAGAGCCTATATGCCATCCAAGCTTGGCTCTTCTCTGAACACATAAACACGCTTTTCTGTGTATAATTGAATCAGTTTCTAAAACTGCTCTTCAAAATGTTAAACATCTTTCCCTTGAAGGTCTCTGCCATCAATCATGCCCGTAAAGAGCCTCAAAGCGGAGGAGGAGCTGACTTGGCTGCAAGAAATCCCTTAAGCAAATGTCCATGTTTCTGCTCTCTGACCTTTTGTAAAGGCAAAGATCTCCATGAAGGTCCCTTGTGTTAGATTATGTGTCATTTGTCTCAGAAGGTGTCACAGCTCACCTTAGGTTTGTCCATTAATTAGCAAAGAGGCTAGATGCACTTCTTCTTGCTCTGGTTGCCTTCTGGGAAAGACCCCCATTCCCTTCCGTATCTGAAACAACAGGCGACAAAACTGTCATCCAAACAAGTAATGGAGCATGACCCCCCTTGGTCCTGCAGTATTAGGGTGGTGATTTTCCTGGACATTTTCAGATGGAGAGGTTGGAACAATGACTGTCTTGGACTACATCTTCTGAACAGCTCCCTGGGGGGTTCTGGGTGCTGTAGTGCAAAAAGTAAATTTTGCCAGCTCTAATTGGATATGAAATGGGCCAGGCATTTTTTAAAATCCTAAACAGTTGTTCCACATTATATTTACTATCAACCTTTTCTGGTTCCAGATAAATTACCTAAATACCCAGAAAGCTATGCCCTTACTCTCCCCAAATGACTAAGGAAAGGTGTAAATAAAGGGAAGAAAGGCAATTCCCCCCTTTATCCCCAACCTTTCCTCCCTCCCAACTTTTAAAAACACTGCTTTATAGAGAGGCTTTTTTGTGGCAACCGTGTTTAAGTTGTTCCTCTGCTGCTCTGCTTGCTTATATGCCGATGACGCATTTTATTGTGCAATTTCTGCCCCTTGGTGCTGTTGTTTATTTTTAGTTCACTGTAAACCACCCAGAGTAATGCATGGCATTAATGGGAAGGTATACAAATTTAAGAAATAAATAAAGTAAGATATAGATAAAATATCCACACTATACAGATCCCCCTATACTTTTATGTTGCATTTCTCCCTTTTGGCTAGGGTTGTACTAGCAAAGGGTGGGGGGAATCCAGATTCAAGCCCCCACTGGGCTGTGGATCTTGCTGGGTTACTTTGATCTACTCACTTTGAGCTTGGTTTAATTTACGGGAGAACCAAATGGCAAGGAAGAGAATCACATATGTTACCTTGAGCTTCTTGGAGAAAAGCTAGGATATAGATTAAACACATCTATAAATGAGAGTGTGTAAAGATTTCACCCAGTTACTCTGCAAGTACTTGAACAGCCCATCCTTGTTCTGAGATGAAGAAGCCCTGTGCCAGTCACTGTTAGGCAGGGAAACGGAAGATCATGATAATGGCACATAACTACTACTTTGGTTTCTAAATCTGATGAAGTAGTCTGTCTCCATAAAAACCAATGCCAAATGAAACTAGAGAGTAGTTAAGGTGCCACAAGACGTTTTGCTGGTTTTGCTGACACAGATAACACTATTTCTGATAGTGGTACCTCTGATAGTGTATTTAATTGGTTCCCCAAGGAAATTCATTGTCAGAAAAAAAATTGCTATCTGAAACACATTTTCCCATTGAAATGAATGGGAAACCGTTTAATCTGTCCCGGAGATCCGGAAAAAAGGCAAAAAAGCCTTTTTTTGAGACCTCTTTACAAAGTGCACTTTCAAAGTGCACTCCTCCCCCTCCTTACCCACTCCTGCCAAGGCCGCCTCCTCCCCCCCATCCCCCCGGCCCCGACCTCTCCTGCCTCGCTGCCGCTGGTCACCCCGATAGCAGGAGAAGCTACACAACATCGCCACTTCCTCCCCTCGATCCCCCTCCAGCTCCTACCTCTACTGTCTCCGCTGCCGCTGGGAATCCCAAGCCGGTGAGAGTCAGGAACAATGGGGAGGAAGCACGGGCTGGGGAAAGCCCTACTGAAAGGCTGGGCTGAAGGGGTGGCTCCAGCCAGTCGGGGAAAGTGCCTCTAGCTGGTGCTGTGGGCTGTGGGGGAGGGCTGGGAATGACCATTCATTGTCCGAAAAATTCGTTATCAGGGGCATTCGTTATCGGAGGTATTGTACTCACAGCTTCTGGCTTTCCAGAAAAGTGCAAGTTATGTGATTGTTGACTTACTTAACGGGCATCCAACGCCACTGAGGAAACCACCTCTGGATTGATGCAGAATTAAGCTGTTAATTCTGCATAAATCCAGAGGTTTTTATCTCTTCACTTAACATTGCAGTGCAGACAGATTCGCGGCATTCTTACTGCAGTAGACATTCGGAATTTTTACCTAGCAAATCCCATTTAGGATAAAGCACATGAGCCTTTTTGTTCCCTAAATGTGTTTCAGCTTTAACTTAACGACTTGGTAAATTAAAACGGACCTGGTAAACTATATTGGGACTGGAATTGTGAAAGGGATCTTTTATGAGAACAAAGCTAACATAGCCTGCTGGGTGCATATGGTTTGGGATGAGCGCCCAATCGGGTATGTCAGGATGTTCAGCGCCTCCAGTTTTATTTCCTAGGAGAGTTATTTAGGAGTCTAATGTAGCCATTTCTCTCATTCAGTGCCCTCCTGTGCTGGGTTGGCTTCAACTGTAATAATCATAACATAAAAGTTCAAAAATGCTGATACAGAGTAGTAAAGTGCCCCACACCCAAAACCCTGCTTGGCTCTGAGTTTATATTTCATGTAGCAGAGCAAGATGACTGCCAAGCCCAGCATTACCTAGGATCCCATTGTCAGATTCAATCTCTAGCAGATGATGAATGATAAGCATGGAGATGGGGAAAGCAAATCCTATAAACTGGAGATGTGGAAAGCAAATCCTATAAACGGGTGTTGGCAGGGCACTTGCCAAGAAGCCGTGTTGTTTTTGCTGTTTGTGACTCAGCATCCCATGGGGAAGAATTGGGGGAGGAGGAGGAGAAGGAACTCCATCAAGGAACTCAGGGGTGTTGTATTGAGACGCTTTTGGGAATGTTCTTGGAAGATACTGCTGTGGACTTCACACAAGCAAGCTTGATGTAAATAAGGCCTCCTCGAGGCCTCAGACAGTGCCCGCGGCAAAGAGAGGCATAGGCTGCCTGTTTTGCCTGGGAGTGAAGAACATTTTGAGTCCTGACAGCACATTAGTCCAGCACTCCAGACAAGGGGCTGTAAAATATAGATGCTTTCACAAGCCGTAACAAAGCCTTCCACTGCCAGAGGGGCCATTTCCTTTCATGTTCCTTCTTCATTGCATATGCCACAGAAGAAGGCTGTATGTACAAGCCATGCATGGTTTCTGTGCTCAATTCACAAAGGTTATCTGGTTATAGGGAGGAAGAGGAAAACTGTCTCTTCTGAGTGTTGGCAAGGTGTCTGGAAAGGCACTTCGGAAGCGTAATTAGTGGTCATTACAGTCTAAGACACTTTTACAAAGGAATGCATTGTAGTTCTACTCCCAGGGCACCTGCAAGTAGCTAACAACCATTATAGATACACTTTTTAATAGTTACTTTCCTATTTCTCCAAAGTAGCTAAACTATATAACTTTCAGTTACTTTTAAAAAACGTTCAGTGTTGCAAGCTGTGTGGCGCAGTGGTGCTAAACACACTCACTTGTATTGCATCTCCACATCCTGTGGTGTCCACACTAGAGAATGAGTCACAGCCTGAACCAGGACCTAAAACCATTTGATATTCTTCCTCCACTACTGAAGGTCATGTAGCTTGTGATCATAAACACAGTTGAACTATTAACTTTATTAAAACATTATGAACAGTTTATGTCTCGGATTGGATGGGGGCTAATAGCCTGCAGTTGAACCCAGGCAAGACAGAGATCCTGCCGTCTTTGGGTTGTGTGACTCTCTCCACAAAGGATGGGGTCTGCAGTTTGGGTGTCCTGCTGGACCTGACGCTTACCATAGAAACCCAGATGGCATTGGTGGTCTGTTCTGCTCATTATCACCTGCAAAGGATTGCCCAGATGCAGCCCTTCCTTGACATCAGAGTGTTAATTGTGTTGGTTCATGCCCTTGTAATCTTAATAATAGACTACTGCAGTGCTCTCTACGTGGGGCTGCCCTTGAAGTTAATGCGGAGATTGCAGCTAGTGCAGAATACAGCTGCCAGACTTCTAATGGGGGAGGGGGTAGCATCAACATATTACCCCCGTACTGGCAGCTCTGCACTGGTTGCCGTTACACTACCACATTGACTTCAAGGTTTTGATGTTAACATACAAAGCCCTAAAAGGTTTGTTTCCTCAGTATCTGACAGAGTGGCTCCTCCCATGAAGAATTGCCAGGATCACCTGTGCTAGCTAGGCTGGACAATTGGGAGTCCAAACCCTGAGGGAGGCCCAGAAAGTTGTAAAAAGGAGTAGGGCTTCTCGGTGGTTGCTCCCTAGTTATGGAACCATCTACCCCCTGAAATTTGACCTTGTTGTATAGAATGGCCTTTCCTGATTTCTCAAACATCCAGTAAGACACTATTCTTTTTACCACTTAGCTTCTCTCTCTTTTTCCTATATCAATCTCCTGCTATTTTTATCTTATTTTATCTTCATTTTCGTTTATTGTTCTTGATTTATGTATATTCTGTTTTTATTGTGCTCTTTGTATTTTGGTTTTTTTAAATGTATTCAGGCACCCGACCGCCCCTTCACAGCCACCTGTATTCAGGTTACATTGCTGTATTGGCACTTTACAAAAAAATGGTGGGTTTTGTACCACAGTTTGGGCACTCGGTCTCTAAAAGGTTCGCCATCGCTGCTCTAGCAGATTATCACTGAAGTGCTCTATCACCTAATTCCCCCACCACTACAGTACCACCACCATTTTGTCTGAAGGGTCATCAAGAAACTGCCTATAGCTAAATACAATTCACAACATTGGAAATTCAAACTGGAAGAAATATTGACTGTTTGGCTCACTTTTGCTTTGTTCCCTGAGATTACACACTGAAATTGGACCAAAATAGATCAATCCTATGCATCTATATAAAAAAGTAGACGCCTCTGACAGAGTCTCAGAAAGATGTGAATAGGGCCACTCAAGAGAAAATTTGATTCAACCCAAAAATCAAGCCACACAAACTCTTCTTTGCGCTTTGGCCGGGGCAGCAGATGAAACAGCAGGACAAATGCCCATCTCATCAAGCCCTCAATTAAATTGTTCTTGGTGAAATAGAAATTAATGATGAGTGTCATGTTATTTGTAATAAATAAGCTACTCTGAATCAGGGTGGATTTAATTTAAGACTAGGTATATCTCAATTTACATTTTTTTTTAAAAAAAATCAGGATTTCTGACAATTAACATTTTAAAAAATCATTTTTAAAATTAAAACCGAGATTTAAATTATGTTTTGTTTCAATTCAGATTTGAATGCACTACAAATCCTTTGGGGGCAAGGGGTGGTGGAGGGGGTGGAAAGGCTCATAGGTCTGACGGGAGTAATAACAAAATGATGGTAGTTTTGAACTTTCCTTTCTCCCTTCCAAAGCTAGAATCCAAGAAGGAAGGATACCAGGGAGGGGGCAAGAGGCCCTGCCATTCCCTTTTACTTTTGACTTATTATCTGCTTGTCATAACAGTACATTGGTGGAATGCTTTGTTTGACTGGTGGCTGCTGTTAGAGGGTTCTTAGAGGCATGCTAAATCACCTTTCCAGCCATCCGCGCAATTTAGCATTCCTTGAGTGGGTATTTAAAAAGAAATAAGGAGCTAATGTTCAGACAGCAGTTGAAAAAAAATGTTGGCGGTCCGGCTCCAAGCAGCTAAGACATGCATGGGGCTGTAAATTCAGCAAAGTGCTATCATTGTGACTGTTTTCCCAGAACACTCATTACCCAGAATGAAGAATACAACTCTGGGGAGGAAGGGAGATTGCCTGTGGTCCCACATCCTCAGTATGGTGGTGTGTTATCAGAACCTTGTCCTAAAGCAGGAGGGCTCTCCCAGTGAGCATGACTTCACATGTTATTGAGTAGAGTCCTTTAACCCAAGATCTGAATGTTTAATTGTTCATTAGCAGAAAGGCATGCCTTGCGTAATTAGCTCATGGCCTCAAGGTAGTAGACCCTTGTGCGCTTATCCTGACTACTACATAGAGTGGCAGCGTCCAGTCTGTGACCCATGAGTTGCATGTAGGTATGCTTCTTAGAGCAGTGTTGGCGAACCTATGGCATGGGTGCCAAAGGTGGCACTCAGAGCCCTTTTGGTGGGCACCCAACATTGCCCCTTCACAGCCACCTGTATTCATGCTCAACTGCTGTTCAGTATTGGCACTTTGTGAAAAATTAGTGGGTTTTGAATCACAGTTTGGGCACTCGGTCTCTAAAAAGTTTGTCATCACTGTCTTAGAGCCATTTTTAAGGTGTCTATGACCACCCCCTTCTCCCAGCTACTATTATTACTTACTAACCAACTGGTCCGGGCATTGAGAAATAGTGACATGATGGATCACTGGCATATGAATTCAAAAAATATTTCCCTTACTGGAAGGAATTTTGAGCAGGACTACTAGAGTCGGAAGAGGTTAAAGACTATCCCCTTCACGCACATATTCCTGATTGCCCCCTTTTTTGTATGTGTAGGCAGTCTCCCATGTATGCCTGTACGCCCCCCCCCCCAAAAAAAAACCACCAGGTGCCATTCTTAGGGCTGAAACTGTTGCATACATCTGTGAAAGAGGCTTTCTTCCTTGGTCCATGAAGATTTCTGTTGCTCAGGCCATTGGCAGTTGTGTCTCTTCCAAGAATGTGTATCTCATTCAATTTAGAATCCATCACAGCTAGCCAACACCCTTAGCTCTTGTGGTTTATCTGTGAAGATTCTCAGTCATCCAGGTGAATTTATTTGGATGTTGAGTCATGGCAACTGGACGTCTTTTCTTGAGAGATTGAAACATTTTGCTGCTCATCCAAACACCTTCGTCATTCTGCAAACTGGAGAAACTAAATAGCCATTAAACAGGAGAATGACCCAACATAGGATGTGCAACAGCTCAGGACCAGTACACCCTCACTTGAAGGACAAAGGGCGCTCATTCAAAGATGAGGATTTACACATATTAGACAGAGAAGATAGGTGGTTTGAGAGAGGAGTCAGGGAAGCCATTCATGTGAGTATTGAAAATCCCTCTTTCAACAGAGATGGGGGACTCAGGCACAGTCCATCTGCTACTTATCAGGCACTGATTTCAACAATCCCCAGACAAATTAAAAATACTTCATACTTCTACCACCATGGCCATAGCTAACAACCCATATTTAATGGGTGTTGGGAAGGTTAAATGTGGGACTTTCACATACCTTAGGCCATTGTCCACCTAATAAGCCTATTCAGGCCATTGTTCATCTTATGAGCCTTTTGGGTGCTATATTTCAAACAAATAAAAGAAAGTACTTTTTCACTCAGAGGATCACTGGTCTATGGAACTTCCTGCCAGGAGAAGTGGTGACAGCTATCAGCCTTGACAGCTTCAAGAAAGGATTAGACAAGTTCATGGACAACAAGGCTATCAATGGCTATCATTATGGATGCCCAAAGACAACCTCCAGGTTGGAGAGATAGGCAGGATATTTCTCAATGCCATTGGCAGGGAATCATAAGCAGGTGAAGACTTCTGCTTGGGAATACTCTGAAGCAAATGGTGATCCGCTGTGTGAGACAGAATACTGGACTGGATGGGCTGTGGCCTGTTCCAGCAAGGCTGTTCTTATGTTCTTACCCACACAAATCAAAATATACTTTACACCTCCACCACCAAGGTCACAGCTAACAACCCATACTTTATGGGTTTCAGCACCTTAGGGCACTGTTCATCTAATGACCTGAGACTATTGTCCACGTAACGAGCCTGTTCATACCATTGTTCATCTTATGAGCCTATTTCAGACCAGGGTGACATGAGGTCAAACTGAACTATAAAATGGAGGGCTCACAACTTGCTTTCCTCAGACTGATGGAGCTGTTTGGGTGAACAGTGAAACGTTTCAATCTCTCAAAAAGTCTAGTTGCCATGACTCAACTTCCAAATCTCTTGTGGCTGTGAATCCCATCTCTTAATTATGTGTTTAAGGCAGGCAGGATAGAATGTATTGACTCCATGTTTTAATATGATTTATGAGTGAGTTTCTCCACTGTTAACAGTATCCCCTCTGCAGTGTACAGCTTTGAGGGCTGAAGTAGAATGTTGACTGTATGTCGGCAAGTTCCCAACCTGTGTGGTGTGACATGTTTAATGAACTGGCCTGAACAGCAACCCACCCACAGGAATATAGACCCAGAATGTCCCCTCAGAGTCTCCTGCAGTCTTGTGGAGATTTTGTGTCAAATTTACAAGGGTGCAAATGAAGGAGTCTGAGGGTTCTTGAGGAAACCATTGACTAACTGGCTCTGAAGCTCATCAGGAAGCAATAGGCAAGATTGGGTTCATCCCATAATTCTTCTGAAACACACTACATGGTATAGGATTCAACTTCACAAGACTCTCAGCTCTTATCTTAACTGAAAAAGAAGGAGGAGGTTTGTCTCTTTTATCATTGTTCAAATATATTTGAAGGCTTGTGGAAATTTTATCTCAAAAAACAGATTAAGGCTGAATAACATCCGTGTGGCCAAAGGGATAAAGCTTAAGCATCTCCACGCAGCCCTTTACTTCACCTAGTGATTATGTAAAGTAGGTTACATTGTGTGAAAGAGAAAGAACTATAATATTTTGCCCAATATCCCATTGTGCTTCTGCTGAGTGAAGTGCTGCATAAAACGCAGTCTTCAGGAGGAAACTTAAGAAATGCCAACCCTTCCTCAAGTAACATCTGGCTATACTGTCACTATAAGAGGACTTTCCACTGAGCAGAATCTCAGCAAAATAATGGCCTATGTTTCCAGATGTCGAGACTCGAGTCTCCCATTCATGCTTTCATATTTTTGCTGCAAAGAACTCCACCACATCTGCAACCAAAAAAGTACAGCAATAGTCATGGCTCTTCTTTTTTGCTTGGCTGTGGTAGAGATCACAGTAGCTATGCTGTTTAAATAGCCTTCTGTCTTTCGTCTGGGGAAATAGCAGACAACCTCATTAAGAAGGATGAAGCCTGTTGTGCAAGAAAATCTCATCTCTCCCTTTCCCCCTTTCCCTCTCCAAAGAGCGATAAGGTGGTGATTGAAAAGGATATTAGAGTTATGTGTTGATACAAAGAATGCCTCTGGAGTTCAGAAGTATGAGCTATGTTTTGTTTGTTTGGAGGAAAACAGCAGCTTGGTATAGCAACCCAACATCTAAGCTTTGAGCTGCTTCTAATGTCATTTGTATGATCTTTTGAGATGGAAAAAGGCTTGGGGTCAAACATTGAGAAGCGCTACAGAAGAGCCTTGCTCTTTCCTTGGAAGAAGGAAACCATCTTGGGTTTGTTTCTCTTCTTCCAGAATCCTTACATTTCATTTGATTTCCTTTCATCCTGAGTTTGAATAACAGCACTGCCACCCAAACAATCATCATATCTCAATCTGGTTCTTTCCCTTTGTCTTGATATTCAAAGTGCTGTCTCCAGAACTCTTAGGCACCAAAGTGACCCTTTAGGGTTTTTCATTAGCTCTTTTTCAGTTTCCCTTGTTGATGTGAAGACCTCTGAAGAGTTTCCAGAAACACAAGAAAGCATGATGGCACTAGAAATAATGAATAAGCAATTACAGTGCCCCCCTGCCCTTTCGCGGTTCATATACTGCGGTCCCACTATATCGCGGAACCACAGTATATGAAAAAAGGGCTCCTGGAGTACGGGGGGAAAGGCCTGTTTCAGGCCTCCTGTACTTACCCCGGGACTGGCGCTGCCCCAAACGGGCCTGTGGGGGCCTTCCCGGGCCTTCTGGAGGACCCCAAAGGTGCCTCCCTGTGAACCGGAAATGACTTCCAGTAAACAGGAAGTGATTTCCAGGTCGCCAAAAATCATTTCTGAGGCTTCCAAGGGTGTTTCTATTGCACTGTTTAAGACAACTGTCTGGATTGTACACTGTCCACAAGTGTGACCTAAAACAAAAACAAATTAACCTTTTTCTGACTTTTCTTGGTTTTGATAGTTTTGGTAGTGATGATAGGTGTGGTGGTGGTGGTAGTGATGAGGAGGAGTTTCAGGAAGGGATAACAAATATGCTGCCACGGTCTTTGCATGGGTGCTGTCGCCTATGCACATGCTTCTGTGCTGGAGGTGGGCAATACTTGGACTTCATACATCTCCTCCTGCCATTCTTGTGTTCCTGGCCTCAGAAGCTCAAACTGATACATCTGGTGTTTGCAGTTTTCCTTTTTGGAGCCTATGTGCATGCAAATTGATTTCAGTCACACCATATCTTTGTGTAGAAACAGATGCTACAATTTGCTAATCCTTTAGGATTAACAGGTCATATTTTTTTTCTTTTGACTAATTGGGAACCCCCTGGAGAGATGGGGCTTGGAGGCCTTCAACTGAGATAAGAAATGAAAAAATAGGTCAGGTGGGTTAAGGCTTGCTGGATAAAGTTTATATATCCATTCAGCTTAGAGCCCAGTTGATTAGGCAGATGATAGGATAGGGTAAGAGGATTTCACACTCGTCAGACGCTCCCTACTAGCCAGTTACCTTTTTGCACACAACCAGTTATTGAGACCTGTAGGATGAGTACCCAACAATGGCACTGAATCTCTTCCTCTCTCTTCCTCTCCCTCTTTGTTTCTCTCCCCTAGGTATTTACGAAATATGGGAAGTGCTACATGTTCAACTCAGGAGAAGATGGGCATCCTCTGTTGACCACATTCAAGGGTGGAACAGGCAATGGTCTGGAGATAATGCTAGATATTCAGCAGGATGAATACTTGCCAATATGGGGAGAAACAGGTAAGAGAGAGCGATTTTCTGGTCTGTTGATGGCTGGGTTCTTTTTCAATAGATCTAGACCAGTGGCTCTCCACCTTTTTGAGTTGTGATCCCCTTTAAAAATACCCGTGTAATAGGCAACCTGCTCCTAAATTCATGACCTGAGTCTTTGTTAAAGCCAACCTCATGTATTTCTCCACATTCAGTATGTTTCTTCCATTAGTTTTGATACGCAGGAGCACTGAAAATACACTCTCACAAAGATATATACCGATGTATGAGCAAATGGAAGTAAAACTCAAAATGTACGGTAAGTATGGTGAAATTGCCCAGATGCGTGTATAATTATATATTTTCACTGGCATCCACTGACAGTTTTTTATTTCTATTATTTTGGGGTGGGGGGTGATGGTAAAAAAAATAGTTCCAGTCATTCCTTCTTTGGAAGTAGAGGCTTCTTTCTTCCCCGAACAGCCTCTTTCTTATACTTACTTATACATACTAAGTTTATTTATTTATTTATTTATTTATTTATTTATTTATTTATTTATTTATTTATTTATTTATTTATTTATTTATTTATATAGCTTGTATGCCGCCCACTACCCAAAGGTCTCTGGGCGGCTCACAATCAAAATGGACAATTAAAACATCAAAATACAATAAAATTAGAATAATCAAAACATGTAAATGCAATAAATAGGATGCATTAAAAACACCACTAAAATTGCCATCAGGACCCACAGTCATTAGTTAAAAAACTTTTGGAACAGGAAGGTTTTTACCTGGCGCCAAAATGTTAGCAACGTCGGCGCCAGGCGAGTCTCATTTGGGAGGGCATTCCATAGTCTGGGGGCAGTTGCTGAAAAGGCCCTTTTCCTGCAAGCCATCCCTTTCACCTCCTTAAGGGATGACTCTTTCAGGAGGCCTCCCTGACTAGATCTTAATTGCCGGGTAGGTTCATATGGAAGGAGGCGGTCCTTCAGGTATCTAGGTCCTAAGCCGTTTGAACAACCCACTTTGAATGGTCTAAGAAGAAATTATTTGACAAGGGCTACAAGACATATAAGGTGACCTGCAACCGTCCAGAAAGCACTTTGTGACCCCTTGGGGGGGGGAGATCGTAACCCTCAGGTTGGAAAACACTGCTCTAGACCCTACACTTCCGAACTGTAATATGTAAAACATGTGTGAATGTAATATTAGGTAAAGAACATTATCAGAAGCATTATTGAGAACATAACGCTCTTTTGGTACTTACCACACATCCAAGTTGGATAATTTTCTGTGTATTTACTTCAGATCTCAGGAGGTTGTGCAAAAAAAAAAAAAATGCAGTGGCTGAGATGGTGTTGTGGCTTATTAAGCCTTCTTTCACTTTGCTGGCATTGGTCGTCCTTCATGCTTATTCTGCCAAGCAGTATCCTAGACATCTCTTCCCCCCCTGCCCAAATATTGATTCACTTTTAAAATAACTTACAGGAGGGGGACTACACCTCAATATACTCAATTTAACATCCCTAAATAGCCCTTTTTCATAACTGGATGTGAGCTTCTAACCATGTCAAGTTTCTCATTTTCTGTTTTTAGCAGTCTTATTTGGAGATTTGTTTTCTTGTCTTTTGTTTGTTTCGCTTTTTTCGGTTTGTTAGGGGCAGAAGAATGACACCCAGACCCTAAAAGTTTGCCCCCCCCCCAGATTAACACATAACACAATACTGGTACAGTATTTGTAATGTGATTCATTTCTCGGGGGCACAATCCCTTGCCTTCACCATCTTTGCAAACAAAAATAAATTATGAGTCCACATAATCAGCTACATTTTGTTTCTTAGTCCAAGCGAATGGCCTATGCTTAATGGGAGGAGATCAAGGGGCAACCCTACTGAGAGATGCATCACAATGGCCTCTGCTTACAGCTCAATCCAAGACTAACCATCTCAGTGAGAACTTATCTTCAGTCATACACATACAGTGGTACCTTGTATAAAGGAATTAATTCGTTCCAAATGAAATTATGTTAAGCAAATTTTCCTTTATAATTTCCCACAGCAATGCATTGAAAACAGAGTAATCCCTAATCACAACCATTTTTATGTTGTACGGATTTGCCCCATAGGCAATTCTGTTAAGGAAATTTCCCCTATCTCTGCAATTTTTTATGTTGTACAGATTTTATGTTATACAAACCGTTTGTTATACAAGGGTCCACTGGACCATGAACGAAAGAGGTTATACTTGCTACTGTCAGTATACCTGAATGTGAACAAAATTGTTTTTCTAGATGCTATCTGTGTTTTAAGCAAAACAGACCCTAGGGGCATAAAATTATGTTCCAGGTTTAAAATTGCCTAAGTATACCAGTAGTTGCTTTTCTATGTGTGAGACATTGCTGTTGAGGAAAGCAGATGTGTGGCCTGTTTCTGTGATTGAGGTGGGAAAAAATGGTGAATGGGATAAATACAGGCCCTTAGTCTAGTTTGGCATTAAGTTCATGAGAAGTTCACCAAAATGGAATCATCTGCCTTGAGGATTTTTAAAGATTTTTGGGCTGACTTCTCCCCTAGAGCCTTACAGTACTGGATATTCGTGGCAAGTGGTTGGAAGATGATTCCCCATAAGCCCTCCCAAATGCTGCCTTTTAAATGTTTGTTTTTGAATGACCTGTGTCTTCTGCATCTTAAGAATGACCTCTAGTGCCCAAGCCATGAAATTTGTTCTGTCACACTGAGGAGAGATCCTCGTTGAATCCTGCTTCCCAAGAATGAACCACAACATTCAGATCAGGAGCTCAGAAGGTCAAGCCCCAGTGTCTTACTCCAGAACTGAAGGAGAGCTCTCTTAAGTGTGGTTGTTGCTGTCACTTCAAACCAGCATGGTCAGTGGTAAAGGATAATGAGAGCTGCAGTTCATTGATATCAGGCTGGGAGTGGGAAATGTATGTTCCCCGCCTTACCCTTTTGCCTACACTATCAGAGCTGTTGGTTGGAGGAGGGAGCTACAGGCAGTTCAGCCTTTCAACACTAATCCTCTGGTCTCAGGAGTCATGGATAGTCAAAGAACCAATCTCATGGTTGTGCCTCCTACGGTCTAGGCAGCTTGTTAGCAAGGAAGGCTATTGAATTCTGCCTCTTCGCTTCCCACTGCTGACCCTCTTTGCCTCAGGCGTTTTCTACCTCAACACCTATAGAAGCTGAACTTCACACCTGGGAATGTAACTTTAATAAAGACAAGGTCTATGCCCTGCATTTGGCTTATCATGTGTTTCTTTAGGTAAAAGTGCCAGAAATGGATTATTTGATCTGTGTTCTGTTTCAAGGTAGCTCCCATCCAGCTGCTGAACCGCATAACAAACTTGAAAGAGATCAAACCTGTTTGGTGCTCTTCAAACACACACATACACTTTAATAATGAGTACCAGCTGTATTAGTTGCCATAGCAACACTTAATGCAGCTTTCAATGCATGAGATGGGGGGGAAAGAGTTTTTAGGATGTCCAAATATTAGAATTAAAACACAAGAGTGGATTTTGTATGCAATCTACTTGGGCATGTCCTAGCACAGTGTTGGCGAACCTATGGCATGGGTGCCAAAGGTGGCACTCGGAGCCCTTTCTTTGGGCACTCGACATCACCCCTTCACAGCCACCTGTATTCAGGTTTAAATTGCTGTATTGGCACTTTGCAAAAAAATAATTGGGCTTTGAATCACTGTCTGGGCACTCGGTCTCTAAAAGGTTTGCCATCACTGTCCTAGCATCTGAAAACTGATCTCTTTTTCTGTGCACCTCACAACATTGTTCTGGCTGACACTGGGCAGGAAGCAAAGTTCAGGGATGTTCTGAATCTCTCCTCAAAGCCCAGAACCTACCTTTGCCTAGGTAACTACCTCTATTTTCTCAGCTTCAAGCTCAGCCCTATTATTATCTACAATCTGCAGAAAATAATTCTGTCTTACTTTACTCTTTTGTTTCTAAGCAATCCTGAGAGTTGCTTAAGGCTTTGCTTGTCATGGGCGATCAATGTTCCATCTGTCTTGTTCCTGTCATTCAGAAGAACATACCCAAGTGAATCCAGCCCATCATCTAGATCAGTGTTGGTGAACCTATAGCACAGTTGCCAAAGGTGGCACGCAGAGTCCTTTCTGTGGGTGCCCAATATCGCCCCTTCACAGCCACCTGTATACAGGTTAAATTGACGTATTGGCACTTTGCGAAAAATTAGTGAGCTTTGAATTGCAGTTTGAGCACTCAGGCTGCTTTCAAACGACCCCTAAAATCCACTGGCAACTTAAATTCGGATCCCCCCAGCCAGAGATCATGTGGGTTTTGTTCCTCTTCCTGTGTTCCCACCCTTCCGCACTCTGTTGCTTCTGTCTGCGGTGAGGGGAGGGAGAAAAAAAGGGAGAAAAAATGTAGGCTCACCTCCGTTCACCTCCATCTGCGGTCGCAACAGCCCCATAGGGATTCCTGTCTGTTAAAGGGGCAGGGGACAACAAAAACAAACAGAAGGCGGAGGAGAGCCCAGCATCCACAGCTTTACACTCCGCATTGGAAATTTTTTTACCTCCAGAGACCAGGTACTTGTAAAGTATGCGGGGTGCGCTTAAGTGGGCGTGGGCGTACTTTTTTAAAAAGTCCGCTGCTGGTGAGAAAATAATTTTATGCTCCAGATCTGCAAGTGTTTTGCAGCGGATTTTAGTGGCCTCGGTCTCTAAAAGGTTCGCCATCACTGGTGTAGATCCTATGGCATAGAGGATGCAAAGGCCAACCTAGAGTGTGTGTGTGTGTGTGCCAGAGGGGCACATCAGCACTGGGACAACCTAAGCCAATAACATCATGAAGTTTTTTCTTGGTTAATGAATCTGGAACTCTTTGGACCACCAGAGTGAGGAGGATGAAAGGATAAAAAGTAATAGTAATAGTAAGAAGCATTCTATGTAGAACCTCTCCTTTTTAATAAGAGGGCTGACTTCTGTGCCATTGACAGCTGTGTGACAGGTGAACATTGAGTAGATGTACCTTTCCCTAATGTCACCAGGAAAATCCCATCTAGAGAATTCCAGCATGTGAATCAGCAGTCTAGTGCTCAGATGCCACTAACTCAGATTAGGCTACATTAGCAGAAATGAAACCTTAATAATATAACTGGTCTTCCTATCACAGCTCATGCAGTGCAAGCAAAATGCTTCTGGCTCAGTCTTGGTATCTCCTGCTTAGGCTGGAAGAGAATCCTGCCCAGAAGCCTTAGAGAACCACTGCCAATCAATGTTAATAATAGTGAGCTAGATTGACCAAGAAACTGCATCGGTACAAGATATTTTCATGTCTAACAATGTTTCCTGTGCTTTTAGTTAAGTTAAAAAATTTCAAATAGTAATTTCTTTCTTTCTTTCTTTCTTTCTTTCTTTCTTTCTTTCTTTCTTTCTAGTGCCTCTTTGTTTAAAAACCCCACACAAATCCATCTAAACATTTTAAAGGGTTCAAATGCAAGAGGAAATGTGCCCCCATCGCATTTTGACCATTGAAGGAAAGGAGCAAGTAAACATTCCTTACTACATATCCTTACCAGTTATGTTATTTCCCAGCAGAATATTGTTACCCCTCCAAATAAAACTTTTGCACATTCTCACTTGTAGTACATCCATGGTCTGAGAAAGACAATATGCAAGAAATAAGGAGAACACCCATACAGGCGGGTTAATCTGAAGGCCTTGCTTGGCTTGGCTTGACCAGAAATGGCAGACTACGACTGGAGTCTTGCACCCACTTACCTGGAAATAAGTCCCATTAAACCCAAAAGTACCTCTGACTAGACATGTCTATAAGTATATAATTACAGGTCACAGAACACATCATTCTGAGTGTAGAAGCTGGGCAGTGGACCTCACCTCATTCTGTCACCAGAAATAAACCCTCCTGCTAGTAAATTTCCATGGCAGCTCTTTCTTTCCTAAGAAGAACTTCATCTTGGGCTCCTCCATTAAACTCCATAAAACAAGCTTTGCAATGGAAGGACGCGGCTCTCTTTTTAAATGATGCTAAGAGGCTGCATTACCAGGTAGCAATATTTAGTTGTGGTTGTAAAAAAGTGACAAGGTTTTTGATTTATATTGCTTGGAACATAAGGCATCCTGCTAGATGAATAATATCCTTAAAAGTGCCAGCAGACAGAAGAATAAATAAGCCCTGGGAGCTGGAGGAGGAAGTGAAAAAGTGTGTTGGCCTGCGATCTTGTCTCCGAGCCCGCTCGCGTTCCCCTTGACCTTCACGGAGGACAGGAAAAGATGTCACCCAGAAGGGAGCATGGAAATGTTCCCTCGTTTCATTGCATCTTGGACCTTTTCCTAATGAGTGGAGAAATGGCAGGCAATTAGCTGTGTTTTCCCAGAGAGAAAAGGTCAATGGTGTTTTCCCCCCTCTGGCAGCAGCCCAAAGGCCAAAGAAGCTGAAATATATTGGGCTGGTTCATTCACTAACCCAGCCAGTTGTTGTTTTTTTAATGTGGGACAGGGACAAGGAGGTCAGTCCCTTCCATCACACACATGATGGGTTTTGAGGGATGGGCCCCACACTTATTCAGTTGATGCTCCTGTGATTGAGGGTAAACACAAATTCCCTCCTTATAACATGCACATAAAGAGATGTGTGGTATGGCTTTGCCAATGTTTTTGCACGTCGACTCCCATCAGTCCTAGCTAGCATAGCCACAGTGAGGAATGATGGGACTGGAAGTCCAGCATCAAATGGAGACCCATATAATCCCTCTCCTAACCTGTCTTTTACATTAATATTGGATTCAGAGCTAGATAAGTGCAGAAGAATGTGCATGGGATCTACATGTAGAAGGGTTTCATATTTGTTTCACCACTTTGTGGTATACCTCTTGGTATTGTGTGCCCCTCAGCCTAGTCATAAATTTAAGAGATCTTTGTATATTTATTTATTTATTTATTTATTTATTTATTTATTTATTTATTTATTTATTTATTTAGCTTGTATGCCGCCCACTACCCAAAGGTCTCTGGGCGGCTCACAATCAGAATGAACAGTTAAAACATCAAAATATATTATCAACATCAAATTATATTATATTATATTATATTATATTGTATTGTATTGTATTGTATTATATTATATTATATTATATTATATTTATTTTTACGACTTATATGCTGCCCACTACTCAAAGGTCTCTGGGCGGGTTACAATCAAAAGAATTAAAACAGTTAAAAATAGAATATCAATAAATAATCAAAACAACAATAAAACCTTACACTAAAATCATTACACTAAAATTGTCATCAGAGGGCCCACAGTCTATATTGTATCAATTAAAAAACTTCTGGAACAGGAAGGCTTTTACCTGGCGCCGAAATGTCATCAATGTTGGCACCAGGCGGATCTCACTTGGGAGGACATTCCATAGCTTGGGGGCAGCTGCCGAGAAGGCCCTATGTCTACAAGCCATCCCTTTCAACTCCTTGAGGGATGGCTGTTTCAGAAGGACCCCCTGGCTCGATCTGAATTGCCAGGTAGGTTCATATGGAAGGAGGCAGTCCTTCAGGTCTCTACGTCCTAAGCCGTTTATACCCAACATACAGGACATAGTTCTCAACTGGAGAGGTCCAGATGATTTTGAACTCATATTATCCCTTATAATTGGTTATACTTGTGGTAGTGGTATGCAAGAATAGTTTCAGGAGGAACCCAATCCAGGAAAAGCTGTGTTAGATGCATGGTGGAAAGGGGAAATAGAAGTGTAAGCTAAGCCAGTGCATTAGTTGCTGTTGAAATAAATTGTAAATGGTGGATCAGGCTCCCTTACAAAATCTTAACAGAGGTGGGTTGCAGAGAATACTCCAGAGCTGGCATTCCCATTGACCACTATGAATGCTATTATTTTATTTATTTATTTAAAATCTTTGTATCCCACCTTTTCCCCCAAAAGGACCTGAGATGCCCTACATCATAAACAAGTATTTTAAAGCTAAAAACAAGAAATATACAGTGGATCCTCGTATAACAAGTGGTTTGTTTAACAGAAAATCCGCTTAAAGAAAAAAATTCCAGAGAGAGGGGGAAATTGCTTAACAGAATTGCCTATGGGGCGAATCCATACAACAGAAAAACAGTCACAATTAGGGATTAATCCATTGTCAATGCATTTCTATGGGAAATTTGTACAAAGGAAAATTTGCTTAACAGAATTTCATTTGGAATGAATTAATTCTTTTATACAAGGTACCACTCTACAGATGTTTAAAATGAATTAATCAAGTATTATATTAAAATAGAAATAAAATCATTATGTCTGTGAAGATTCTCAGTCATCCAGGTGAGGTTAACTGGAAGCTGAGTCATGGCAACTAGACTTCTTTTCTTGAGAGATTGAAACGTTTCATTACTTATTCAAGCAGCTTCGCCAGTCTCAACTTGCAGATAATAAGATCAATGTTAAAACAAACTCAAAATGGAGCACATCGCATCTGTATTCGGGACACAAAACTCTTTGAGAATTACAGTACTTGAAAATCAGACCAAAACTCCTTTAGTTCAGTGTTCAGTAGCATATCTTGCCCTAGCCAACCACATGTCCATAATCACAGAACAAAAACTACTCCAAGGGGTGAGGATTTGCAAAAGCTTTATAAGGTCTGGAGGAGACAGGGGGTGGTGGAAGTAGATATTCTCTTTTCACTCTTGCTCTAATAACACTATAACCTAAGAGTTGGTTATCCAGTAAATATTACTTTAAAGACAGATCCAAAAGGATATGTTGCACAATTCATAATTAAGAAATGTAATTAACTTCTGGAATTTGCTGTCATGGAACATGATGATGGTAAGTGGCCATGTGGCTTTTAAAGAGCCAGCCTTGGAGGACTGGTTACTCACTGTATATGAAGTCTGCCATGATGAGGGACAATGCAACTGAATCACCATTGCAAGGGCCAAAATAGCAAGGAAGGTGTCTTTCCTTCCTCACTTTCGAGCTTCCCAGATGCAATTGGCTGGTCACAGCTGGAAACAGAATGGCAGGCTTGATCAGGAATTCAAAACCTATGGACTTCCAGATGCTGTCTGATCCTGCAGGATAGCCAGAGATCAGTGTGATGGACTCTGGCAACCACCGGAGGGTCACAGGTTGCTCGCTCTTAAGACATCTCATATGATCCAGAAGCATTCCAGCTTCCTTATAATGATCTCCCCTTGGGTTTGCTGCCAGCGTTTATATTGAAGGGAAGGATACTTCTGAAAAGAAAAGCTTCAGCTAACTGTGATGGCTGATGGTCATTGACAGGTCTGTTCTCTGCAAATCCCTCAATTCCTTTCCTAAAAGCCACTCGTGAGAATAAAGGATTCTGTAAAGGTCAGTTGGGTTTCGGCAGCCTCTGTCATTAATGCAGAGGCAGTGATTTTGTGGTAGCTGCACAAATGGTCTCTCTGGTGCAATTGAATTGAACAAATGCCACTGTTGCTGAGCCATGTTGCCCTTTTGCTGAGTCCTGTCCCTGCTGAGTCATGCATTGGCCTGGTACACCTTCTCCCACCAATTTTCCCAAATGCTTTTGGACTCTGACTCAGCTGTCCTTAAAAACAATGGGGATTTTGCCACCACTGAATATTTCAGAGGCTGAAAAGTTTGCTTCAGTAAGAAGTTAAAGACAAACAAAATTAAAGCTCTTTATGACACTCTGGTCTTGTGTTGGAGACCCAGAAGAGGCTATGCCTAATCCAAGCAGACATTGCATTTCCAGTGATAAGAATCTTCAGCCGGTCGCTGGGGTGTTATTTGTTTTGGGACCAGCATTTCATTTGCTGGCTCCTTGGACTGTTTCTCTGCTCATAGGTTAGCCCAGAGTGCATTTACTAGGGATACAATTCCTTGCTTGTGTTACCATTGCAAGCAAGAATGAAAAACCCGCAAAATCTCCCCTATAAAAGGGTGAGGTAATTTGCTATATTATTGCCAAGATAAGAGAATGAGAACATGGAACAGTTTTAGACAGAAATAAACTTATGCAAAAATAATGCTTTAATCCAAATAATGTAGCTTGCACAAAATATTAATGGTTGCTGCAGTGCTGCATAGGCTTTTAAGGATTAGAAACATTACACAGGCTCTTTTAACAATCAGCCATCATTCTATGCCTTCTCTCTCTCTCTCTCTCTCTCTCTTCCTCTGTGCATGTGCATTATTTTCAAAAGGAAAAAAACACACATATTTTGCACAAACGGCTTTTGGGTGTTATAGAGAATGTGACGAAGGGAACAGACCCCATGGTCTCACTATTGCTAGAAGCTAATGATTCTAAAGGCAGACATTCCTCACTGAGATTTCTTGTCAAGTTGAGGGAGCCTAAATTCATGATAACTAAAGAGCCCCAAATGTTTTAGACTTTCCCCATTAGGGAGATCCCCCAGCCTAGTAATCATTTTAGTTGCTCTCTTTTGCACCTTTTCCAGTTCCACTATGTCTTTTTTGAGATGCAGTGACGTCAGTGAAAGAGCAGTGAAATGAGAGGTGTGGTGGCAGTGGACTGTCACAGCAGGGGAAGAGAAGACTGAGCAGGTGAAGAAAACTTTGAAAAGGGGACTGGCGAAGTAGGAACTCATAATCCTGGTGAGCCAGGCAGTTTGACCCAAAAGAACAGCAAGAGAACAGAGGGTGAGTTGGACAGACTGAGCAGGAGAAGAAAGGTTTGAGAAGGAAATGGGCAACCAAGAAGCTTCTGACTTGCTGTGTTAGGAGGAGCAGAAAGGGTTGGAGAAGGGAAGGGGGTTGACTGAAGGCAAGGCAGGCGGCAGTGGAAGGGACATCCAGTTTGGACACACATCCCTGTAAAATCTGGGTAGTTCCCATATTTTCTTGGAACCAAGCACCAAAAGGAGGGCAGACAAAGTTGGTGGAAACACCCTACCCAGAAGGCCCAAAAGGGTTAACAGCAAAGGCCATGGGCCAAATCAAACCCCACAAAAGAGGTCCATGTCTGCCTTCTATTATCATTCCAGGGATTGCAATGTGTGATAAGTTTTGCCCATATTTTGCAGGGACAGGGGGCACAGCACATTTGGCAAACAGGCTAGTGATCACCGCCACCATTACTTGAAAAGTTAACTGCTGGCTGGGGGATTCTGGCAGTAATTGGTAAAGTTTTAGCAACCTTCATATGCTCCCTTTAACAGATTTGGCTGGGAGGGAACTTTCTGAGCTGGGCTGACTATCAGTCCATCAGTATGCAGTTGTTCCTGCTTTGCTTTTGTTTTTGAAGAGAGACATGCCTCTCTGCTTAAGAGTTTCTTCCCCACTCTCTTTCAGTCAGTATTCAGTTGGCTATGTATTCAGTTAGCGTAAGAGTGTGATATGTATAGTCAGTATGCAGTTATGAATGAGTTAAGGCATCTTGGTGTAACCAGTCGTTTCTCTCTACAGCATGCTGTTTTTATCTGTTCATAACTGTGAGTAAATTGGAACTTTTATTATTTCTCTTACCAGTGGCTCAAAGTGAGCCCTTGAGACAAACCCAAAAGAGGGGTCTGCTCTCGGAGACGTGAAATTAATTATGCTGTGTATGTTTGTGCACTTTCTGTTGCACAGTTAGAGATTTTTCCTAGCCAGAAATTCAACATTCTACATCAAGGTATAATTTAAAATAAGTAACTTTTCCCGGCTCCTTAAAGAAAACCCATCTTATGGGTGTCCTAGGTAGATGTAGGAAATCCGTGATAGCAGTCATGCCTCTCTGAGTCCTGGCATTTTGTCTTCTACAAATCAAATCTCAGTTCACAGATTTCTTTTATTGAATGATGCTTAACTGAGATTGGAAGCCACATTTTTGGCTAAATTCAGTGCCGCAAGCTGCCAGCAATACTGAGTTTTGTAACTCTTGAATGCCATCTCCCAGGTGAGCATGGTAGACAACACGTGTGTGTGTGTGTGTGTGTGTGTGTGGCAGCAAGGAATGGAGGGCCAGGGGATCCCGAAACAGCAGGCTGTGGTAGCTCACTGGAAGAACGGGGCAAAGACATGAATGTGATGAAGAAGCACCACACTGTGCCTCTTTTGGTCCAAGGGTAGGGGACGTGAGGCTGGCAAGGTTGCCATGGAAACAGCTGTTAGTATCTCTTCGCATCTCACTCAGCTCTGCGAACGGAGACCAGTAGAGGAAACTGGAACTAATGCTGAACTGGAATGAGGTGCAGGAAGAAAAGGGCTGTGTGTGGTGGGGGGGGGGCGGGAGTTTTGAGGAGGGAGGGAAGGAAGGAAGGGAAGAAGGAGAAGATAATGCCTTAGAGGAAATGCATTCTTAGGGCCCGGGGACATGCTTCAAACAGCAGCACTGATACGGGCAGGCAGGCGGCTGCTGTTCTGAAAAGGTGCTCCAGGCTCTGAAAAAACGGCTGACTAGAAGGGAGAGTAAAACCGACGTGGCACGAGCCACTGTTGCAGGAAGGATGGGTTCCAAGAGAAGAAGTGGAAGAGACACAACTGTGCCAAGGCACAGGAGCCATTAAACAGGTACTTGGTTGTCTGTAAAATTATTGGAATGGACCAAAGGTCTATCCAGTACCATATCAATCTCTACATTGCTATCTACAGCCCTGCTCCCCTCGACCTGACACCCTCCAAACAGCTGTACTGGATACAAATGATGGGTTATTACAGCCCTAAATCTCTGGAGATTGCCAAAGGATATGGTATTGCTCA
Source organism: Phrynocephalus versicolor (assembly GCA_023846285.1). Classification (NCBI taxonomy): domain Eukaryota; kingdom Metazoa; phylum Chordata; class Lepidosauria; order Squamata; family Agamidae; genus Phrynocephalus; species Phrynocephalus versicolor. Next base: position 9,516,491 of record JAHTLZ010000111.1, on the reverse strand, counting down.
GAAGTGATGCATGATGATGTTTCCTCTCTGCTGTTTGTTCTCCTGGATGGTGTAACACAGAGGAGACACACTGTACTTTCATGTGGGCTGGATGGGAAGAGAGAGACTGGATTCTCACTAGGTTTCAGGATGAGAGACTGACAGTTGTTATTTAATTGGAAGAAGGGCAGATATGAGCAGTTGTAGCCTACGAGCTGCACGTAGCCACCCAGGGCTCCAGCATGGCCCCTTCATTCCTCTCTGAGAGTCTTAATTTGACTACAGTCCTCAAAGGCAGTGCTTCCCAATCGTGGGCAACCCAGATGTTGTTAGATTGCAATCCCCAAAAGCTTTCATCACCAGCTATGCTGACCAGGGTTGGAAACCAGTGCCGTGGGGGTGGGGGGTGGGGGAAGGGTTATGGATACAATTTCACTATTCTGCTATTTCTCTTGCTTTTGCATTTATGTTGGAGACAGTTTCCAAAAACCTGGAAGTCAGGTCACCTCTGACTTGGAAAAAAGAGCCTCTATCTCAATACAGGTCCTTTTTGTGTTTGCTTAAAATACAGATGGTGGGAATTATAACTATCACGAGGTATGAGTACAGCCTTCTGAGTTCCAGACCTTTAGAGGTTCTTTAGGCTTCACCTGATTTGCCGCAACATTTTAAACAGAATCTGTATTCAGCACGGGATTCAAACCTGGGCATGGTGGAGGAACGACGAGAGAATTGTTCAGCATGCGCAGAGGGCATTCCCCTCAGCACCGAGTAACCACAGCTCGCTTCCTGCCAGCTGAGATTAAGCTATCCAGATCAGAGCCTGTGGCACCAGTTGCCAGACAAGCTTCATTTGGCAGTCACTGTAATAACTAAGACAAAGTAAGGCTACAGGTTTGGACATTTTCATGCTGCGTGCTAGAACAAAACAAAGCAAAGCAAAGCACCGCCTTCAGCTTTTCTCCCTTCAATAATTTTGATGTATAAAGTGCCTTGCTACAAGTTATAGTCATTTTTTTAAAGTGTCACTTCAGCAGAGAATTCTAAATAACAGCCCCAAACCCCAAATCCTGGGATTCTACCGGATGGAACCACAGCAAATAAAGGGGGGCAGCAAATGGCTGTAACAATGTAGTGGAGACACACACTGGTCTGATAATGAACGAGATCATCGCACAATGCAGCTTCCATTAAACAGAGACTATAACCACATGCCCCACATGGCCCCCGGGGGGGGGGGAGTTGGGGAACAGCTGTGGGAACCTGCCGAGGCTCTTGGTCCGTGGCGTTCTGTCCTACACAAGCCCGGCATGTATTCCAGCCCCCAAGGGAGCCTGACAAATGTCAGTGTTTATGCAGGCGAGCTTCTAATACGTCCGCAGCACTCGGTCTCTGCTGTCTCATCTTGAAAGCCGCCGGCCATGGGTATTTATATCCATAACAATCACAACTCCTTGATTTGCTTATTTACATGGTTATTATACGGGCTCCTATAAATATTCCGCTTGCCGCAAGAATAATTAAGCGTTGTTGCTGCAACACACATAACCGGGAGGAATAATTAAAAATTCCAGCTCATAGACACAAGGACCTATGACTCTTTAACCCTTGTTCCCCAGCTCATCTCCCTACCTTTTTGCATTCAGTATGTCAGACCCAAAACATTTTGCCGCCAGAGGGAGAACAATAAATGGTATCTCCTTGCTCCTCCCCAAATCAAGGGACACATCCCCCAAATCAGTCAAGCAATTGGGGGGGGGGTGTAAGCAGAAAATTGAATAAGCCTGTCTTCCCTTACAAGGTAGCAAAAATGGAATCACAGCAAATTAACTAGCTAACAGGTGGCTATTTTCCCCCCAATTTTCTGATGGCATAGACTGACAGACGACACTTTGGAAATTGCTATAGTTGAAAGCACTGAAATGAGCCAGATAAGGTACATCTGCCAGTCTTAAAAGGTTGCACAATATTCTGTTGTTGCAGCAGCTGCTGCTGTTCTGCTTTTTCAGACCACTTCACCTTGCTTAATGGTAGGCCCAATCTTGAATCAGTCCTTGTGAGCTAGATATTTGGCCACCTAACACCCATCAGGGCTTGGGTAAGCTCCTTTTCTGGACTGCAGCCACTAGAATCCTCCAGCAACCAGGGCCAGTGGTGACATAGAGGCTGGAGTGCAAAAAGCTAGCCCAGGGATTCTATAGGCTGTAGTGCAAAAGATAAACTTGCTTGTGCTCTCACATTTGCTAAGAATGAGCAGAATTGTATTCTGGAAAGGGTAGGTTGATTGGGAAGCAAGGAATTCTGAATCACACACAGAGAGAGAAACCTCATACTCAAGATGGAGAGAATAGTAGTTGCACGATGCGGGGGATAGCGGTTTGAAGAACCGAGAACTATGTGCAGTTCCAGACTGGGAGCAATGCACCAACATGCATGCACACTGACATAAATATTTGCATGCACATGCTTTTCTGTCTCCATACATCTCATTGCACAGGGAAGAGGAAGTTACCTTCTCCCCACCCCAGATGTCAAATAATGGTGTTTCTTGAATGCAGATCTTATCACATGAGGTGATGAGCCTCCCAGCCCTCCATCAGCAGCAAGAAAAAGCCCCGTGGCACCTGGACTACTAATAACTGTTATTTGGCTTAGGCTTTCATGGGCAAAAACCCATTTCTTCAGACCAATCCCCCCTACACCCAATATAAAATGAGAATTTGATCCTCCCTGATTTTAAAAAAACCCAGCATTTTCTATACTGCACATGGGCTGCCAAGCAGATAGATGACAGCATTGAAACAGTTCCCTAAAAGCAGAAAGTTGCAAAATCCCAGGTTTTACAGTGATTTACTACTTCATCCTTAAAAGACACCTGGAAGACAGGTTGTTATTATTCCCAAGGTACTGGTACTTCACAAACCTACATAGCTTTTGTGCCAGCTGAATGAAGTTTGGCAAAGATGATGAAAGAGCTCTGATGCACCTCCTTAGGCTTGTCCATTGTTGAACAAGGATTCATCGGAGGGAAGGTCTGCAATGAAATAGTTACCCCTATATTTATCTCAAGTGCCAGTCCAAGGGGAGAGGAACAAGTTGAAAAAATTTCCCTACCTCACCCAAATCTAGAGGCAAATATCTAAAGCCAGGTGAGGCATCCTATCAAAGGAGGCAGAAAATCACCCAAGCCCCTCTCCCTATCTATGTCTGTGAAAATACATTCATAATAAAGTTTGCAGATAACAATTCCTCTTCCGCTTCCAAACCTTGGATCTGTTGCCTAAGACGGTTACTTCACGTCTTTCCTCGTTCCGAGATTACGTTCGTTTTGTGATAACGTTGTTCGTGGTCATGTGGTCTTGTCCCGGTTCTGTCCCTGTTTCCGTTTACCCACGGACGTAATTGATGGTATCATGACAACTGTTACTTCACGTTCTTGTTTTGTGACAATTATTGAATTTTCCTGGCTTCGTTTACCCCCCCCCCCCTATTTTTTTTTTTGGCCCAGGCTTCCATTTTTTGATATTTCGATCTCCGCAACTTTGCTTTCATTCATTAAGTGGCAAAACTCCCAGTTTCATGCCTTCTTCCCTCTCTGCGATGCATTGTTTACACCATTGGGATTGTATTGTAGAATGCAACTTCGCACTCCTGCCACTAGATGGAGAAAGTGTGTGTTGCATGACAAGCGTTACTTCACGGGCACTTGTCTCGAAACAAGAACCGAGACAAGACAATTCCAGAGGCCAGGGAGAGTTCCCGGTTCAGGGGGTGTGGTCAGAATGAACTCCTGCCATCATGCAGTGGATGTGGAGTAACCTTTTTTCGTACCGGTCCCAAGCGGGACAGCAAACTGCAATGAGAGGGATGTGAAGTAACCGTCTTAGTCAACTGCTTAATTGTGCTTTATGGTGGACCTAATAGCAGACATTGGTCAGCCCTCCAGGAATTAAGAGTGAAACTAAATGATACAATTGGCATGCTATTAGAAGCTTTTTAAAAAGCCTATCCACTTCTTATTCAAACAGGAGCATGTGAGATTTGGCAGATTCGCTTTTGTTTTGTATTCGGTCTTATTTGCATATCTGATTTCTCCGATACCTGTCTTTGAAGGATTTTTGTGTCTGGAAAAGAAATGTAAGAGCAAGAGACATCCATTCCCCTTAATTATTTGATCTGACCGGAGGCTAAAAGGAAATGGCTTGTCCCAAGCCTCTCATAACTAAGGTTACTGTTAAGCCTACACGTATGGTCTAACTAAAGCAAGGCTGCACATTAAAATTCTGTGCCAGGAAAAATCAGACCCTGTAGTCTGCATTAATTTCAATTAAAACCCTGAGTTTTCAATTTCTGTGTGGCACAGAGGCAATTGCATGATTATTTGGAGAAAGATAAGGACTAAAATGCAAAAAAAAGAGCATCCTACAAAAACTGGTGTACAGCCAGCCTTAAGCATGGGAGTGTCATAGCCATAAGCAATACACCACCTCTCTCACCCACCAGAAAGATTTCCTACAGCCTCGGGAGAGCACTAGAGCAATGAAATGGGAAAGATTTGGAGCGGGAGGGTGGCAAAGAGGAAAAGGGGCTTCCCATCTGTTAAAGAGGAACAACTGCATGGCTGTGTTCAGGCATGACATTCGCCTCCAGCTGGCTTCTTAATGAGCCTGAACTGACCATCAGTCTTTGACTGTTGAATATTTCAAGACATTCAGGTTCTCCCCAAAAAACTGGTTTTGCAACACCCCCCAAGGGTCCACAATTTGTTCTTTTTGGCAGGGCCTCCCTTGCCTTTGTCACAGAAAGCTGTGGGGTTGTGGAGGGAGTGATTAAGAAGGAACATGGGATTAGAAAAGGCTTTAAGTGTTCCTTATGTCTGATAGCTGTGCCTCCTTGCTTGTTTTCTGTGTACAGATGGTTGGCATGGACAGAGTTTGTGTCGTGCTTTCCAAATGTTAAGCATTTAGCTCGCCAAGTGTTACTTAGACACAAGAAGGCGAGTAAAATAAATTGTGTCGCAAGAGCCATGCATTTGAAGCAGGCATTTGTTCTGCCTGATGGTTAAAATGAAACAAAATGCTGTATGGTCATACCTCTCGCAGGGCCACGAAGGAGGTCAGAGAGGGTGTGAACAAGCGTTTGAGTTCTCTAGAACTTTAAATATTTCCTCTGGTTTTAATTTCCAATATCATTAAGCTTAGCCATTTAATGATATTGGGAGATGAAAATCTTTCTCTGTTTAGCTGCTTAATAAATTGGGGTTTGCTTTGTTTTATTTTAAAATAAAGTTTGCTTTCTGCCTTTGCTTCTCATTTTGGTGGGGCACAGGGATGATGCAGAATTTTGTTTAAAGCCTAATATAATAGCACAGCATTGATGTGGAGAAATGGGTTTTTTTATTTCATTAAGTTTGTTTGAAGTGGATATCCCATACGGATACAAAGTTTGTACCAGATGGCATAGTGGACCTGCTCCAGTAGAGCTGTCTAGCTAACCTTGCCATTGTTGGAGGGCAAGTCACCATTTATGCAAACCCCAGTGAATGAATGGATCTACTTTATTTGGGTATAACAAATGACTAGTCCAGGAAATAAAATGTGGTGGAGTGGGGTCATCATATTATGAGCTTAATCCTCCTTGTCCCTCAAATATAAAACCTCTCACAAATTTAAATGAAATGCAGCAGACAGTGTGCTGGCACAGCTGAGGTGGCCTCACGATGCAGAAGTCAGATTGCCAGAAGCAATCGTGGCCTTTGGGACAAAGAAGCAGCTGTGAGCATTTTCTTCCACTTAATAATTATACGGAAACTAGCAGAGGTAATTTGAAGATGCTTTCTTTCTAGTGTTAACGTAACTGCTTTCTAAACTTTTTTTCTTCAAGGTAAACAATAGCCACTTGAAATTTTCAACTCATTATATCCCCAAACATCTTGTGATTTAAAAGAAATGTATGAAATATCAAGGATACGAAGTCAAAAACATACCATCTAGTGTTTATTGCCTCTTGTTTGTTCTTTCCAAAACTGTTAGGGATGAGAAACATGTGGCCACTATATTTCAGTCTTGAATTGCCGCTTTAAAACTTGACCTCACATGTTTTCTCAAGAGAGTGAAGTGAAAAAAGCCTAATGTGTCTATTAAATGGCAGAGCTCCACTGTAGAGGGCAGCAATGTTCCCTATAAGGCAGTGTTGGAGAATCTATGGCACGGGTGCCAAAGGTGGCACTCGGAGCCCTTTCTGTGGGCACCCAGCATTACCCCTTCACAGACACCTGTACTCAGGTTAAATTGCTGTATTGGCACTTTTCGAAAAATTAGAGGATTTTGAATCGCAGTTTGGGCACTCGGTCTCTAAAAAGTTCACCGTCACTGCCTAGAAGGTATGTGCTTTCACAGAGCTTCATTAGTGGTGCACAGCAGTGGCCAAACTTGATGTCTATTTACAATATATTTCCATGTATTATAGAGCACATTTTTGTCTAAAATCGTTAGACTGAAAATGGAGGGTTATCTTATACATGGAGTGAAGCTGAGGAGAGAACTGTGCAGTTGTAAAACTATAATTTTGGGTTGGAAAATTGTTGGTTGTCTTATATACGGTGTTGTCTTATAGACGGGAAAATATGGTACTTCCAGGATTTGGTTGAAACACCCACAGACACACAAACTGATGGACAATGCTCACATGCAGCTGAGAAAGAAAATTAGAAGGAACGCTGTGTGGAAGCTATGTGCACAGCACACATCTTAAGTCTCTAAACACGTCGGTGAAACAATGCTCATGGTAGCATCAGTCAACAGCCAAAATGTGAGCTTTTACAGCTATGCAGAATTTCCTTGTCCAGCTACACTTTTAGGTAAGTAGCTGGGCGGGGGGGGAGAGAGGTGAACATACAGTACAGGTTTTAAAGAATAGAATAGAATAGAATAGAATAGAATAGAATAGAATAGAATAG
>JAHTLZ010000111.1:9491996-9509544 GCA_023846285.1 Phrynocephalus versicolor | reverse complement strand
AGAATAGAATAGAATAGAATAGAATAGAATAGAATAGAATAGAATAGAGTTTTATTGTCATTATGCATACGCAAGATATGCACAACGAAATTAGAGTGCTGTTCCACTACACACTCTAAGCATACAAAACACATAAAACACATAAAACATATAAAACACCATACAAAATATTAAAAACTCTTAAAATTGCTTACAAAATATAAAACACTACTTAAAAACTGAAGAAGGAGTTGAAGGAAGATCCTTAACATGTTTGGGGAAGGAGTTGAAGGTACAGAGGAAGCAAAGAGAATGGGTCTGCCTTGCATCCTTCTGCATTCTTAGAGTGGGCATGGAGCGACCTCAAGTAAAGGCAGCACGATTCTCCTCATCACATGAGCCTCTCCAATACGCATCTCATATTAAGCATCAAGCCAAGGGTTTTGGGGAGGAGGCATCTCTCACTGGCCCTGTTGCCATTTTATGTTTTGTTCAGATTAAATGTGATGCTACATGCCAGAACGTCAGCCGAAACAGGTACATTTTTCATAAGCATATAGGAGCAGCGCTTTTATATCCTAAACATTACACAATATGCGTTTTAATAATAACCTCAGGATATATGGCCTCTGGATTTTTGGCTGGAAGCAGAATATGCTGCATTAAAAATAGCCTGCATGTGTAATTGCACTTAGCTGCAACGCTCCGTATTACTTAGAGGGCTTGGAATCACAGCTTTGCTGTACAATGGGACTCAAAGTAGAGAGAGTGATGGCTAGATGGTTGACTGGCTTTGCCAACCATTGGCTTGTCTGGATCAATGAGGAGGGAAGAAGGGTAATATTGTCTCCCATTGCAGCAGAGGCTGTAATGCTTTTCCATGCATCCTGGAACACCTCACAACCTAACATCTGTTTTTCATATTAACCTTTATGCAAAACGAGTTGCAGATCCTCCTTGTCCTGAATCATGTAAAGGCATCTGTGCTGGGAAGAGGGGGCCTGCTATTCTCAAAAGGAAAGGAAACATTCATTTTTCACACCGTCAGAAGACTACTTTTTGAAGCACAGAAAATCTTACCTATAATTTCCCCATCTGCTGCAAATATAGAAGCAAAAGGAAGGAGGTGGGTGAGTGAGTGAGGAAAGGAAGAGTTCAGCCCCCCACGCATTACCGTGTTGTTGGTGCATGTAGTGGAAGTCACCTGCCTTGGCCACAGTCCAAGATTCTTTATAAAGAATATATATGCGTTGAAGTTCAGGTTGCCCTATGGAATAGGGAGATGGCCCGGGCAATTGACATGATCGCTCCTACGCACTCTCTCCCTATACGCAGAGCCCAAACAGCTCCTTGGTATACATCTGAGCTGCGGGTGATGTAGCGAGTGGGGAGATGGCTGGAGCACAAGTGGAGAAAATATCGCTTTGAGTCTGATCAAACACAGCCCACTATCAGGCCTATACTGTGGCGATATGGTCGGTGAAAGGCAGTATTTCACCAACCATAGTGCTTCTTCAGAGTGCCATCCAGCGGAGCTGTTTCAGGTGGTCTGGGATCTTCCTCAATCAGGAGATCCAGTGGATGTCCTGGACCACTTGTCACCTGAGTTTGCTGTCCACTTGGAGGGGAAAGTTGCTCAGATTCGCAGTGAATTGGAGTCCACTATTGCTGCAGAATCAAGGGATGTGTCCAGTGCACCATGCCTAGGTCCAGTATTATTGGATGAGTTTCAGTTATTGAGACCCAAGGATGTGGGCAGGTGCTTGGATCTGTCCTACCACCACACTGCTTCACCCTTGCCCTTCTTGGCTAATTGAAAGATCTGCCGGGGGGTGGGGGGTTCGCACCTGAGTCCAGGAGGCCTCTTTAATAGAGGGAGTGATCCCTGCCGCCTTGAAAGGGGCAGTAATTAGATAACTCCTTCAAAAACCTAATCTGGACCCAGGACTGGTGTTTAACTACAGACCAGTAGCGAACCTTGCTTATTTGGGCAAGGTGTTGGAGCAGGTGGTGGCCGGGCAACTCCAGGCACTGCTGGAGGAAATGGATTTTCTGGATCCATTCCAATCAGGTTTCAGGTCAGGTTTTGGTACAGAGACTGCCTTGGTCACATCATGGGATTCTGCAGGGCTCAATACTGTCCCCCATGCTGTTTAACATCTACATGGAACCACTGGGAGAGGTCATCAGGAGGTTTGGGCTGAGGAGTCAGCAATATGTTGGTGATACTCAGCTCTACATCTCGTTTTCCACCAATCCAGGTGAGGCTGTTTCTGTACTAAACTCTTGTCTGGGCCAGATAATGGACTGATGAAGATTAATAAATTGAAACTCAATCCAGACAAGACGGAAGTGCTTTTAGTAGGTTAGAAGGCCATCCCCCGTTCTAGACTGGGTTGCACTCCCACTAAGGGACAGGGTCCACAGCTTGGGGGTGCTCCTGGACCCTGATCTAACTCTCGAAGGCCAGGGGGACACAGTGGTCAGGGGTATCTTTCTACAGCTGCAGAAAATATACCAGCTACGCCCCTACCTGGACAAACAGAGCCTCGTGACAGTTACTCATGCACTGGTAACTTCCCATATTGATTAGTGCAATGTGCTCTACGTGGGGCAGCCTTTGAAGATGGCTCGGCAATTGCAACTGGTTCAGAATCATGCAGCCTGGCTGTTGGGTGGTGGGCCTGCCAGGGAACACATCACACCGATTCTGTGTAACCTGCATTGGTTACCAGTTGTTGCCCAAGCCCAATTCAAAGTGGTTGTTTTGAAAAGCCCTAAATGGTTTAGGACCTAGATACCTGAAGGACTGCCTCCTTCTATGTGAACCTACCTGGCAATTAAGATCTAGCCAGGGAGCCCTTCTGAAAGAGCCATCCCTCAAGGAGGTGAAAAGGGTGGCTTGTAAGGCTAGGGCCTTTTTGGCAGCTGCCCCCAGATTATGCAATACCCTCCCAACTAAGGTCCACCTGGTGCCAATGCTGATTTTAGCACCAGGTAAAAACCTTCCTTTTTCTGAAGTATTTTAACTGATGTGTCATAGAATGTGGGTCCTGATGGCAATTTTAGTGTTTTGTAGTTAAATGTTTTTAATTGTCCATTGCTCTTTTAACGTTTTAACTGTTTAACTGTTCATTTTAATCGTAAGCCACCCAGAGACCTTTGGGTAGTGGGCAGCATATAAGATGAATGGATGAATGAATGAATAAATAAATAAATAAATAAATTCAAATTGGTCTCCCAGGGAGGTAACTGAAATTACTTGCCATCCCTTATTTTCCATAAAGAGAGGTTGCGGAGCCCAAACCTATCTGGAAAACAAGGTCCTCTGTGCCTTGAGTGCTTCACAGTCTTATCAATATTTCATTGAACTTGGATTTAATCATTTACAACAGCTTTTTCGTTAACTGTTCATGCTGGGAGTGATGGTGCTGTGGCTCAGCGCATCTGGAAGGAGGTACATTGGAGAAGGCTGGCACACATATCAGCGCTCCTTGCGATCTTTAATGAGCTGCAGGCCTCTATTTTGATTTCATTATTAGGCAATTCCACTGACTATTCTGCTGTCAGTTGACATGGGAGCGTTGCCAATTGAAATCAGAGGTTATCTGTATATTTGCAATTACCGGCTTCAAATTCAAAGCTGCGGAAAATAGATTCTCAAAACTGTGTTTTAGGGAAGACATCTCTAATGGTTGTACAAATGGAGAAGGATGGCAGCAAAAGACAATCCAATTGATAGCAAGCCCTTCAGATATTCTTAGGCATACTTCTCTAATCTCGAAGCACTGGTTGCTGTAGAGGAATTCTCAAAGAGATTTAAGTAGTACTCGTATGAAATGAAGGACTAAGAAGAAAATGATAGTTACACTTGCTGAAACCTGACACTGAGACAGCCTCTAAACATTAGGCAAAGCAAAGGATTCCTTGTGGGCTGCATTTGAGATGATGAAAAGTAATGCCATGTGGTGCTTTTCAATATGTGGTAAACAGATCAGTGGAAACACCTCTTCCTTCAGTTCTTTTGCAGGGTTTCAAGCATTAGTGAGCAAATCTGTTGGTGTTTCACTGACGTTTATTGATACAGTGGTACCCCGACTTAAGAGCAGCTCAACTTAAGAGCAATTTGACTTAAGAGCTGAAAACTGTTGACATTTTAACTGCCGCCTTACAAATTTTAGATATGGTCTGCTCGACTTACAAATATTTTTTTCATTTTTTTATTTTTTAACTTATTTTTTTCAATTTTTAGATAGGTACCCCGACTTAATAGTAGTTTGACTTAAGAGCATGCATTCGAAATGGATTAAATTCGTATGTCGAGGTACCACTGTATATGAAATGCCCTGAGCACATCCGATCTTGCCTGATTTCAGAAGCTAAACAGGGTCGGCCCTGCCTAGTACTTGGATGGGTAACTACCAAGGAAGACCAGGTGCTTTAGGCACCTGGAGTAGGAATTGGAAGCCACTACAGTATTCCTGCCAAGAAAACACCACAGACATGGGGTCACAAAGAGCCAGTCATGACTTTAATGATAGAACAACTTGGTTGAGGAGTTCCCAGCCAGTCAGGGAGGGGGTTGTGACTGGGGCTTGCCAACAGGCCACAGTGTTCAGAGGATGTGGATTTATGGCCTGTGCTCCTGACCAACCTCTCTAACATGGAAGGACGTTGCTAGTCGAGGGGTTGCAGTGTAGACTCCTTCCTCAGTCCCTGGAATGTTTGTAGGCGGGAGATGATTTTAAAGTGATGTTGGATAACGCTACACTCTGAACATTTTTATCTTTCCATATTTAAAATATATTTCAGCTAAGTAGTGCTGGTGGTGAATGGCTAAAATGTTAGGCAGAGACTTTTCTACTCTGCACGGAACCAATGTGGTGTAAGGGGTTAGAGCAGTGGTTCTCAACCTATGGGTCCCCAGATGTTCCTGGACTGCAACTCCCAGAAATCCTGGCCAGCTCAGCTGGTGATGAAGACTTATGGGATTTGCAGTCCAGGAACATCTGGAGACCCACAGGTTGAGTACCACTGGGTTAGAGCATTGGATTGAGGTTGGGATCTAGCTGTGAATCTGACTACACCGGTCTCATTTGCTCAGCCTGATTTACCCCAAATAGTTGTTGAGAAGGTAAAGAGAGGAAGAAATGTGACCTTGTGCTTACTACAAATAGATGATATCATTTTCATGCACCTGTAGTGGGTTCGACCCAGGTATTCTCAGTAAGAGTTATATGGCACCCTAGGGGGCCCTAGCACATTTGAAGGAGGGACACATATTTATCCATATGGTATCCTTGTTTGCATGCAGCCAAAAGCTTTCCTTATAAGGCAGGTCCTTGAACCTGAGAAGAGCTCCTAATTGGCACATTTTTTTAAAAAAAGTTGAGAATGGATTGACAAGATGACCCTTTATATTTCATCCTTTGATTCTAATGAATTAAGAAGCCACAGGATTGATCATTGACTCACCACAAACCATAATGAAGCCTCACAATATACCATTCCAAAATGAAGAACTATCAAGTGATCCCAGTTTTGGTCTTTCTTTTCCATTTGGACTTCTTGTGTGCTGTTTCCTTATTTCTTAACCTTCTTCCCCCCGGCTGGCTAACAGACAAAGTTTTAATATTTATATGTTTGCATGCTAGAGAGTCATAATAACAGCATGAAAAAATAATGATGGCAAGCTGTAATGCTAAATCCACTTATCTCTTAACAAGCATGGGTTATTGCCAGCCCGAGCAAAGGCGGTGTTAGTGCCTTTCAGAGACAAACACAGAGTGAAACTCGCAGCAAAAGAATCAGACACAAAGCAAAAGGCACTGAATAGGCAGCATACAGTTTCAGAGCTTATGGACCCAAGTAGCACTCCAGTTGGCTGAAAACCCTTCCCAAAAGAAACCCCACACCTGCTCAGTGTGTTTATGGAAGCAGACAATTCCCAGAGTGGCACCCTGGCATTATGTAAAAGAGTGTGGCCTTGGTTCTCACTCAACAATACATTTAAAAATCCTCTTTATCTTTAAGCAATCTTTGTACTTTTCGTGGATGTAGGCAGAGCCTGAAAAGCTTGTCTGTAACAGATTGTTCTCTGTGCCTCTGCTGTAAAAGCTTTTTGAAAGAAGTCTGGTGGCATTGGGTTTGAGATGGAGGTCCCTCCCTCCCTCCTCCTCCACCTCTCAATGTGGGCCACCTCATCATGTTGTGAACACACAACTAGAATTAAGCTGAATGAAATACAAGTTGGGTGTCAAGGGGGTTTAAGCAAACATTGATTTAGGGGTGTGTGTGTGTGTGTGTGTGTGTGTGTGTGTGTGTGTGTGTGTGTGTGTGTGTGTGTGTGTGTGTGTGTGTGTGTGTGTGTGTGTGTGTGTGTTAAATGAATAGCTGTTGGCAGAATGTGAAATCAAAACAGTACAACTGCTTACACATCTCTGCCATCTGCGACCCAGGGAGAAAGCTGAGTTCCTGGATGCAGGCTGGGAGGTGAGCATAAAGGAACCGAGACTGTTAGGGTGTGAGGAGGCATTCCTTCAAATCTAGAAAAGCACAGCCTGAAGTCTAGAGAATGACACAGAATCCCTCCAGTTTGTTTACCTGGTTTTCTTTGCCAGAAGTCAGAAGGTGGAGAAGACCCACCTTGGAGGTTTCAGGTACAGATTTGTGGGATTTGAACAGAGTAGCTCATGTCCTAAGGAGACCAGGTGGATGGGGTTGACAGTCAGTCACCCATGACTTTCAGGTAATGGCTAGTACTGGTGTGATTACGGGAACCGTGGTGCCAAAGCACAAGTAATTCATCGTAAATCTGATAGGTCGTTGTCCATGAGATATAATCAGACAAATTGTTTTTTTATCTGTCATAGTGAAAACACACACATTCACGTTTTCTCCTGGTTTTAACAGTCAATTTAAAAAGTCAATGAAAGATTTCAATCCAGTGTTAATCCTGCCTAGAGCAGAACCGTTAATCTCACCTCCTTTGTCCAGTTGGATTTTGCTGGGCAAGGCTAATGATAAGTTTATGCCAAAGAGTTTAAAATGATAACATCAAGCAACTTCCACCACGTGCCTTCTCTCAAAAAAGATAGCTTAATAGGGGCACTTTCTCAAACTGAAGAAACCTGATCTAATCAGGAAAATGAAATAGCAGAACTGGAGGTGAAAAAGTGGAGTGGATGGTATCTCATGCCACAGAGGAAATAAATTTGAGGCACGCATTCTTCCTAGGCTTTTTCCTCATTGTGCTTGCAATCAGAGGAAGATCCAGAAACAATCAGAATTAAGGGGAACATTGGCATAGGGCGCTTTTACACGACCCCTAAGATCCGCTGGTCACTTAAATTCGGACCAGAGATCTTAGGGGTTTGTCGCTCTTCGTGCGTCCCCACCCCTCCGCACTTCCTTGATCCTGTCTGCGTGAGGGGAGGGAGAAAAAAGGAAGAAAAGAATGGAGGCTTACCTCCAGTGCCGGTGGACGCCGCCCCGTCGTTGTGATTCCTTCTCTTAAAGGGGCGGGAGGCAAAAAACAGCAAAAAGAAGCGAGGAGAGCCCGACACATCCTCATCAAGATTTTTCACCCTTGGAGAGCAGGTACATGAAAAGTGCGCTGGGACGCGCTTAGGTGGGCGTGGTCGCACTTAATTTTCAGTAAACTCCGGAGCTGGTGGGTAAACAATTTTAAGCTCCGGAGCTGGGAGCCATTTGCGGCGGAGTTTAGGGGTCGTGTAAAAAGGCTCATAGACCGCCTGGGACTTATGTTTCCTTTCCCCCTACTTTATTCAGGGGTATGATTGAAGCAGGATCTGGGGGCAGATCCTTAGGGCTCCACTTAACAGAATGAAGGGGAAAGCTCCTGGATGGAATATGGATGACCACAGTTTGAGGTCAAGGATGGAATAGATATTACCATCTAAAGAAAACCACCCCCTCGATCAATAACTGTTGAGATTATCGTTACCCATTTATAACGCTGCATGCCTGCTTTGTTTTCAACTTCTAGCATCAGCAACTTTGCTAGGAGACTGTGAATGCCTGTCAGGCGTTCTTCTTGTTCTTGTTGCAAGCATTGATTGTAGAAGGCATTGACAGAGCTATGTGTATTCCACAATCTTAATGTGCATGATGAGAAATTGGTACAGAGCACAGAATTGTAAATTATCCCCCAGAGGTAATGCTGGGGCTCAAGAGATGTCAGGAGCTATAATACCAGCTAACAGTATTTAGAATTTTTCGGTTTCTTTCAGCTTACTGAGTTTCTTGATACAATCTTAGCTTCTTATTGCATAGGGGTTGTGTTTTCTCTCGGGTAAACAAAGGATCGTTATCATGTGAGCAACAGGAGATCCTCTGCTTTGTGAAGATTATGGGGATTGCAGACCAACAACACCTGGACGATCACAAGTTTCCCACTCCCATATTATACAAAATATACAGCTGCCTGAAAATTGATTTACTTCTTAACAATCTTCAAAACTCAGCTTTATTTTGGGTTGGTGTTACAATTGGGTAATAATGTTAATAGTAATTATTATGTAACTCAATGTAGGTCTAGGCCTTTGATTATTGAAAAAATGAGGTAGTCTGTATCTGATTTTCATTTCATTTCCTTTTGCTAGATGAAACAACATTTGAAGCTGGAGTCAAAGTCCAGATTCACAGTCAGTCTGAGCCGCCATTCGTTCAGGAGCTTGGGTTTGGCGTGGCACCTGGGTTCCAGACGTTTGTAGCCACACAAGAGCAAAGGGTAAGTCCTGGTTTCCCTACACCTCTTGGCTTTCTGTGACCTGATGTCTGCCAGTAGCTGTCCCTATGCACCCCATGACTAGTTACTGGGGGCATAGAGTCATCTTTACCTCTTGAGGTCTGTGAGTAACAGGTTGAAATGAATTTAATGTCCAAACAATGGGAGTCAGTCTCAAGTGTGAGCAAACTGAGATCGCCTGGTTGGCACACCCAGAGAGATCTACACGGTTGAATTGTACACCATTCACCATACCCTTTTATCTGCATGCATATTTTAATATTAAAATTTGCCAGCAAGGCAGGTAAGATTATTCCATTTCTAGTGATGACTAATTATGTTTGCTGTGAAAACTGTTGAGTTGAAATGTTACATTTCTCAATGGGCTGGAGGAAATCTTTACAGCCATATTCATGAAGATTTAACATCTGCTGCAAGATGGGGAAAGGGGAATAAGTTTATGGTAGGTAGAAATGCAGGCGTGAGGCTGTGGTGATCCGTGGAAGGCTTTGATAACGGGAGTGAGGAAAGAGAATAAAAGAGGAAAAGGAAGGAAGGTTTTCCAGCAAAATGAACAGGAGTTCAGGAGGAAAGAGGTAAGAAATATATATATTGAAAGAGAGAGGAGAGAATACAGTATATGGGGTGTTTGTGTGTGTTTGTGTGCACACATATGGTACTTTTATCAGAGCAACTGAAGAAGGCAGAAGCTGAAATGTTTTGCTTAAATGCTTCTGTTTGATGTTTATACAGCTGCTGTTTTTAATTATCTGTTTTTGTGTCAGGAGTTCTTTGTCAAGAAACACCCATCCTCTGCCTCTGGTGTAGGTGCAGCCCAAGAAAGGTGTTTTTACATGTGAGGTTTGAGTTGCCCATACAGACTGTCTCACACCATCTATGTGTATGTGTGTGTTGTTCATATGGAAGAAATAATGAGAAAGAGACTTTTGTGACATGAATGAGCCTCTAACCAGGAGTGGGTGAGAATGTAATATCTGTTGGTTTTTGTTTAGAACTTTAAAAATGTGTGAATTTCTTCGTATTTGGGTTGGAAGGAATGTGAGATTTTAGATGAAAGCAAAATTCAAAATATTTTTTTTTGTTCAGATTAAGGGCATTGAGCGTGAAACCCTCTTAATGTCTGGTTTTGGATCCCAGTGTGTTCGGCCATGTTCTGCTTTGTATGATCTCAGAGGTTCCTCGTCTTTTAACACCTGTATCACAGACAGATATAGTGTGATACTTTCTACTTTCTGGTAGGGGCCAGCTCTACCTACTGGACTCTGTTGTTTGTTTTTTTTAATCTCACTTCATTTTTTAAAAGGATTTTTCCAAATCTATAAATCTCTTCTTCTCCGGGCAAACTGAAGCTGAATTCCAGAAAATCTGAATGCAGGAGATAATAGGAATGGAAGATTTTCCAGTCATTTTTTCCAAAGCTTTGTTATTATCTGCTGTCAAGTCGCCTCCAACCTATGGCAACCCTATCCGTGAAAGATCTCAAGATTGTCCTGCCTGCAACAGTCCTCTCAACCCTTGTAAACTCTAGCCTGTGGTTCCTTTAGAGATGAAGCCAAATCATCTCATATTTGGTCTTCCTCTTTTCCTGCTACCTTCAGCCCTTACCAGCATTATTGTCTTTTCCAGAGAATCCTGCCTTCTCATGTTGTGTCCAAAGTAGGACAAACTCAGTCTCATCATTTTTGCCTCCAGGGATAGTTCAGGTTTCATTTGCTCAAGGACCCACTTTCTGGCAGTCCAGGATAGCCACAAAGCTCTCATTCAACTCCATATTTCAAACCACTCAATTTTTCCCCTCTCAGCTTTCTTTTTAATGTCCCAGCTTTCACACCTGCTCATGGCATCAGGAATACAAGAGTATGGGTCTGGGTCTTGGTTTCCAGGGGCTCTGGAGGAGGAGACAGTGATGGAGCTCCCACCCAGTGCAAACTCAGATGCATCCATCCACCTACTACAAGGCAGCTGCTGGGCAGCAGCGATACTAAAGGTGACATTGGTGGAGGAGGCAATGGCAGTTACACTCAAACCAATCTTATGTTAGTACTTTACAGGAGGTGGCAGTGATAAACCACTGTTGAACTTGCCTTACCATGAAACCCCTATGATGAGCCAGTCCAAAGTTTAGAAAAGTTATTTTTTGTGAACCATCACTCCCATATTCTCTCTTACCCCTCTACATCACCTTGCTGTCCAAGGTTTTCTGAGGAGCATTGTCAAAGGGACGTTTAAAAATATATCTCCCAATGTAACCCCTAACTCTAACCAATGCAAGTTTAAGATTTACAAAGTGATTTACGGCTGATGCTTCTTAAAAAGAACTAACATTTATGTTGAAAAGTAAATACCATACTATTAGAGGCAGTGATCGCCATCTCTGGCATGATGCTCCCTGACCACTTGATCACACTGCACAGCTTCTGGCTTCCTTGTAGCCTGTACCAGCGTAGGAACACATGGAAACAGGAGCAATCAGCATTCTGGCAAGAGTTGGCTCACTGGGAGAAGCTGCTGTTTTCTGCCTTCTCTGGCACCACTTGTCCTCATTACTGACAACAAGGGGGAGTGTGGAAGACAGAACAACAGGTTCTGCACAGCAACAGTATCCCTCTGGACAGCAACCACCTCGTCCCACCAGATGCTTCTAGCCACCACCCAGAAGCCTAAGCAAAGCTGCCCACACCACTTGCATAATAAAACACGGCGGAGAGAAATCCTCCCAGCATTTGGGAGCCATGGCTTGGTGAGATACACGCACACGTAGCAGCTGGAGGGAAGAAAGGTACTGATAATGCCTTCTACTCAAAATCCTATTCTCCGGGATCAATGCAGTGTGAATTGCTCGCTCTGTACCATTATAAAAGGCATTTACTGGGGTCGGAACCCCAGGCACGTTAAAGGTGATGAAATGTTCCCTGAAACAGTCGTTTCTGCCAATTTGGTCATAAAAATTTAAGAGGCTTCAATTAAGCAAGAATCTTGTTGTGATATTGGGTAGGATGGCTGAAGTACTCCCCAGAAACGTGTCCCGTGAAGCATTGGCATGGGATGGGAAGGAGATAAGCCCTCAAGACCAGAGGGAAAACATGCCAGATCCTCATTTCTTAAAAGAGAATTGAGATCCAAGCCATGCTTTATATGAGCCAGAAGACAGCTGACATAATCTGTGGGACTGTAGTGAGGAGCTTTGAGAGGAGGAATTCATAAGGAAAGAGGAAAAGTGTTTGATGAAGTGAGATGACGGTGCCCCCTCAGGTTCTGCAGTGTCACAGCAGAAGGCACAGAGTCAAAGCTTGGAAGCTATATGGTTTGGGGGTACAACTCCCAGAATGCTGTGCCTAGCTTGGGAAAGGGGCACACACAGAGGCAGCAGGAATCTGGGAACAAGGCAGAAAGAATGGTATGAACAAGAAGATGCATATAGGGTAGAGAGGGGACATAATCTCTCTAGTGTACCAATGGGCATGATTTCCCCTGTTATGTAGTGCAGTGTACAGTGGACCCTTGTATAACAAACTGTATAACATAAAATCTGCACAACATAAAAAATTCCAGAGATAGGGGAAATTTGCTTAACAGAATCGCCTATGTGGCGAATCTGCACAAGATAAAAATGGTCACGATAAGGGATTACTCTGTTTTCAATGCATTCCTATGGGAAATTTGTTTAAAGGAAAATATGCTTAACATAATTTCATTTGGAACAAATTAATTCCTTTATACAAGGTGCCACTGTATATCTGGATGTTGTGGACTGGCCCTGATGGGATGGGAAAATGCCTTAGGAAAATGGAAAGGGGTTAGGTGGCCTTGGTTTGTGATCTGGTTCCCCTGGGGCAGCAGCCACTCCGTAGTCAAGCGGTGGCCAAACTTCGGCCCTTCAGAAGTTTTGGACAGCAACTCCCACAGTCCTTGTCATTGTCAATACAGGCTTGGAATTCTGGGAGTTGTGGTCCAAAACATCTGGAGGGCCGAAGTTTGGCCACCACTGCCTTAGTCTGTGCCATTTAGGTGGTTGCAAGCCACATACAAGAGATTAGGTCCACTGCCAAAAGGTGGCCTCAGGATCCCACAGACAACTCCAACAAGCAAGTCCAACTATATCAGGGGTGTTCAAACTTCGGCCCTTTGAACGTTTTGGACCACAACTCCCAGAATTCCAAGCCTGTATTGCCAGTGACAAAGGACGGTGGGAGTTGTGGTCCAAAAGATCTGGAGGGCCAGAGTTTGGATACCCCTGAACTATATGTTCATTTCCAAGCCTAACTATATGTTAGTTTCTCGATGAATGAAAGCGGAGTCATCCATCCATCTGTTGCCCATCTTTAGCATAGAGAGAGAAAAGTACATCCCTTGAATGACAAAGATAGAAAAATCATTTGATGTGGCAATCTCCCAAGATACTTGGCCACCTGAATGAGGGACAAGAAAATCTGCTAGATTTACATCCGTCGCTTTGTCATTATTATGTGCTGTCAAGTTGCCTCTGACTTGTGGTGCCTCTATGAATGAGCGATCTCTAAAATGTCCTGTCCTCCACAGCTCTGCTTAGCAATTGTAAAACCACACCTGTGGCTTCCTTCAGGGAGCCAGTCCATCTCGTATTTGGTCTTCCTCTTCTCCTGCAGCCTTCAACCTTTTCTGGCATCATTATTTTCCTGCCTTCTCATGATGTGCCTAAAGTAGGACAGCCTCGCTTCAGTCATTTTTGCCTCCAGAGAGAGTTCAGAGTCGATTTGCTCTAGGACTGACATTGACTTTCCTCACCATTTAGAACATTTTAAAATCCAGGTCCTTTGTCTTCCAAATACGTGGGTAGTGAATTTTAATAAACGCATCAAAAACACATTGGAACTAAATGTTCACACATCTGCACTGGCCAAACTCAATTCACAGCAGGAAGATGGTCATATTGTACCAGTCTGCTATGTTGGCATTAAAGATAAGGCGACTGTTATACAGGACAGGTGGCACCAATTTTAATTTGGTATAAATATGTTACTCTTCAACTTGGCTAAACACACCGGTGTTCAAAATCAGGTTTCTCAGAGTTAAGCCTGGAAAGCTGGGTAATGAATGTATCTGTTTCATTTCATCCCACCTTTGGATTTTTAAAATCTCAAGCTCTTTGTACTTGGAAAATGAAGAGATGAGTGGGTTGTACAAAATTCTTACGGAACACAGATAGAATTGAATTTTTCCCTATCAGCTTGAATTGCCATCCTGCCAGCACAATGGTGTAGGTTTATTTTATATTATACAGACACCTGTAGCATTCAAAATGAGGCAAAAATTCAGGAATGCCCACCATTTGGATTTACTCTAAATGTGCTATTACGTGTATAAAGCTGCAGCAGCTTAGTGATGAAAATATGTGTAATCAATAGCCAAAATTTTCCAACTTGTAGTAGTACAGTGGACCCTTGTATAACAGTTTGTATAACATAAAATGTGTGCAACATAAAATATTCCGGAGATGGGGAAATTTCCTTAACATAATTGCCCATGGGCCAAATCTGTACAACATAAAAATGGAATTACTCCATTTTCAATGCATTTCTATGGGGAATTTGTATAAAAGAAAATTTGCTTAACGTAATTTCATTGCGAACAAATTAATTCCTTTATACAAGGCACCACTGTAGTTCTCTTTCTCTCTACACAACAGTTGCTGAAGAACTGCATTCAGGGTTCTGACCTTATTAGTGTCACATTTTACTTAGGGTTCTTACCTGTTCTTTAGAATTTTAAATATACCTTCCATTTAGGGTTTCCTTTCCTTTCCCTCTCCAAAGAGCTGTCACTGGGGGGAGGGGGGAGGAGATTCCAGAGAAAACCTTTTAGCTTGAGACTTATTTGGCCGAGCTGCTGTCAGCAGCGCTGCATTCCAACGAGAATTTCTTCTGGCCAGGGGTGAGGGCTGCCCCTGCTGTCAAGCGTACTGAGGTGGTCACCTCAGGCAGAAGATTCTGGGTGGCATAGAAGGGAGAATGACAGCAGCCCCTGGGCCGTTCTCTCTGCTGGAAGAGAGAGGTGTATATTTCAGGCAGCCTGTTCTGTGGTGCTTATGACAGGCAATCCTGTCAGGTTTAAAGATGACATAGTCTTTTCAGCCCTGCCAGAGTTTCAGCTGCCAGTTTGGCCAGCCTCTTGTCGCTGGAAGAGAGAGGTGCAGTTTTCTTCTCTGCCTCAAGCTCAGGAGTCTTTTGAGCTATATTGTGAGGAGTTTGGATAGGTCATTGGCCCTTACAGCCCTCTTAAACACAGACAAGAACAGCAGGTTCCTTATGAAGTCCTGTGATGGGGCCACAACATGAAGCTTCTAGATTACTCAAGGCAGGACCAAATTATAAAAACAATTTGCCAGGAGAGAAATGTTCACTTCCTTCTGCAGTTTGGGGGTTGGGTGTAGTAGATAACCCCTGGGAATCAGGGTTATATACTCCGGGTCCCTGCTCAGAAAAGTTATATTTTGTATAAATTTTGTATAACCGAACACAGCCATCCCTCATAAGAACAGCCTTGCTGGAACAGGCCACAGCTCATCCAGTCCAGCATTCTGTCTCACACAGTGGCTCACTATTTGCTTCAGGGTATTCCCATGCAGGTCTCTTCAACTGCTTAAAATCCTTCCCGGTTCCTTCCTGCCTCTGGGGTCCAGAGGTATTCTGCCTCTGAACTTGGAGGCTCCATAAATACATGAGAGAAAGGCTTAGGAAAAAAAACATTTTCTTGGATTGCAACACCTGGAATTCCCCCCACCCCCACAACCCCAAGGCTCATGGCGCCTGTATGCTTTGTATCCTTGGGTCTTCTCCGCTCTTAAGAGAATTCCCAGCTGACATAATTAGTGTATTTTCTCAATAAAACTGGAACTGTGGTTCAGCTGATTGCGTCTTGCCTGACTTCTTGCCGTTATAGACACATTGTCAGGTAACAACTGGTGCATTGGCCATTGTCATAAAGCATTCAGTGTGTGCCTTTTCCCACAGACACCAGGCCACCTCGGAAGTAATTGTGGCTCAAAGCCAAGGCTAGTTAAGTGTGAAACTCAGCAACTAAGTATGTGATCATTCCATCATTTCCGTTCCCATCACCTATGTTGCAAACATAATTTAAACAACTTAAAAGATGTGTGTGGTAGCAAGACTGGAACAGACGCTGGGGTTACTGGAAACAACAATTCTTGATTCTCCTTTGTCATACTGTCTGCAACATATGGTTGTTGCTCCCCCTTTTCAGATGACTAAACGGAGGCAGATGCTGCACTGTTATCTTGGCAGTGTTGTCTTGGCAGAGGAGTGCAGTTGAAGCGTGGAGGCTCTTCAATGGCATTTTGCCACTGTTCTTCCATCTTGTAGTCCTTCTACACCTTGGAGCCAGTGTGGTTCTTCCCATCAGTCTGCTTCCCTCCAACCCAGAAGGAGTAGCATTTTCATTCCAGCCCCTTTGATGCTGAGGCGTTTGTGATGCTGGAAGGAATCAGATGAGAGGCTGAGGAAAGGGCAACTCAAATTTGGTGGATGGACTTGTTTATGAAAAGTTGATTCCGGCACTTCCCTAAAGGAACAAACCACCCACCACCCACCGTACCCCATTTACCAAGGCTGAGCTTTGTGTTTTTGCCTGGGAGGAAGAGAGAAAAGCCACGTTGGTGCTGAACCTACGAAGTCTGTGTGCCGTCTTAAATGAGATGGTGTACAGGCAGAAGTAGCAAACTAGGGCCAGAAAATTTAGAGACAGACTGTGATGGAGGAGGGGAATTATTAATTAATGTGAGCCCTGAGTGTCACAGCAGGAGTTTCTATCACCTCTGGGATTATGTAAATTAGCATGGTTTGTTTGATGATTGGTCTTCAAGACTTAAATACAGAATTCCTTTGAAGTCTGATATCATAAACAGAGAAGACTGGTGCAGTCTGTGCAACATTAACCTGCTCTTGGCACTCCTTATGAGGTTGTTTCTAACACCTGTTTCTAGCTTGAGGCACTAATTTAGTACAAACTTACACGGAAGTAAACCTTGTTGAATTCCAATGGACTTACTTTTGCAGAGACATGTGCTGGATTGCATTGCTGATCAGACCAGGTTCCACTGGGCGCTATGCAGATGTTAAATTCCACCTAAGATAACTGGGACAAAAAGTACACAATACTCGCTCATCTTTTTTTAATATAAATTTCAGCAGTAATTGGGATCTATTTTCAGCCTTAAGCAAAACACATAATTTGGTTTTTAGAGAAAAGAAGTAAATATAACCATGGCAGGTTTTGTATTAGCAGTGTTCGAGATTCATTTTAGGCAGTGTAGTCGGTTAAAAAAATCAATAGAATTCAAATTGGGTAACATTGCCAGTAGATGGAGAGAATATAACTCTCAAAAAGACTCATCTTCAGATGATACATTTGGTTTTGCAGTCCTGTTCTTAAACGGTAAATTAGGTACTCTCAGAGTCATTAAAAAAATAAAGGAAGCTTTGTGGGTCCATTGAAAATTCTCAGAATCTCATTTTGAAACAGTGGCATGCCACTAGAGGGCTAGTAAAGAAAACTAGTATATTTATAAGTAAATAAATATCTTCTGCATGCTTCACAACTCAAGTCCAATATGAAATTTATCACCAGCTTCCTCAGCAGTTCCCAACTTTGGGGCCGTGGATGTGTTTGGATTATAACGCCCAGAAATCCTGGTTAATAATAATAATAATAATAATAATAATAATAATAATAATAATAATAATAATAATAATAATAAACTACTACTACTACTACTACTACTACTACTACTACTACTACTACTAC
>JAHTLZ010000111.1:9452692-9491986 GCA_023846285.1 Phrynocephalus versicolor | reverse complement strand
CTACTACTACTACTACTACTACTACTACTACTACTACTACTACTACTTTATTTTTGTGCAGCCTTTCTCCCCAGAGTGGTGAAGCTTCTGGGAGTTAGGAACCACTCCTATAGCCTGTGCTTTGACCCCTTCCACCCACCAGCTCCATTTCTGTGCTGACCACAAATGAACGAAAATTCCTTTGTGACCAGCACGGAAACGGATTGATCTGATAGAGGATCGATTAGACAAGTGATGGCGAACCTTTTAGAGACCAAGTGCCTACAAACTGCAATTCAAAACCCACTGATTTTTTCGCAAAGTGCCAATACAGCAATTTAACTTGAATACAGCTGGCTGTGAAGGGGCGATGTTGGGTGCCCGCAGAAAGGGCTCCGAGTGCCACCCTTGGCAGCCGTGCCATAGGTTTGCCAACACTGAACTAGACCATCCCTCCTTCCTCCGCCTGCTTCATATTAAGACCAAGGATGTGAGGATACTTGCTCACTTCTCAATTTTTTGTCAATTTCAGCTGTCATGACACAACTAGATGCCCAGTAAAGAATTTCCAGGTCCTACCAGATACCTTGCCTTTAGTGTGAGAGCAAAACAAAATTTTGCATATTGCATATAAATCCACAGAAATTTGGTAGGCCATAACAGTTTCTGCTACCTAGCTACACAAGTCTGAGTTGACCGTTTGCAGGGCTTGGATGACTTCACAAGAACAACAATAAACAACCCAATCATTTTCACATCATTCCTGCTCAACGTAGAGGACTGGAAACAGCTGTGTTTTCCTAGGAGTGCAGAAAAGACGCACAAAAGGAGATGAATTCAAGGTACAAAATTTAAGGGTGCAGCTTTCAGGAAGTTTTTCTGGGAAGTAACTCTTATTAAATTCAAACAAAGGTTTTCAAAATCTATTTCTATCTGGCTCCGTGCCTGCTTTTAATGGGCTTTTGTTGATATATCAGCTACAAC
Source organism: Phrynocephalus versicolor (assembly GCA_023846285.1). NCBI lineage: Eukaryota > Metazoa > Chordata > Lepidosauria > Squamata > Agamidae > Phrynocephalus > Phrynocephalus versicolor. The sequence continues at coordinate 9,491,023 of JAHTLZ010000111.1, read as the reverse complement.
CCTACCTGGACCGAAATAGCCTGGCAACCGTTTCTCCACATTCTGTTAACTTCCACTTTTGATTTTACAGTACTCTTAGAAAATAGTCTCAAAATGTCAGATATTCAAAAACAGAGTGGCTAGATGGTTACTCTGAGACTGGCTAGTACATCCTCATAATGCTATCACTGGACCCATCTGCTGGGGCTGCCAATGTGGGCCCAGTTCTGAGCATTTGCTTTTATAAAGTCCTCGGTGGTTTTGGATACTGCAAGGCACGTATTCTCCCATATCTTTGTTCTGGACCTAAGATCACTGTCCAAGGATATTAGAATTGGAGTGGATTATCCGAATTTGCCAGCCGAGAGGAGCTGAAATGAATATGACCCAGGAGCACAAGAAATGATATGAGATGGGAGAAGAAATGGCCTTACGGAGGTTCTCGGGTTCCCCCTATTTATAAGAGTCGAGTCTCCTGTTTGATGCTTGATAAAATAGACCTCCTATCCTTCTTTTGCAGCTGACGTACCTTCCGCCTCCGTGGGGCGAGTGCCGCTCATCCGACTTCGGCCTGGATTTCTTTCCTATTTACAGCATCACCGCTTGCAGGATTGACTGTGAGACCCGATATGTGGTGGAGAACTGCAACTGCAAAATGGTTCATATGCCAGGTACGGCTCTGAGAAGGAGCTGCCATCATCTTTGGAGATGCTTCTTCCCTGGTTTCTGCAGTTGCGAGGCTGCCTGGGATTAGCAAGAGTTTGTGATAAGGGTAATTTCAAAGGCCAGCCTGGTCTCAAGAAGGTGCCTTCCATAGAACTGCATATATATACGCTTGCAGGTGAAAGGTAGCACTGTGACTTCCCGGGTGCTCTGAGGCAGTTCCCATGTAGTTTAAAGGATCTCAGAAGCATGGAGAAAGAGGAGATGGTTTGAAGCCTGCTGCTTTTGTGCCCCTGCTGCCAAAATTCTACCTGGGGGTGAATTTTGGGTGTCCCATGCCTAAACAGTATTCATCCCCATAGGAGCTCCTACCCTAGCATCCCATATCTTGGCAGCAGCCTCCATCCTAGCCGTGTTTACCACCCCTATGGCTTCCACCCTGAGAGCACTTAACTGGCACTTTGATATCTACTGAGCGCATTTGCCTTGGTTGTGCCTGCCAACGTGGCTCCTTCTGCTTCAGCCCCAGCCTGGGGGCCACCCATACTGGCAGACATACCTGGCAGGTGTGGTTGGGGGGGGAGCTATCAGGCCAGCAACCTTCACTGACCTGAGAAAGGACACTGGGAGAAGGTTTAATAGAGAGGAGACCCATCCAGGGGAGCCAAGAATGTGCAGGTAGTCCCAGATATGTAATAAGGGTTGTGTGACCAATGGCTGGAGCTGTGGTCTTGTCTTCTGGGGTATTTGGAGGGTTTGATAAGTGCCTCTTTGCATGAAGGACACAGTCCTTGTAACACATGTACTGGATTTTGCAGTTAAATTGTTATCTCCTTTGGTTTTCTACAACCTTTTTTAAAAGTCCCGGTCTTCAAAAATTGTTTTTTACTTCCGGGAACATGGTTGTGTGTGCTCTCTTACTGCCTGTTCCCATCCCCTTAAAGCCAAGACTAGCTTTCTAAGCATTTCAGAATGAAATATGTCAATAACTGTGAAACATGCATTTAAATAAATGCTGTTGCTTGTTTTTCTTTCAGGGGATGCTCCGTTCTGCACACCAGAACAATATAAAGAGTGTGCAGAGCCTGCACTTGGTAAGTTCCAAAGGATGAGAGATTTTCTCACTGTCATTGGATTTTTTTTTGTATTCTGGAATTTCTGAGCTATCAAGAACACCTCTGAACATACAGGTGGTACACTTTGTTCTAGGCTGGGCTACATTAGGTAGTCCTTTTGTGAGCAGATTACAGAGCAGAGCTTCAAAGGCAGATGGTTTGATTTCCAGGCTCATTTCAGTCACCACACTGTTGTACACGACAGCTAAGCATGGGATTTCCATGAGACCTACAAGGGGTAGTGGGATTGACAGTCTCACTACTCATTTTGTCTTGTGTTGCCTATGAGCCTTGTGACACACTAGTTAAACTGCTGTACTGCAGCCAAAACGGAGCTCATAACCCAGGATTAAATCCCAGGTTGTCAGTTCAAGGTTGTTCCATCCTTCCGAGGTCGGTATAATGATTACTCAGTAATCATTATTCTGGGGAGTGGGATGTGTAGCCCTCATAATAATTCCCTGTGAATTGTGGCATTTGCAGTAAAGCAAGTATTTGAAAATCCCATGCCCAAGCTTCAAAAAGAAGCTGAAATGAATTGGTGGGATGAAGTTTACACATATTCTCTTAATTTTAATGGCAGATTTGAATTTCCTTCCAAAATTTCAGATTTACCTTGTTCTGATTTTAAATTGTCTGAATCAGGCAATGAAAACAGTTGGATAGCAACTCTTATCAGTCTTAATCAATATAGTCACCGGTGAGAGCTGATGGGAACTTCAGGCCACATCATCAGCAGGCCTATACAGTCCTTGATTTAGGCAAACTTTTGATTTAAACTAGCAGGGCAGTTCCTCCTGTTTTGCTCATGAGTAGAATATTTACAAACTTCCCACTTTGCCTTGCAGTGGTTCTTGGTGAAAAGGACAGTGGTTATTGTGTGTGTCAAACGCCGTGCAACTTGACACGCTACAACAAGGAGCTCTCCATGGTTAAGATCCCCAGCAAGACCTCAGCCAAATACCTTGAGAAGAAGTTTAATAAATCAGAAAAATATATATCGTAAGTAATGTCGATCTAACTAGGGCTGGAGAAGTCATTATGCCAAGGAAACCCAAGAGAGGGCACGTGATTTAACAATATAGAGTGTGGTACTTGTTTGAGAGGTTTCAGCTACCTCATGTTGCAAGTCATCAAGATTCAGCACTTGAGATGTTTACCCATTTTGAGTGGTATAGAGTGGTATTTTTCTACTCCAAACCCCCAGAATTCTGGGAGTTCCACCTGTCAGACCCCTAACTAAATTGCCCTCACTTTGAGCAAGGCTGGATTGGAAGCCTTCATGGCCTAGGATAGGCCTTGGCCTATCTTCCTGTTAGAAAGGATATCGCTCTGGGAACACTCAGCAAGCCCAAATCCACCCCATTCCCACAGGTTTAGAAAAAGATGACTTTTCCAAGCTCTGTTGTTGGACTGCTTGGAGCATCTGGGTTCAGAGATACTTGGCTTATGAATACTATTTGGTGGGGGGAAACAGGTCAGTGAGCTGCTGACTTCTGGTCCTGTATTTAGGCTTTCGGAGAACATGTGGGTTGTGGGGGACAGAATTATGGACTAGATGAAACTTTGGTCTGATCCAGTGGGGCTCTTCACATGTTTTTATTTTGTTTATAATGCATGGAAGTCTACCATTCAGTCTTGAAAATATCTACAGGAGAACTTGCCAATCACCTTACATACTTAATAATTTGGCCCTGTGGGAGAATCCACACAGAAAGGTGAAGTGCAGGATAGAGGCAGATTCTTCAGGCTGTCTAGAAGCTGTAAGATGTGGGTGGTGGGAAGCCTATGTCCTTTCCAGCATTATTGGATTCCATTTCCCATCAGCTCTAGCTAACATGGCAAAGTCATTAGGGTTCTTGTTCAATACCTTGAGAGCCACATCTTTCCCATCGTCAGCATAATTACTTGATCTTTCCAAGTAAGGTTGTTCTGAAATCTGCTGAGATGTAACATGTCTCACAGGCTATTCACTGAGAAGACAGTATATACACAGAGATTCCTAAAAGATATTAGCATCAAAAACAGTTACAGCACCAAGTTTACTTGCTTTCACAAGAGTTAACTTGGCTGTCTTGATCTGCCTGTTTTCATTCCTTAGGGAGAATATCCTTGTGTTGGATATATTTTTTGAAGCCCTCAATTATGAGACCATTGAGCAGAAGAAAGCATATGAAGTAGCAGCTTTACTTGGTGAGTAAAAGCTGTGGGTGCGCCTATAACATGAATCCGGTTTGGGACTCAACTGAGTCTGCTTGCTCAAGTTATCCAATCCACTTTCTACGTACTTGTGGGAATTAAGTAAAGCCAGCTGGGTAAGGGGAAGGGGAGGTCAAATAGCCATAGGAGTAAAGGCTCTTTGCCACTAAGGCAGGTCACTGGAAAAGCCCAGTCCAAGAATGCTTTATAATGGACTAGAGTAATAACTGGTGTACTCTGATATATCACCATGTCTTTAATTAATGGATATGGCTATGAATAGATATGCATACAATTAAGCTATACTTAGCATTCCAAAAGCTGTTGCTCTGCAGCTTCGTTCTGAGCTGCATGTATATAATGGAGTTCTGCTCACTACGCATGATGGGTAAATAGCCACATGGAGAAGAATTGCATTTATGTATAACAAATGATTTATATAACATACAATCCGTGCAACATAAAAATTCCGGCGATAGGGGAAATTCGCTTAACAGAATCGTCTATAGGACAAATCCGTGCAACATAAAAATAGTCGTGATTAGGGATTACTCTGTTTTCAATGCATTCCTATGGGAAATTTGTATAAAGGAAAATTTGCTTAACATAATTTCATATGGAATGAATTAATGTCTTTATGCAAGGTACCACTGTAGATCTCAAATCACTTGATTCTGTACCCTTGCTTTACCCAGAATTGGGTGGTGGCATATAACAAATGGCAGTCGAAATTCAGCAATGGCAATTTTGACTTCTGACACTAAGGTGGTGACACTACCTCAGTTGCCTTTTCGTGCCCATTGCTCCCCAGTTGCATGAAGGCAGCTGCTGGCTAGAGCAGAAATGATGTGGTTTCAAATTTTGTTAAAGCCTCAGAATAGGTTTGAATATCGGCAAGTTATGCATTCACACTGGATTTTGGAAAAATACCTGAAAGCCTATGTACGGTTGCTATTATCAATTAGAATAGACCTGAGGTCTAAATCTAGTTGCCAGTCCCAGTGATTGTAGACCCACTGACGAAGCCAAACACAGTTAATGTTGAGGTTGGATTATTTGCATAGAATATGTTTTTGCAAATGTGAAACATTTCCTTGAAACCAACAGAAAATATATATCCAGCAAATTAGGGATGTGTGTGTGTGTGAATGTTTTCTCATTCTTATGCACAAAAATAAAACAAAAAATCTACATTCCTAGAATGGCCAGTGTTCCATTTTAATTTCCCCCTGATTTTAAATGGTTTAAATTCTCGATTCCTATATACTGGTAAATAATGTATTATAATATATGCAGCTTTTGTTTAGTTCTTCTAAAAGTAGCAAACCAAATTAAATTCTTACCCACCCTTGGCTAGCTTATGGGCTCACCACCCAATCTAGGTGCTTCTATATTCCCCAATGTGTATGAATAAAATGTCTGCTTCCCTGTTTCCTCCTCCAGGTGATATTGGGGGTCAGATGGGCCTTTTTATTGGTGCTAGTATCCTCACCATTCTGGAAATATTTGATTATATTTATGAGGTAAGTCATGCTGTAATTAGTTACACAGTCCCACAGGTAGTCTGCCATTGACCGGAACAATGGAGACAAAGGGAGCCCTTGCTTGGCCCAGCCCCACTGCCCGGTTCCTTCAAAACCAACATCTCCTTGTATGGGGTCTTTTTTGACCCATTTATATGTTATGATCCTTTTTCATTTGACTTCTTTGTATCTGTTGAAACAGAGGTGTAAATATAACATATAATATTCTTATTTATACCCGCATCCTTCTTGCTTATTGGTCTTGCCCTGTGTCCTGCATCCTCATATTCCCTCTTCCCATGCACAGCTTCTCTTATTCCTAACCTTTAAAACTGGGGATGTCAATTTCCAGGGATTAGGGGATGCAGTCCTCCTTCTAAACAAATCAAGGGTGCCAAAAAGTCTCCCGCTACTGCATTGAAACAGTTAGGACCTGACATTTAAAAGCACTGATTGTTCTCTAGAACAAAAGTGATATTTCATGCGCACCTTGTTTTGACGGCCGAGGGTGGTAAAAGTATGCCATTTTATGGCAGTGTAGGGGACAAGCGACCCCACAGCTGTTTGGGGGTACATGTGGGCCATATATTAGTGACCCTTAATTTATGATGATTTCTTATCTTTGAAAAATCCCAGATCATATCCTAGCCAAATAAGCCAGCCTTTATAGTTCCATGACAAATCTCTTTGCTGTTAGAATTCTGAAATCTTACATTATTTCTGAACTGCAGTTCTAAGATCTTGTCACACAAAATCCAAACTTATGTAAGTTTTAGATCTCTGCTGTGAAAGTCAGTTTCTGGAGGACAAGTATCTCAAAGCTTGTGTAGGGGAAAAAAACCCATAGGTAATAAATCATGAATATCAATTCTAAAATTGTCAGAAAAAAGCTCAACAATTTTTAAGTAACCTATTTAATTTTTAAAAAATAATGTTACCCTGCCTTTGTCCATAAAAAGACCCAAGGCCGCTTACACAATTAAACTACAGTCGTAAAGTAAGTAACGGTAAGTATACAAATGCTAAAAAGAATCAAACAAATACTATACTAAAAAACATAAGCAACACCAAAATACATTCAAAGCCATAAGGTACAACATTCCATTTAAAAATCCCACTCCTGCAATCAGTCACTAAGGGAAAATTTGCCTAAAGACAAAGCTCTTTACCTATTTGCTTAAAGACAGCAAAGATGGGGCCCGCCTGGCCTCCTGTGAGAGGGAGTTACAGATTCTGTGAGAAGCAATGGAAAAGGCCCTCTCCCATGTCCCCACCAAATGCTCATGTGAAGGTGGTGGGAATAAGAAAAAAAAGCTTCTCCTGGTGATCTTAACACAAACAGGCTCATAAAAGGAGGTGTGCTACTTGAGATAGCTGAGGCTAAAGCCATTTAGGGCTTTATAGAACCTACAACTTGAATTCAGCCTGGAAACCAATCAGCAGCCTGTGGAGCCGCTGTAAAAGGAGAGTTATGTAAACAGCCCCTGTCAGCAATCCGGCTGCTGTAATTTGGACCCGCTGAACTTCCCTGACACTTGCCATAGGCAGTCCCACATAGACCTAAACAAGATTGGGATACGTCTTTGCAGCCAACATCCACATTTCTTAAAACTAAAAACAATAGTTGCCAAGGGGGATAGAAAGCAAAATGTAATCATTGGGGAGGGGGGGCATTCTAGTAGTCGTGAAGCTACAAATTACATTAGGAAAAAATCACCAATCAATATCAGATCTATGCCAAAATAATAAAGAAAGGCCTAAATACCTGAAGGTATACCTGCCAATGAAAATAATAGGTCCCAGTGCCCCTCTCCTTGAACAGGCAGGGAGCAATAGGGAAAGCAGAACATTCTCCATCCTTTCCTGCCACAGTCCTAATAATTACTAGCATGTCAGACCCAGCAGCAGCTATTCTACACTTTCCCAAAGAGAAGTGGGAGGACCTTCCAGCCTGGTCCTACTTCTCCATCTTTATATGGTGGTGAAAGGATTCCTGTCCCCAAACTATGAGGCTTGTGTGTTTCATTCATTCTCTACCCCTTCCCACCTGTATTGATCGGCCAGAGTAGTACTGGAACTGTACCTGGCCTGAGTAAATGGCCATTCTTAATTCACCCTGCTTGAGTACAAGCACACCCACATATGCATCTGCTTCTGCTCATCTCTGAATCGGTCACTTGACTGAGAGAGGACCGCGTGGATACCAGGCAAACGCAGCTTCAGAGACGAAGAAGTGCTCAGGGCAAAATAATCTGTCAGATGATTGTCTCCGAGTCTCGGGCTGCTCCATCTTTAAACAGGCCCTGCCCAGCTCCCGTTGCTGTGTGCTAGTTCTGTCAGAGCCACTTAGCCAGGGATCTTGTTCAGTCTAGCTGGATGCAGGCTCCTGGCAAATGCTGACGAGAGACTCAAGAATGTGTAGGGCTCCCTCTGCAGTAGATGCTTAAGGAATGGACGGAGAGGATTTTGTTGATGTTAGAAGAAGAACGTCAGAAGCTGTCACCTTTTGTTTGCAAAACCCAAGTAGGACTCTTAATGATAGCACCTTTGGGAGGCCATCCATTTACAGAGTCACCATGCCAAAAGAAAAAACATTGCAACAATAACAGCAGAAACAGACATGCTTCATAGACCTTTCTTTCTTTCTTTCTTTCTTTCTTTCTTTCTTTCTTTCTTTCTTTCTTTCTTTCTTTCTTTCTTTCTTTCTTTCTTTCTTTCTTTCTTCCTTCCTCCCTCCCTTCCTTCCTTCCTCCCCCCCTCTCTCTCACACGCACAAATAAATTCATGCATGCACACACATAACCATCAGCGGATGTCTCTTGCTTTATCTCTCTCTCCTTTGATCCTGACAGATTTTAAGCAGCTCTAGCTTCTAGTCCTAATTACTATATGGCTAAATGTGAGATTACTTTTTAGTCATCTGAGTTTCAAAACTTGATCCCATAACCATGGACACCAGGCATTGTCTCTTTCAATGGAACCTTTTTCAGTTAGCTTCCTGGTGTCCTCCCTGTGGTCTCTCTCTCCAGACGTTCACAAAAGTCCCGATAATCTGTCTGGTGCAATCACAGTAATATTGAACTCTTAAGCCCCAGTGTTGACAAAAAACAGGAAATCCATATTCTCAAATTTGTTACCCAGTTAGAAAAGGATTGTTTCAATCCCAAGGTCCTTTAACACAGCTAAAACAGATTGGTAGTCTCATATCAATACATTACTTTTGAACCATTAAATTAAGCAATTTGTTACCATTAAAAATAAGAACATTTTATGAAATTAATTTGTTGATCAATTCATTGAATTTTACCATTTTAACATGTAGTTTAAATTAACAAAATGTCCAGTGACAGAGTATTATTATTACTGCAAATGTTCTCAAAAAACAGCAATGTTATTTAAGTTTTAAAATCATGACTTTCACAAACATTGATGAACATTTTAGCCAGTTGAGGTAACAAATTTGTTTTTAAAGCTCACCGAACACGTAGATCTGATTTATATTTGCTACAGTAAGACTTCAAGCAATGATTATATGTAGCAACTCACATAACATGACAGTTCCATATTGATAGAAGGTTGGAATAGATGACCTTCGGGATTCCATTCAGTTCTACTATTCTACAGCTCTGCTACTGTCATTGATGAAAAACAGGTCACCACTACTCATTACAGCAATATATTAATACTGTATTGATATGAACAGTATGGTCATGAATGCAATAGATATACCCTACATATACCCATATATAATAAATACACATTATATATAAACATAATGTCCACATTGACTATTCAGAATCAACAAAGGTCTAACTGCTTCTTTAATTAACAGCTTTCTCTTGGTACATTACAAACACAATGATGCCTAGTTCTTTCCACCCATCTCTTCATTTTATTTTTCGCTGTGCATTCTTGTAACTGCCTTCTGAACCAATCCCAAGTTAGTCAGTTCCTGGTCCCCTGCAAGGGAGAAGTTTGCTTCAGGAATTACTCCTTTGCAGCCAATTCCTCAGCTATCCCACCCCTTCTATGCTTGATATTGTAATCATAGAATAAGGAAAAGGCAGAGACAAATTGATCTGGCTGGGGTGGGGTGGGGGGCAGGAGACTATTAAGGGCAGGGAGCTTATCCCCTTGTAGGGAAGGCCCTTGAAGGAATGCTGACTTTGGCAGGAAGAAGCAAATAGAAAGAGGAAGGTGCAGCTTAAAAAGTATTTGGGAAGGAGAATTGAAGAGACTGAAGCCCTGAGTAACCTTAGTAAAACCTTAGCTATGTAAATAAATAAATAATGCTTTCCCAGTCTTCATAGGGTGGACTGGTCCTTCGTACGTGCTTTGGCTCAAAATAATTGGCACTTATCAAATCTGGAAATAGATGTAAGGGCCATATAGAATGCGCTGGCACATCAAAGGCGGGGCCCCAGCTTGCCATAAAAGGAAGGGATAGGATGAGGACCATTTTAGGACTGTCATGGGCCTGTGTATGAAGAACTAATTGTGTCTCTTCAAGAGGAGAAATTTTCTCTTCTCTCTCCCTTCCTCCCTCTCTCTGTCTCATCTATAAATTTGAACCAATGGAGCCTAATCCTGGGGCTTTACCTTGTGTTTTTTTCTATAAGTGGGAGCTGATCCTTCTTGCTGCAGAGGTCTTTCAGAGTTGCACAGTAGCGAAAGCACTGAGGATGGGGTGGAGGTGGTCCTTCGGCTCTGTCACCTTCAGGGGCCCATCTTCTGGATGTGAGTGAACTATGCCATTGCTATCCATGGTGGCCACTCTAAACCCCCATAGGCCCCTTTGTGCCCCCTTCTGGGTAGATACATTGAGAAGTCCAATGTGCTCCTTCAAAGGCAAATCAGGTCAGAAAAGTTGGATGAGGGATCCTGGGAGTTGTAATTCAAACAAATTAAGCAATTAATTATGCTCTAGCAGTCTGGAGCCTATAGAGATCTCATCTCATCTTTAACTTTAATAAGACAGTTGTAGGTAAGCCATGCCCTTTCAGCCTCAGCTTCACAACCATCATAGGAGAGATAATGGCTAGGGATGCCAGATTACTTGGTTAGATGAGTTTTGCCCAGACTTTATAGATACCATCTTGTGTGCAATTAGACCATCAGCTGGCTGGCCAGGAGTCGTACATCTGTCTGTCCATTCTTCCTTCCTTTCCCCCCTAAATTTGTGCTTATGGAACCAGTAAAGCAGAACATCCCATATATCCTGTTTAGGCTGATTATTTAGGAAGAATCAAGCCCTCCTGCATGATTAGCTGACAAGTGAAGCCATTCACGTTTTGAAAGGATTTTACAGAGATTGTATAAACTAAAGTATTAGGATAAATGTTGTAATTAGGGAATGCTTGGTCCCTAGATAGTTGGGAAACTATTGGAATCTGTTTACGGAGCTGCCTCCAAACAGTGCATAGAAAGCAGATGAAGCCTCAACAGTGAATACTTGTTGAGAGATTACAGAACCTATAGCCTGAAACACGGGTTATTTCAAGCTCTGATTTTATGCAGCTTGCTGTGTTCTTGCTTCAAGAGGGTGTTGACCGAATGATCCTTAGAGACCCTTCCAGTCCTAACATTATGCCTGCATAAGTGTGCCAAGGCCTTACACCTAGGCAGCTAGCATGGCACAGTTGATTGTGTTGTTTGCATTACAGTTACCACAGTGATCACCCAGTTACCAATCAACAGTTCTTTATAGGATTGCACAACCAATTGTGTGGTTCACATGGGGACAGTTGTGTGACACACCTTCAGATGTGTTATGTGGATATTACGTATATCCTGCCAAATTTTCCCTACCAGCTGCATAGCTCTGATTTATTCAGGTGTAGCTGTGCAGCAGAATTTCGTCCCACATGCCTGCAATTCTACTGTTTCTACTTCCAGAAACAAGTTCCACTTGCTTTTCTATAAACTTGTGGGAGCTAAGTTAGGCGCTTCCCAGAAGCAGGGCTATAACTAGGATGGGGAAACTGGGACTTTGCCCTAGCCAAGAAAAATGGAAGGTTTACCTCCTTCTCTGGTATGGTGACTTTAACCCTTACCAGATTTGGGGGATTGACCTGGCAGCCTGGTCTACTGCCACAGGGAAAACAAATACCATAGATTGATGGAGTGGGTTTTTCCAGCTTTGGGTCGGGCACGGGGAGTTGGGAAAGCAAAGCAAAGCTGGCCAATATCCCAGCCCTCCCTGAGGCAGCAAAGAGTACTTGTAATTGTACTTGTACAATCTTAAACCAGTCCAGAGGAGGGGGACCAAGATGATTGAGGGTCTGGAAGAAATGTCTTACGAGGAGTAGCTTAGGGAGCTAGGAATGTTTAGCCTTACAAAAAGAATACTGAGAGGGGATATTGATAGCTATGTTTAAATATTTGAAAGGATGTCACATTGAAGAAGGGACTGGTTTGTTTTCCATGGCTTCAGAGACTAGGACCCGGAGCAATGGTCTCAAACTACAGGAAAAGAGATTCCATTTAAACATTAGGAAGAATTTCATGACAATTAGAGCTGTCCAGCAGTGGAATATGCTGCCACGGAGAGTGGTGGAGTCTCCTTCTTTGGAGGTTTTCAAGCAGAGGCTGGATGGCCATCTGTTGGAAATACTGTGATGGGGGTTCCTGCGTGGCAGGGGGTTGGACTAGTTGGCCCTTGAGGTCTCTTCCAACTCTATGATTCTATGATTTCTATGATTACTCGGGCGCAGGTGCCTGTGCCTCTGGCCTGGAGGGAGTAGAGGAGGAGGTAGTGTCAGTTTCTGGATGGATAAGTAGTTTACTTGAATCACAGGTAGAGCAGACTTCCCCCATCAGCAGGCATGTCCACTCAGTCCTCAGTGAAACAGATATTGCAGGAGAGTCCAGGAAGTCATCTTATTAATATATACTGTATGTTCTCTCTTCCCTCCCACCCATCTCTCATTTACTCACATGCACACTTCCTTTTGAATATATTTCTTTTTGTCAGCTCTGACAGTGCTGCTTAGCACCTGTGGAGAAAGGAGGGGGGGTGGATGCTGGCAAGACATCCAGAGCTTCTTGTGTTATTTTCACATCATGAATCACAAAACTGATTTGGGGTTCATTTTATGCTGCTTATGCCAGGTGCCAAAATGGGTAGTTACGGCACAAAGAAGAGTTGCTGTATATTTTCATTGATTTATTTATGAGATGTCTGTTCTGAAAGCCACTACTCTGGGTGGTTTACACAAGAAACATGAACATATAAAATATTAATCCCACCAACTCCTACCCCACAATAAATAGAGTCAAAATATCACCAAATTAAAAAAAAAAGCAAACTGTATGATGACATGTAAAATAGCATATAAATTGCAGCTCCCAAATAAATCTCAGGAGAGTATGTTGCTGGAGGCCTGTCTATACTGTACAGCTCTTTCTCTGCCAGTTTCCTAAAGGTTTGGAGGGAAGAGGCTGGTTCATGTATTTCTGTTTCACAGGACTGGAGCCACCAGTTAAAAGGGAAATATTAGATATTTCTCCTCATTCTTCTCATTATTATTGTTGCTGCTGCTATAACAGCTGTGGATCTTAAATTTATTTAAGAAGGTTTGGTATACTCATAAAGAATTTACATCTTTTTCAAATTCTACTCCATTTGTCTTAGTAATGTTCTTTGAATTGCCTACTCAGATGTGTGTCCTAGTAAATTAAATGATCTTATCATTGTCAGTAAATTTGCATAAGGGGTTTATATATCTGTACTTATTAAGCATCGGAGAGTGGTAGAGTTATTTATTTGGACTGCAGCTCCCAGGACTCCAGGCCGTGACTCTAATGCCTGAATGATTCTAAACGGTGTAAACAAAAGAGTACTTTCACTTCCTACTACAATATAGCCCATATCATTGAAACAAAAGAGCATCTGATGGAAATGGAAGTTCAGGAAGGAGGTGCCACATTAGATTGGAGTGCATTTTTATACTCGCCTTATTCAATCTCTGTCTCGCTCTTTCCCTCTCCTCTGTGTGTGGGGGGAGGGAGGGAGGGAGGGAAGAGTCAAATGCAGCAAAAAGGTACTGTAGGCACTATCATTTGTAGGGAACTCCTTTGGTATACCTATGGATCTATGGCACAGTTGCCATTAATAAAAAAAATGATGATAAAAAACCAGCTGCTATCTCATGCAAATATCACCACGAGACCATAGGTGTGGCATTCTTTCTTGATTTCCAGGCACCAGGAATGTATGCGGCTGCTTTACAAGGCTCCTCGTTTCCCATTTTATTTTAAAAGCAACTCTTCTGGGTAGATTGGTTGGGGGAGCATCCCACTCTCCCCACCTATCTTGTTAGGTTTTGGCAGCAGATCCAATTATGCACAGAAGTACACACCTGGTTTATCTCTGAGGCCACACAAGATGAAATTCTGTGATATTAATCCCATCCATGATATTATCCCTCCAGAAAGAAATTGGGCTGCACCTTAGAATAATGGTCTGTCTAAAACTGTCATCATACAATTTGCAGCAGGATATAAAAAGGAAATAAAAAACATCAAAATGAAATTGCAGGTCCATTTTGGTGTTCCAAACAAATCAAGTTCCTTGTCCAAAGAAAGCAAAGTTCACAAGTTTGCTCACAAGTCCTAGCAAAATTTTGGATGTAAGGGGGAGAGCAGAAATAAGCAGGATTCATTACACCGTATATTTCTGAGCTACAGCTTCACTGCCCTAAGTACAATAACTCTTCCCTCTATACATGATCTGAAATGTGGAAGAGTTGTTCCCTAAACCATGGCCTTAATCTGCCATTTGTGTCCCTAGATTAGACCACAGAGGTTATGTTGTCACGGCTACCCAAAACCTCACCTCCACAGAAGGGAGTTGGGTTAAGAGTCAGCCATTTCCATGGGTCACCAGACCTGCTTCACTTCCTGGGCACATTCTGCTAGAAGCAGAATAACTTGGGGCGCTTTTACACAACCCCTAAAATCCGAGGCAAAGGGCTCCCAGATGTAGAGCTTAAAATTGTTTTCCCACCAGCTCCGGACTTTAAAAAAATTAAGTATGACCATGCCCACCTCAGCGCATCCCAGTGCATTTTCCAAGTACCTACTCTCCGAAGGTGAAAAATTTCTGATGCGGATTGCAAAGCAGTGAGTGCCGGGCTCTCCTCGCCTTCTGTTTCTTTGTTTTTGCCCCCCGCCCCTTTAAGAAACTGGAATGCTTCCCGGGACAGCTCCCAATGGCAGAGCAAGCCTGCATTCTTTTCTCCCTCTTTTTTCCCTCCCCTCACGCAGACAGGAGCAAGGGAGTGCGGAGGGGTGGGAACACAGCAAGAGGAGCAAACCCCCAAGGTCTCTGGTCCGAATTTGAGATGCCAGCGCCCTTGGTAGCCTCACTGAATGTAAAGGAGCAAGTATCCATTTTGCCATAGTTCCTGAAGGTGGTGGAGATGCTTGGCTACACATACACACAATCCTTTGTGATGGAGAGCCTGACACCTTCCTCCCCTATTTCTTTCAGCTGCTCAAGGAGAAACTGTTAGACCTCCTTGGCCAGGAGGAGGAGGAAGGAAGCCACGACGAGAATGTGGTGAGTAGGGGTGAGGTCTTCTTTTGCCAGGATTGTAAGGTCTGAAAAGAGGAAGAGCAGAAGCCGCTGCAAGACAAGGTGGTTTGCTTTTCAAAGGGTGAAGGCATGGCTTTGTCTTTCTATCTTTCTGAAGTATAGTAGATGCACAAGAGCTCTTTGCAAACCACCCCCACCCCAGTGATGAAGGAATGGCCGTCTGCACATGTATTCTCCCCTTTTAATTTCAATTTAACAGTGGTACCTTGTATAAAGGAATTAATTCGTTCCAAATGAAATTCTGTTAAGCCAATTTTCCTTTATACAAATTTCCCATATGAATGCATTGAAAACGGAGTAATCCCTAATCACAACCATTTTTATGTTGTACAGATTTGCCCCATAGGCGATTCTATTAAACAAATTTTCCCTATATCCGGAATATTTTATGTTGTACATATTTTATGTTATACAAACCGTTTGTTATACAAGGGTCCACTGTATTTTAATTTGCACCAACCAAGTCAGATTCCTGGTGTAGTGTAAATGCTCAAGAGTCCAAGCCTTAAATGAAACAAGTCCCGAGTTGCAGTGCAACGTATTCCCCCATGGAGGTCCCTTGCGGTTCAGATGGGAAAAGTGGGGCAACGTAAAATGTATTTTTAATAAAATGGAAGGACTCCTGCTGGTCTGCCTGAGAGCAGGGCTATCTGACCTTGAGGCCCAGCAGCGTTGTGATAGATGTAGTCTATGCAGTTGGTTTTCAGAAACGCAAGAGATGTTTGTCCTGTACATCTTTGAGACAGCTTTTCCTGTTTACTGCAACTGCCTAATGCTCCAGATGTCCTAAGGAGGCTTAGAAGTAAAAAGAACGCTCATTAAAATTAAATCCAGATCTAGAGGGGAGAAAGAGTTCAACAGGTGATCTCTTATGAAATTGTTTCCGCTCCCAAAAATGCTCAGTTTTTTTCCAAGCCATCCCAATCAACAGATCGCAAACAGGAAGCTTTTCTGACCTGCTAGAATAAAAATAATGATAGTACAATAATATCCTTTTGAGGACTTAAAAGCAGGTTTTAACGCTGAAATATTCTTTCTCTTTTATATGCATTTAATCCTTCCCAGACTGGATGATTATTTTTGAGTGAATTATAATGCATTCAAAAACATCTGTAAAAAGCTGTGGCACTGGGCCTGGTTTGCATTGTGTTTCAATCTTAAGCTGATAATTGAAGAAGCCCTTTGCTGATTAGCTGAGTCAGATACCCACCTATTTAAGTTACAGGTTGGCAGAACATAAATCTGGATATACTGATAGTCACCTGCATGATTTGCTCTGAGATGGGCAAGGATTTCATAGCAGCAGTAGCTGTTTAACAGAACAGCTCCTCCCAGGTGTAAAGTTGAAATAGATTTGTGTGTGAAGAACTGTAAGCTAGGTTCATTTTGGGTACTGAAAACAATTTTTAGCCTCAGAATTCCTTGAGTTCAAGCATATGCCCTTTTACAAGTTTCAAGTTGCTGAGATATTGGGCTTTTCAGTAAAAACAAAGAAGTATTTCCTGTGAGCCTCATGGCAGTCCCGCTCTGGGTTAGATTATCATTTCATATCTCTAAAAGATGCAGGCTCTGGTTGACACAAACTGATGCCACCATAAAATAGGACTCTGTTGGCTTAGAACTTAACTATATTTGCTACAAAGCACAGCCCGGCGTTCTAAGGCACAGATGGACGGTTTCCTATTGGCAAGAGAGAACATATTTGTTATTCAAATCTGTTACGAGTGAAGAGAACTTTGTGTTTGTGATCTTTTGATGGGATTTGTTAAACTATTTGCTGTCGTGTTTGCACTGGGGGAGGAACAAGGTAAGGCAGAAATTGGCAAAAAAGGGGGGGAGGAAAAACTGGTCCTTATGAGGCAAGGAGAAAAAAGTTGCATCCATCACACTGTCTCAGAGGGAAACAGAGCTTTTAACCACAGACATATAAAGATCGATTAGGCCAGCTTTTCCAAACCTGGTGTCTTGGGAATGTATTAGATAGGCCCTCCCATCTTTCCCCTGCCAGCTTGAGTTCTGAATTTATCCTTCTAGTGCCAAACTGGAACCTCAAGGTTTTGAAAATCACATGGTAACATGCAAGCATGTTGAGGTGTTTAGGTTTAACAGGGAAGCTGAGCCTATATCCCTCCCTCCCGCCCTCCCTCCCTCACACACACACACACACACACACACACACACCAGGGTGGGGAGGGCATTTTTATTTTGCTAGTCTTTCTAGTTCTAGATGCTTGGTAGCTCATGCAAATTGATTATTTTCTCCCCACAGGCAGCGATTTCAGTAATAACTAGCTATCTTTCCCAGCCCATAGTTGCGGGAGGTGTTGCGCTCTAGACATTGTAGAACTACCAGTTCACACTGCCTCTCACTATTAGTTAGCTAGGATGGGTGGGTTTTGCCATCCAGCGGGATCTGGCGCAAAGGAGTCTGTTGAATGGCCTTGGGAGGCATGCCCATGTTTTTATCCCCATGTTAATCTCAGAGGGAGAACTGAGATTAACAGACGAATGGTTCTTCTCCGTGGCCTTTGTGAATCACACTGATGGTTGATATGTACATGTGCAGAGCCTCTTCGGTGATCCACACATGTGTGGAGCCTGCTTGGAATGTTCCAAAGCTTCCGCTTAGATAAACTGAGATATTAGCATAGCCCTTCCTGCCACACTATATATGCCTTGGTTCTTTTTTACCATTGCTTTGCACGCCTCGTTGTTACTCCTCCAAGCTTCTCTGTGAGTTTTTCCCCAGTTTTCTTCCCCTAAAAGAGAGAGAGAGAGACTTTAGCAAATCTGTTTCTTAAGAAAATTGTTCATGGCCTCAAGGGCTCTGTTCCAATGTTGTGTTTCTTGTGCCAACAACATCCCATTATCAGACGGCCGCTCCAAGTGTCTATTCTGCTTAGGAGAAGCCCAGCAAACATCTTGCCCTCACTGTAATGCCCTTAAACGCGGAATTTTCTATTCCTGTGTGTCTTGCTTAAGTCCCCATCTCTGGGACCAATCTCTCCAGTCTGCCACTACCACTGCCCGGCTTGTCTGTAAATCCACCTCTAAATTGGCAGATATGATTAAAGCACTTTTGGAGGCAGGCAAGCATCATTCAGTAGCCTCTGCTTCCAAAAGTCCCTGAGCAACACCCATATCTACTCCACCATCTACTTCAAAATCAAAGCCTGCTTTGACCCTGGAACCCTTAACTTCAAAGAGAAAGACTTCGCCAGACCTGTCCATTGACCTCCCATGTCCACCTAAGGTTGCCAAGCATAAAGATAAGTCAGCGACCTCTAAACTTTACTCGACTCCGGCCATAATACTGGCCACCGAAATCGTAACACTGTTTGCAGATCCAGAGGACGATCCTCTCCCTCTGCACCAACGCTCTCCTTCAGGGTCACCAGATTGGAACCGGAGGGTTGACTGTATATCACTCTCTCCAACTCAAGCAACCTCGCAGCATTCCATCCACAACATTCATTTGCACGGAGAACCACAGGGATGCATCTTCCACCCACTCACAGTGTTGATCCCCATGGAATGCCTTCAGTACTGCTCCAGAGCCAGTGTCAGATAAAAGCCCCAAGGACGTGCCTTCGTTGTCAAATGGCCATGAACTTTCCTCTACATGTTTCCACCCTTCCTCCTCCATTGCATGGTTGTCCACCTTCAGCAGGACTGATCCAACATGATTCTCATTGCACCCTGGTGGCCATGACAGCCATGGTTCTTGGCTCTGCGACAAATGTTCAATGATCTCTACCATCTCTACCACCTTCCATGCATACCTCACTTCTTAACCAGAGAAAGTGTCCAAATTTTTCACCCTGTCCCTTGTAAATATGTTCGCTGTCCCTTGTAAATATTCTTCTTTGGGCCAGGACACCTTCTACTTCGAAATCTTATCTTCATAAATGGAACAAATTCAAATCATTCACAGCTTTTCTACACCAACCACACATAACTCCATCTCTTTGTACAGTCCTCCCACCACGTCAAGCGAACAGGTCTCTCACTATCTTCCCTCCGGGTCTACTTTGTGGCCATTGTAGCCCACCAGCCCTCCAGTTCTCCAGCTGCTGCCCTCCTCCTCTTCCTCCCCTTCCATGGAACAGGAGCCACTGTTGCACACCCTCCATGTCAGATAGGCCCTGGCATTTTATGTATCTCAAACCTGACCTTTTCAGAAGTCTTGCCATCTTTTTGTCAGTTACCAAGTCCCAAATAAAGGGCTCCAAATTTCTACTCAACACAAATGGACCAAGGCGACTATCCATCTAGCTTAACAACTGGCATGCGTTCCAGTGCCTCCCCTTCTATGGACACATTCTGCTCGTGCCTTGGTGACCTCTACAGCCTTCTTCAGAGGTGTTTCCTTGTGTGAAACCTGCAAAGCAGCCCCCTGGTCTCAGCAGTCCACCTCTGTCATACTTTACCCCTTGGATGTATGGCAAAGGGTGGACACATCCTTTGGTAGAGCAGTGACCTCCTCTGTGTTGCTGTGACACCCAGCTACCAGGCTAGGCAGCTTATCAGTCACCCATCAGTGTGATCCACAGAGGCCACGAAGACAGGTTACCTACCTGTAACAGTGGTTCTTTGAGTGGTCCTCTGTGAAGTCACACTTCCCACTCATCTTCTTCGCCTCTGTCACGCTCTCACTCACAGCAGCAGTTTACTAGAATGGGAGGACACCAAGGCATATCTAGAGTTGGAGCAGGGCCTATGCTAATGTCTCAATTTATCTATGCAGAAGCTTTGGGACATTCCGGAGAGGCTCCACGCAGGTGCATATCACCCCTCAATGTGACTTCACAGAAGACTCCTTGAACAACCACTGTTAGAGGTAGGCAACCTATTGTTGCACAGGCTGTCTAGTAAAAGAAAGCAGGGTTCTCACAGTTGACATCCTCAACCATTTACTCTTTCTCTCCTCTTCTTAGAGCACATGTGAGCCCTTGCCAAATCACTCAGATCCCATCAGCCACACTGTGACAGTCCCCCTGCAGACAACACTTGGGACGCTGGAAGAGATTGCGTGCTGACTGCATCCCCCTTTCGGCACCACGGATGACCAAATGGCAGAAAATTCCTCCCCGGAGGCCAGGGGAACCCTGCTCAGGTTCACCGCACGGGGCAGGGGAAACGACAGAGGAATTCGCTATGCATCCGACTGTTCTCTTTTTCTCTCTTCTTGCCAAAATCCAGCAAGAGACGCCTTGGATTCAGCTGCACCGCCCTCTGCACATAAGGATGGGAAGAGGAGGAGGAGGAGGAGGAGGTGGTGGTGGAGGGCGGGGCAGGGAAGGTCGGGGCTTTCTCCACCAGCAGAAGCTGCATCTCGATTTTTGAACTGTACAGACCCAGTGACCAAGGAACCATCTTTTCATAAAGACTGATGATGGCTGTACAAAAGAAGCCTGCATGCCAGTCCTTTTGATGGCAATACCTCCCTCTTTTTCTTTCTAAGCTGTGTCTCTGTCTACCAGCGGTTACTTCTTCTTTTTTTCCACAACGGAAGAGATGACCATGGCACACCCGATCCCCTCCCCTGGGGAATCAAAAGGAGAGTCTACCCCATTACTTAAGGACACCAGAGGTTGAGTTAGGGAAGGGTGGAGCAGAAGCAGAGGCCCAACTTGAAAGGCCGCCATTTTCCTTTTGTCTTGGGTCTAAATTGCAACAGCTGAGTTTCTCGGAGTTCAGCTGGGGGGGGTCCCTTGTGAAGGGCAGCTTATTGGTAGCTAAGGTGAGCTGGTTCAAGCCCCCTACCTCGCCTCGTTTACTGCCACACGGAGACCACCGCCAACCCATTCTTCTGCATAGGCACCCACAAACACACCAGCCCCACTGGCACGCAGCAGCCACAGCTATTGTCTTTATTCAGATCGGCGTGTCATACAGTGTGTGTGGTCTCAGGACTGGGGACGGGGTGGGGGTGGGGCAGACTGGAATCAATGGACAAGCTGACCTGCGCTGCTTCCTCATACTGAACAGTGCTATTAAAAGTGGTCATGTGGAAGAGGATGGCTTGTGTCATTTCTGCTCATTTCCACCTTGAGAGACCTTTGACCAGAGCTTGTGGGGAGGGACATTTTGTATTCCAGAATTATACACATGTAACCAATGTTATTTGCCTCCCCCTTCCCCCATAGTACTGGCCATTCTGGGGGCAGGCATAGTCAATTCCACCACTCAACCACCAACAATCCTTCTAAGTGCTCTTAACTAGTCCCTATCTTAGAGGACAGAGATTGGGGTGCTGCTGTTTCTGCATCCCTCCTCAATGTAGCCCAACGTACTGAGGTGTGGAATGAAGGATGCCACCCCCCCCACACACACAGCTGGTTGAACCAAGGTCTAGATTATGCCATCTATTTGGCTTTGTGAACTCCTGAGTTCTTGCTTATTATTTCCATTTAGCGAAGTTACAAAGCTGATGTCTCTCAACAAAATGGAGTGTAAATCAGACCATAATTTGAAGAACTGTAGTGAGAAAATAGCACCCAATTTCCAATTTGGGATGAATGGGGATGAGGAATATAGACACTTAAATTCCACTAAGGAAATCACCAAACATGAGCATTCAACACTGGCCTTTGCATTTTTCTTTTAAACAGAGTTTAGAAGAGAATGAGAACTGGTTACTTCTCCTATTAAGCAAAATAGTCTATTGAGATGGTATGTAATTACCGCACAGGGTGTGCTGGCACATCATAAATAAAATGCTCACTTTCCAGCAGATATAGGGGAGCCATTGCAGACAGCAAAGGAGATTCAGTTATTTGCTCTGGATCTGCTTTTAAGGAGGAGGGAAGACTTGGCAATTAGATTTTAGAAAAGCAGAGAAGGTGGGTAAATTATTTTACTTAACAATGGATTTCTCCCTACAAATGACACATGCCTCATACAATCGCAAGGACAATGGTGAAACAGAATAAGAGAAGAACCTTAGGAAATAATTTATGTATTAAGTTTATGTATTTATGTATTAAGTTTGCCTGACCACTTATCAAAATACGTGAATACCTTTAATGTGGACAGTTCAAGTAGGTCCTGTCTAACAAAGAAGAAAACAAAACACTTAAGTGAATAGAACTTTTATATATATTTTAAAGGTTTCACCTGCACTGAAGGATTATTAATTTCCAGGTTTCAAGCCCTCACAAAAAACCTGATCAACAGCTACACATTGGCTTTGAAGTAGTGTCCTGCATTTCTAGAATACTATTAACTCACAACCTTACCTGGGAACTTCTGCGCCTTCTCCCAGATAATCAGGCAGGGCTTTTAACTGGCTGAGATGAACTGCTGTTTTCTCTGTCGTTGCCATTTCTTGCTCCTTTAAATAAATAGGTGTTGTGTCGCAGAGTAATTTATACCAAGGAATAGCTGCACATGTCTTTCCCTTGTGACTAATTAGTGCAGCTTGTTCTGAGATGCTTAGAATTGAGGAAGAGGGCTTCTTTCCATGGCAGAGGAGATTGCTAGTCCCTTGCCTTACTAAAAACTGTATCTAACCCTCAATTCACCTGATAACATTCTGTGAATAGAACACCATGTTTTAAAAAAATCGTTGTAGCCAAGGTAGGTAAGAAAAACTTCCAAAACACAGCCAAACAACCCAAAAAACTCACAACAACTATCAGATCCCAGCTCTGAAAGCCTTT
Organism: Phrynocephalus versicolor; assembly: GCA_023846285.1. Lineage (NCBI taxonomy): Eukaryota > Metazoa > Chordata > Lepidosauria > Squamata > Agamidae > Phrynocephalus > Phrynocephalus versicolor. The sequence goes on along the minus strand of JAHTLZ010000111.1, from coordinate 9,468,282 downwards.
GAGAATACAAAGGTAGGTAACTTTTGGCCCTCCAGAGGTTTGGAATGACAACGTTCACATTTGGCCATGTTTGGTGGGGGCTGAATGGGAGTTATGAGCTAAAACAGCTGGTGGGCCAATAGTTTCTAGCCTCTAGTTAACAGTAATTTTTATACTCATAATATTTGTATATGTGTGCTCTACATCCTGGTCTTGCCAACAAACCTGATGACCAAAGGGACTTGGAACATGATTGGAAAACAGTACTGAAAACACAAAGCGGTGAAGTTCTTTCCAAGCTCTGCTTGTGCAGGAGACAAAAGAGAAGGAAGGAGGAGCCATTAGGATGCAACTGGGCATGCACAATGACAGTTGTGGTGGTGGTGGTGGGGAAACACTTGGCCTCAAAGCCCAGGACTTTTCCCCTGATAGTTTCAGAAAAAGTCATATGTGGGGTTCTCAGAGGCAAATTACTAAAACATAAGACTTATCCTGGCATCTTGTAAGTAAATATCAACAACATGCACTATTATCACGTCTGAGGTATTTTCTAATATGCCACAGAAATTCTCATTGATTAAAGGTTAGCAGACACGTTAATGCAGCTTCCATTTCCTGCCAAAAACATGAGTGTCCCATAACTGCAAAGCCCTATTTGGGTGTTGTACCTGAAAATTATGTAGGTTTAAATTGGCGGCTAGAGATGGGAGAACATAATATGCCCCGCTTGCCACAACACCACCTAGCCCGATGCAAAGGGCTCCTAGATGCAGAGCTTAAAATTGTTTTCCCACCAGCTGTGGACTTTAAAAAAAATAAGTACAACCACGACCACCTAAGCGGGCCCCCGTGCATTTTACAAGTACCTGGTCTCCAAAATTTTCCAATGCGGATTGTAAAGCTGTGGATGCCGGGCTCTCCTTGCCTTCTGTTTGTTTTTGCTGACCCCACCACCCCTTTAACAGACAGGAATCCCTACGGAGCTGCTCCAACAGCAGACGGAGGTGAGCCTGCATTTTTTTCTCCCTTTTTTTCTCCCTCCCCTCACCGCAGACAGGAGCAATGGAGTGCGGAAGGGTGGGAACACAGGAAGCAGAACAAAACCCCACGCTCTCTGGTCCAAATTTAAGTTGCCAGCGGATTTTAGAGGTCATGTAAAAGCTAGCTGTCAACAAGACCTTCACATGATTTAATGTGGATTTATTATATTTAGTACTATATGTTATTGGGAGCATTTTGCTAGGAACCTGTAAGTGTATTCAGCACACAAACTGCCCCCACTGCCCCTATGATCAAGGACCCTTATCAGGCAGGACTCTGTGCACGTCACTTTAACATGCTCGCAGATTCCTTTGCAGATACTTCCATTAAACACACAAAGGTCTCAGATGTACCAGTTGGAGCTGCAGAAGATGGGATTTATCTGCATGCTCTGTTGTCATCACTCATTAATCCTTTCATGGTTTCAGGCACAATACCTGATTAGGGCTTCACTGGCAGCCATTGTACATCATGGCTTGCTGAAATAAAAGCAAAAACTAACATCAAACATTTGTTGTCCCAATACATTTCCTTGGCTAAGACACAAACCTACCCCAATGGAAAAAAAATGCTGATTTACTGGAATAATTTCTGCCCCAGCTACTTTTTGCTGGTGAAAACAGCAAAGCAAAGGCACAGTGCATGGCAAGTGGTTAGAAATTTCTTTACCAGAAGAAAGGTGGCCTGCAATTGACAATAAATAAATAAATACATAATTCTTTACATCACAGAATGCCAGACTTTTCCATCTAGTTCTGCAATGTTTACAACAAATGTGATTCTCGCATACTAAAATTAAACAAAGCATGGTATTAAAACCAGACATGGGAAAGGTTGTCTCTTTGGATTATAATTCCCAGACTCCCCAACCAACATAACCAGAGGCCGTTGTCTGTCGTGGCCAGAATATTCTGAGCCGTAATCCAAAAAGTTAACCTATCCCCATCTCTGGATAAAAACACAGTTGCATTAAAATTGCAAACACACATCAATATGTTCCTTTCAAGTCTAGCACCCTCTCCTTAAAAGCCCTTTCTTTAGCAGTACATTGCCAAAGCATATTTAAACATAAAGGACTTCACAATTAATCCTCTGCAACTGTACTCCCTCCCTCTCAGTAAGTGTGTTCAGTGCAGTCATTCACCCCCCCTTTCTCCGCCTCCCTCTCCCCAAATATGCAGCATCAGCCATGAAACAAAAAATGCCCAGAATCAATTCTTTCACAAAACAACTTACTTGGTCATCTTTTGTGACCTCTCATCACGTAAATGCTGCTGTTCTTATTCACTCAATCCCACAAGAGGGGAGGGGGGGGGGAAAGATGGTTTTGTAAACTTCCCAAGGCATTTTCTCACAACCCATAATACAAAAGAGAGGAAGAAAATGCAAGTGAGATTTGGGGAAATGAGATGAAATATATTTATTTATTTGATTTGATTTATATACCGCAACCATCTAGCAGAAAGCTACTCTAGGCAATTTACAAACATAAGCTAGAAGACTTATTTGCTTCCTCTTACCTTCCTCTGCATTCTCGTTCCACAAGAACTTTCAGGCTTTGTGTATTTGTGTCCACAGTCAAGCACACACAAGAGCTAAGGCATGTGCAAAAATCTAAATTAAAATATAGACGGCAAGAGAAAACACAAGACAAAAGAGGTGCTGTAGGACTTGTTTTAGCTTCAGTAAACAAACTTCTGCTTTGGGAGAAAAGATAAAAGTCCCAAGACAAATTGTGGATCCAATCTAGAGGATATAGTTGCAGCAAATATTTGTCTAAGACCACAATTAATTGAGGGGGGACATATACTGTATTTTGATCTATGAAGGAGGAGGCATGTGGTATCATAGTATGAGTTTGCTTGTGCCACCTACTGATCTGAAATAAAAATTCCTGTAAGACCAATTATTTTCATTCGGAAGTCAAATAAAAGATGGAACAAAGAGATGGACAGAGCATTAGACAAACACCAAGTGTATAACTGGCAGGCTATGTTTGTCTCAACCACACACGTAATATAATTCTGTCAACATGATTGGACAACAAAGCCATTGTCTAAAAGCACCACATATGAAAATTAAGATGATTTAAAATGCACACACAATTGCAGCCGCAAAAAGGGTATCCGTGCTGGCTCTTAGCAGGTTGTTGAACTGTTAAAGTTGCATACACGATGTCTGTGAAGATTCTGGAAGATTCTAGCTTTATGGATGAAAGCAGGTCTGTGATCTGCAGAACTTCCAGCCTAACATGGAATGCAAAGCAAGGCAACAAGGGAAGGTTGTTGCAAGTGTATGGGATGAATCGGTGTTCCACTCACATGCTGGACTACAATAAGAGGAGATGCTGGTAGGGTTGTTGGGCTGAAGGTTTGTAGGGGAAAGTAGGTCCCTGTGATGTGCAGAAATCAGCTAGATCGGCAGATGAACCTTAGGAGTCCTGCCCCACATCTGAGAGAAAGAAGCTGATTTAAGGGATGTAGACCAAACTGTGTGGCACACAACTCTGTCTTCTTACTGCTTGTCTCTGCTTCCTGTAAAAGCCGGTCTTGGTGAGTGTGGAAGAAGTTCTAGGGGCGAAGACCTTAGGGGGGAAAGGGAGGAGCTTGTACTGAACACGAAACCTTAGAGAAATTGAATGGCAACACTGGATAAATGGAAGTAAAGAGGCTGAAGAAGCTGGTGTTAGAACTTTAGGGGGGCGTTCCATAACCAGAGTGATAAATGCGGCAAATAATTTTGGATACAGAGCCCTGGAGACGGACAGATCAGTCTGTTCTTTCATTCTGTACCATATTAGAATTTTTAAAATCCTTTCTGCCCGCCTGAAGACATTGGGGATCTTGTGTAACTCATTAAAAAAAAGAGTGCAAGAAATTCTCCACCCTTGTGAAAAAGATCATTTTGGACCTGCTTGCATAGTTGGCTGTGGGATTATGGGAACTGTATCCGATCACATCAGAAAACAGGCTGGGGGGGATAGTTAACAATATCCCATCACACCAGGTCCCACAATGCTGCACTGTTCCTGCTACTGTCTAAGATGACTGCTTTTCTTGTGGTAATGTTAAGCCTAGCACCATGTTTCTCTTATCTCCTCAATTTCTCATTGCTTTCCTTTCTTTAGGAAAAGGTTCCAGAGAACCCAGCAAAAGGGCTGAGGAATTAAGGGGCAGCTGTGGAGTCCTATTAATCCATTCAGCTCATTTGTGACACTGATCAACGGGATATCATAAACTGAGCTAAGTGCCACTGAGGCTGGATTAATCTCCTACCCCCTTTAAACAACTGGCCCCATCTCCAGTTCCAACACATTCAGTATTACAAGGACATTTTTCTCTTTCTTGAGTCGGCATTTCATTTTGGGAGAAGATAAAGTAACTCTCTGGGGAAAGTTACAAGCCATTTGGAGGAGTCACAGAATTCCTCTTTCAGCCGCAGGAAAGGATGAGGAAGTCAACATTAATTAACTCTTTCCAGATACCAGGTGCTGAGAAACGATCATCTACTGATGAGAGTTGTTGTCCAATTCACCCAGAAGAAGGTCTGTTGAGGAAGTCTGGACTAGGTGGACACATCCTGTAGTTTAAACTGGCATCAAGACAGATGCCTGTAATCTTATTAGCACTGGAAGGCAAATAGCTATTGGTAGAGTTCTCCTCTTTACTATACTACAGTTGTGTTTTGGTTGACAGTTCCTTAGCTAGCCTGGCCATCAAAATCTAGAAGCTTACAATCCAAAAATATCATTTTCCCAAGCTCTGTCTCCTGACCCAAAAGTTGAAAGAGTTTTATCATCCAAGAGTGAAAAAATACACCTACTTAGTGCTAATTAATTTTCCCTGTTGGATATTCACTGCAGGATTCTGGGCACTGCAGACTAAGCATGCAGTGTTTCCTTTTTAAAGCCATTTTAAACTAGCTGTCACCACCTGTTCGTGTCAGCAAATTCCATGTATTAATCAGTGTGGTCCTCCCCTCCTTTGGTCTGGCTTGCACGTTCTATCATTCATGAGCCCAGGGTGACCTTCAGGCGTGATATTATGAGAAAGGAAGAGTACCTTCCTCCTGCACCAAAGAGCAGCACTCCCACATACCCAAGAGCGAGCTATGAGGCTTTCCATAGGGCTGGAAAGGTCAAGCCTGCACAGCTATCTCTGCCTCCCAACAGAGAAAAGAAGCTTCCTAGGAGCTGGAAAGGTAAAGCTAACAGCGCCCCCTTGTGGCCCAAATTGATTTCTTTCGACCTCGATAATTCTTGCATATGCGATCAGGATTCATATAATCCCAACTAGGATTGAGCCACTCCCCTCCTTCAACCTCTGTAGTGCTCTAAGATTGGGCTATTGTTCGAGGTTCATTCAGCCTTCCATCCTTCCAAGGTTGGGTAAAGTGAGCATCTAGCTTGCTACGGGGGCAATGTGTCGCTTGAATAGTTACTTGGAAGCCACCCAGAGAGTGCTTTAAGTACTATGGGGCAATATATAAGCAGCGGACTTTGCCTTTCTGGACTACAGATCCCCAAATTCCTCAGTCAGGATGGCCAGAGTTGTAGCCCAGAAGGTAATTTAACCACTACCATCACCACCACCCTACTGCAGAGTTCCCAAATTTGGTTATCATTGGGTGATCTAAGGGTTTGAACAAAGGTAGAGGGAGGACTGTGACTGCATCATATTATCCCTCCCTACATTGCTTTGGTTCAGCTTTTTATTTTATTTGAGTTCAAATAAAATAAAATATTTTATTTTATTTTATTTTATTTTATTTGAGGAGGGGATTTAATCGAACACACAGGTTCAGCATTCATACTGTCCTCTCTGTGTCTCCCTCATGGCCAAAGATATAATTAGCCCTGCTGGGAAAAGATGAAACACTCCCTTTCTTCCCCTGCTGCTGCTTCGATCAAAAACAGAGCCATCATTCTAATGTTAGGGGCTTTCAAAGAGGCAAATGTATTGTTCTTTTTTCGTAACAACAAAAGCAAAAGCAAATGCATGATGGCGCCTTTTAAAAATAAAATAAAAAGAAAACTCATTCCATTTTGTGGATCAACATTCACTTCTTCAGACACTTCTTGAGTGTTTGAGGAAGAGGATTTTGATTCACAAAAGTCAAACTGAAACAAATCTGGCAGCCTTTAGAGTGCCAAAATACATCGCTCCCCACTTCTCATCTTTCATTTTGCCCACGTGCTACGTGCCATGGATTTAATAATTTTTTCTTAAATGATGGGTGGGAGAATTTCAAATGCTCAATCAAACCAGCATCTCCGCTGGCATCCCTCTTAAGCAGCCAGCCTCTGATCTTTCTTGGGTCCCACAAGGCCGGGGAACGCATCTGCAGAACAGGAGATCACGTGTTTGCCCACTGTGTCCCCTCCTGATTGTTTAACTAAGAGCCCTTTTACACAACCCCTAAAATCCGCTGCAAAACACTTGCAGATCTGGAACATAAAATTGTTTTTCCACCAGCAACGGACTTTAAAAAAAATAAAGTACGCCCATGCCCACTTAGGCACACCCCAGCACACTTTACAAGTAGAGATGGGCACGACTAGGGAAAATGACGTTTTTGAGTTGTCGTGTGTCGGAGGCGGCCCGTGTCGGCTCGTTTCCGTTTTTCGCGAAACTTTGCAAAAAATAGTCGTTTCGTTTTTCATTTTTTCGTCTGTCGTTAAACTGGTTTAGGGGGGTAGCGGGCTCCTGGAGGCACCTCTGTGGGGTGGGTGCCTCCGCTGGCCCGCTATAAAGGGAAGCGGGCTCCTGGAGGCACCCGTGGGTGCCTCCTATCCTCACCCGCTAGGAAGGGAAAGCAGGCTCCTGGAGACCCCTCATGGCATGGGGGTCTCCTCTCCTCACCTGCTGCTGCAAAGGGGCATGCATAGCCATATGGATATGCATACCAGTTGCAGACTAGTGAGACCAGTGCACTGGTGCATGACCGTCTGTCCAGGAGAACCCTGAGTCAAGACTGGGTCACTCGCACCCGCTGTGTCTCACAAAGAAGGGAATCGTACTTGCGTGTAGTGCAATGCAAGTAGATCTGGCTTAGGGGACAGCAGCTTAGCGCAAGGGCTAGGGTTAGGCTAGTTACTGGTGAGGTTAGGGTGGGGTAGTGGGGTGCACCTCTGGGTGCCTCTCTGACCCACTAAGAGGACAGTGTACTGTGGCGTATGGGTAAGGAATCAAGGATTAGGGTTAGGGTTAGGGGGCTAGGGCAGGGTTTAGTGGGCTTTTTGGCACATCCCAGAAGTCTCAGTGGCCAAGTGGCCATGATGGCTCCAAAAATTTGCATGGTCACTCCCACATGGCCACTTGGCCAGCCCATCATTGCGCAGGTGTAAATAAAATAAAATAAAATAAAATCAATGGAGAGAGGACAGGGGAGGAGACATTTTGTTGCAAGAAAAACCCACTGCTACTGTAAAAATTCTGGCAGTTTTATAATAGCAATTAGCAATTTTCGCATGTTTCTGTGGTGCTTGTTGTGTGTTTTTGGACCATGATTTCAAAAAAAATATTGTGGTCGCCGCCCCATTTTTGATCCCCCGCCTGCACCGCATGGCATGGCGACTCGAGTCCGGCTGCCCAGGACAGGAGAGGGGGGGAGGCCGGGGACCCCCCCTCCAGAAACCACCCCTCCGGTAGGTGCCCTGAGCCCTCACTCAGGCAGGCATATTTTCGCCGGCTTTTTGGCCCGGGATGGGGGGGGAGTTTTAAAACTTTTTTTCTGTGCCGCTTCCGCTTTAATTGCGGCGGCCGGCGGTGACTTTGGCGGGATGACGAGGATGCATTGCCCGGCCCGCCCCCAGCGCAGCCCAGGGCCAGGAGGGACAGGAGGAGAGGGGGGGAGGCCGCGGGGACACCCTCAAGAAACCACCCCTCTGGTAGGTGCCCTGAGGCACGGCAGGCATATTTCCGCCTGCTTTTTGGCCGGGAATCGGGTTTTTTTTTCTTTTAAAAACTTTTTTTCTGTGCCGCTTGGCATTGCGGGATCGCCGTGATGCCAGGAACGACCACGACAAATCAGACCCATTTATTCGTTCGTCGGTTTGAGTTCGAGTTCTGGCGGAGTAATTCCCGTTACCGTTTCCGTTGCGTAACGGAAACGAGTAATGGAAATGGGAATTCCGCTAAGTCGTGCCCATCTCTATTTACAAGTACCTGGTCTCTGGAGGTAAAAAAAAATCCGATGCGGATTGTAAAGCTGTGGATGCCGGACTCTCCTCGCCTTCTGTTTGTTTTTGTTGTCCCCGCCGCCCCTTTAACAGACAGGAATCCCTATGGGGCTGCTCTGACGGCAGGCAGAGGTGAGCCTGCATTTTTTTCTCTCCCTTTTTTTCTCCCTCTCCTCACAGCAGACAGAAGCAACAGAGTGCGGAAGGGTGGGAACACAGGAAGAGAAACAAAACCTACATGATATCTGGCTGGGGGGATCTGAATTTAATCTACCAGTGGATCTTAGGGATCGTGTAAAAGGGCTCTCAGTGGTCTTGTAGGAGTCTATGGAGCTGCTAAAATTATTTCAACAGTGCCAGGGGTACTCTTACATAAACTAACGGTAGCTCTATTTCCATCCTTAGTTGTGCTGCCACAGGCTTGCCCCAAGGAGGACCTAAAACAGTGGTGGCATGAACCTTCGGCACTCCAGATGTTTTAGACCACAATTCCGAGAAATCCAAGACTATATTGCCAATGACAAAGGCCTTTGGGATTTGTGGTGCAAAACGCCTGGAGTGCCGAAGGTTTGCCAACACTGACCTAAAATATCCCTGAGGGAACTGTTCTAGAATGCTCCCAGCTGGTCAAGCATAATCTTATTCCATCTATGGACTTCAGCCCCATTCAAAAGTCATGTTACTACTTGCCCTAAGTATTTTAAGTGTAAGGGGTTTGCTGCGCATTAATTGTCCATCTCTGATTGCTTCTACTATGATCACAGACTGTAATTGTTGTTTTGTCATTGCTCATCCTCCATTTTTCCTTTTCAGTTAGGCCCACAAGTACACACCCAGAAAAAGACAGGGGGGATACAAAGAAGCTTTCACAGCTTCCTAAGACATATAACCTACTGACGTTTAAAACAGTGACATAGCGCTGTACAATTTTAAACCACAGTAGGGCTTCCTCTGCAATCAGCTGGGGGTGAGAAACCCCTTTCCACTGTGGGGCTTGCTTGTCTGGCGGGTGGTTGAATAGCAGTAGCCACAGATAGTTGGAAAAACCCCACTGCCACCCCAAGCTCTGCCCTACCCACGTGGCACAAGGGAGTGGAAATGTAGCACTTCTACATCTTCTGTTTAAATGAGAGGAACTGCATTCAAACAGAGGACATTGGTTTCAAGTGTGTTGTTCCTCAATGTCTGTCTCTCTTCGGACAATCCAGATCTATACCATAATGGAGACCAAAGCTGAGGAAAACTCAATAAATGCAACACAGATACGTTTGCTATAGAGTTAGTATACTTCACTGCCTGAGCCTTCAAAATAAGGTAGTGATCTGTCATTTCGCAACCTGTAGAGAAAGATGCTTGCTGTCAGTAAAAAATGTTTTGTCTGCCCTGCCCGATCCTCTGATTTGTTTAAGAGATTGCAAGTACACAGTCTACAAGATATGTCGAAAAGATGAACTGGCCAAGAGCTAGAAGGCGATGTGGTCTGTTCTCCTTTTTGTAAGTTGGATAAAAAATGCTTTTGTTTCCACTTTGAAGGAACCACACAGTCATTCTCCATTTTCGGGCCAAGCCTAACTTTAATTGGGGACCACCATGAGGCATTGGATTTAAAGATCTCAGACCTATCATGGAGGAGGACTTCTGTAAAATCAACGAAATTATCAACTGTCCACATGCTCTAGGTCAGTGGTGGCGAATCTTCAGCACTCCAGTTTTGGACCACAACTCCCAGAATTCCAAGCCTCTGTTGCCAATGATAAAGGACTGTGGGAATTGTAGTCCAAAACATCTGGAGTGCCGAAGTTTCGCCACCACTGCTCTAGGTCTCTATTTGAAGGTCATAATGGGATAGGGGCCAGGCCAAGAATTCAGTAGTGTCTCGCTCTGGGCGTTCACTTAAAGAGAAGTAGTGAAATCATATCTCAAATGAAATGGGAGATGTGTTGAATTACAAACTTGTGTATTAGTAGCTACCAATCCCCAGAATGTCCAGTCTTCAGAACAATTAATATACAATAATGTGTTTCTCTCCATTAGACTTTACCGTTCAGCACATTTTTCAGCTTTCAAAAATTGTCCTGAAATTCTTTACAAATTTGAGTGTTTTAAAAAGCCAAGTTCTGGAAAATCGAAGGGCTGATTTTCCCATTTGGGGGTCTAATTTGGCCCTAAAGCCATTGTCAATTCATGCTGTACAATATTGGCCACTCTGCAAAAACCAATACTTCTACCTCTCTCACCCCCACCTTCAAGTCCAGTGGGGCCCACATTAGGATCAAGAGATGGGTTAGACGAGGAAAACTAATATGTGGGGCTGTACATGCATATGTAATAGTAGCCACTCATCCATTAGGGCAGTGGTGTCCAAACTTCAGTCATCCAGATGTTTTGGACCACAACTCCCATAGTCCTTTGTCATTGGCAATCTAGGCTTCGAATTCTGGGACTTGTGGTCCAAAACATATGGAGGGCCAAAGTTTGGACATCTTTGCATTAGGGCAAATGGCATGCCAGTCCATATCAGGTTCAGGTGACCTCTGATGCCCTCACTATCCATTCCTGTTCTTTTTTTTTTTTTAACAAGAGGCAGATGTATGTGTGATTACACATTCTTCTCTTGGGTTTTTGTGATTGTATGAACACCCACTTTTCTTTGTGGCTCAGCCCACCATTGGCTGCTGTGTCTTCCTTATGCCAGTGGTTGCTATGTTGAAAAGCACACACACACACACACACACACACGGCCAACGCTACCTTTCCAAAACAATCCGGAGTCTCCATACCTACCCCAACTTCTTCTCTGTGGCTGCTCAAAATAAAAAGCATTGGGACAGCTGATTCACAAACTTCCTGCATCCCGTGCCTTCCAGGTAGATTTGACCCTAATCCCCATCACTGTCGGCAAGCAGGGGTGTTGTAGTCCGATACATCTGGGAAATACCCGTTTGGGGAAAGCTAATTTCTAGTGTGCCCCTCAAGGTCGTTTTTCAAAACCTCAAACCAAGACAGCAACACAGTGCCTTTTGTTAAGAGCAACCTGAGCTCACAGTATGAATTACGTGGAATGTTTGAGAATTACATCAAATTCTTCCTTAGGCTGAATTTGTTTTGTTAAATCAATAAATGTTTAGCAAGGGAATAAGAGAGAGGTTTCTGAGAGAATGCACAAAGCGAAACTGCCTTGACTTGCCGTCGTCTTTATTATCTGAGGCTGCCAATTTTTTTTTGTAACAACTAAAGAGACCCACTAAATGAGTGAAACTTGTTAATCCAGCACTTACCTGCCAGTAAGTCCCGTTGATTCTCTGGGTCTACTCATATTGGTATTAACAATGGGATCTAGGTGTTGTATCTTTGTTATCTTAGTACTGTATTGAGCTAGGGTGTGCGTACCATCTTCAAATAAATGTGTAGAAACCAGTGAATCATGCTATATATGTGTGTTTTCAACGCCATCACAGAGTAGAGGCATTTAATTGGGAGAGGGCAGCACACTGACTGATCGCTTATGTAAAGTCTTCCCTTTACAGTGTAGATGTTGCTGTTTGATGTGGGGAAAAAGAAAGAAAACCTCACGAAGAAGAGGGGAGGGAAGATTAGAAACGACCCTTGCCTGATGTCACTGCAGCAAAGCACAGTGGTACCTCCATTTAAGAATGCCTCGGTGAAAGGAAAACTCAGTTTAAGAAAAGAAATTATTGGTAATTGGGATGCCTTGGTTTAAGAAAATTTTTCATTGGAATGCCCCAGTTTAAGGTTTGTTTGTTTTGTTTTTTTGGTAAGTCATTATAAATTCATGTGTGATGTTTGCATGACAAAAAAAATAGGGATGTCTCAGTTTAAGAAAATTTTAAATGGAATGCCCCAGTTTGCCTTTTTTCTGACCCCTCAGAACGAATTGATTGGTTTTCAATGCATTCCTTTGGATAACCCTGTTTCGGTTTAAGAATTTTTCACAATGCAACATGAACAGGAGAATGAATTAATTACTTAAATCAATGTGCTAGGTAATGGACTTGTAATGGACTGAATAACCAGTGTCTTGTGGCTACAGCACCACTTATTCCAGATCCAGGAAACAAGGAGGGCAAAGGCAGAGAGAATGGTCAGAAAAGAGCAAGCTGCCTGCATTGCCCTTTTAAGAAGGGATCAAAGACAACTATGGCCATTTCTCTTTTAAGGACCCTAATTCATTCCCTTCCTGGTGACTGCCTTAGGAAAAGGAAGGAAAAATTGAAACAAATACCCTGACCAAAAGCCTTTCTGCCTCAGTGAGTCTATGATTTGACTTTGACAGTTATGTTTCTCCATTTACAAAAATCCAGAAATGCACAAGGACATGAACAAGGACGAGGCTGGAGGATCTCCAGAAGGCAACAAGCTGGGCAAGCCCCAATACATTCACCTAATATAGGAAGAGAGCAAATTGTGAAGCTTCTGCATATATTCCCATTAGTTCTACTGTTAACACAAATTCGAGTCCATCACTCAGTGGTTCCAGGGCAAGACTGTTTCTGTGGATATGTGTGGACAGTGGACTAGACTTCTCTCTCTGCTGCTCTGCTCGTGCTATTGTTCTTAATGCCATTTGTGGGAAATCATATGCAGGTGAAGACATCTGCTTGGGAATACCCTGAAGCAACTGGTCAGCCGCCGTGTGAGACAGAATGCTGTACTGGATGGGCTGAGGCCTGTTCCAGCAAGGCTGTTCTTATGTTCTTATGACTGTGCCAATGTGCCACTCGGCTGCGTTGATTCCTGCAAAGTCCAATTATGTTTTTTCTTTCTCATGTTCTGTTGCCTGCCGTTGGAATGGATTAATCTTATGTTGTTTGCTTCTGCTTTTTTCAAGTAGTTTTATTGTTCTTTAGGGCTTTTGAAAAAGCATGAATGAGGGAACACAAATGGGAGACTCAAAATCGCTTATCCTTTTCATCTAAACTGAAAGGAGTGGTACATGAGCAATAGAATAAGAAATGCCCCCCCCCCCAATTCTAAATGAAAGAAATACATTTTTTATTTACCACGGACATCCTTTGTGACATCAACAACACATCAAAGAGATGCACTGTGTAGTGTGGCAGTTCAGAAATTAGGATGGGGGTGTCTTCTGTGTTGTCTTCATTTTGCTTAAATGCCCCTTAACCTCATCCACCTTGACCATAATAGCTTCTTATAAAACACCAAGGAATTTCTTTTCTCAAAGCTAGTGACTTGTTCCTCCTCCTCCTCTCAATAAGCCTTTCTAAAGGGACAATAAAGTCTCACTGGAATAAGTCAATGTGGCATGGGATTAAACCACAACCTTCCACTTGCATAGTGAGATAGTTGCTCCAGGCAGCAGATTATGGGACATGTAAACAGAACAGAATTGACAGCCCCCTTGACCATCCTTCTCTGTTGGAAACAGGCTGGCTACATGTGAAAGCATTCAGTGCTCCTGTATCTTCCATAGTCAGGGGGAATGGAGATGTTCAGCAGATACAACTTTTTATGGAGACTCCATCTCCTGCTTCTTCATCTGTGTCAGAAACAATCCAGTGGCGCTTCTGGAGTGGAAGAATCAGCCAAAAGGATGCTGTCATTTCCCGGAGGGGGGTTCACATGCTACAGGGAGATTCCCTCTATGCCCCTTCCTGCATCTGCTGTCTTCCAAACAGTGATTCAAGGCAAAGCTACCGGGCCCTCTTCACCTGTTTATCCTATTGTGTGATATACACAGCCTGCCCTGTGCCTTCTCAATGTAGTAACAATTTCCAGTAACCATGGTTGTGACTCTATCCCACGACCACTAAAAATCATTTCAAACTGCAAGAAAATGCAGCTCCTAAAAATCGTGTCCCCATGGCCAGTGGGCTTTTTTTTTAAAAAAAAATGTGACCATGCCCACTCAGGTAGTGAAAGAACATTGATGCTTAGAATAAGGGTAGACAATGTAGCAGTCTTCAGAAGCTTTGGTCCCTAAGTAGAGATGGGAACAAATAAATGTGCTGCTTCGTGTGAAGCCCTCTGTGCAGCCCAATGGCTACTATTAGTCCCCTCCCCTCCCGGACTGGCTGACCCACTCACATTCAGTTGCACGCTGCCAGGGTCCTCCTTCTCAGGCAGCACTCCAGTTCAGACAGGAGCTCGGGCTGCCTTTCCTTCCCTCCTCCTGCAGCTGACTGCTGAGACGGGGAGGTGGTGTGGTGATTCTTCTGTGCAGGCATTGAATGGTCGGCTGCCAGAGGAGGTGGAGAATGGCACCTCGAACTCCTGCTCAGACTGGAGCAATGCTGGAGGGAAAGGGCCATGGCAGCACATGACAGACTGTTCATGGGCCAGCTAGCCATGCAAGTGCACAGCATGTCTGTTGCTGCGTGGAGAGCATCCTATGAAGTGCCATGAATTAATTCGTACCATCTCTACTGCCCACTTATGGCTTGAGCCCCAACGTCTGGATAACCTCACCTGGATGACTGAGAATCTTCACAAACACCCAGAATCCTGAGCTATCGGAAGAGTGGCAATGCAATAAATCGAACAAGTCATCTTGCAAAGCCTTAAAATTGTGAGCTGCAGGGGGGAAAGAATGTGTGTGTGTGTGTGTGTGTGTGTGTGTGAGCGCATGCGCGTGTGCACATATTTATAATGCAGTGGTGCTTGTAACAATATATATGATGCATAATATGTAAAATGTATTATACTGTACATTGCTTTATTGTGCAAACAACCTTTTGTGTTTATGTAAGGCAGTTTACAAACTGAACAGCAACAACAAATAAATCCTCCTCCTCCTCCCAGCAAGGTAGGCATGTTTGAACACCGATCCCTAAGCAACCACCTTGATTGCCTTCCTGCTTCTTGTGTCTTCTACCAAGCACCTGGGCCTTTGCGATGGATCCTGGGGCTCAATATACTGTTCCCTTGCAAGTGCATCTGATCCAGCAACCAGTAAGTTCTTTTTGGGGAGCGGGGCATTAAGAGGGGGAGAGGCCCACATAAGCCTGGCTGGAGTGTCTGTCAGTAAGAAGAATTCTTTCGATTTGGAAGCTTCTCTTTGCTCCACCTTTCACTGAAAGGAGTAACTTCAGTGGGAACCAGGTGAAGAGCAGCTCAAGGAACATGAAACTCCTGGGATCCAAGAGTCATGTTTATGTCATTGCTAAATTGACTGACAGCCTCACAGTCCCAAGAGAAGTGAAAAGGTAGACACAGACAGAACACCCTGGTGGCAATAGTCCTGGGGACCCATCAGCTGTATCAGTGACCTTATGATAAAGAAAGAACTGGAGTTATTGCAGAATTAATAAAACTGAAAAGAATTGTTCAGGATCATGCCCCAAACCTCCTCCATTTATTGGTACTGTGTGTGTGTGTGTGTGTGTGTGTGTGTGTGTGTGTGTGTGTGTGT
>JAHTLZ010000111.1:9423226-9434341 GCA_023846285.1 Phrynocephalus versicolor | reverse complement strand
TGTATGTATGTATGTATGTATGTATGTATGTATGTATGTATGTATGTATGTATGTATGTATGTATGTATGTATGTATATGATCATAAAAGTTTAATCAATCAATAGCTGTGCGATTTAACAGTATATTTTGTCTATTGCATACATTTTCTCTCTGATCCCCCCTTTGTACTTTCACTAAAGCATGCTGGGAAAATGCAGAGGGAATAAACTGGAGGTCAGGGTCCCCCCCAATCCCTCTTGCAGATCCATGTGATGTGAGTTGCTGAAACCTTCAGAAGCCAGTTGTCTATCAACAACAGCAGATACTGTAAATCAGTGGCTCTCAACCTGTGGGTCCCCAGATGTTCCTGGACTGCAACTCCTAGAAACCTCCTCTAGCACAGCAAGTGGTGGAGGCTTCTGGGAGTTGCAGTCCAGGAACATCTGGGGACCCAGAGGTTGGGAACCACTGCATGGACAAAGATTTAATACCTGCTTAGTCCAGTTTTTAAAATCAGGCAAAACCAAACCAAACAACAACAGAAAATACTCGCAAGAGTTAGTGGGGAAATGCCTGGCCTGTTTTGTAGATGGATCACACCTTCATGATCTTAGTGAATGTGAATGGACAGAGGTGGAGTAGCGTCCTTCAGTAGAATCATCATCGGCTGTGGGTTCTATCACTACACAAACAGAACATTCCATAATGGGATATTTCTGCTGTACTTGATGCCACAATTTGTATTGTGGACTCAGGAGAGGTGAGAAATTTATTACGGACTCATGATGGAAGAGACTAGCACCAACACCCTGCTCACCCTTGCTTTAATCAATCAACTGATGCAGGCCAAAAAGTAATCAGCAATTATCACTGTTAACGGTTTCCTGAAATATTAATTTGGTTGGAGACGGATTCTGTATGTAAGTTTGGTCTCCTTGGAAGCAAATCCTATGGATTCCAAGGGACATGCCTATAATTAAGCTGTTCCATCACACCATTGCAACACCTAGCCATCTATAACAGAGGATGGCATGACATCATGTTGTGACATCATTGCACAAGTACAAATGGAACTCATTTTATACCTCTCGTGAGAATGATTTGAGAGATGGGCATTTACCCCTAGTACGTACTTCGTCCGAGAACATTTAGTTAGCAACAGGAGTGTTATTCATCCCTGAACACAGGAAGCCATTCCCTTCCATCCCTGTCTCACAATCATGTTGTAAATTCCAGAAATGATTGAGGCCAGCAAAGATATAAAACTGGCAGACTGACTCATGGGCCTATTTCTGTCAGCAGCAAAAGGAAGTTGGCAGAGGGAGTGCCTTAGTGCCGTTCTCTGAATCATATGATAGGCACTGAGGATAGTTGGGATTGGGACCTATCCTGTCGTATTGGAGAATAAGCGTCTGGGATAGTGAGGTGAAATGGTGTTTCTTGATAATTTAATTAGCACCTGGAAATCGTTGCTCTCATCCTTGATGCTTTAGCAGGGATGTCACTGCCTCAGTCAAACCTTGTGCTTGGCTCTCTGTGAAATACAAAAATCTATACACAGTGGGCTTAGAATTATATGGAAATGATAAAGGGGCCTTGAGCCCATGACATGGACTGGTCTTTTTGGTGACATAACATTGATAACATGGTAGTCACTACAGTGTTGCTGCTTTTCACCCTAGTGAGAGAATACAAGAATCTGTAGGCCAGATGTGGAGTCTTTGGTCCTTCTTAGGGGCTTTCAGCTGTAAGTCCCACAAACTGCTACCACTGACCATGTTCTCTTAAGGTCTACAATTGTAGACCAAACTAGTGGGAAGCCAGAGGATCCCAGCTATACACATACCTTCTTTCATATGCTTGCTATCTACCCACCCAGGCTTTCCCCCAGCACATAGAAAGAAAGATTTCATCTTTTTCCCATTTGTGCTTCTTTGACTACTGTCTGGAAGTTGAGTCATGGCAACTGGACTTATTTTTCTTGAGAGATAGAAATGTGTCACTGCTCATCCAAACAGCTTCATCCGATTGTTTGGAGGAACAGCAAAACGTTTCCATCTCTCAAGACAAATAAGCCCAGTTGCCATCCCTCAACTTCCAGATAAACTCACCTGGATGACTGAGAATATTCACAGACATTTTGACTACTGTCCTTTTTGCCATTGTTAGTAGGGGTAGCAGCAGCAGAACGGCTGGATGGCTCAGTGGTTTAGGTGTGTGGTTGATAATTCGATTCCCCACTATGTCTCCTTGACAGCTACTGTACTTGATGATCTCTGGGGTCCCTGTGTTCTAAGATTATTATTATTTAACTTACAGTATTTCAATAACCAGGTCTGGGTGGCAGGGATTTTATGTTCTCCCAGTGCCTCTCAGTGTTGCATCATTTGATAGTATTGTAGGTAAATAAAATGCTGACTTTAATAAGACAACATTCAAGATTACTTCCGGGCACATAAGGTACTATTTCTGCTGCGCAGAACTGCAACTAATTTTTCATTCTGCATTGGTGGGGAAGTGATATAGAAGATGTTCATTCTAGTTGTTCTGCCATGTTCTACCCACACTGATGAATGGGAGATACATGTGTGGGTGGAATAAAGGAAATACAACTCCTGTTCCCTTTTCAAAGAAAATGCAGTGGTCTGTCAGTTGGAGTGCTCTTTTATTACGGTGGACCCAAGCACACTGGAAACAGCCCATTTCCTGGAGCAGACTATGGGGGGGAAAAATCACCACAAGCGTTGTCCCTTCTTTGCAAAATTTGGAATCATTTGTTTGTTCGTTTGCTTGTTTTTAATCCAGCTTTCTCTCCTAGTGAGGATGCGAGCATACAAAAAATTTTAAAGTAACAATTAATGAAAACAAATTGGTTATGATTGATAACTATGATACATAGAATATTATTTTAAAACTACAAATTTTAAAATTCTAATTTTTTAAAAAAATTCTCCCAGTATCAATTGCTTCCTTGCTACCCCCAAAGAGGTACATTTTCAGTTGCCAGCATAAAAGAAAGGAGAGATGGGGCCAACTACACCTCCCATAATATAGGAGCAGCCACAGAAAAAGCCCTCTCTTGCGCCCTCGCCTGACTTGCTTGTGGGAGTGGTGGGATTCAGAGAAAGCACTCCCCATGGTGTCCAGCATTGCTGCTTGATAACCTGAGGATGGCTAATAAGGAAGCACCAACCATCTTACTAAAAGAAGCTGAATGGACTAATGTGGTCTGAGAAAGAAACGAGAGCACCGATGTACAACCAGAGTGCTTGTGATCTCCTCTAGGAAATCCACAAGCTTGTCAGGAGTTGGATTTGTTGGCAATTTGACCCAATAACTTTAGGACAATGGGTTTTTCTGTTGATTTTTGAGACCATGCTGGCACAGAAGCATGTGAGCATGGCACCACAGCTAAAGCACAGACCAGTTTAGGAGTCCTTTCCTTGAAGTTAAAATGTCTGCCCAAACCAGGCAAATGCTACAACATTTCCCTTTGGAGAAGTGGGCATTTGACAAGGCTCCGGCTGTGTTCCACAGAGCCCCTCTCCCTTTCCACTGAAGGGGACATTCACAAGAAGCAAGAACAACAGTTGTCAAATGGTGTTCTTAATATGATTGATGCACTACTAGGCAGAAGTCTTTGGTGCATGGGGGAAAGAAGGGGGCAGTTGAAAGAGATACTACTTCAGGGACTGCTGGAAAGTCAGCTACAGGGAATAGGAATAGGCTAACAAAAAGACGGAGGTAATATTAAAAAAGGAAAATAGCCAAAGTCATACATCACCAAAAAGTTATACATCACCACAGCCCTCATGATGACACATCCAACCATTCTGCAAAACAAACTGGTCAGCTCATATTTTCAAGGTGATGCTGACCAAAATATTCTGCTGAAAACTGTGTTTTGTTGTTGTTTTGCAGCATGAAAAAAAAACCTCAGAGAAATATGGGAAATGACAAGGAAAACTCTCCCAACAAGCTGTTCATTGTTTGCATAGCCAGAAATAATCTGAAAACACCCAGCTGGTGAAACATGGCAGAGCTGAGCAAAATAACATTAAAGTGGTATCTGCCAAAAGATGGTTCTTAAACACAACCTGGAATCAACCAAAGGCATTCCTGGAAAATAGGATGGCTGTCCTTGGGATGAAGCGAACAGCTTTCATTGTGGCCAGTTGTGGTACTCCATGTGTGAGGGACAAACATGGGGCATTTGTACAAGACCCCTAAACTCCGCCGCAAATGGCTCCCAGCTCCGGAGTTTAAAATTGTTTCCCCACCAGCTCCGGAGTTTACAGAAAATTAAGTGCGGCCACACCCACCTAAGCGCATCCCAGCGCACTTTTCAGGTACCTGCTCTTGGAGGGTGAAAAATCCCAGATCCGATGTAAAGGAGTGAGTGCCCGGCTCTCCTCACTTCTGTTTGTTGTTGTTTTTTTTGCCTCCCACCCCTTTAAGAGAAGGAATCAGGATGACGACGGGGTGGGGAGGCTTGGACCGGCAAACGGAGGTGAGCCTGCATTCTTTTGTCCCCTTTTTTCTCCCTCCCCTCACGCAGACAGGATCAAGGAAGTGTGGAGGGGTGGGGACACAGGAAGAGCAACGAACCCCCAAGATCTCTGGTCTGAATTTAAGTGGCCAGCAGATCTTAGGGGTCGTGTGAAAAGGCCCATGTTGGCTTTTAACTTGACATTTGCTCTCTAAATGCCCTCTCAAGGTTGTATTTTGGTTTAGTAGAGAGCCACAGCATTGTTTATCAGTACAGCACAGCTCACTGGTTTAGGCATCTGGCTACAGAACCAAAGGTTGGGTCTTTGATTCCCCACTGTGCCTCCTGTACCATGGCTGGACACAATGAGCCATAGAATCGCTTCCTGCTCTGCAGTTCTCCGATGGTAATGATATTTTTATCAGTTGTTTTAAACATGTTTAAAGCTTTTAAACGGTTGGTGTTTTAACACTTTTGGTTTAAATGTATTACTTGAGAGAATATGTCTTGGGGCATTTTGTTAAAAAGAGCAAAAGCTGGTTACACAAAGATCTTCAAATTATCCATTATATCATTCTCTGGCGAAGAAACAGTAGGGGGGCAACACCAGTCATCAAATAGATTTGAAGGCAACTGGGTTAGGAAAACCTAATCTAGAAGCATGGGATAGAAATGTCCCTTTGATCCCCTAATTTATGTACTATTTCCTCAGAACCATTTATTTATTTATTTATTTATTTATTTATTTATTTATTCTTGTATTTATATCCCGCTTATCTACTACATGTAGTACTCTAAGCGGCTAACAAAGCAATATAAACCAAACAACGACAATAAAGTACATCAAAATAAGACAAAGTCATCATGAAATAATAAGACAACATAACATGTAAGATCCTCCAACATCCCAGCATGCGGAGAAACAATCCTAACAAGGTTAAAAATTGGAAATACAGGCAGACTGATTTAAAACAATAGCGATGGCAGGCGGAAAAAAAAAAAAAAAAAACCTAACTGGAATCGCCAAAGGCCTCTCGGAACAGAAAAGTTTTTAAAGCTTTCCGAAAGGCCTGCAGGGACTCTGCAGAGCGCACTTCGCTGGGGATGGCATTCCATAGAGAAGGGGCTGCCACTGAGAAGGCCCGGTTCCGAGTGATCGTCTTCCGGGCCTCTCGTGGAGTGGCAACCCGCAGCGAGTGCGCTCGCACCTGCCGAACAGGACGGGCCGAGATGGATCGCTGGACGATACGCTCTGTCAGGTAGTCCGGACCCAAGCCATGGAGGGTTTTATAAACTAAAACCAAGACCTTGAATCTAATCCGGGCTGCAACGGGCAACCAGTGCAGGCGGGCCAGAACTGGGGTGATGCGGTCATAACGACGCGCACCAACCACCAGTCTGGCCGCTGCATTCTGGACCCGCTGCAGACGCCGGAGAAGAGTCAAGGGCAGCCCCATGTAGAGCGCGTTGCAGTAGTCCAGTCTCGAGATCACCAGTGCCTGGACCACTGTTCTCAGAGAGTCAACATCCAGGTATGGGCGGATCTGGGCGATCTGACGAAGATGGTAATAAGCGGCCCTGGTCACCGACGCCACCTGCGCCTCCATGGTCAGCGCCGGGTCCAGGACCACGCCCAGATTCCGCGCCCTCTCCACTGGCCGGAGGGAAACCCCCCCCAGACAGGGAAAAGGGCCACCATACCCAGATGGTGAGCTCCCAAAGAACATGACCTCCGTCTTCTCGGGGTTGAGCTTAAGCCTGTTCGCCCCGGTCCAAGTCAGGACAGCGTCCAGGCACTCATCAAGGATCCTCACAGCTTCCACTGCAGAGGTGGAAAAGGAGAGATAGAGCTGCGTATCATCAGCGTACTGATGACAGCAAACTCCAAATCTCCTAATGACCCCAGCCAGCGGCCTTACGTAGATGTTAAACAGCAAAGGGGACAGCGACGACCCCTGTGGAACCCCACAAGGGAGGATCCAAGGAGCCGACAGCTCCCCCCCATGCTGAACGTACTGTGGACGGCCCTCCAGGAAGGATCGGAGCCAACTGCGAGCAGAGCCTCCGATCCCGACCTCAGAGAGCCGATCCAACAGGATACCGTGGTCGACGGTATCAAAGGCCGCTGACAAATCCAGGAGAACCAACAGGGTAGAGCAACCCCTGTCGGCCACCCGGATTAGGTCATCTTGCAGCGCGACCAAAGCTGTTTCGGTCCCCCGACGAGGCCTGAACCCGGACTGGCAAGGATCGAGGCACTGCCGATCCTCCAGGTACGACTGCAGACGGACCGCCGCCACCCTCTCGACCACCTTACCCATGAATGGGACGTTAGCTATGGGACGATAGTTGGCTAAATCGTCCGGACAAAGGCCTGGTTTTTTAAGAATGGGCTTTACCACCGTCTCCTTCAGACGAGAGGGAAAAACCCCCTCGCTGAAGGAGGCGGTGGCGATGACCGAGGCCCATTCGGCCATAGTCCCACTGGCAGCTTTTATAAGCCAGGCAGGGCAGGGGTCGAAAGGAGTGGACGCCGGCCGGCAGCAAGCCATAGCCTTAGAGGCCTCGACAGCAGAAACAGGCCCAAGCGCATCCAACCGAGGCGACGAAGGCGGACCAGCCACCGGGGATTACATGCAGCACCAGATATTGATAGAGCTTAAGGGGTCCCAGCAGTTCAACAGTTCATTTGCATGTGGAAATTTGGGTTTGAATACACATGAGTAAGCCTTTTAAAATCTCAGGCTAAGAAAATTGCTGCACAAATATGTCTGAGTTTAAAACTAACCATATCCTATCCAAGGAGATAAGAGATTCGTAGGATTCATAATAGACCCTGGAAATACTTAAGACTGTAATTTTCACTCAGACTGGATGGAGTTGTTCAAAAGTAATTATGGTACATCAAAGTGGATTTGGGTAAGTGGAATGAAATTCTCCTGCTCTGGACAGGCAAAAGTAAAAAAAAATAAGGAGCCTTGCACAGATGTTTTCTCAATTTTTGTTGATTCACATTCATCCTTCTAAATGAAAAGAATGTTGCTCTTGACAAAGGAGATTATTATCAAACCATTAAAAAAAGCAAAGATTGGAAATATATGTTGAAGTTTACAAGGAGGTTTGAATTATAACACTGTGTACAGTAATTATGTTATTATGCATCATTGTTGAGAAATCTCTTATGACGTAAGCAACCCTGGATGAAAGCATTGGACTGAGTGGAACATAATATAATTGCAGAAAAAATTGTTGAGTTTGATTTGGTTGTTGTCTTGCTGAAAAGGTCATTTTGTGGGTCTGGACAATGCTTCTGATTTGATCTCAAGAAATAACAATTCACATTTTCAGGTAAGGTTTTCTCGGGTTGTTATTTAGAAGTCCAGGCCCTGGGCTTCAATGGCATCTCTGACTAAAAAGGAATGGCAGAGTCTAGAATCCTATAAGTGTTCTTGTAAGATTTGCATTACTTGCTAATTGACAAGATGCCATCTTGGTTGTGCAATCAAACACCTGACCAGGCATGTGACAGAGACATATCATGGCATCATTTCAATTAGCCGCAATCAATGGCAAGACAATACACAGACTTTATATAAACATCAATAGGATTCTGCCCAGATAATGCCAGAATCTAAGCTTACATTACTTCATTATCATATACTCTCTAAATCCACTGCATCTCCTCCAATTTCAAAAGCTAAAAAGAGTCAAACTTGTTTAGTGCTTGGAGGAGAGAGAACTTACTATGAGAGCAACTACAAGGCCATTGATCACGGAATTTGCTTCACTTATAAAACAGGTCCATTCTATTTTTTTTACTGTCTGTATGTCTTATAAGGCTGATCCAAATAGTTTCAGCCTATTTAAAACCAAATTAGCTCCCCCCCCCGCCTCTAGAGGTCTACCACTTTTTCATAACAAGAGGATTCAAACATGCTTTTGTCGATTATAAAGTATCCATATTATTATTATGTTTCTATTTCTGTAGGAAATTTTAGTAATGTCTTCACATTTGAGTGGGGAGGATCCCCAGAGTGGACAACTGGCTGAGAGCCAGGGAGATTCTACCTAGCTTGTTAGCAAACAACACTTGGTTGGTACAGGTCATCTGGAATTTCAGCTGCTTCCCCTCAGCCCTCAGGCAATGTCTGATGGCACTACATGTAGGGACAACCCCCCCATGTACTCAGTATTGTCCTTGGCTCTCAGCTGTACCTCTTCCCACTCTGGAATCTGGGACTCTTCAGGGCTCCAAAGCCTTAAAGCAGGCATGTCCAAACTTCTAAGCTTAGATTATCAATGGCAAAGGACTGTGGGAGTTGTGGTCCAAAACATCTGGAGGGCCGAAGTTTGGACATGCCTCCCTTAAAGGTTCATCAGAGGCGCAGCCGGGAAAGAAGAAAGGAACTGGGGGAGCTGTGAGTTGGCCATGACTTGTATAGCAACCCACATGAACGGGGAACTCCCAAATCAGCCCCTGTGTAGGCACTATTTGAGATTTCAGACGTAATACAATCTGTGAATCAAATTGCAACGAAGCCAAATCATCCCAATTCAGCTCCCTAATGTAGCCACGCCTTATGTTAAGCAACACATTTTTTTTCAGTATTGAGCATGATATATTGAATCAGGTGACCTGATTCAGTATAATGCAACTTCCTGAGTTCCTGTCTATACCCTGTGATCTTATGTTTCATGGCTTCAAAGACTAGGACTCGGTGCAATGGTTCACACTACAGGAAAAGAGATTCCACTTGAACATTAGGAAGAACTTCTGGACTGCTAGAGCTGTCCAGCAGTGGAATATGCTGCCACGGAGGGTGGTAGAGTCTCCTTCTTTGGAGGTCTTGAAGCAGAGGCTGGACCATCTGTCGGGAGTCCTGTGATGGGGCTTCCTGCATGACAGGTGGTTGGGCTGGATGGCCATTAAGGTCTCCTCCAATTCTGTGATTCTATGATTTTAATCTGAATTTGGGTGAATGAGCAGGGTTAAAACAGATGGTAGGAAAAGGGTAAACTCCGTAGTTATGAAAACCTGGGTGCCCTAATTTTGCATCCATTGAAACAGATTAGCAAAAGAAATCAGCGCATAATTTATTATGTCCCTTGAATGTCTCAGTCTGCGGATAAGATGGGTATACTTTTGTGAGCAATTTGCCAATTCGCCAGTGGGATAAAGGAGAAGACACGGGCATCCCTACTCTAAGACTATGCTTTTAAATCATTTAGTATGAATGGACTTCCAGGTTAACCCAAATAGGAAAGAAAAATGAAAGAGGCACTTTAATTCATTTCAAGAGTATTTAATGGTTTTATGTCTGAAATATGATAGACATGGGATTCTGAAAGAAAGTAACAAAATACTTGTAGTTCATTCAGGATTTTCTCATTTGGAAGATCAAAGGTCTGGTGTGCAATGACAAGACCTGATGAATTCTCTTTCTTTTGTAATGTTTCTCCTCCTGCTGCTGCTTAAGATCAGCTCTAATGTCCCTGCTGTGTGGGTCTGATGGCAGTTTTTGTTGGCATTCCTTTAAGTTTCAGAGTACATGGTTGCCTGTCACCTGACCCCTAACTTTTTGAAGACATTCTGAGAGTTGGAAAAGCTTGATGGACCTAATGGGTATTACATATGAATAGAGATGGGCACGACTTAGCGGTATTTTCGTTTTTGTTTTCGTTTTTCGTTTCCGTTACGTAACGAAACGAAAAACGAAAAACGGCTCAGAACTGGAACGGAAACGGAA
Source organism: Phrynocephalus versicolor (assembly GCA_023846285.1). Classification (NCBI taxonomy): domain Eukaryota; kingdom Metazoa; phylum Chordata; class Lepidosauria; order Squamata; family Agamidae; genus Phrynocephalus; species Phrynocephalus versicolor. Next base: position 9,424,124 of record JAHTLZ010000111.1, on the reverse strand, counting down.
ACGGAAACGACTAATTTCGAGCCAATTTTCGTTTTTCGTTACTGGAAAAACACATAATGGAACTAAATGGGAAGAAACGAAAAAATTTTCGTTTTCGTTTTCGTTTTTTCGTTTTCATTACGTAACGAAACGAAAATGAAAAATTTTGAAATTAGCTCACGAAAACGGAAACGAGCCGAAACGGACCCCTAGCCGAAAACGAAAACGAAAACGAACAATTTTTCTGAGTCGTGCCCATCTCTACATATGAAGCCACTCCAATTCATAGCATTCAAAACACTGGTACAGTATAATCAATTCTGACAATAAAGTATAGGCTAAAATTATGTTGCTTACTGTAATAAGTCACACTAGGGTAGAGTAGGCACCTTGAATCAGTGAGGTTTGTTGAGTCAATTCATCTGTAAGTCCCAGTGTTTGAAATCTCTTCAGTTCTTGTATCCACTTTGGCAAGATGCAAGGCCAAAGTATTCAGCAGTTCTGGGAAGAAGCATTGGAAGAAATAGCTCAAATCATTAAGCAAACCAGTGAGATAATTCCAACTATGACTCTTATCACCTTTGAAAGAAGCAACAGAACCATTGAAAAATAAAACTCTGCTTTTCTTCTACCTGGCTGTAACAATGGAAATAGCAATATTGGGGGGTACAAAGACCTGAACCCCCCCCAAAAAAATATTAATTACTTACTGTTGGTAGAGAGACAGTCTATGCTTAATCACCTAGATACTGTAGAAAAACTGTCCAAGCATTTCAAAGCACTGACACTCTCAAAGCAATTGTTTTGAGACACGGCATACTTTAATTTCATTTGAAATGAAAAGCCTTGGGTCATTTTGAGGAAAAATGGTGCATACATACATACATACATACATACATACATACATACATACATACAT
>JAHTLZ010000111.1:9397146-9423186 GCA_023846285.1 Phrynocephalus versicolor | reverse complement strand
TCTTTAATCAGTCTCTGGCTCAATCTAGGGTTCCATCTTGTTTGAAGCCCTCCACCATAATTCCTGTACCTAAAAAACCTCATATCTCCAGTCTTAATGATTATCGACCAGTTGCACTTACTCCAGTGGTGATGAAATGTTTTGAAAAACTGGTCCGGAATTACATCACATCACTTCTCCCCCAGAGTTTTGACCCCTACCAGTTTGCATATCAAGCAAATAAATCTGCAGAGGATGCTGTAGCTACAGTCCTTCATGCTGCATTGTCACATCTGGAACAGCGGGGAAGCTATGCAAGACTGCTTTTCGTGGACTTTAGCTCAGCATTTAATACCATCCTCCCTCACAGACTGGTGGTTAAATTAGGGGATTTGGGATTTCCACATTCTATATGTATGTGGATAAAGAGTTTTTTGTCCGGACGTAGTCAGAGGGTTAGAGTAGGTCAATGTACATCTACGGATCTGAGTCTTAGTACTGGCTCTCCACAGGGCTGTGTGCTGAGTCCACTGCTCTTTACTCTTTATACTTATGATTGTATTCCCGCCTATCATAACAACATTATAGTTAAGTTTGCGGATGACACCACGGTAGTGGGGCTTATCTCAGCAGGAGATGAGTCTGCTTATAGGGATGAGGTGGAGCGGTTGATTGAGTGGTGCAGAGAGAATAACTTGCTTCTGAACACATTAAAAACTAAGGAGCTCATAATAGATTACAGGAAGAAGAAAACAGATCTTCAACCACTATTCATCAGTGGGGACTGTGTAGAAAGGGTGACCGACTTCCGCTTGTTGGGAGTCCATATTGAGGAGAATTTAACCTGGAGTGTAAACACCTCTGAGCTGCTGAAAAAGGCCCAACAGAGACTGTACTTTCTGAGAGTGCTCAGGAAGAATAACATCACTCAGAGACTATTGGTGTCTTTTTATCATTGTGTAGTAGAAAGTGTACTGACGTACTGCATATGTGTGTGGTATGCCAGTTGCACGGTGGCTCAGAGGAAATCGCTCCAGCGGGTTATCAATATGGCACAGAAGATCATCGGATGCCCACTCCTCACATTGGAGGAATTACACAGCTCCCGCTGTCTTAAGAAAGCTCAGAATATTGTAGGAGATATTTCTCATCCTGGACACTCTCTGTTTGTACCATTACCATCAGGCAGAAGGTATAGATCTATTAGAACAAGGACAGAAAGATTCAGGAATAGTTTTTACCCAATAGCAGTAACCATGCTAAATTCTGTTAAAAATTAAATTGACGGGTAATATTAGTGTTGAATGTGTTACATATATATTGTTATGGGGGATTGTGTATGGCTGTTGTTGTTTTTAAATTGTAGTTTTTATAGATTGGGTATGAATGTTGCCAGGTGAAAGAATGTAGGGCTGTGTGTGTATGTTTGGTTTTTATGTCAGTTTTAAATGAGTGTAAGTGATGTTCGGCATGTGAATGTTGGAGTATCTGTATGGATGGTTTGTTCTTATATTGTAGATTTTACGTCTTGGAGTTTTATGCTGGGTTTTGTGAATGACTGACTGGATAGCACTTTTAATTTCGTTGTATTTATACAATGACAATAAATTGCATTCCGATTCCGATTCCGAACATAACTACTAGTCCTACTGGCTGGGGGGATTTGGGAGGAGATGTAGTCCAATAAAAGACAAATGTGGTTGTTAATTGCACCCATTCATTCTGGAAGTTATCCTGGAGAGCTGGGTTGGACGCTATTTCATGTATCTCTTTGGGTCCAGTTTAATCCAATCACAATGAGCTTTTCATCACAGGATGAAAAATAACATAACAAAGCAGCTACACAAACGTTTGTAAGCATGGCTCCTACAACAATAGATGGAAACTGTTTAAGCATTCAAATTGGCTTCCTTTCCCACCAGTTTCTCCTCAGGGCAGGTTCGTCCCTTAATAACCTCACACTGCTTGTCCGTGCCACAGTCTTGTCTTTTCCAACCCATCTTCTCAGTCTTGGCTGTTTAGAGGTGAATTCTTTATATGACATTTACCCACAGTTTGGGAGTGCCCAGATATAATCTGGCCAGCAAAACAAAGCATTAGTATTTTAGCACACACAGAGAGAATACTTATTGCCTGTATCTGAGATAGAATAGGTAAGTGATAGATACATTTTTTATATTCCATTTGTAGAAGATGTAGTGAGGATGTTTTGTTATTAAAGAAAAAAGATGTTCAGTAAATAAGAACAAAATTAAAGACTAATTAAGAATTATTACTATCTGAATAATACTAATTTGCGGTCAAAGTTAGGTATCAACAGAGAATGCTTCCATGTGAGGATTTAGCTATACAGTTCTGTTTGAAATGTGGAACGTTCTGGGCACTGACTGAGTAATTCTGGTCTTGCATTTTTAGCTTTTCATACTATAGAACATGATTTAATAAGATGAAGAGTTTTTTTTTAAATGAACAAATCCTCTTTAGTTACCTCAAAATTATGTCCATTTTACCAACACAGTACCATTTTTCATACCACAAAACATCAATGGTGCTCCCCCCCCACACACACATACATACACATACTACAAAATTTCCATTAAGGAACAAAAATCCTTTTCTAATATTTCCACACGGTGGTGATGGGGGGGGGGGAATGACCATTTCCTTACAAACAAAATCAATAATGCCATACAAAGCACTCTTACCAAGTTTCTGACAACATTCTCATGTTCTGACAAAATGTTTCGTTCCTAATGTTTCTATAGGAGGGAAAGAAAGAGCGTTTCTAGCAGAATAGAAAGAATATGTGTTGATAAGAACAAGGTAGTCTCATGTATAATATTGGTTGCACCAAACAATTAAGGAAAAAAGAAGAAGCAAAGAAACTGGAAATATACAATGAAACAGAGTGAAAGGAGAAATACGGTACCCAAGATGTAGGGGGGAAATGGGTTTAGCCAGTATATTGGCTGCTTAATTTTTTTGTTGTCTTCCTCAGATAAATTCACTCACCCACACAGCAGTATTTTGAACCTAGTCATCAGAGGTCTACAGTATATACACCCTGTCAATGTATAGATTGAACCAAGCCACAGAATAATTAATTTTGGCCATCTTGGAACTTAGGGCGTTTATACATGACCCCTAAGCTCCGCTGCAAATGGCTCCCAGCTCCGGAGCTTAAAAATGTTTCCCCACCAGCTCTGGAGCTAACAGAAAATTAAGTGCGACCCCGCCCACCTAAGCGCGACCCAGAGCACCTTTCAAGTACCTGCTCTGGGAGAGTGAAAAATTTTGATGCGGAGAGTGCCGGGCTCTCCTCGCTTCTTTTTGTTGGTTTTTTTTTCCTCCCGCCCCTTTAAGAGGAACCAGGAAGTGACCAGGGCTCAGAGCGACTTCCACCGGCACCGTAGGTAAGGCTTTATTCTTTTGTCCCTTTTTAAGGCTTTTTTCCCCTCCCTCCCCTCACGCAGACAGAACAAGGAAGTGCGGAGGGGGTGGGAACGCAGGGAGAGCGACAAACCCTCAAGATCTCTGGTCTGAATTTAAGGGACCAGCGTATCTTAGGGGTCGTGTAAAAAGGCTCTTACTTACTTACTTACTTACTTACTTTTTCTTTCTTTCTCTTTCTTTCTTTCTTTCTTTCTTTCTTTCTTTCTTTCTTTCTTTCTTTTGTGGATAAATACTGCCATGGATTTTTACTATCTCTTCTTGTGGGGATAAATATACTGCCATGGATTTTCTCTGATTGCTGGACCTGTTCCAGCCACTGATGATGGTGACCCCTAATTGGCCAACTACAACCTAGGCAGAGGTAAAGAATTTATGGCCCTGCATGAGTTGCTAGACTGCAATTACCACGTTCCTCCTCACTCCAAATTACATGATCTAGAACTGCTTTTGTCAGTATGTTGGGTAAGGCACAGGATGATAAACCTAACGTTTAGAACGCCACCCTGTTTTATGGCGAGAGGATTCAGCAGCTCATGTAAACTCAGAGTGACTCACTCTGTTTGCCTCTGTCCATCCAACCTCCACTACTTTAGCATCTTCCTAGCATAAGAAAAAAAAAACAGTGCATGGTCTCCGGAACTTTCCTTCCCACAGCCGTCTGCGGTGCTGAGTTCCAACAGTGACATCCTAACAGGACCAACCAACCACTACACCTCCCACATAGAACTCTTGATGACATTTTGTAATCTTACAAAGGCCATCCCCTTCCCCCATCCTTGTGATGCCCAACTGCCTTCACATGCCATGTGTCACTAAGAATGTAAACCATTCATTAGACCTCTGTAGGAAGACAAGTCTCCACACTTCTCTCTATTTACAAGCAGCATCATGGAGCACTATCCGTGGATCCTGTTGCTACTCACAATCTTGATAATTGGAGTCTCTCTCCTTTACCAATGGAGCACCACCTTCAACTTCTACTGCAAGATGGCTTTCTTCTGTGGTTGGATTTTAATTCTGGCCACCATACTGTGTCCAATTTTGGCTGTAACCAAGGGGCGAAATATTGAAAACATGAAGTGAGTACGAAGCTTCAGATATACCTTCAGCTGTGTGGGGATAGACATATCCATGAATGAGAACAAGAGAGGTCTTGGCATTATTTTTACTAAGAGAGAGGGCAATAATCATCTTTTCCCTTCCTGTTCAACTTTTCTGCTGCAAGGTCAGGATTTCCCTGGTAGGAATCAGAAAATCTGTTTGTGTCTCTTTCTCTTGCGTTTGAATTTTTTAGGCCTCAGGGTTTTCCCCCACCCATTCTAAATATGAAGAACTTTGCAGACTTCAACAATTTTTAAAAATCAAATTGTTTTTCTTACCCTCCATTGTCTTATGTGTTCTACCTTCTTTCTATCCAGGTGTCAAAATGTTCAGTGAAGAAGGTGCGGTGGTTACTTTCTTTCAGCCCTGTTGTGAATACAGAATTTTCAAGAGTTAAACACTTAAAGTGTGATTAAATAGATAAACTGTCTGCTTCCCCTGCATGTGCATTTTGATAATCTTAATCCCCCCCCCCAAAAAAAATATGAAGATATTTGTGAAAAGAAATGAAATTATTGCCCATTTGTTTTTCTTGACAATGCTGCTTAAAAACTGGATTGCCTTCTGGCTGTGTTATTTTTCATACAACTATTGCCCTAGTGATAAAACAGTCCATTCCCACTACGCTGGCTCAGACTAGTTCATGGGCATGATTGGTTTCATAAAACAAGAGGTTTCCCTCTAAAAGCCTTAGCGGCCCTTTGATTGTCTTAAAAGGACTGGTGAGATTGGCCACTTGAAACACATATTTTGATTTAATTTAAACCCATTCCTAAATAATTTGGTTCAAGATCCATTGTGACCAGTGCAAAGGCAGGACAGGGGCATTTGTTTATATAAAGCATGTGACACCTGCCATGTAGAAAGTGGACATGTGGCAATCAGGCTCTGCTTTAGGTTTGGTCAACACTTGTTCCTGAGCCAATATACTTCTTACTACTCAACATTAAACAAAGAATATTGCGGCATTGTATTCTCGAAGGCTTTTGCGGCCGGGATCTGATAGTTGTTGTGAGTTTTTCGGGCTGTTTGGCTGTGTTCTGGAGGTTTTTTCTTCCTGACGTTTTGCCAGAGTCTGTGGCTGGCATCTACAGAGGGCAAGAAGCTCAGGGAACTAGGAGTTCTCTCTGTGCTCTGGGTTATAAAGTGAATGAGACTTATGTTTTTAAAGTTGAGGAAACTTGTCCTATGCAGGAAAATAGGTGTTAGTCACTGTATTGTGATGAAGGGATTAAGAAGTTTCAATGCAATCAGGGGTAGCAATGATCCTTGAAGGGTGTTTCTTGCTGTTCTATTGTGTGAACTGATCACTTTTGCTTGAGGCTGGGTGGGGAATCATTGAGCTTTGACCTTTTGCACTTGGCATCTTTTAGTATTGGAAGCCAGGCTTTGTTGATTTTTTAGACTTGCTTCTTTTTTGTTGAAACTGTGCTTAAGTTTGTGAATTTCAATGGCTTCCTTGTATAGTCTGACATAGTGATTGGTAGTGTTATCCAGTACCTCTATGTCCTCGAAGAGGATTTCATGGCCAGTTTGTTGTGGCACCTTAGAGCTTATTCAAGTGCCAGGTTTTAGCAACTATAATCCATTTCATCAGATGCAAGAAATTGTGTCCTATGTTAGCTAGTATTTAGAAGCACAGTTGATGGGATGGTCAGAAACCTTAATCAATGAAGTGAGAGGAGAATGAAAGGGAAAATCACAAGCTATCATGCTTATGTTAAAAGTTTAAACTTCTGAGATCCACTGTCCCCCAACGCAGGTCAAAATGAATTGGACGACTATTTGCAACATCTCCAGCCATAGCGTTATCAGATCGGCAATACCTGCATTAGAAATGCCATTGATTGTTGTTCTTGTTCAAGAATTCTCCCTTTTAAGGTTGGGATGGAGCCTCCAGGAAGATTGAAAGATTCTTCTGTTAATTTCTGAGCTTTGCCCTTTCTGATGCTGGAGTTAAAAGAGTCATTCTTTTGTGTGTGCAGGAGAGGATATACAAGGTCGTTGCTGCCAGATAGTGTTATACTGCATATCATACTGCAAAAGGAACAAAGTACTGTAATTCACTCTTGACATTTTAGCAGATGGTTATTTTATTAAGTTTTGGAAGTGGATGTGTCCACGAAAGCTTACATTGAAATATAATAGTCTTAAAAGATGCCACATATTTTTTGTCTTATGTTCTATTTTGTTTTATTTTTTTATTTTTGCCTGGATTACTTTATTAAGGCAGTCTGGGGATTTGGCAATGTAAACAGATGTAAACAGATTAACAGATGCACTAGCCTCACTTCTATAGTGTATTCTTCCCACCTTCTAGGTTTGGAGGCAAACGTTCCAATGATGAGATCTCCCTCTGACTCTGGATGTTCTCCATATTGTATGGAATGCTGGTTTTCCAGTATACTTCTCTGGATGTAGAAGCCTCTCCTCTTCAGAGTGTTACACTGCAGATTAGAAAATTATGACAAGGCAGCTGGACCTGTACAATTCTATTCTTCTTGCTTAAAACACCCAGCTTGGCAGGGATGGCTTGGCCATAAGACCCCGTGATGGTGCCTTCAAAAGGCAGGAAGTAGCTTAGTCTTATTGTATTTTTACTGCCAGGAACTGGGAAAGATGCTTATGGGGTGTTGAAATCATGTGCCAAATTATCTGGCTTTGATTATTATGTACTTTGATATGGCTTGCTTTTCCGCGCAAGCACAAAACGTATCTTAATCTGGCCCTGCAAATTGGCATTGTCTGAACAGGGCTGTTATCTAGTCTTATAATGGTATTGCTAGGGCTTCAATCAGTACCTGTTGTAAGAGCTTGACCTGTGTTTATATTGGTTATGTTGCCAGTTGCTGCCACATGAGTAATCCCCACCCCCACCCCCTTCTGCATAGCCTAGCTGACAAAGGTGTTGAGCACAGAGCAAAGAATGGATGTGTGTGTGAGTACACCATAGTTTGTAGAGGCGTAAATCTTCGCATGTCTTGTCCTTTAAGGCAAGGACAGGGAATGACACTATACTTTTCTTTACTGGCAAGGGTAACAAGGAGCTTCCTGGACCTTTCAATATGGTTCTTCTCACATTGATTACATTTGTGCAAAATTGCCGGGGGGGGGGGAGTTTGCACAAAATGCTTATTTTACACAAATAGGATTCTTGCTTAAGGATTTGAAAGTGAAAGCAAAGTGTGCTGCTTATATGTCTCCTCCATAGTGTTCCAAGCACTCTCTGAGTAATTTTAATTATGCAGGCTACACATCCCCCCCCCAAACAAGTGATAATCTAGCTCTCACCTGACAGTAAAGAAGCTTCCTGGTTTAAAAAAAATCCTTAGGAGGTGTCCCACTATGTCAAGACTGCCTCAATCCGCTATTCTCAACATAGGTTGTTGTTGTTTTGCCACTGCCATAAACACTCTATGAAAGAAATACAGGCTGAATCATGATTGTACTGTATAACCCACATAATGAAGCTTGTACAGTGGTTTCTGAATAGTTGTTTGCAATCTGTGGCCCTCTTCAGATGTGCCAGGACCCCAAAGGAGCCATATGCCCTCCCCCTCAGTTGAGAATGGACGGCTTAAATTGATGAGAACAAGAAGTTTAGCAAGTATGGTGTGGAGAGATGGGTGAATGGGTTTCCAAAGGAATAGAGAGGTAGGGAGATGGGTGAAGGATGGATATGGGTGAAGATGTGTATATATGAGAAAGAGCTGCACAAGGTGATAACTGAGAGTAGTGATGTATGGCTATGTCCAAATGCAAGAGGGTATGTGGTTGGATTGTTGCAATTTGTCTGGGTGGCTTTGACCCCTCTCTACTCCGTACTTTTGGTTACTCTAAGCTAAAAACTCCCATTCTCCCCCCCCCCCCCCCGCGTCTCTTCCACCCCCTCGCCCCGCTCTGATATGATCTTGTTTCTGTCTCTACCTCTGAACCATAAAACCACACTTAACATATCAACAGATCCTGGCCTCAGAGCCATAAAACTATACTTAACATATCAACAGACCCTTCCCATCATCTCTACTAATCAATCAATCCTCCTTCCTCTTTCCCCCATCCACCCCCCAACTCTATATACAAAAGCCAATGAATATCTGATATAAAATGTATATCCCATCACATATTATATTGCACACCTCATTCTTCTGCTATTTGTCTGAAGAAGTGGACATGTCCACGAAACGTTACATTAAAATATGAAAGTTAGTCTTTTAGGGTGCCACATGTTTTGTGTCTTTTGTTTTCTTTTGTTTTTCTTTGATTTTTGCCTGAGATTCTGGAAAAGACTAACACGGCTACCCTCTCTGAAACTATTACCTAATGCTTCTCATGAAGAAATGCAGAGCTTAAGAGCAAAATGACTTTTTCGTGCCTTCTATGCACATCATAGCCTCAAAAGAAATCTGCTGCTTAGGGGAACAGGGGTCAGTTCCCCACTGAGAAAAATGAGCCTGCAACTTTTCCTCCTGGAATACTTATTGGATTTCTGCAATTTATACCAATATCAAAACTGCATAAAACTGACTGGCTATAGCCTTGGGGATGCAATTCTTCAATGCAATAATAAATCAAGGGTGTGACTTCGAATCAAGCACTGGCTTGATTTGCAGTCTCTTCTGTGACTTTATTCACTTCAAGTAACCACACAAAGCCTCCTGAATTGTTTTGGTGCCAGTGTCCACACACTACTAGACCCTCAATCCAGTGCAGTTTGATCCAGACCTACAGCCCCCTCTTCCTCTGATACTGTCCTCCTGCTGATCTCTGGCTCTCCTTCTATGGTGTGCCCATCAAGCCACAGGGAGTGTTTAGACTTACTCCAGATGTTTTGGACCACAACTCCCAGAAATCCAAGCCTAGATTGCCGATGACAAAAGGCTGTGGGAGTTGTAGTCCAAAACATCTGGAGGGCCAAAGGTTTGCCACTACTAGTTTGAAGGGTCGTAAGGTGTTAGGAGCAACAAAAAGGAATAGTTTCCCAACGTTCTCCATAAAAATACATACTTAACAGTGGAGACACTGTAGTCTGCTGGAGTTTTTCTCAGTTGTCTCAATTTTATAACAGATATCTCTCATTTTTGCCTGTGTGGAGATGCTTCAGCACTAACCTAATATGACAATGCAGAGATCTAGTACTAGATTTAATAATTTGGGGTTTTTTTTAAGTAAACACAGAAACAATTATTTGGAGTAACTAAGGAGAAAGATCCCAGGGACGTTCCTACTGGGAACACCAAAACAGTCACCCCACCTTGCTACATCACCAGAGAACCACCCAAAATTATGCTCCCCACCTGCCCTAGTCCTTTGGTAGAATGAAACAAAGGATAACACAGGCAAAGCACCATTAGGAGTGTTGCAGTTAGAACAAAGATGAATCCTCTAGCAGCAAGTGGAAGAAAAAAAAAGGACGGGCTGATTCACATTGACTTTAACGTGATCCTTTTTAAAATGCTTTGAATTCACCTGTTCCAATTCCAGAGTGAATCACAAAGGGCCTTTTCACATGACCCCTAAGATCCGCTGGCCACTTAAATTCGGACCAGAAATCTTGGGGTTTGTTGCTCTTCCTGCGTCCCCACCCCTCCGCACTTCCTTGATCCTGTCTGCGTGAGGGGAGGGAGAAAAAAAGGGGACAAAAGAATGCAGGCTCACCTCCGTTTGCCCGTCCAAGCCTCCCCGTCGTCCTGATTCCTTCTCTTAAAGGGGCGGGAGGCAAAAAAACAACAACAGCGAGGACAGCCGGGCACTCACTCCTTTACATCCGGATCTGGGATTTTTTACCTTCCAAGAGCAGGTACCTGAAAAGTGCGCTGGGATGTGCTTAGGTGGGCGTGGCCGCACTTAATTTTCTGTAAACTCCGGAGCTGGTGGGGAAACAATTTTAAGCTCCGGAGTTGGGAGCCATTTGCGGCGGAGCTTAGGGGTCGTGTACAAATACCCAAAGTGTTTCCCAATGCCATCTCCAATGCTTTTCTCATTCTCTGATAAGCAACCTCAGGAATATTTGCAATGTAAGCACTGTTGACAGTGATGAAACTAAATATTGTTCTTTTCAAAAGAAAATTCATACAGAGCAAAGCAAAGCTTATATACCGCCCCATACCACTTCAAGTAGTCTCTGGGCGGTTTACAGTCTTTAATTACAGTATGCAGGCTACACATTGCCCCCCCCCCCGCAAGCTGGGTACTCATTTTACTGACCTTGGAAGGATGGAAGGCTGAGTCAACCATGAGCTGGCTACCTGGGATTGAACCCCAGGTCATGAGCACAGTTTTACCTGCAGTACAGGCATTGAACCACTGCGCCACGAGGCTTGGTTACAAAACTCTGTATAGGCTCTTGTTCCACTGCTTCACCTTTCCCTGATCTAATGCCTTCCATGTCTGCCAGATGTGCAATACCCTATGGTCTGCTGGCCGGACATGATAAGACCTGTAATCCAGAACATTTAGAGTGTATTAGTTTAGAAAAGGTAAGTCTATTTGGACTGGCAGTGGCTCTTATTTCAGACAAACAGAAGCAAAATTAAAAAGTGACAGAAGAAGGATGAGAATCCTGAATGCATCTCTTCAGCTGCTATTATGTAGAAATAAAGAAGCATTCCAAAGAAACATAATAGAACAACAAAAAGTGGAAAAACAAGAAATCTGTTGTAGAAGAGCCAAGAAGCAAAAGGAAATTTAAACACAGATTAGGAATGTTGAAAGACAAACATGAAAAAAATCCTATCTGATGAGGAAAAATATACTGAAGAACAAGAAGGAAAAGATGCAAGGATAGCAGACTCCTTTGAATAGGAATTCTGCAGTGAAGAATTTGGAGTTTTAGAAAGTGAAGTGCAAACTGATTTCACATGATATGAAATAAATAAATCACCAGGGCTCTATGAAATACTGATCAAATGATTTTCAAGCCTATATACTGAATCTGTCAAATTAAGAACAACAAGAATATGCCAACAAATATAGAAAAAAAGGCACAGAGACTGAAAATATTCAGTATACAATCATATCTCCAAAAAAGAAAAGGAAATACTAACAATTACAGGAACTATAGAGCCATAGCATTAATTTTATATACAAGCAAAATAACACTCAAGGTTTTGCAACAAAGACTTTTTGCCCTATATACTGTATAGACTCTTATGGTGACTAGAGATGGGCATGAAACGAATATTTTCATTTTGTTTTTATTTTTTATTTCATTCCCTAATAAAATGAAAAACAAAATGACCCATCAAAGAAAAATGAAATGAAACGAAATGGAATTTTCCATTTTTTTCTGTTGCATTTTTCGTTTCCCCATAGGAATGCATTGAAGCATGATTGGCACTTGTGGCAGCAAAAAAAAAATGTTTTAAAAGCCTGATGAGAATTAATAAGAATTAATAGAATTAATAAATATGAGAATAAAAGCCGAAAACTATTATAAAGTGTTAAACCCGACTGTGGGTATTAGGTCATGCTGGCATAAACACAAAATAGATAAAAAACGTAGATGCCAGCCTGTAGAGTGTAGCAAATATTTGTGGTTAACTGAGATATAGCCAACGGGGAAGCGAAGACAACACAGATATGTGGGCACCATCTTATGGCGCCAAAAGCGCCGTTTTGTGGGAAAACAATCTCGAACTAAAGAATAAACAAAAGCCATTTCTAAGAATTAGGATAACTTACCAGGTATGATTACATAAGACATGCGCACGAAATACGTAAGCTGCGGTTACAGAAAGAGTATAAAAAGACCACGGAAACCATCACTCCTTTGTCCAGAGCAACAAGGCCGTTTGGCCATGCTGCACTCGGATCCTAAGCTAACCCATTTTCTGTATTGTCTGATCCAGGAGGCAGCAGGGCCTCTGGCCATGCTGCGCCCTGGATCCTTAAACTAACCTATTCTCTGTACTATATTGTCCTGTACTGTATTTACATCTGTCCTGTCCTGTATTTACATCTGTCTTTAATAAACCTTTTGCTATAACTAACTAAGCATGGCAGCTTTGATGAACCACCAATGATGTATTAACAACTTATATAGGTGCATTGGCAACTCACAAAGAAAACCACCAACACCCAATTTTTTTAGCTTAAATTTATTCTTATCAAGCCCACAGTTTCCCCCACCTGATTGGGCACAGGAAAAGCACGCACATTTAAAATATATTTTTGCCTCCCCAAGCTCCTATTAGCTGGAGCTTTTGGTGGCAAAAAAATGTCTAAAAAACTTGCTGCTTCTCCCCCCCCCCATTGGGGGTGCAGTGGGGGAAGTGGTGGGGTTTTAAAACATTGTTTTCGCTACAGAAGCAAGCACCGATGTCAACCATCAGTGCTTGCTTCTGTAGCAAAAAAAAAAAAAGTTTAAATAACCTGCCCCTTCTCCCCCCCCCCCCCAAATCAGGGGCATAGCAGGAGAAGCAGCAGGATTTTTAAAAACTGTTCACTGCAAGCGGCAGGGCAGGGTGGGCTCGCAAGGCAGTGGGGAGGCTTCTCAGTGCCCGCCGGTGCCGGTGCCACCAAAGGGCTGCCACAGAGAGGGCTTCCGAAGCGTCAGGAAGCCCTCCTGGCACATGCCACCACCTGTGCCACTGCAGGAAAGGCTTCTGAGGTGGCAGGGAGCCCTCCCAGCACCCATTGCCACCACTGCTGCTGACGGGCCACTGTGGGGAGGGCTTCTGAGGCCACAGGGTGCCCAGCACCGCCGCCGCCGAAGGCCCGCTGCAGGGAGGGCTTCCGAGGCCGCTGGGAGCCCTCCTGGTGCCTGGCGCCGCTGCTGCTGATGACAACCTGGTGTGGGGCAGCCCCCCCCCCCGGGAAGGGCAAGTGATTCCAGCAGGAGGCCCCTCCACCTCCGCTGGAGTGCCACCGGAGCCCAGGAGGAGGGGGTGAGCACAAGCCCCCGGAAAGATTCATTTTGTTATTGCTTTGTTTCATATGAATTTTTTAAAAAATGTACAAAAGAAAACAAAACAAAATGAAGGTGGGGATGAAATGGAACAAAACGAAACACAGTTTTTCCGTTTCGTGCCCATCTCTAATGGTGACACTGAAGAAGCTGAAAGAAGTTAAAGATTGTGTGAAGCTTGATTCAGTCACCAAGAGACTACATCCAAGAAATCAGAAGAAGATTGAGAGTTGGGGGTAGGGGAAGCAGCTATGAAGGAACTGGAGATGATAATCAAGTGTAAGGATGTGTATTTCTAACAAAAGATGAAATATTACAGATGCGCATGAAGCAGAAAAAGAGTGTTTAATTTAGCTTCTTAAGTAGTTCTGTTTCATTTTGTTACTAATGAATTTTTAAAGTAGTTTTGCAGTGAACCAAAACAAAATGAAACACTATGCTCCCCTAGGTCTTAGAGAGGCACCAAGATTGCTGGGAGCTGCTTTGGACTCTTTCCTATAAGCCCCCGAATTTTGGAAAGGTTTTGGGGTCAGGGGGTGCTAGTAGGAAATTTTTTTCTAATTGAATCTAGAAATTGTAATAGCTCCCCCGTGGCACAGCTGCGGCTTAGCTTCCAAATCCTGATTCAATCAATTAGAAAGATTTTTCCCCTAGGGGCACCTCCTTTGGAGCTTAATAACTCAGCCCCCCTGATGCCCAAACCTCTTCAAATTTCAGGTGCTTACCTAGAATCACTTGAGCAAGATAACCCTGCCATTTACATGCTGAAACAAGGCTAAGATCCATAATTTTGAGTACATAATGCCTTCTTATAGAAGAGTTCCTACCCCACTTCGCATCATCCTATGTGTCAAAAGAACCACGGCCATATACATTCTGCCATTATTTAAATAATCTTATAAATTTCTGTTCACATGACACATGGGTGACATAAATTCATTTGGTCAGCCAATCATTTGTTTTTTCACGTCTCTGGCATGGCCTTTTAAAAATGATCTGATCCCTGTATTGCTTCTGCCTTTTTCATTTTGGTGCATGCGAACATTGCTGTCAATTTATTTACTTTGCAAACAGGATGAATGTTTGGCAGTTGGCACCATGGCCTCTTCATGGACACTGTGCTTGTACCCTCTTTTAACAAAATGCTTGGCATAAATTGTTTAATTTTTCTTTTGTATTTTCTCCCTCCACAACAGTTGACTGATATATCACTTAAGGCGTTTATACACGACCCCTAAACTCCGCCACAAATGGCTGCAAGTTCCGGAGCTTAAAAATGTTTCCCCACCAGCTCCGGAGTTTGCAGACAATTAAGTGCGACCCCGCCCACCTAAGCACGACCCAGCGCACTTTTCTTGTACCTGCTCTTGGGAGGTGAAAAATATTTGATGCGGATGTGCTGGGCTCTCCTCGCTTCTTTTTGTTTTTGTTTTTTTTTTTGCCTCCCGCCCCTTTAAGAGGAACCAGGAAGTGACCGGTGCTCCCCCGGCAGCTTCCACCAGCACCGGGAGGTAAGGCTTTATTCTTTTGTCCCTTTTTTTCCTCCCTCCCCTCACGTAGCCAGCAGCCAGGAAGTACAGAGGGGTGGAGACGCATGAAGAGCGACAAACCCCTAAGATCTCTGGTCCGAATTTAAGGGGCCAGCGGATCTTAGGGGTCGTGTAAAAGCGCCCTAAGTTAATGTCTCCCATATTGTAACCATCGACCCCACTTTTTGTGTGGCTTATAGTCAATCCTCCCTAGCTTATCAACAGTAATTTAATTCCTCTTTAAGACTGACTAACCTTTATCTAAAGACATATACCTCCAGAGGGTGCATCACTGAACCATTGGAAGTGACAGTAAAACAGCAATAGATTGCTTACAAATTATAAAGAAAAAAGAAAAAGAAAAACTTAGGACAATGGGGAAACAGGGACCCAGACACAGGATAGCAATGAATCAATTCATATGTGACACACAAAGCCTGCAGCACTGGTACAAATAGAAGAGAGGTACCAATTGAACTGACAACCATGTGAATGGACCCAGTGTTATATATACCTCATGACTATCCAAACAAATATATTAATTTTAAAAAAGCAGGAAAAAGAAATGATTCAAATGATCCATGTGATTAGGCCGTTAGTTTAGTTTAATGTAATTCTTAACTTTAAAAATAGTTTCTAATATTCTACATTTCTATAGAAATGACACGAAGGAAGCACAATCTCATGCAGCTCAGAGTCCTGTTTTATCCTCTTTTTAATTATCCATATCACCTCCCCTTTCCATGATGTGTAGCGACCGACCTGTTAAGATTTTTTCCCTCCTCTGCAGGGTTCTATGCTTCTGCATTAAGCCACTCAAATACATCTTTGGCATCAAGATCACAGTGCAAGGCTCTGAGAATCTGAATATCCAGGGACCTTACGTGATTGTCTCCAACCACCAGAGCTGCATTGATCTTCTTGGTAGGTTGCCACTAGCATGTCAAGTTTTGATTTTTGCACTGAAAAAGTAATTCAAAGACATAAGTAATTTTTAGAGTGCTTATTCAGTCTATCATCCGTTATTATTATGCTGTTATTCAGGACTTGATCCCCTTGCCCTTGCCCTCACTCTGTTCTCTCTGCTCAGTGTTAATTTCCAAATCTTAATGAAGAAATAATTCAGATGTGAACCACAGCATATCAGTTGGCTAACTAGACAGCCACAATTCCAGAGATTCCTGTAATCATGGAGTCAGATATTAATACAGTTGTCCCCCGCCCTTTCGCAGTTCATATTCTGCGGTCCCTGTATATCGCAGGTCCGCAGTATATGGGGGAAAAAGGCCCCCTGGGGTAAGGAGGAAAGGCCTTCCCAGGCCTGTCGGAGGCCCAAAAAGTGCTACCCCGTAAACCGGAAGTGACTTCCAGTAAACCAGAAGTGACCTCCAGATCACTAGAAAGCACATTTGGGGCCTCTGGGGGGGGGGGGGCTGGAAAGGCCCTTGCAGGTCTGTTTGGGGCAGCGCCAGGCCTGGGGTAAGTACAAGAGCCCCCAGAGAGCGGCCCAGCCCCGACCTGACCCAGCATCCGCTTATTGCGGATTTTCAGTTATTGTGGGTCGGGTCGAGTCCCTAACCCCTGCGATAGGTGGGGGTTTACTGTATCAATGATTGTTTTTTTTTCATTTTGAATTCAAAAGTAGGAAAAAGAGTATATCTGTAACTGAAAATAATTCAAGGAACTGCCAAGGGCTATCTATGAACATGTCACAGAAAGAAATGTTTTATTCCCTTTCAAAACCTCTCAAAGTTCTTGAGAAGATCAAGACTACATAAGGGGAGAGGGTTAGGGTTAGGGTTAGGGTTAGACTGAGAGCTAGCTTTACCATCAGGCAGAGTGAGGTGTCATCTTAGTTGGCAGATCATGGATGCTGTGGAAAAGCCAGTGGTGATAACCTCCTAGTCCTAACCATTCTTTTCTGTTGGAGGACAGAACATGACACATAGCCTGCCTTGCAACCCTCAAGTTGTGTGCAACCCGCTGGTGAGGTGGAAAATGTTGCCCTATCTCCAGTATTTAATAAAATCCATTGGTTAGTCCAAGTAGTTTCTGTAGGTTGAATAGGGAAGAGGGCACCATCTTATCCTTTGCCTTGGGCAGTGCTGTCAGGAAGAATAATGTATGCCTAATGATGCTTCTGAGAACATTTCTTGGGGTGTCAGAATACAAACTTGACCAAGAAGCTCCCCTTATTGCGCTCTTTTTTTCCTTCCCAAGGAATGGTAGAGGTAATCCCTGATGGCTGTGTGACCATTGCCAAAAAAGAGCTGCTCTATCTTGGACCAATAGGCTGGGCTATCTGGTTATGTGGCTTAATTTGTATTGACCGCAAGAAGAAGCTGGAGGCCATAGCCACGATGGAGCGCATTGCACAGACCATGCGACAGGATGATGTGAGCATTGGGATGTGGGAATGGGGAAGCTTGGATAATGGGAGGAGTGTCACCGTATTTCTCTGTCAGATTGCAGGAATGACCACAAATGGGTTGAGGACGGTGACTCAGTGATAGAACCTATGTTTTACAGGCAGAAGTTCCTAAGTTCAGTCCCAGGCACCTCCCAGGACAGAGAACAGCCTATGGAAAAGATCTTTCTGGCCTGGGACCTTGAAGATTCACAGCTAGTTCGAGTATGCAATTGTGGGTGAGGTGGAATAGAATTTGGGGTAGTTACCTTTTGGGTGGACTCCAACCTATCATAGGGCATTTGTTTTTGAAAGTAACAAAAATACTACATACTAAATTTTGTCCTACGTCTTATATTATTTTCCTTAGCTAATAGTAGTGTTAATGGCATGGCTAACCAGAAAATGTAGTGTGATGGGGATGGGATGGGGATGGAATAGCAGATTTCAGGCTTCAATCTGGGTCTCAGAAATTGGTGTTCATTCTTCAGGTTTCAGTTGGTGCTCCTGAAATCTCAGGGAATAGATGCTGATGCACATTTTAACATGGTTCTTTCTTCCCTCCTGCTGCCTAGATGAAGGTCTGGATTTACCCTGAAGGAACTAGAAATGAAGGACACACCATGCTTCCTTTCAAGCGGGGGGCTTTTCACCTGGCTCTTAAGGCTCAGGTAAACTAACTGTGAATTTTAAGATGTTAAGCAGAGATAGGGTGATAGAATTTATCTGCAGGTGAAGCTTCATGGGCAACCTTTGATGACGACTTTCAGTTTCCTCAACCATTATAATCTTCGTCAATATGTAAATTCTTCCTTAGCTTAACTTCTCAAATGTTTGCCATAGTCCAGACTCCAGAGTCTAATACATTTCCTGCCCATTTGAGAGTCTATGGGTAAAATCCAGTAGCAAGTCACAATGTAGAGTAGGCTCTTGGAATCAGTGGACATTTGGGTGAGGCAACACCTACAAAAGTTCAATTGATTCAACTGATCTACTCCTATTGCAACTTATTGCTGGATTTCAGCCTATAATGTGAAATAGTCACACTGGGTTTTTTGTTCAACACAGTGTGACAACATTCACTGCTGACTTTGCTTCCATGGAATTCTTAATATTGTTGTCGTGAAGCACTGATGGTGGGTTGCCACACAAAAAGCGATAAGATAATGTTAATTTGGTGATGTCATAAAATCAACAAGAGAGGCCTTTCTCTTAGTCCCGCCATTTTCACAGGTGTGCTTGGTGGAGACACAGAAGAGGGTCTTCTCTGTTGCTGCTCCCAGACTTTGGAATTCCCTCCCATAGGAGGCCAGGCTAGCCCCATCTTTGCTGTCCTTCCAAAAGCAAGGTGATACCTTTATTTCAAGCAAGCTTTGCCTTAGTAACTAGCTGCCTGAGTGGGATTTTAAATGGATTGTTGTACCTTACAGCTAACCTTTGTTTACCATTTTTAAAGGTGCTATTTGTTTGATCTGTTTTCAGTCTGGTGTAGTGGATAGAGTGACGGATTAGGACTCTGGAGAACAGGGTTTGAATCCCCACTTGGCCTTGGAAACTCACTGAGGGAGTGGAACTGATAAAACTACTCTTTAAATATATGACTTACCTTGCCCTATTAGAGTGATAGCGAACCTTTTAGAGACTGAGTGCCCAAACTGCAATTCAAAATCCACAATTTTTTCGCAGAATGCTAATACAGCAATTTAACCTGAATATAGGTGGCTATGAAGGGGCGATGTTGGGTGCCCACAGAAAGGGCATATGTGTAGCCATATGAAATTGGTCCCCGTGTTGCCACCTTTGACACTCACGCCATAAGTTCACCAACGTTGCCCTATTAGGTTGCTACAAATTGGTTCTGACTTCACAGCACAGAGGACATATATTTGTTTGATCCTTTTGAGCACTTGCATATTTTCTGTTCTTTGAGTGAAATATTGCATTTTAATGATGTCAGCCACATTGGGTCCTTTTTCAGGAGAAAAAAATATTTTAAACAAATAAATAATAAACAAAATAGTCAGGAAACCAAGCAGGGCAGAGCAAGGTCAATATAAAGAGTTGTCCCATGGCAACCAATAGACAATTGAATTGATTTTCAGTGGAATATTAAGATGACTAAGATAATGTCTTCAGGAAAATTATGTAGTTTTAATACTGACCATGAAGAAATATGTATGTTAATGCTTTTCTGTCTCATAGTTCAATCATCAATTAAAATATAGACTGTAGCCAAGAAATCAGAAGAAGACTGAGACATGGAAGGGCAGTTATGCAGGAACTTGAAAAGATCTTCCATTGTAAGGATGTGTTGTGGGAAACCAAGAGGAACTCACCCATACTATGTTATTCTCTGTTATTACGTATGGATGTGAAATGAAGAGACTTGTCAATTAAAAATGCTGCCTCATTTAAAATGCGGTGTAGGAATAGCTTTATACTTACTATGGTCCACCAGAAAGATAGACAAGTAGATACTGAACTTAATCGAGACTGAACTCTGGAAACTAGAATGACCCAACAGAATCTGTCATATCTTGGGCACATAATGAGAAGATAAGACTCACAGGAAAATATTGATAATATTAGGAAAAGTAGAAGGCAGTTGAAAAAGAAGACCTGTAATGAGATGGGTTGATCAATAAAGGATGCCATGGTTTTTATTTTGCAATACTGGACCAGGGTTATTAATGATAGGATCTTTTAAAGATCATGTGTAGGGTTACCTTACCACACATAGGAAGTAACTGGATGGCATGCAAAAATAACAGCCAACGCACAATCTAAAGTCACAAATGGCAGAGTCACAATGGAAGTAAAGAATGTAAGTGTTGGCCAACATAATCTAAGCAGGGTTAGATGTGGTTCTCAGGTTCTATGATAGGGCAAAGAGATGCTGATATGGCACTTGCTGCTGCCTAAGATCCCATACAAGGTCCGAATGTAATCCACTCAGGTTTAGGTGTCCTTGTAAATGAGTTCTACTTTCAAATAAGCCCTTCAGTCCCAAGGAGATACGTCAATTAGAGAGAAGAGAACTCAATTAGAGCTGGTTTTGGATGAGGTAGCTGTGTTAGTTTGTGCTAGCATGACAGGCAAAATAAAAGAAACATTAGAACAGTGGTGGTGAACCTTTGGCACTCCAGATGTTTTGGACCACAACTCCCACAGCCCTTTGCCATTGGCAATACAAGCTTGCAATCCTGGGACTTGTGGTCCAAAACATCTGGAGTGCCAAAGGTTCGCCACTAATGCATTAGAACATTGGAAGACAAATATGTTATGGCACCTTCAAGACTAACTGCTGTGTGTGAATGTGAGGTTTCATGGGCAACTCCATTCCTGAGATAATTCCTGGTTAAAGCTGGCTCCCCCACCCCTGTTGTTACTGAACCCTGAGCCCTCAACTTCATCCACCTTTCTTCTTGTGGACTGGGAAGAGGTGAGCATCCTCATCTGAGTCAGTGACAGGACTTTCTCCTGCTGGAAGTGTGATTTCCTGCATAACCATTTTTTCAAAACTACAAATATACTTCTGGACACTTCTGTGGGTCTTCCCCACTGCAATTATGGCAACCTGTGTAGCGATATGAAATTGGTTCCCCATAACTATTGCCTGTCTTGTCCTAAATACAGAAGCAAGCACTGAAGACAAATACATCTTACGACTGACAAGCGTTTGCAGAACAAAATCTACCTCACCACATACATGAAGCATAACACACAAAGTGTTGCATTGACGCATGCACTTCACAATAAATGATGATCTCTGATTCAGAGAGCTTAAAAGATCCCACTGAAATAGGGCTTAAAGACTACAGTTTTGGAAAAGTGGGTTGGGAGAGGGAAAAGGAAAAAATGTGCATTGCAACATACATTCAAATACAGCAGAGCTTACTTTTCCAATGTGAAAAAGGCGGTTTAATTCGTAAATATAAATCTCTCAGCTTCTAATTCTGTACTGTCTTTCGCCACATAGGTCCCCCTTGTCCCCATTGTGACAAGCTCTCTTAAGGGCACATACAACTACAAAGAGAAGAGGTTCAACCCAGGTGAGTAAAAATGGAGGAGAAGCATGCCTATTACGTGCTCCTCCCTCCTCCTCTGAATTCGGGAATCAGGTTAAGTTAGAAAGGGAGACATATTGAAGCTTCTCTTAATATTGATGGTAGCAATGAGCAGGATCCATCCAAAATGTTAACAAAAGACGCTTCACCCCTTTCAAGGAATCATAACTGTGCGTTGCTTAGCAAGTTACTTGAAAGAGGTCATTCATTGTACTAATCATATTAGTCATGCCAGCAGGCGAGTCATTCCTGTTGCCCTTCTTAGGGTGGATAATGTAAAGAATTACTAACTGGGTTATCAATTAGTGCCTCAGCATTCAGGTTAGCAAATTAATGAGGTTATAAAGGCTCATCATACAATGGTCTCCCCCTGGAACCCAACAGCAATTGTAGCTGACTTCTGCTGCTTTCTACTCTCCTTTTCAGTCAAAATCCAAGTCATGTAGGAACTGTGCAGCTTTTGCAAAATTTTAACAATGTCCTCAGAAATATTTATGCTCTACCTTCTGGTAACACCGTATAGAGCTGGGGCATTTTGGTGCTGGGGTATTCCAATGTTCTGGCTCCAAGTAGCACTGTTTGAAAATACAGTGTTAGCATTCCTTGGAATTTCATTGGAAAGTAGCCTTTCAAATTAGCCATACATGCCCTGTGTTTGGGGAAAAGAATACAGTACAATGAACAGAGGTTGGTTTTCAGAAAGCAGCCCCCGGTAATGAGTAATGTTGGAAGTCCTGTTCCTCTTGTAGAGCAAAAATAATGTCTTGGGTGTGGACAGCATTGATGTTTGGCGGTCCAGCCTGTCAAAAGTAACTCCTTACATTGCATTGCTGTACTTGCAATTAGAGATGTGCACAAATAAAAAAAATGGTGTTTCGTTTGTCGTTTGTCGTTTAGGGGGTCCGTTTCAGTTTGTTTCCATTTTTTGTGAATTTTTGCAAAAAATTCGTTTTCATTTTCATTCGTTTTGTTACCGTTTCGTTACCATTTATTTCAATTTTTTGTGATTTTTTTTAGCATTTAAAGCAGTTCAATGTATTGCTGTAACGAAAACGAAACGGACGACAAAATTCCTGGTGTTTCTGTTCGTTTCGTTTCATTTTAGAGACAAAATTCGTTTGTCGTTTCGTTATGTAACGAAATGAAAAAACAAAAACGGAAACGAAAAATTGTTCGTTTTGTGCCCATCTCTACTTGCAATACAAGAAGAAGAAGGGAATGACCCCAATGCAGATATTCTACTGCTTAGTTATGGCTGAAGAAAACAGTGGCATTGCTGCCATCACAAAAATAAGTGTACTTCTCTACTTCCATGAAAACACATCCTTCCCTTTCTTTCTTCAGACTTTGTGGTTATTTAGGGACACTCTAGCATGTATTGTGCATGTTCCGTTTGCTCTAGATACACATCTGAAACATTTGTATACTTCTATAGGGGACATAGGAGGGTGAAATAGCTGCTTGCAGCTAATTCAGTATAGGAAAATAGATTTAAATTATTCAGACATTATTATACATTGGATCAAGACATTCTAATGTTCGTGGTTGATTCTAGTTTCTATGCCATCTCCACTACTTTAAAAAAAACAAAGCAAAACAATATTTGATTGTTAGAATTATTTTCTCATTGTACAGTTTTGCCTTGTATTCATGCCGCATTCTGGAAGCTTTTATTGGACCAAATGGGCGGTGCATGGGGTGAAAATGGGGGAATCTTAATCCCCAACACTCCTTTGGTAGTACTTGGACAGGATCTGTTCTCGATTATGCCAGAGAGCAGGACACATAATAATGGGCTCAAAGTGTGTGTGTGTGTGTGTGTGTGTTGTGTGTTGTGTGTTGTGTCATTGTAGTTGTGACTGACTCTTCATGATTCCATGTCCTTGGAGTTTTCTTGGCAGGAATATTGGAGTGGTTTGCCAGTTCCTACTCCAGGCGCCTACAGCACCTGGTATTCCCTGGTGGTCTCCCATCCAAGTACTAACCAGAGCAGACCCTGCTTAGCTTCTGAAATCAGGCAAGATCAGATGTGCTTAGGGCAAAGTAAAAGAAGCCAAATTTAGGCTGAATATCAGGGGAAACTTCTAGAATAGTATGACAATGGAACCGAGGGATTGGCCTCTGTGTCCTTATAGGCCTCTTCCAATTCAATTATTCTGATTCAATGCTACTAGCTTTTGGTGGAGTGCATCTGATGATCCTGGAATGTGTTTCCTAGGAGCTGATCACCTGTGTGTGGCAGAGTTCTGACTGAGCTTTGCAGTGTATGAAGGACCTCTTTTTAGAAAGCGGGCTTACTTACTAGTGATCTGTTTCATTTATGATTCGGTGTGGGTTGTTTTTCTTCAGTAATTGATAGGGAGAAGATTGTCTTCTTTGTGCAGTGAACCTGGAATGTCATATTGCTTTTAAATGTTTTCTCTGTTTCTTTATATAGAAGTCAAAACATTTTGCAGTTGCTTATGTAGTTCAAGAAAGACAGCCTTTCTTTACCATCTTTGATACCAATATCTCTCTGCTTCACAAAGAAGAGAGAGTCCTTTAAAATGGAAGCAACTCCTTCAATGTAAGGAAAACAAAGAAGCAAAATCCAATCCAAAACAAAACAAAACAATTAAAGATCCAGCCACCAATGCAATAAATAAATAAATAAATAAATAAATAAATAAATAAATAAATAAACCCCTTATCATCCTACCCTTAAAGGAGAAGGACTATCTGCCGTCCTAGGACTAACCCCAATAAATACAATTAAAATCCCTCTCTTCAAATACAATCCACTGAAAGAGATGGCAAATACTGTATTATGTAACTGTGTGTAAGACGGTACTGCTAATCTGCTGTTTACACTGTCGACACTGTCAACACCTGTGTTCCATTTCAGCTCTTCCGCAGTGATGCATCATCACAAAAAGAATAAAGTGTCTAATGGGATTATGCTTTACTGCCAAAATCCTATTGCTTAATGTGTAGCCTGTGCACATGTAAAGTCACTGAATCAGCGGGAATTTGGCCAGTCGACATCTATAGGTAAAGCCCCCCCCCACACACACACGCATGCATGCTAGTTGTGTCTGACTCTAGGGGTGCTGCACATCTTTGTATTCAATCTAAAGAGCCAGTGTTGTGCAAGTCCATGGCCATGTGGCCGGTATGGCTGCAAGGAAACATTGTTTTACCTTCCTACTTTTTTCATGGCAGTACCTATTTATCTACTTGCATTTATATGCTTTTGAACTGCTAGGTTGGCAGAGCTGGGGTTAACAGCGGGATCTCACTCCATTGTATGGCACCCGGAATTCGAACCGCAGAACTGCCAACTTTGCAGGTGACAATTTTCAGTGCTCTACACCGCTGAACCACCATGCCCCTGCTCAACATCTGTAAATGCTCCATTAACTCACCAAATCCCCACTGATTCAATGGTCCTTATTTGTATAATTTATTATTCTAGGCCAGGGGTTGCAAGCCTTGGGTCTACAGGCATTCTTGGACTAAAACTCTCAGCAGTACTGGCCAGTAGAGATAGTGGGAAGAACGCTTCTTAGGATTTTCATCCAAGAACATCTGGTACCCTGGGGCTGGTAATCACTGCTCTAGGCAACAGAATTACAGCCAGTATTTACTTGGGGTGGAAGTTAATGCCCAAGAAGGAGGCATCAAAGTGCTTGTATTTTGAAACAGAGGAAGGGCTGATCTCTGGTCTTAATTTCTTTGATTGAGCAAATATACAGTAGCTTCAACAATAACTCTTTGCTTTAAACCAAAGTCAGTTTGGCATACTATAAAAGGCTAAATCTAAGATCCAACGATAGTTGGTCAATTGAAATACCTGTACAGTGGTACCTCTACTTTTGAGCAATTCGACTTACGAGCAGAAAACCATTGGCGTTTTTTAGATGCGGTTTGCTCTGCTTATGAATTTTTAAATTATTTTTTATATTTTATATATTTTTTTGAAAAATGTTGGCTGAAGGTGAGGCATGTTCAGTGTGCATGCCTGCTTTTAAAGTGCACTGAACTATTCTGTATCATGTTAAAAAAAATGATGTGTGTTGTTGGAAATGGTTATTCTTGAAAAGTAATGTTGCTGTGCAGTGTGTTTGTGTTTAAAGTGCACTTTATAAAGAATTTTGCACACCAAAACTAGTGTCTGTGTCTTTTTCCAAGCCCCCAGAACAAATTAATCCATCTGCAATGCATTCCTATGGGAAACCACTGCTCTACTTATAAATTGTTCTACTTATGAGCATGCATTCGGAATGTATTAAACTTGTAAGTAGAGGTACCACGGTAAATGGAAATGACATTTGTTTTTAACTAATATGTCTCTTTCATTTCAGTGGATTCACTTCATTAAGAACTAAACTTCACCCCTTCCCCGCCAAAATGGAGAGAGGGCGCTGGCCAGCCTGCTGCCCCCCGCCGCCCCCCGCTGGCCACCGCCATCCATACCCCCACCACCCGCCAGCTGCCCGTTGCCATCTGCCCTTCGCCCCCCGCGCCCATCGCCCCCCACACCCATCACCATCCCCACCACCCACCGCCCCCTGCTGCCCCGCGTCCCCTGCTGCTGCCGCCCCACCCCCTACCCCC
>JAHTLZ010000111.1:9277136-9395548 GCA_023846285.1 Phrynocephalus versicolor | reverse complement strand
TAATAATAATAATAATAATAATAATAATAATAATAATAATAATAATAATAATAATAATAATAATAAATTTATTGACATTGTTTGTGTGTGCGTGCACAGTATACACATACGACGAAATTTCAGACACCCAGAGACCAGAGACCAGATTCAACACACACACATACACAAATCCCTGGACACTCTCACACACATTAAAAAAATCCCCTCAACACACACACATTAAAAATTCCTGAACATTCCCCCACCCACCACCACCACCACCCCAAGAAAAAACACAAGCATCTACACAACAGGCTAGGTAATACTGTCCAAGTGCTCACTGCTGGTGATCCTTAAGTTCATTATTAAGTGCAATTATAGCTCTGGGATAAAAACTGTTCAGAAGACGTGTGGTCCGAGTTTTAATTGTTCTGTATCTTCTGCCAGAA
Source organism: Phrynocephalus versicolor (assembly GCA_023846285.1). Lineage (NCBI taxonomy): Eukaryota > Metazoa > Chordata > Lepidosauria > Squamata > Agamidae > Phrynocephalus > Phrynocephalus versicolor. The sequence goes on along the minus strand of JAHTLZ010000111.1, from coordinate 9,395,120 downwards.
GGCAACAGTTTGAAGAAATTATGAGCAGGATGAGTAGAGTCTCTCAGAATGTTGTGTGACTTCCTCAAACAGTGAGATGTAAAGATGTCATCCAGGGTTGGTAGCTGGAGCCCAGTAACATTCTGGGCAATTTTAATTATTCTCTGCTGTCAGTTTCTCTGACAGCAAATTATTGAATTGAATCAGTGGATGCTGAATCAGCAGATATGGGGGTACTACTGTATCTGACAGATGGTTGTCTAATTTCCTTGTTTATGTGCCATCAAGCCATATCTAACTGACAGCATTTCTATTAGAAAATCCCAGCAGATTTGTCATAAGTCAAATGTGGCTTGATGGCACAAGTGTAGTCTGGTCCAGCAGCTCTCTTAGTTTCTTTCTAGTTTCATATTCTGTTTTAAGAGATAACTCTGGTGACTCTCGCATTCCAAACATTCTGGAGTAATGCTGTGGTAATTGAGAAACTATCTTCTAGCAATTAGCTCTCACAAAATGACATTTCCTTGCTCTGATCCTCTATTATCTATGCACTAACTAACCCAAACAAATTAAGGTTGTCACATCACTTTGAAAAATTCAGTAGGAAGGTATGATGCAGTAGAGACTTAGTCTATGCAAACCATGTCATCTAATATAAACATGATAAACATATACATTAACATGACAGTGCCAGATTAAGTGCATCAGAAGACTGCCTGTAACACTCGTTTCTCCCAGGCGAGCCACCTAAGGGTGACAACACCTGTAAAACAACTAACAAGAATTGAGCTTTCTTGGTGGTGGCACCTCACCTTTGGAATCAACTTCCCCGAGATCTGCCTGGCTCCCAAGCTGCAGGTCTTTTAAAAACGCCTGAAGATCTGGCTATTCAGAATGGCTTTCCCTGGCTACTGACCTCCATGGCAGCTGATCTGTTTCTGAAAACTTTATTCACCTTTGTTCTCTCATTTAGGGCATCTTGGCTTTCAGTAATGGCTGCATGTCAACTGGTCATGAAGTCTGATTTTGAGATCAAAGGGGGGGGAACTGGGCAACATTTCCTAAGTGTGACCATAGATGTAGTTGTGTGGTTGTAACACTGCCACCTGCCTGAATGTGACATCAGCTGCAAAGGAAATTTTAGTACCTGGCATGCTCCTTCCTTTTCCTCCTTGTCTTATGATGCTTATTTAAAACCATTTCAGGAAGACATGCATTTGCATAAACTTAAGTTTATATCTTTTTTTTCCCTTTGTTTCTCTCCCCCCTCCCCCACTTTCCCCAACAGGGCATTGGACCATCCGGATTTTGCCCAAGATAGAGACAAAAGGCCTCAGAGTAGAGGATGCTATGGAACTGGCTGAGAGCACTCGGAACTTAATGCAGGACACTTTCTGTGAGATCTCCAGGGATGTTTGTGGAGAGAAGGACCCCAGTCAGTGAGAGTCTTGTTCCCATGGAAGCTTTTAGAAAATACATTCGTCTGGAAGCTGGATGAGGAACGCCTTTGCCTCTCCCCAAAAAGGACCAAAAATAATAATAATGGGAAGTTCCTGCTGTTAACTCAACAAAACCATGGCCAGTGTCACCTGGTGACTTAAATACACGCACATACTTCTTACCAAAGAGGATGACTAGAGACTGAAAGGATTGCAAGTAGAGAGTTTTGGGAGTACAGAATGATTGTGTGAAACTTTGGGGTCTCTCTAGATACCTCTTGCTTGTCAAGCCATCCCTGAAATAATCTGCTCTACGGTGTGCCTCCCATCTAAACATTCCACCATTCTACTTACGTTTCAGAAGGAAAAGTCTATCTGCATGAGGATAGACTCAAAGAGAGTCTCTTCTCTCCAAAGAGAGGAGAAGCAAGTGCCGCGGAGCCCAAGAACAAAGCAGTCTGTGAATCTGCCTTGAGAACGGAGCAGCGTAATCTGATGTTGGAGCCAGGCAGATGAAAGAGATACAGCCAGTTCCCTTTCTTACTGATCATGCACCAAGTACACAGACCTTTGAGGTCCGTTGCCCGCTCTGTTCGGGGAGGTTAATAAAAGACCATTCACCTGCCCATTCTGTTTGATGACAATTCTGTGTGCACTTCAAAAGTTAGCAAAGGAAAAACAGGCCTGATAAAAGTGTTCCCCTTTTGCCTCCTACGCACTTCTTACTTCTTAACAGGAATGCAACTGCCGTCTGTGTGAGCTTCATCTTGGTTGCAGCCGAACTGAGAGCAAGGAAGATGCGCGGGAAAATGCTAAGCGGATCCTTATTTAAGTACAGTAAGACACAATGAGATCATTGCCAGCCAGGACTGGGTTCTCGAAATAATGGGACAGTAGGTGGCAGCTGCCTAGATGGGTCATTTAAACTGGCAGCCAGTCTGTTGACTTGGCACTTTATTTTATTTCTGACTTTTTTTTGCATTCTTCTTTAGGAAACTCACTGTGGACAAAAGAGTAAGGTAAAAAGTTCTTTTAAAGAATACTGTACTGTGAACATGGGCAGAGTTCCCCTCCCCTACTCTGTGTAAATGGCAGGAGTGGTGAGATATTTGATATTCAAGTAGCGATTGATGATCAGACATCATGGCTTTTCGGTAATACTGTAATAATTTATTTGTTATCATTGTGTGTATATACACATACAACACAATTCAGTAGCCCAGAGTCCTGGCAACTATTCCTTTAAAAAACCAAAGTCAAACCAGAAAATCATACAAAAGGTCTTAAAACATAAGGGTAGAACTTGCTCCATTTTGAATGTGGGGGCTCACCTCTAAAATCCTGAAAACATATTAAATTGGTCCCCTACGCATCAGGAATGCATTGGTAGCCCAAGGGTGTGGCAGCTTGTGATCAAACAAATAAGAGCATGTACTTTGCTTTACTTTGTTGCCTGGTGTAAACCATAATTAACGTCCACCTACACATTTTGGTTCTTATGGGAAACTCACCTGCTAGTCAGAGCCCATGTAAATGCATTCAGAATATTCAGCAGTTCAAGGACTGCACCTATTAGTTGAACATGGCATACCTGAAGGTGTGTCGCAACCTCTGCTCAGGTACTGATGAAGCTGAAGTGGTGCACTGAATATGACAGCTGCAGAAACTTCCTGAAAGTCTGACCCAACCTGTGAGGAGATACCTTATCAGTGATCTGAACAAGCTGCAAACTGAATACATGTGTGGGATAGGAAGGTTTCCTCTTATGAAAGGTGGATAATTGCTTGATGCCCCGTATGATTCAAATCCATTCTTCTGAATGAAGTGTCAGCTGCTAATGATGTAGTTAAAGAATTGGGACTGGCAATTAAGATTTCGCCTGGTGTATTCAGAGAGTGTTTAACAAAACAGCCATAATATACATAACTCACTTGAGCACTGTAAAGAAATTATTCATCATGTGAATGTCCACAGTCCTCTTCAAAATACTTTGACAAAAAGAGACATAATGAGCGTTGGGTGTTGCATAGAGATGTTACAGAGCATACATCTTTCATTTGAGAAGCATGACTAAAAATATCGATCTATAGGAGTGTTTGAGTCTCATTACACCAGCAACTTGTACACTGAATTAATGTGCAGAACACAGTTGACTATGTATAGTTCTAAATATGCATAACAGGTTTTCTAAGGTACTGAGTGTAGAAGTTTATCTGTGTACAGAGTCCTACAATGTTTCCTGCTAATGGGTGTATTTTTTTATTTGGTCCTCCACTCTTTCGTGGTTCATATACTGCAGTCCCACTATATTACAGGACTGCAGTAGATGAAAAAAGGCCCCCTGGGGTAAGGGGCAAAGGCCTGTTTCAGGCCTCCCATATTTATCCCAGGACTGGGGCTGCCCCAAATGGGCCTGCGAGGGCCTTCCTGGGCCTTTCTGGAGGCCCCAAAAGGGCCTCCTTGCAAACTGGAAGTCACTTCCGGGTCGCCGAAAATCATTTCTGAGGCCTCCGAGCCCCCAGTTAGGACACCCATGCCCAACCCAACCTGCATCTGCATATTGCGGATTTTCAATTATCACAGGTTAGGTCTTTCCCTAACCCCCGCGATAGGTCGGGGGTCACTGTATCTCAGCATTAACAACACAAGACAATGTTCATTAAATAAAGGATGTAGAAACAAACTTGCACAGTGTATTCTTAACATCAAGTCTATGACTTTTAGAAGGTCTGTGTGTATATTGGCATTGCTGTCAAGAGTTTGGTTATCTGTGCTTATTATTTACCGTAATATAGTATTCCATGTCTGATCTATGAATACCTTGTGCAGAATTTCATATAGCATTGGCCTGAATTATCCTGCAGATGCGGTGATAAAATTAATTTAAAAAAAATCTGTGTTGCAAATTTAAAATAAAATCAGTAGCCAGATTGGCTGTTCCTTTTGACACTCTAATGAATTGCATTAACTTTTCTGCCATCACTATCTGCCAAATTTGTTTAACCCAGTTTTCTGTTGTCAATTCCCTTCTGTGTCATCCATGTTGGATGGCAACCTGCAACCTGCATATGATGTCTTGAAGAGGTTTTGGCTGCGGGGAACATTTCTCAGCAGGGGCTGAATGGCAGTCAATCCAGTAACAGCCATTAGTTCCCTTTCTACCTCAGACAGTTTCTTTCTGCCTTTTTCCCAGTCGGTTTCTGTCAGTTAGAAATTCTGTGATTAGCTATGGAGTGGAGTCTGAAGGAAGTTTGAGCAAAATATTCAGTCATGTAACCAGAAAGTTAGTTCGTTAAGCTCAGTGATGTAACAAGTTAACATTTTTTACAGAATATCTTTGCATTGTTTCTATGAAAAACTAAAAATCTATGAAGAACATAACATTTTATTCTTTCTCATGGGTAAAATTACTGAGAGAATCAATGCCAGATTTGCTGAACTAACAAATAAGGGGTGGTCTGCTGAGGGAGAGAAATTAAAAGTTTGGTTTCTGCCCCAAGACTCCTTTGTATTATTTCTAAGTATGTTATCATTACTAATAAGGATATTAGAGGTTTATGTCATAGTTGCTCATCAGGCCCCATAAAAATAGGTAAAACATATAAGGCTCCTTGCTGTTCAATATTTCAAACTGTTGCTTTTGAAATCTGGGATCCTACTACTGGGTGTAAATTGCTCAAGGGCAGCTTCTAAACCTCTGCATTGCTCTCCCTTCCAATGCAGTACAGCAGAGTCTGTTTTTGCATGCTTTTTTCCCTTCCCCATCACTCTCCTAAGAGGGGAATCCAATAACTCCTTGTGTGAGCCAGAATGCCCATTTAAATTCAGTTATGTAACTGCAAGATGGCCTCTAGCAGGGTTTGGGCAGAGTGTTCCACCTGTAAAACTGTTATACACTGTCAAGACAATTAGGATTCTTGCTGTCATCTTTAAAGTGGACTTGGAAAAGACTGTCCTTCAAAGAGAGTACAGTATTAAGTGTTTTGTGTGTGTTTCATTTTGCTATTTTAATATTCTGACATGTTTCAAATGAATTGCTTTAAAATGAACTGTTACTGCCATGTTAGATGACATCAAATTTATTTATTGTCACTCTTGTATTGCTATTGTCTGCTGTGTGAAATGCTTTGAGCATGATGGATTTATGGAAAATATGAGATGTAAAATAAACTGACTACAGACTGATTTTGAGCACTGTACTGTCTTGTTCCCAGCCTGGTTGTGGCAGAAACATGGTTTTGCTCACCCTTAACAGATAAACTGAAGAACATGAGGAATATCTGGAACCACAAACATGACACACACCTTAGTAGTAGTTTTAAAACAGCTTACCAGGATCCCCAGGCCTTCATAGGCTGGAGGGCTATCAAAGGGCCCTGAGGGTGCCATCCTAAGACCTCTGTAGATTGGGGTGTGTTGTTAGAACAAGGAACTTTATTGATTAAATGTTTAGTGATTGATGGCAAGGAGCCTCTCTCTGCTCCCAGGTTGTCAGCCCAGGCAGTCCTTCCACCACCTATGGTGCCTCAGGGCCGCTCAGGGTGAGTCCTTTCACCATCTGTTCCAATGAGTGGGAACAGCCTACAGGCTGCCCCTGTCTTGAAGCTGCCCCCTTCAACAGCTCTTTTCTGGGGGTTTTGAGGACAGGGGTGTTCCCCCAGCTTCAAGGGGTCACTAAAACGCGAGTTGCCTCCACCAATGCCACTGCTGGTGTCAATAGTGTCAGCTCATGGGAACTGATGACAGGTTCTTTAGAGAAGCTGAATCTCGTGTGTGTTTCCTGACCCTCTGGGGCTCGGGTTCTGAGGTGGGAGAAAGGCGAGTGAATGCCACACAGCCGAAGGAGGAGGGGATCCTGGGGTGCCACCAGTTGCAGCTGCTACATACCTCTGACTCCTCCTCGTCTTCTTCTACCACTTCCAGACTGGGAGTCTCCATTGTTCCCTCAGGCCCCCCAATCCAGCTGTTGAAGGCTCAAGAATCTTCTTAACCCACTGGCATTGCCCCGGCTTTCATTTTACGGACAGGGCCTCTTTGGTCAGTGCTCACACTTGCCAGGGGTAGGGCTCCACTGGAGTGAGCCAAGGCCTCACATTTCCCATAGATGGCCTCCAAGGAGGATGTGAAAGACACAGAGTTTGGTCCAAGCTCCACTCCCATCAACTTCCCACTCAGACAGTGGTACCAAATTCCCAAGCACAATTCAAAATGCTGGTTTTAACCTTTCAAGCATTGGAGGCCTACTTAAAAACCGTGTATCTTCCTCTCCCCCCACGCCTAGCCCGACAATGAGGCTGCCTGTGTATTAAGTCATTCCCCGCAGGCTGGTTCTTTGTGTTGATTGTTCAGCCTTGAGGAATGTGGGTTTATTGAATATGTGCTGGTAAGAGATAAAGCTCCAACACAAGAATCAATAGAGTTCTGGAGAGGAGGATAATGAAGACTTCTCCTGGAGGTCCCATCAGTGGAGGGCAGCACATCTGTTTTGTACTTTGTTTTAGTTTATATATGGTGTCATTTAATAAGCAATAAAAATAAAAATAATGTCGGCAATGGTCAGCAAGGGCACCTTCTGACTGTAGTCCTGTGATTTTGATAAGTTTTCTACATTTGGCATTACTATGATAAGCTTTTAAAATGTTTTAGAACTGTCGTTTAATATGATTTAATTTAATCTTAGCCGATTCTGCTTTAGTGCTTGTTGAACTGGTGGCTTTAAGACTTTTGTTGTGTTTTAGCTCTATATGCCCATATTGGAAGCCAGTTGGAAAAGAAGTCTGTTATCATCATCATAAATTGTCACAGAACTGTGAGGTTATATAACTTTGTAAACCATTTTCTCACCATCGACCTACTTACAGAAAATTACACTATATCTTTCTATTGTACAGAGGATGATAAGTGTGCACAATATTCAAGATGATGCCCTTTAGACCTATTAGATTACAACCCCCATCATCCCTCAAAATCACCTTAAGTAAGAGACAACTACTGTTCCAGTTTCTTTTATTTATTTTTTGTTTCCCAGTTACCTTTCCTCTTAAAAGAGAGAGAGAAACTACTTTTAAAAACTGGGTAGGTTTTGAGGATAGAACACAATATTAAGGAGATGAAGAAATATTCCTTTTCCTGAATTTCGGTGTTGGTATAACATTCGCCATCCTCAAAAGGTCTCAACTCTGGTTCAAGACTGGGATAATAAAAGTATTTCTCAATCATGTTTTCTATACAGTGGTACCTCAACTTATGGACGCCCCAGGTTATGGAAAATCCAACTTACGAAAACAACCCTGTTTTCTTTGAGTTACAAAAAGGAAAAGGAGATTCCTTTTCAAAATAGCTTGTTTGCAATAGCAATACTGCCATCTTGTGGCCACCTGACTCCAGTGCTGCAATTAGGAAGGCCGTGAACAGGAAGGCCGTGAACCGGGGCTTTTTTAAAAATTACCTTTTCAAACTGCCCATTTTGGATATATTTGTCACCGTTTTGGGGACTTTTTGGAACTTTGGGGAGGATTTCTCAAGCGGTTGAAAGGTAGGGAGCTGAGCTTCTGTCATTTGCATGCCTGTTAATGTGTGTTTTTTCATTCTGGAGGGTGATTTCCCACTTGGAATGGATTAATCCCTTTCCAATGCATTTCTATGGCAAACTGTTTCAACTTATGAAAATTTTGACTTAAGAAATGCACTGGGAACAGACTAATTTCGTTAGTCAAGGTACCACTGTACTTTGTACTTTATAAGCACAGTCTTATTTCTGAAAGCAAAAAAAAATGATGTTTTCTTAGTTATTAATTAGGAACTCTTGTATACTTGGGGTGGAAGACATTTCGCAGACTTGGGGGGCAATGTTCATCCCTAGACCTGGCCATAGGCTCCACCAGTTCACAAAAGGGTATTTTTTGATGGGGGGGGGAGAAAGAGAGGGCTGTGGACTTGAGGATTCCACCCAAACTATATAATGGGCGGGGGATCACAACTTCTGGGAACCTACAGGAGCAAAAATAATGCTCATGAAAAACCATTTTTGAACTTTTGTTTTTCAAGGGGGCTCTAGAATGGCTGAGGGACCACTTGCAACCCATAGGTGGGACCTTCCTCACTTCTAGAGTGCTGGCAAGACACAAGAGTATTCTCACCCCAATTTTGAGTTCCAGGGAACCATGCTACGAAATCCCTCAAGGAGAGGAATTCCACTTTTATTTTATTTTATTGAGGAGGGGAGGACAGGGCAGGGCATAGTCAGCCTGGGAAAGGACTTAAAGGAAAAAAAAGATATTTATTAAACATAATTGTGGATGAAAGGCATTCACAAAGGGTATCTTCCAAGGACACAAGGAGGACAGCAAAAATGTCCTTGCAGCCTGTACCAGCAGTGTCTGGCTTTTCTTTGTTAAAGCACCATGTGCCGGTTCCGTTGCTGGTAGCAATGCTTGGCATATTGGCAGCTACACCACAAAAGCAGTCCTTAGGGCAAGGACTACCCCATTAATTGCTGTTTGGTAAGCTTGCAGGCATGGTTCCATTTTCCAGAGTGTCCTTTGAAGAACATGATGTCTCTGAGAGAGGCCTACTCATGAGAGTGGCGCACTGTGAGGACAGTTTATTTCTGCCGCCGGCGTTTGGGCTTCTGCTCCTTGCGTTTCTGGGCTCTCATGTCTTTCTTCAAGCGGCTGTCGACCACCTTGAACTGGCCCTTGACTCCAGCAGGCCGGCGAACCTTCCGGCCTCCGCCCTTCTTGGCCACGACGTAGGTCACTTGCCGCTTCTCTTTTCTTATTCCTGCCTTCTTGTAGATGCTATTGGAAGGAAAAATATAAGTGAAGCTCTTCTCTCCAGAATCTCTTGCCCAACTCAACCTCTTGTACAAGCACCACCAAGTCCTACCTACCTTCCCTGTCTAATCAACTGATTTTGGGGTCGCTCTAATGATGACTTTAATGTTGTCCTAGCCACTTGCTCCAGAGACACCCCCATGGAGCAGCTGGCTAGGGCAGCACTATTCAATCCCCCCCCCCACCCACTGGAAGCCCAGCCTATGACAAAGGCAGTTAACATCACAAAATAAAAAGTGCAAATTTATGAAGGCAAGCAAGCCCCCCCCCCTTCCCGGAAAACAGAACACTGATCTGCCAAACCCCATAAAAACCCATAAATACCACCTCTCAGAGTAAAACAGGAAACAAATTTCCTGTCCCATCTATCCGAACAGTTACTGCCAAAGAGCTGAACATGGCTATCATATTATTTCCTAACTGCACAGACATATTTTTTTGAGAACGGGTTAAGATACATGTTTCCAATTAGGCTTTTCCAATTGCTTTTAGCAGGTCTGTTTTCTTATGGCTTTGCTATGAATGTTGTTGTTCAGCTCTTATTATTGCTGGTTTATTTATTTTACTTAAGAGTCCTTAGGACTTGTGTTGAACACATTATGAAAATACTTCTAATAAATAAATATTTTATCACTCTCTGTGCTCTCATCTTCATAAAAGGAAAACCTCAGTACTGTATATGATTCACTATAAACTAGAAAAAAAGGACAATAGGAGGTCTTAGAGATTACAAAGAACTTTAGATCATGGAGAAGAGTTTTTCTTTTCTTATAGTAGCTATTTACAAAGTCCAAAAGGAACCATGGGGCATCTGAAAGCCATTTAGGGTTCATTTAGAACCTTTACTAAGCTTACACAGAAGATCCCTGGGAACTGAAGACCCACCTGCGCAACTGGGCTGCCTTCTCGCGTTCTGAGATGTCCACCGTGTTCACCACAGATTCGGCTTTCTTCTTCATCTGCTCTAGTTTCTTCAACATCTAAGGAGAGGGACAAACAGTCAACAATGAGGAAAAGATTCCAGGCCAGGTTTCCGTGTGCATCTCTGCGACAAAACCGAGAAACCATACTTTTGGGGATAAACATTATCAGTACACTTCTCCCTTCTTCAACACTGAGGCTAAAGGGAAGACCGAGACCCACTTTTCTCAGGCCGCTTCTGGCAGATGGACAGCAGCATAGTATTTCTGAATCTTTAAAAACAAATCTGTGTACAACTAAATCTGCATTACTTGGACCAGTGCAATTCAAGGGAAAAGTGCACTGCACATATAGTGTGGTAAGCCGTCATGGTGGCTAGGGAATCTTGGAAGACAGGTTCAAAATAGTAACTTCAGCCCCAAGTTTAGGGCCTTTTATCTTTTGTTTGAAAGATACAGGAGCAGGTAATGGGAAAGATCCCTACAGTGTTACCACCATAGACGATGGTTTTAGGCAGCAGCCCCGTTTGCATGTGTTCAAATGCAAGGACGGCCGCCATGCTGCCTACCCTGCGCTTCTTGCGGGCTTTGGCCTCTGCCACTTTCTTGATAGGCCGGGCATTAATCTCCCGCCAGCGCTGGCGGTACTCTTCCACTGTTTGCTGGTCCAGAGGCAGTCGCTTGCGCCGATGCTGGTGCTCATCATGGACAAACCATTCAGGTAACTCCCCATCTTCCTCATTATAGGCATACCTAGAATGCAAGGCAAAGAGTCGTAGGCAGGTCAGCTGGAGCATGGTTTTCCCAAGCTCCTGGATCTTATTCATACTTTGTTTTCTACACCAACACTCCCCCCCACCCAATCCCCATCCATAACACCTACTCCATTACCTGTTGAAAGAGTCATCAATTAAGTCTCTCTTGGCTTTTCGGGAGGTTGCGATGACCGTTCCTAATGCCAGTCCTTCGGGGTCAAGAACCCGAGCTCGTTTCACTAGAAAAACACCCAAGTTTCAGACTATATTCCAGGTGAGGGACCCAGTAGCAAGGCTTAGTAAAGTAGATTAGGCAGTGGGATGCAAGAACCCAGCCCCTTCCCTATTTCTTCTCACCTGGGTCTTCAATGGGGATCACCTCAATAGGACCTGGTTCTACCCTGAGCCGCTTTGCTCCTGGCTGCTCCCTGACATCAGAGAAAGAGAAAAAGGTTATGACCCTGACATCTTCTAGATCCTCATCATTTCTCAGAGAACCAAAAATGGCAAGCTGGACATTTTATCTATCTATCTATCTATCTATCTATCTATCTATCTATCTATCTATCGATCTATCTATCGATCTATCTATCTATCGATCTATTTATTTAAGGGCATTTTTACCCCATCTTTCTCCTTGGAAAAGGACCCAAAGGCGGATTACAGTAATGAGGGATACTATACAGTCCAGTAGAATTAAGACATGTTCAGGTATTGAGAACAGGGAATTGAGGGACATCTTACAGCATTAATAGGCAACATTACATTAAAGCTACAAGAGAACATGCACAGTTAGAAAGAGAGTAAAATTCCATGTAAAAGTTATGAGTGATGGAAACTAACATTGAAAACATAGTGTCAATGTAAACACATAAGTTTATAAGTAGTTATAAACACAAAGGCTATGCAATTCTATCGATTCAGGGAAAGCTTGCCTGAAAAGAAAAGTCTGGCACCCAGGGGAACACTTAAACAATACGGGGGCACCTGGAAAAAAGCTCTTAGCATTCTGGGGTTGTGTTCTTGGCAGGCTCAACAAATAAACAAATAAAATAAAATAAAAATAAAATATCCAAACATCTAGGGCAAATTTCCTGAACTTCTTTGAAACTGGGGCAACGGTTTCACTGGTATTTACTTAGGCAATGTATCATTTTATTTCTTTATTCCTTTAAGCAACAGTTTTATTTTTAAATGGACTGTTGCCCTCCCTAGTGGCAGCAGCAGTGTTTTCTGTTTTTCAAAGGTTCTCAGTCTCAGGCTGAGACAACACATCTAAAACGCCCACCATGTCCCAAGAGGTCAAGGGATAGGCTTTGGAAACAGGCAGCCAATAGGGAGAACCACCCCTTCCACACACGCTCCCAACATCATTAACAAGGGTGTTCTGTTTTGCAGTGACCTCATGGTTTGACTGCTTCACCTCTCTTTGTCGCTGTCACTCTCCTCGGTGTCAGAGCCCATCTCTTCCGCTTGGCCGTCGGGCTGTTCAGGTTCCAGCCTTTCCTCAGACCCCACCTCTGGCAAAGCCTCAGGCTGTGGCAACTTCTTTTTCTTCTTGGCACTTCTGGAAACTGTTTAGGAGAAGACCATGGATAAAAGTGGAATGAAATGATTCTTCCAACGCCCTCCCTTACTGAAAGCCACCTGGAAACAGCAGCAGCAAATTTAACTTCCAGATTCTCTCTCATACACACAAACCTAGCAAATCCTGCAAAACCTGAAGTATGAAATACACAGGGCCTTCATTTTATACTGAATAGTACCGTAGTACTAATGGGAATGCCATATAAATAAGGAAGGAAGGAAGGTAGGTTTACATATTGAGGGCAGGTGGTGCCCTGGCATCTACCACCCAGTAAATTTACTATGCCTGCTAATGTTTAATGCTTATTTTGTTTGAACTGATGGTGTTTTAATTATAGGTGTGCAGGCACATGCTTTTGTGAATTCCAGAATTCCCTGGACAGCAATGCCCCTGAAACCCAAATCCACACACTTCTAGTCTTCACCCTGCTATGGAACTTGCAATGAATCTATAATGTAGATTTGGAGCAACAGTGCAACGAGGTGCTGAGATGGTGGGCAGAAACAGACATCCCGAAAAATGTGCAATGCCTGCTAAAGACAGCCCCATTATTATTATCCCTGTTTCATTGGTAAAATCTAGGAAGTTAAAATCTGTGGCATGCTATCTTTGCCATCCAGGTCTTCCTATTGTGCTTCAACTCTGCCTGCTCCAAAATAAGTAGCCATCACAGAAATACAACATCCCAGTTGTGTGTATGAAGGCCAAGAAGGGAGAGAAGAGAGATGGAACTGCAGGTGGTGAGGATGGTGGTTTTAGCAGAAAGCATGCACCTCTTGGGATGTTTACTTCCACCCAAATGTGTCTGTGAAGATTCTCAGTCATCCAGGTGAGTTTATATAGAAGCTGAGTCCTGGCAACTGGACTTTTCTTGAGAGATTGAAACGGACTGACGAAGCTGTTTGGATGAGCAGCGAAACATTTGAATCTCTCAAGAAAAGAAGTCCAGTTGCCATGACTCAACTTCCAGTTCCACCCAAAAGTGGGTGCTGGTTCCATATGCCAGTTCCATATCTTCATCCCTCTCCAGGTCTGGTCAGCGGGGAAACAAACAGAATTTACCTGGTGGAGGTTCAACCTGTCTCTGGGACAAGGCCTGTGCCTGCCCAATCTCCAGAGCTTCGTCCGCATCATCATCAATTCCAGCAAAAGCTTCCTGGGCAGCAGGGAACACAAGACCAAGTCAGGGTCCAGGTGGAGCTACCTGGTGGCCATCTGGAACACCATTTCCTGAGCATTCCCCCCTCTCTTCTGAACTGCAGGGCATCAATCCCGATGGCAGAACCCCCTTGCAAGCCAACCGTACATGATGTCAGCAGAACGGCAAATCTAGGCCGATGGCAAGTATCCCTCTTAGGCAATGGCGGGCAAGTGCTGGTAGACTAGGACTGTTCCCTTCGCTCTGCCACCCATGTGACAGGCTGTGGGCTGCATCACCCCACCGAGCAAAACTGGAAGTGGTGGGAAGTCTGCTTTCAGATTTGTAAGATGCTTTTAAAAGGAGGTACCTGGAGCAAAGCAAAATGCAGGGCTTCTAAGTCTTCTTAAGCCCCACTGTTGAAGCATATGGACCACTAAAATGGACATGAGTGCCACATGTGGGTTATGCGTTTCCCAGCTTTGGACAGAGGGTAGGCAGCACCAGACCTATGCTCACACTTGAGCATGACAAATCTGCCCTAGTAGAACTGCTTACCTTGCCAAACCACAGGCTGGTCTGATGTTGTTCCCTCTCCTCCTTGCCCTCCAGGGAGACCAGAAGAGGATTCTCTCCCTCAGGATCCTCTTCCTCTTCTTCAGAAGCCGACCTAAAGCACATACATGAACACCTATCAAACCTGCAACACTGAAGCAGGCACGCCCACCCCGTTCGGATAAGGCATCTATTAGGAGCCTGGATGTGCTGATATATACCATATTTTTTGCACCATAAGACACACCAGACCATAGGACGCACGTAGTTTTTAGAGGTATGTAAGTGTGAAAAAAATATTCACACATACATCTCCAGCCCCAGTTTACTTTCCAGCCATGCGGTTCCTGGGAGGCCTGGAGAGGCATAGCTGGAGAGTAAAATGCGAAGACAAGCCATCCCCTACGCCTGGGTCTCCATGCTGGGAAGCCTCTGGCCCTTGCAGAGGCCTCCAGACCCAGTGCAGGTCCCAGGCCCCCAGATGCAGCCGCAGCGGAGGCATCCTGACCTGGCTGTTTTAATAAAATTGCCTTGCATGATCTATTTGTTCCACAGACTAGAAGCCAGAGAGTAATCAGCCCGATTGGAGACCATATAGAGATAAGAAAGGGGCTAGAGAGAGTAACCACCCACCATGACCATAGAGATGCAGCTAGAGAGTAACCACACACCATGATGACAATAGAGATGCAGCTCTGTGGTTATCATGGTGAGTGGTTACTCTCTAGCCCATTCCTTATTTCTATGGTCTCCAACTGGGCTTGTACTCTGTGGAACAAATCAATCATGCAAGGTAATTTTTTAAAACCTGTCGGGTCAGGAAGCCTCCGCTGTGGCTGCAACTGGGGCTGGGACCTGCACGGGCTCTGGAGGCCTCTGCAGCAGCTGCTCTAGCTTCCATACTTCCTGTATCTCCACAGTGACAGAGGAGGACAGAAATAAATGCGTGTTTATAGGAACAGTTTTTTGAAAGCTAGGAATGACACTTTTGGGGGCCGGAAGCATATCCTTTCTCAAGTTAATGCCTGCTCCTGGGAAGTTCCTGCACCTAGCCTTTTAGTTCCCCTACAGGTGGATTTTTCCTTTTCAAAAGGGCGGTCATGATTTTTCCACCCTTTCACTGGCTGAAAGTAGCAGGAAGCCACCACTAGATTAGGCTCACTGACTTAGTGGGGATTTGGTGAGGCAACTCCTTCGTAGGTTCCACCGATTCAATGGGCCTACTCTAGCTGAGAGTGGATTACAGTTGTTAACGCTGCTCACACAGGCGGATCGGCTCCCTTCCACATCAGCTCCACCCGTGGGGCCAACCACATACCTCTTTGGGACACGGGCCTGCTTCATCTGGCTGGACCGCTGCTCCACCTCTGCCATCTCCTCGTCATCCAACTCGCTGGCCAAAGACACGTCGTCGCCGTCGGACTCTTCCCCTTCCCCTTCCGAGAGCGACAGGTCATGGTCCCCGCCTGCTATGGTCGCCACAAAGGTATCTGCTGCTGCCATGTCCCCTTCAGCCACCTTGTGCAGCAGCTGCAAAACAGAAGAAGAGGTTTTGTGGCTCATAGGAAAGGCACGGCGGCGACCACGTCTCAAACCACTCCCCACTTCCCCCTCAAAGCGCCTGCCTTAATTTAAACCCTTAATTTAAACTTAATTTAAACCCTAGCCATATCCTTCACGTGTACTGAACTACAATGCCCATCATCTTATTTATTTATTTAAATATTTGATTTTTATGCCACACCATCAAGCCAATGGTCACTCTGAGCGGTTTACAAAAGTTAACCCATGGACAACACCATTAAACAATATACAATGTATGGACGCAAATACAACTAGCTAATCCAAACATAACGAAATCTCATAACAAAGCAAAAATAATAAACCAAACACATCCAAAAAACAAACAGAGGCAGATAAAATACAAAACCAGATCAGCGAGATGGGTGAGACGACAAATAATGGTCACGGAAAGCACATCTATACAGGCAGGTTTTAAGCTGGGTTTTTTTTTTAAACTTGGTAGTGTGGGGGCCAAACCCATCTCAGGGGGCAGCTGGTTCCACAGACGAGGTGCGACCACCGAGAAAGCTCGGTTCCTGGTAGTGGTCTTTTGAGCTTACACCTGAGAGGAGCGAGTGTTATGGCAATACAGTATTCTGTGGCAGGAGCCTTTCGGACAGATAACAAGGCCATTTTTGTATGGCAACATAAAAAACTGGAAGCCAAAGCAGAATTGGATCAGCAGCCAGCACAGTGCAGCCAGAGTTGGGGTAATATGTTGGGGTTTTTTTATACCCGTTATTAATCTAGCTGCTGTATTTTGCACTAGCTGGAGTCTCTGCATTAACTTCAAGGGCAGACCCACGTAGAGAGCACTACAGTAGTCTAATCTTGAGACTACAAGTGCCTACAAGTGCATGGAACTATGTGGTGCGGGCCCCCAGATCAAGGAAGGCACACAGCAGTGCAATCCACCAGAAGTGGAAATGGACTGACCAGACAACCACCACCACCTGGGTTTCCATGGTGAGCGCCAGGTCAAAAAGGATGCACCTCCACCTGGGCAGGGAGAGTCGTCCCCTGAAAGCTGAGGGAGATTCCCAATCTCCTGATAGCAGTATCTCTCACCCCAAGGACTTCCATCTCGCCTGGGTTCAAACTCAGTTTATTCGCTCTCATCCATCCCAGCACAGCATCCAGACAGTGCTCAAGGGACGGAATGGCATCCATTGCAGATGGACAAAAGGAGATATAGAGTTGGGTGTAATCAGCGTACTGATGAGACGAAACTCCATACCTCCTGACGACCTCGCCCAGCCGCCTCATATACATGTTAAAAAACATGGGGGAAATGACCGACCCCTGTGGCACCCCACAATTGAGGGACCAGTCATCTCCCCCAGCTGGACTCTCTGGGGTCTCTCCTCCAAGAAGGAGCGGAACCACCGCAAAGCAGTGCCTCCAATCCCCACCTCAGAGAGCCTCCTCAGGAGGACACCATGGTCGAAGGCATCAAAGGCTGCTGAGAGATCAAGGAGGACCAACAAGGATGATTTACTCCTGTTGGCCACCCTCATAAGGTCATCATGCAGGGCGACCAATGCCGACCAATCATCCCCAGCCTGCAGGACCCTCTGATGGCGAGAATGGCTGCTGATCCCAAGCTAGACTAAAGCCAATTTAAGGTGGCGGCAAAATGACCATGTATTTGCCATTGTCCTCCCCTCTTACCTGGCTTTTGCCAATGGCCCGGAGGGAGAACATCCCCGTGTCACCGTCGTCTGCGACAGAAACACCAGGAAGATCCATCTTGAGCTCGACGCGTTCTCGCTGCCTCCGCCGCTCCCGCAGGATTTTGCGTTTCTTCCTGGCCGTTACGAGGGCAGCATAAAAAGAAGGGTTAGGGCAAGTGACAGCCGATTCCCATGCGACTGCCGGATGTATCACAGCAGATCACCTTGGACTTTTGCAAGGTGATCTGTTGCTAGGAGTGAAAGAGAAGGACTGCCCAGAAGACTTGGCAAAAGTAAGTGAGTGAGTGAGTGAGTGCGTGAGTGAGTGAGTAAGCAGGCAAGCAAGCAAATATGTAAGCACTGGGATAAGATACAGTAATGCAAAGTAACACTTGTTGTTACTTTGCTCAGTGATTCCCATCCAGCCACAAGCTCAATGCACAAGTTCAAAGCTCAATGATTCCCATCCAACCACAAGCAAAGGTTCACACAATAGAACAACTACATCAACTACAACCATCAACTACATATTAGGATTATTGTTACCCCTGATCACCTTGAAACTTTTCAATCCCTCCATCACAATACAATGACTAACATCTATTGCCCTACATAGGACAAGCTTCCTCTTTCCCACAACTTTAAGAACTCCAGTCTCACTCACTCTATACCCCAGAGCACAGAGAGAAACTCCCAGTTCCTTGAGCTCCTTGCCCTCTGAAGGTGCCGGCCACAGAGTCTGGCAAAGCGTCAGGAAGAAAAACTTCCAGAATATGGACTAACTGCCCGAAAAACTCACAACTAACACGTGTGGTCTCCAAGGAACACATGTAGGGAAAATGGCTCAGCAGAAGAATTGAACTGTCTGATGTTTTCACTGCTCTCAAAGAACTGGGAGAGAAAACATTAGATACTTAGCCACTCCCAAGAAGCTAGCATTTGGTGTCTTCCAGTGCAGGGATGTGGACCCTTTGGCCTTCTGGGTGTTGAGGCCTAAAGCCCCTCAAATCCTCTTATCACCTGCCATGCTGTGCAAGACGGATGGGAGCACATCAGTCTCTAGAGCACCACCAAGCCCATCCTGGCTATAGAGACTCATCCGGGAGAGGCTGCTGCCACTGAAGTCAAAGGATGCCTGAAGGAGGCAAGCAGGCTGAGAGTTCTAGAGGGCCTCCAGGCTGGAGACAATGCATTCAAGAGCACCTGTGTCAAGCCAAAGTGCCTAAACTGGTTTCAATGCTCCACTATTATCATGTGCCAAGCTTCTCTAGATGTGGCAGCAGCGGCACAAATTCTGGTGCAATGCCCTACTGCTTCTACCAGAACTAGGGGACATCCACTCAAATTGAGGGTTGGGAGAGTGAGAACAGACAAAAGAAAAAAATTTTTTTTACCCAGCGTGTTGTTAGTCTGTGGAACTCCCTGCCACAGGATGTGGTGACGGCATCTGGCCTGGATGCCTTCAAAAGGGGATTGGACAGATTCCTGAAGGAAAAGTCCATCACAGGTTATAAACCATGATGGAGATGTGTAATCTCCAGGCTTAAAACTGGGGTACTTCAAGGACCAGATGCAGGGGAGTGGTATCAGGAGACAGATATCTAGTCTCGTGAGCTCTCGGACACATTTGGTGGGGCCACTGTGAGATACAGGAAGCTGGACTAGATGGGCCTTTGGCCTGATCCAGCACGGCTCTTCTTATGTTCTACACATTCTACAGAACAGAGGTAGGTGTGAAGGAGCAGCTCACCTCTTCAATTCCGCCATCTCCTGGGCTTTGAGCTCGGCAAGTTTTAGCTCCAGCTCTTCCTCTTCTTTTTCTTCATTTTCGTTTCCACCCTGGGCGGCTGGATCTGCCTGTTTGGGCTGCGTCTCTTCCTCTCCTTCCCCTTCTTCTCCGGAACTCAAGCTGGCAAAGCGGAAAGAGACCTTTTATTTTTGAACCTCGGTTTCTGGTTTTTTCATGGCATTTTCACTGTGCTTTTCAAGCAACAGGGATGACAAAACAAGGTGCAGAAGGACAAGACAGTTCTTGCGCTTCGGGTTCTTGCCTAAGGAAAAAGGGGGGTGGAGGTAGACAGAAGGAAGAGGAGGGCAAGCAAACTCAGGCAATGGTTCTTAAACAGATGCTGCAGTTCTAAAGACCAGCTTGGGGGAGGAAACAGCCCAATGGAGCTGGTCTCCCAGCAGATGATGGAGTGTAGTATCAGGTTCAACAAATGCCAAGCCTCATGCGGCAGCAATCTCTCGCAAGCATGAGGCCAGACACTCTTTCATTAGTTGCGAAAAGCAGAGCATCAGATGTGGGGTGATAGTCTACGTGTCAGGATGGTATAGGCTGATGAATTCATGGGAAGGGCTTATGTGACATGGCCGTGTCACCTAGCGAGGGTCTTGATGAATGATTACTAGGCAGCTTGTTTGTTTCCTTGCATACCATCTCATGGCATTGCTTGGCAAATCTGGGGGAAGAGATAAGAGCAACCTGGCTTCCTGCACGTCAGACCGGATGGGTTCCATTGTCCTCTCCGGGGCTTCCCCGCACAGATGGGGTTCAATGACTCCCAAGTGACCTTTGCAAAGGAAGCTGGCTGGGGTGCTTACTAATATCTCACTATGATGGAGAAGCCCTGCTTCTCAGCACGTCCTCTGCCTCACAATGGCACTTCCAAGTGATGGGAGACCAGGTAAGGCTTCATTCTCCCCCTCTATGTTGGTTGTCCTACCAGTGTTAACACCCAGGATGCAGCCCAGTTTTCTTACTTGATGTCTATCTCCTTGGCCTGCTCCTTCAGCTTCTTGACCAGGAACCGCCTCAGCTTTGTCCTCCAATTCAGCAGGACCCTGAATTAGGGAGAGAGATGGCCATGAGGCGCAATGGCTGTGTATTCCTTAAGCATAAATCCTTGCTAATTTTATCCCTAAATAATTAATGCTATCTGATAATTTACCTTTAAATACTCCCTTAAACAATTTTTTCTCCTCTTCTCTATAATTTAAAAACATGCATTCAGATTTATTCCAATTTACCTTTAATCCTGTTGCTTCCTCAAACACCTTTAAATGTTTACAATAAATGCAGAGAAAGTTAAGAAAGAGATTACTGAAAAAAATAAAAGAATACCAAAAAATTAAGGATTTCTTGGTTTGGAAGGATTTCAGTATGTAAAATGAAAATTATCCCCAAACTATTTTTTATTTTATTTTGGATGTTACCCTTAAATGAAAGTGAACTTAAAGGGATCCAGGGGAAAATTATTATGTTTTGCAATGGTAATAAAAAAGCCAGGCTCAATAAAAGTTTATGGTATATACCACAAAAAGGGTGGTTTAGGATTACCTAATATTAAGCTGTATTACATAGCCAACCAGTTAAGTCTTTTTTCCAGTGGCAGATATGTGAAGGAGAACCTTATTCCTCGCAACTTCCCAATCCTGTACTTTTCAGCTGTGAACATACCGGAGCTCTTTACGACCCAAAACACGGATGTCCCGACAACAGTGGCGCACTTCGTCGGTGGTAGCAGTGTGGCGCTCTAGCTCTTCGCTGTCAAGGACAATCTATGAGGCAATGGAGACATCAAAATGGCAGCTGGACCTCTTGGGCTCGTTTATCCATCCACCTGGCTCTCTTTTAGCCAGTTCCAGCTGTCTGCTGCCATTATGAGGAGCCACCATCCTTTCCTATTCAGCCTCCCGCTCCAAAGGTTAAATCATTGCCCACTCCTACTCCTCACCTCACTGGCATGAGCCAGGAAGTCGACAGGGTTGGAGGCTTTCAGAAAGTCTGTCAGTGTGCAGCGGTTGTAAAGGACGGTGGCGCCATCTTCGTATCCTTCTGCCTGTTTTGAAGGGAAGACAGACAATGTGAAGAGAGGGAGACCAATCTATGTAGACTTGAGTGAAAACGAGGTCCCTGCACTGTACCCCCTGCCCCTGACAGAGAAGACAAAGCATAGGACCGCCTCCTTCCATATGAACCTACCAGGCAATTAAGATCTAGCCAGAGGGCTCTCCTGAAAGGAAAGGGCCATCCCTCAAGGAGGCGAAAGGGATGGCTTGTAGGAACAGGGCCTTTTTGGCAGCTGCCCCCAGATTGTGGAATGCCCTCCCAAGCGAGACCTGCCTGGCACCAACACTGATGACATTCCGGCGCCAGGTAAAAACATTCCTGTTCCAGAAGACTTTTAACTGATTATTGTGGATCCTGATGGCGATTTTAGTGTTGGATTTTAATATATTGTATTTATTGTATTTAAATGTTTTATTGTTTTAATTTTATTGCAATTTGATGTTTTAATTATCTGAATTGTTTACTTTGATTGTGAGCTGCCCAGAGACCTTTGGGTAGTGGGTGGCATACAAGCTATATATATAAATAAATAATAAATAAATAGATGGGCTGAAATCCTGTTGCTTTGCATAGTTAATTACAACTACAGTAGGCTCTGAGAATCAGTGGATCCAATGATGAAGCTGACTCACCAAAGCCCTACTGGTTCAACTGGCTTTTCTCTAGTGTGACTTAGTAGTCTAAACCAGGCCAGCCCAACAGGGAGACCGTGGGCTACCAGTAGCCCACGAAGGGTTCAAAAGTAGCCCGTCAGCCATCAATAAAAAAAAGTGAGGGGATAAGTTCTCCAACCCTCCTCCCCCATCCCAAGGACCACCACTGCCCCAGCAAAGTTCTGGGTCTGCCAGCCCACTGTCTCAGCCGAGCGGGGCAGTTCAAGGGCCATGGCGCATTGAAATCTGTTCCCTCCGGAACAGTTTAATTGGTTTTCAATGCATTCCTATGGGAAACCACTGCTCAACTTACAAAAGTTTTTACTTATGAGCATTTGCTCGAAATGGGTAAAATTCGTAAGTAGAGGTTTTAGTGTAGTAGCCCTCAGGCACTTTGGGCTGGAAAAAGTACACCTCCGCCTGTTCAAAGTTGAACAGCCCTGGTCTAAACAAAAGGAATTCAGCCAATATCACCCTACTCTGACTTTCCACATAACAAGAGCTTCTGGTCACATATTCACCAACATCTGCACCCAAGAGGCAAATACTGGAAACTCCCTCATCCCCTGGAGACATACATCACTCACCAGCACCCCATTCCATTCAGTGTCCTTTCCCACTCAAAAGCAAATCACCTCCCGTCACGGTTACAATTGTTCCCCCCGATGTGGTTAGCAAAGGTAAATATGCTGCTTCCTCAAATGTCTTAATTCTATCCGTAGTTCAGAAAGACATGTGAAAAACCAGTAACAGCTGTTTTCTTAACCACACTGACCTTTGGTTTCTTCTGGGACACCAGCTGGGTTACAGACTTGGCTTGCACCTCCACTTCCTTGAAGGCAAACTTGGGGTCAAAGAACTTGTTGTCAATTTTATCTGGGGCCAAATAGCCTGAAGTGGGACAGCAATGAAGAAAAAGAGCATTAATGACAGTGCTGGTTCTTTTTCTTTTTTCATCCTGGACGTCAAGGCAGCAAACATACAGGATTCCTGGATCACCTTGACCTGCTTAGTTTCATTAGAGTAGCTGCATCATAAACCTTCAGGAACCCAGAGAATACAGATGATGATGATGGCGATGATGATGAATCTCTGAACACCTTCAATTTATATCCTGGGAAATCTTAACAAACACTGGGGTTTTGAATGGCCTGTCTTCAGTTTTGCTCTTTATTTTGCTAACTGAGAATAGACTTGTACACAAGAGACCTTTGGGTAGTGGGCGGCATATAAGTTGTAAAAATAAATAAAAAAATAAAATAAATGTGAGGAGGGAAAAATCAAGAAACAGTAAAAATGGCCCAAATCCCTTGATCACAGGAAAAGAGATCAAATGAGGTAATGGGCTGCAGTCCTATAGACCTTGAACTGAGATTAAGTTGCACTGGGCTCAAGGGGGCATGTGTGTGTGTGTGTTGTGTGTTGTGTTGTTACAGTTGTGACCGACTCTTCGTGACCCCATATCCATGGAGTTTTCTTGGCAGGAATACTGGAGTGGTTTGCCAGTTCCTACTCCAGGCTGCCTACATACAGCACCTGGTATTCCCTGGTGGTCTCCCATCCAAGTACTAACCAGGGCTGACCCTGCTTAGCTTCCGAAATCAGGCGAGATCAGATGTGCTTAGGCATCTAGGCACCACACACAAGGGGAAGGGTGTTCAAGGAACCCATGCAGCTCAGGGAAACATTTCAACTGGAACAAAAGGCCACTGTTATGCACTGTCCCTTTGGAAGTCAGATCAACCTGGACATACAAATTAGTTTCAAATTTCTTTTCCACCATTTTTCAGTCTTGAGAGAAGCAGCTAACACTGAAGTGCAATCTCCAGGCTGCTGTGGGTAAGAGGCATTTAACAGAGCCACCACAAACCATGAGCTGTCAGTCCCTATGCTTAATGCAAAAGCATCTCTCTTCTGGTTCCCATGAACCTTAAATCTAGAGTTTGGCTCCCCCACTCCCCACTCAACAACGGCTAGCATCTCCCAGCCAGCATGACTAGTATCCATGTTGCCTGGAGGATTCGAGGAACTGTGGTTTCCCAATTCCTCCACCCTACTCGAACAAACAAACAAACAAACAAAAAACACAACCCCAATCAAATTAGGGCTAATCTCATGCCTTAATCCCAGGGCTCATAATCATCCCACTCAATATTGCAATGTCAGCCCTCTTTAGACTGCAAATCCAAATGTTGAGGGTATTTGAAAAAGCCTCTAGAGTCTATACTATAGCACCTTCTTGTCTCTGTCACTAAGCATGCAAATTGCAAAGCCAGGTCACGGACGCAACAAAGCCCCACTGCTGCACCACGCTGGCTGCTCCGGGGGAGGGGGATGCAATCCCAGCAACCACCAGCCCAGCCTCCCTCTCATCCTGCTGGGTAACCCCCTCTTTCTACAGTTGGTTTGTGCTCCCAGGTTCATTGGACTCACCCTGGCAGACCACGAAGATCTCGGCCGACTCATTCCGCGAGGCCTGCGGTTTGGTCGCCTGTACCTTGCGGAAGAGCTGCTGGAAGATCCAGAGGAGGGGCTGGTAGTCCCGGGAACGGAAGACCTTGGTGATGAACCAGCCGCCCTTGGACAAGAAGTCACATGCCAGCTTGAGAGCCGACAGGGTCAGGTTGGCTGGTGGAACAGAGAAAATAAAAGACGGAATGAGTGGCAAAGGTAAGCTGCCCAGGGCTGAGGTTGCGTCGTTCACTGTAAGACCAGTAAGAAGCTCTGCACACGCGCTGGCACCACCCTCTGCGCTGTGAGAAGAATACCCTCATTGCAGAAAGTTGTTGAAATGACTCCACGGTAGAAATATTGAAAGAGAAACATACAAGGAGCCTCGTGGTGCAGTGGTTAAATGCCTGTACTGCAGTTAAAACTGTGCTCACGATCGTTCAATCCCAGGTAGCAGGTTCAAGGTTCACTCAGCCTTCCATCCTTCCGAGGTTGGTAAAATGAGTACCCAGATTGCGGGGGGGGGGGGCAATGTGTAGCCTGCCTACTGTAATTAAAACTGTAAACCACCCAGAGACTACTTGAAGTGGTATGGGTGGTATAGAAGCAGAACACTTTGCTTTGCTTTGCTTTGCTTTATACAGGGGAAACCAGTTAATGTTTCTATTAAGCTTTCACAGAACAAATGCAAAGGAAATGCATACACTTGTACAAAACATCTTGCATAGTTTGACAGCTCAGAATGTGTCCTTATTTTGGGGGGTGAGAATTTTTTTAAATGTTTAATTGCTTATCAAAAACAATGTGCGTGCTAACAAAAAAAATATATAAAAAAATGTAGGGGCCTTGAGCTATATAGGCATATTCTTTGCATGCAAACTCTAGCGTCACTCTGGCATCCTACTTCGAGTAGAACTACATATCCCTGCTAGTACAAGAACCTAGCCCACCGCATGTGGCTTATCTGCGATTTTGCATGATTACAGTGGACCCTTGTATAACAAACAGTTGGTATAACATAAAATCTGTACAACATAAAAAATTCTGGAGATAGGGGAAATTTGCTTAACATAATCGCCTATGGGGCGAATCCGTACAACATAAAAATGGGCTTACTCCATTTTCAATGCATTCCTATGGGAAATTTGTATAAAGGAAACTTTGCTTAACATAATTTCATTTGGAACGAATTAATTCCTTTATACAAGGTACCACTGTATATGCACATATACGCAGGTCATTTTGCATCGAAAGGCAAGATGAGAGCAGCGTATGCTACTGATTGGAAGGTTGTCTTCCCACCAGGACCACTTGCTTCTGCCTGAAGGCAGGTCCCCACCTTGTGAGAAGGCATCATGGACCCAGCTGGCTCCCACGTTGGGAGCCCCATCGTTCAACACCACATCCACTTTCCAGGTCTTCAGTTCCTTGCGCAAGACCTGGAGGGTTGGGAAGAGAGGAACATAACAGATTGAGCAGAAGGAACCACCCTCTGCATCAGGAAATCTCTGGGAACAATGGAGGGCAAAGCATCTTCACCTCTTTAAAGGTGGCATAACATCCATAGAAGGGGCAGGAGAAGTCTGAATGGGCATTCTGATGCCGAATGTTATCTTAGTAATACTGCCCCAAATACCATTTCACTTTCAGCTCAATTCATTGAGAACAGCATGAGAAATTAAAAGGCAAAAGTGATGAGAAAGGAAAAGCATTTCAAAGAAATTTCTGGGAGGGCAGAGAAATCACACGATCACATGGGCACTAGGAATCAATGCCAGGCTGGAAACCTGTCAGCCAGGAAATCTACTTGCTGTGGGCACGTGCTGGGCAATTTGCAAATCCAGCGGACCCTCGTATAACAAATGGTTTGTATAACAGAAAATCTATACAACATAAAAGATTCCAGATAGGGAAATCTGCTTAACAGAATCACCTATGGGGCAAATCTGTACAACATAAAATGGTCGCAATTAGGGATTACTCTGTTTTCAATGCATTCCCAGAGGAAATTTCTATAAAGGAAAATTGGCTGAACAGAATTTCATTTGGAATGAATTAACTCCTATGTACAAGGTACCACGGTATTGTAAATAGAAATATCCTCTGTCATCTTTTACTCTAAATAGGATGGAAAGCCTTGCAATACAATTCTTCAATTAGAGAGGTCTGTAACGTTTTCCTTCTTTCACCAGGAGATTCAAAAGGTCTTTTTTCTCAAAGCGGTGGGAAGGAGAATGCCCTAACATTAGTTGTTTGTATTTTTTAAAAACATCCCACTTGTTTTGTTATTTTATGAAAGATGGTATGCATGTTCTCTATATGAGTAACTTACACACGATGACCACCCGACCTGGCAGCTGTAAGAGGAAGAGAGGGGACAAAGCTACAAGTCATGTTTGTGGATACCAGAAGAAGAGCAGTTACCTGGCGACATTTCTCAGTGGTGATGTCTTCCTGCAGTGTTACCACGTTAGGGATGGGCTTGATGGGGACCAGATCAACTCCTGAACATCAAAGCAGAGGGACATTCAAGGAGGCAGTAAAGAACAAAGCTGAGACACAATGAGGAACAGTTCCCGTTACTCTTTTTCTTCAAGGCAACTAAATACTTCATGGTTTGCCTTATGCGGAATCAAGCCATCAGTGGATCTAGCTTAGCGCTGCCTTCTCTGACCAGCAGCAGCTTAATATCACATGCAAGGGTCTTTCCAGTTCTGCTAAGCTGGGATTCTTTTACTGTTTTACTGTTATCCAGTCAATGTGCAAGTAGGGGTGCTGAGATGCAGCCTGTCCCACTGCTTTCTGACTTGTCCGGAAGGAGACCTGCTGAAATGCAGCCGCTAGGAGAGTATGCCTATGAATCAGGACATGTCTTTTTTAAATATTCTGATGAGTATAAACCTTCTGAGCAACTTTACCAAATGAATGACTTATCCTACGAGAACCACAAGAAGATAATGTTACCAAAGACTTGTGAGTGTTCTAAACTAGGCTTCTAGTCAGGCACTATGGAAAACAGAATGTTTGGATCTAGAATGGCTTCTGGTCTGGTTAAATGAGTCCCTTCCTCTATATTTGCTCCAGATCACTCATTAACACATCCCCCCATCCATTACTCACCAATAATAAAACTGGACACTGGCATAAATTTTGAAGCCACTTGCAGCCTGTTGGACGAACACAGAGAATCAGATCCAGGACAAAGACATGGCTCAACAATTATACCCCAAAGAATTGAACGAATTTTAATGTAACCACACCTGGATCCTTTTACCCTGAAACTCCAAAACCTTTAATGCTCTTGCGCTGCATTCTTTGAATGTTAGCAACATTAAGATGGCAACTAATATACTATTGTTTATAAAGCACCACCAAGTCACTTATAGTGACCTTGATAATAACTTTTGATCTATACTGGATAGTCATTTATTACTTATTTATTTACTTATAAGATTTCTATATTGCTCATCTAGCTACCAGGATATTCAAGGGGAGGTTTGCACTCCGAGCGCATTCCCATGACCGAGCACGAATGTGAACCCAGACCTCGAGACCCAAACTCTGTTTGCAAGGTATTTTCCAAACATACTATCAAGTAGTACTGCTAGTCAATCAGGAATCCATTTTGGTTGATCAAGTTTTCGTTTTACTTTAAACCCTTCTTTGAGTGAGGTAGGATATATGCTTTAGAGGCGCATTTGAAGTTAATTTCCTATTGCCAGTAACATAAAGCCACAGATATTCTATTTGTATCAATATCAAAACTGCTGCAATCCTATCTGGAAAATGTTCAGATCTCCCAACTCCTTTTGCTGGTCACTCACCATCCTCCAGGAGCAGCGCACAGATCCAAAAGTGCCCGGGATTTAGGAAGGAACTGAAATTTCCGGTTCAGTTGGATAAGCTTGAAGGATGAACGGGAGCGGAAGCCTGGAAGAGCAGAAAAGACATACTATCACCATAAACTGCCTTTAGGGCTATAGAATTCTTCAGCACTGAAAAAATGACTTGGGGTAATTAATCCACCATTTTGATGCACTGTTTACCCCTCCCAAAAGGGGCATGGTGGCTCAGCGGACTTAGGCTCCGAAAACTGTTGGCTGCAAAGTCAGTTCAAATCCCAAGTGCCATGCAGCGGATCAAGCTCCTGCTGATAACCCCAGCTCCTGCCAACCTAACAGTTCGAAAGCATGTAAATGCAAGTAGATAAATAGGGACCACCATAAAAAGTGAGAAGGTAAAACAGTGTTCCCTTGCAGTCATGCCGTCCATGTGGGCATGGACTTGCACAACACTGGCTCTTTGGCTTAAATACGGAGATGAGCACCACCCCTAGAGTTGGACACAACTAGCACACATGTGGTGGTGGGGAAACCTTTACCTATACTCCTCCCAGATCATGTGTCGCACTGATCGCCCTCCTTGCAGTTAAAATCCTAGAGGCAGCAATATTTCAAAGGAAGGGACAAGGACAACCTAGGGTTGCATGATATGAATGACATCACTTGTGAAAAGTGTGGAGGAAACTCTAAAGTGTCACCACCACCAAATGCAAAGACATAAGGTAGATCAGTGATGGGAAAAAGCAGAGGGTTAGACACAGTACTCTGTGGGCTACCCATAGCTGCAAGGAGAATGCCCATTCTTGGTTTCAAGTTGATCAAATACATAGAGACAGCATAAAAGAATATGTGGATTGCTTTATTCTAGCAATCTTTCATGTATGAACCATCCCTTTCTTCTGGTGCTATCTATTCACTGTTTTAACAGATGATCATGGGGTTCTAATGACAATAAAAATGATTGTTGCTGTGGAGGAGGTGGTGGTGTTTCCAGATCCAAACTGATATAGTGGGATTTCTGGAACCAAACTGATAAAGACACCTTGAACATAACACACCAGACACAATAGTAACAGAAGGAAGAAATGCCTGGATCACTGATATTGGAATTCCAGGGGATGCCAGGATTGGAAATAAAGAACAGGAAAAAGAAACAAAATACAGAGATCTGCAAATGAAACATCTCACTTGCAGATGAAACAAACTTCAATGGTACCCATAATCACTGGGGATCTGGAAACATCAAGAAATTTCACACAGTATGAACAGCAGTTGCAGATCATCAGAGATAAAAAAACAAAACAAAAACAGCAATATTAGGAACGGATACTGCACTTTGGTTTTGGTTCAAACCTGCATTTGTTGTATAATACCAGTCAATGTTTTTATAATTTTTATGGACTGTGCCTGCTAAATTTTAACAACAATAATAATAGTTTATTGGTAACAATTTTGTTTTTACCACATCATTTTATCTGATAGTAAGCTGTCATGAAGGCAACGATACAAATGTGCTGGCAACAATCAATCAGACAAACATACATTTGCATTGTAGTAACAACTGGCTCTTTTCCTACTGAAAATGTACAACCAGGTAGTCACTACCTCTCAATGTATTTTACTTTTAGGTGGATCGCTGCATTAGATTTTGGGATCAATAGCAACAAAAGGCCTGCACACATTAAAGACTGCCTGTAGACTAACTGTAGCTGACTTCACTTATACCCCACACCCCTTCAAGTTCTACAGGGTGCACACATGGTTTATGTTCACAATGATACTGTGCCGTAAATTAGGCTGAGGGACAGAAATAGGATGAAGATCACCCAGTAAATTTAATAGCCAAGAAGCCAGTCCTAGCTAGACCAATGCACTCAACTCCTCTTTCTCTCAGCTCCCCCACATCTTAACCTGAGGAAACCTTATAGCTTAACTTGACTCTCTTAGATAACGTCAACAGAAAAATTATAAGGCCTCCTTGCCCCCAGATAGGGGCCTTGTGTGTCTGTCGAGCATCTGCAGATTTGGGAAGGAGGGCAGTGTATTCTATACTGGCAAAATTGAAAGAGGCAAAATGGAGGGGAACAACGTCAAAGTATTGTGATACTTTAAAAACAAAAGAAAATAAAAGAAAATGCTTCAATTCATGATTTTGTGGATCAAAACCCACTTCTTCAGACAGAGTACTCAAGTCCTTTTTATTCATAGGTAGCCCCTTAAGGAGTCATCGTGATTACGTGAGGGTACAAGCAACAGTCATAATGCATCGCTGGCGTTGGAAAGGGGCCATTCGCATGTGATGAAGGCTGTGTGTGGATCATCGTCCGGTTCATCAGGTATGCGTCAATACTATGAATACTCCATGTGTCTTAAGGAACAGATATGGGTCCACAATAATCCAATAACTCCCCTTTGGAACAAACGGGTTAGTGGTTAAACCACTTTTTCCCTTCTTCTCCCCCCGTTTTTTTTTTATTTCGCCAACCGGCTGAGCCGGACGAACTCGGCTGCTTCTCTGGAAACAGGGCGCGAAGTGGCTTCCTGGCAAACCCAGAGCGCGCGCCCCGCTCCCTTTTCTTACCCGTTTCCTTGGCGAGATGATAGAATTTGTCCCTTCGGCTTTTCCCCACTTTGCCCTTCTTGCCCATCTTGCGGAAGAGCCGGCAGCCCACGATGGAAACAGAACTCCTCCTCCACCAATGGACTTAGCCACGTGCGGGGAAACAGGCATGCCCCTCCCCTCAGCCAGAGTCCTTCCGCTTCCTCCTAATACTTCCGTCTAGGTCGCCACGGCCATCTTGAGTGTGGAAGAAACAGCCCCCCCACCCCTTCCTTCGAGATTAATTGAGATACGCGGGTCGCTTATTTATTTATTGTTTATTTATTTATTTATTGTACTTATATATTGCCTGTTTTCCCCGGGGAACTCTGGGCGGTTTACATAAAAAATATAGACAATCAGACAAGAAATAAAACAGTTTAAGACAGGAGTAATCTAACAGAGCAAATAAAATAATAATAGTATTGTCTCCTTCGCAACCGTTCTCTGGAAAAGTCGAAAGGGCTCCGTCGTTCTGCTGCCATGCTTCCATTGTTTTCTTTTTTATATACGTGCGTTAATGGAACATAAATACCCTACCAAGATGTCAGCAAGCGAAGGTCGATGGTTGTTTCCGTTCCCTTCAGGAGCAAACACGCCCGAATCTGCTCATGCGCAGAAAGTGTTATTTTAAAAACACAACCGGGAGCCCTAGAAAAAGTTACGGGGGTTTTACGTCCGGTTTCTAATGGTTAAAAATAACATATGGATCCTCCATATGCCGAAATCAAGTGGTGGCAGCTCAGAGTAATTGTAAGAATGTGGGGAGGCCAGAAACTCAGCCGAAGCACAGGTTTCATCACGTGGAATGGGAAAACCACTGGAGTCAGGGGGATTCTCACCTGGATGACTGAGAATATTCACAGACATGAGTCAAGGGGATGTTGCAATGGTGGAAATGCGGGATAAAAGCAAGAACGCAGAGGCAAAAAGAGGCCTCGGGTGCAAATACACATTTCCATTCGCTGCATCATTTGACCAACTAAGTAAGCGTAAAAGTAAGACTCTGGTCAAAATAAACGATGAGTAAATGTGATTAGTTTTTTTCTTAAATACCGAGTCTCCTTTCACAGCAAAACGCTATTCAGAGACTGAAGGAGACGGTAATATTATTTAAAAGCCTCTAAAGTGGCACACGGCCATTCCCCTGGCCACCACGCCTGCCCCGCTGAGGAGGAGACATCTCAGGGCGGATTAGAGACGTTCACCGCGCTCAGCCTGCGCTTCCCTGGAAAGGAAGCCAAAAAGCGCCACCCCATCCCCTTTTGTCCAAGCTAGAACTAGCGTCAGCCATATTGGTTAAGGGTATCCATATGTCCGCCCTCCAGATTTTTCGACTATAACTCCCACTGTCCTTTATCGTTGGCGATACAGGCTTGGAATTCTGGGAGTTGTGGTCCAAAATACCTGGAGGGCTCCAACAACCCAGGACCAACCGCGGAAGAGTGACCCTTTCCGCCTTTTCGCGTCGCGCAGGCGCAGTTCTGCAAATGCTGCTGCCGGCGACCGGGAAGATGGCGGTGGAAGGGCCCGAGCAGGTAGGTGGAAGGAAAGGAGCGCTGAGTCACTCCCGCATCCTTTGCCCCCCTACTACCCTCCAGTTTCCCTGCCAGAGGTGGGTGGGGGGAAATGGCAAGGGGTTTCAGGGGCGTTGGTGGGGCGCCGTGGTGGTGGAGGGCGCGGTTGAGGGAGGGACGCTGCCCGGGGAGAGGTGAGATGGAGAAATTCAAAGGAGAATGATGGAGTCCCTAATTGTATATCGCTTTCCCTAACCTTCTGCATTCCGGAGGGGTTGGACTACAACTCCCATTAACCCTCTGACCACGATCAAGTGGTCAGTTTGTCCCTGCCTTTCTGTCACCAAAGGGAATTAAGGCGGTTTACAAATGATTTCAAAAGCATACACAATGCGTTGCAGTTGAATATATGACTATGTTAAGACTGAGGAACGAAATGAACTGTTTTAAAAACACATTAAACTGAGTTTTAAAAAAGTGTAGTCTCTCTCGCTCAAGGTTGTTTCCCTGTCCAGTGAGTTGTTGAATGCCTGCCTGAACAGACAGTTTTGTGCTTACCCATAGAAAGATAAGGTGGATGTCCAGTGCTGTGCAATGCACAGAGTGGCAGAACTGGATTCAGGAAATCCTGGAAACTTGCTGGGGGAATGGAACGGGTGAAACCACTCTTCAAACATCTTATTTATCTTGAAAGCCCTGAAGTTATAAGCAAGTTCTGATTTGATAGGACATAATCACAACAGAAGGACAACAGGGAAGAGGGCCAGCTTGATATCTTTCTGGAGGAAGTTAGGCAGACAGGAACCAGCCAATGAGAAGAAACTCCCTCCTGCCTGTAACATCTAGGCCTATTTTGGCTGGGGAGCTGAGTGAGAGAGATGCTCTGAAGTTCTCTGAATCAAGGCTGGCTTATGTTCAATGCAAATTGGAGTCCACAGCTCTGGGAGGTATTAGGTTGAGAAGTCTGTGTAGGTAGGGATTCAATCAGAGTTAAGACTGATGTTGATTTGTCTTCTTCAAATGCCATGTCCTGGCTTCTATCTAAAGCTATTCTAAACAGAGCAGTTAGGTCCACTGTGGACCATCGGCTTAAGTTTTTAAGCCTGAATGTTCTTCTATGCCCCGGGCCACACTTCCCATCTGTTTTTCCTTGCAGGATAACTTGCATCAAATGGTATTTCTTATTGTGCATTATGTGTCCGAAATACTGCAATTAAGGATTTCTAACTTTTTATTCACGTGCTGTAATACAGCCACGTTAGTGACACAAAATTACAGAGACCATATATAAAGGCAAACAATGTAGATCTGGCATTTTAATACTTTTCAGATTGTTGGTAAATTCTTACAAGGTTTTTTTTTTTTTTTTTTTGGAAGAGATGATCAGAAATAGAAAGGAAATTGTATACAATATTTAGGATTTGCAATATCAAAAAGTAACAGCTTATGACATAAAGAGGTGTATTCATGAAAGGGAGGATTGATTTAAAAATAAGGCTAAGTTATAGGGGAGAGTTAATATGGTAAGCAGGCAGCTTAAACTTTATAATGGTGGTCAGTTTCCCTTCTTGAGTTGATTTGCCTCCCTTTTTTTTCATTATTGCATGCCTCCTCTTGAGCAGATGGAGCTGGATGAAGGCAAGGGTGGAACTGGGCTGCGCCAGTATTACCTGTCCAAGATTGAGGAGCTTCAGGTGAGATTTTTCTCTTTCCTAGGGCTAGGAGATGAAAAAATGTTGCTGTATTCTAACAGCTTTCTCTTAGGCATACATGATTTTTTAATACCTGTGGGAAGAAGCTCAGGTGGATTGGCGGCTGTGTGGCCATCCTCGGGTTGAGTATGGCTAGGCCAGACTTTCCAGTCTGATGCCTAAGGACATCTCATGGGCAAATGCTGGAGGAGGAAATCTTCAAATGACTTCTAACCTGATCGTTTCCCATTTGACTGTAATTTATTATTGTTATAAAGACTACAACAAAAGTAGCTGTTACAAATAGATCTTTTCCCTTGCATCTATAGTTTGATGTACGTGGGACGTGGTTTTGACGTGTAGTTCCTATATACAGTGTAGGTTTCTGTGGTAATGAATGTGTGTCTTCAGCTTCAGAGAAGGCATGCCTTTTATTACTATAAAAGAAAACAATGGGGCAGAGGAGAAAAGAGATTGTTTTGACAGATACATGATGTATTAATAGGTTTTCCATGCATTTAAGGTCTGGAGTTATTGAGATGGAAGTTTGATCTGATTTTTGATTCCTAGTGATAGACAGGTGCCCAAGTAGTCCAAAGGAGAGTTCAGGGGAAATGTGTTTTTTGTACGGACTGGGAAAGTACCATCTGGCAGCTTTTTATTTTCTAAGTCAGGGAGAGGCAAAGAGATGGTGTTCCTGGTATTGAATTCCTCTTCCTTGCAATCCTCACCTTTGTTTATACTACTTTGGGCTGATGTATCTTGAGGTCCAACAGCAGCTGGAGGGGTGTATTTTGCCTGCTCGTTTTAGATGATGATTCCCAGGAAGTTGGTCTTGCTGGTGAGACTTTTGTCATGCAACCTCAGACCACCAGCCCTTGGTTGGTTGGTTGCTCTGCTGTTTGGGGTTGATTTATCTTTCTCCCTTTTCCTCCTTCCAGTTGATAGTTAATGACAAAAGCCAGAATCTTAGGCGACTGCAGGCTCAGCGGAATGAACTCAATGCCAAAGGTAAGTTGGGAACTGTTGAATTCTTCACCATATTGCTTTTGTGATCAGGAAGCAAGGGAGAAGGTCAGAATTGATGCAGAGATACTTTCTGGACCGAGCAGGCTTTGGACTAGGAGTGGGCTAGGAATGTTAGGTTCCAGTGGGGAGGCAGTTTTGTGTGGCCTTTTCAGTATGTGTGATGACACCATAATGCCTACACTGCCACCAGCAGGTTACTGGACACTTAATACAGAATATTAAAGAGGGAGTCAAACACCAAGTTTCATGGTTTAAAAATCAAAACAAGAAATGTTTATTGTAATACAATCAGATGTTCAATGTTCTTGTTATAATCCTGTGCTTTAATAAAATGTAATTAAAACAGTTTTTCATTAATAACACAGTGTTTTGTATTAACCAGGCCCTAGCCAAGTTACTGGGCTTGACACCAGACCAACTGACACTCAGCTGTCTCTCAGCTAATTGACTACCACTCCCTACTCACAACAAGGGTCTCTGTATACATAGTCACTAGCCCCTCCCACAAGGTTGGTGATTGGCTCACCTATATACAGTACATTAATAAATATTCATAACCATTTCCCTTTTTGTTACAGTAGGTACACCACAAAATGTACTAGAAGTCACAAAAAAGTGAATTGACACTTTTGGATGTGTCCAGAAGTAGCAGTGTAATGTGGTGGTGGTGGTGGTGGTGTGTGTGTGTGTGAGTGTGAGTGTGAGTGTGAGTGGAGAAAAAGAAGTGTCTGAGGGCTGTAGAAAGATTGGAGGGTTGTGTGTGGTCCTACTTTGCCCTCCTTCAGCTTTCTTTCAGACATGGTTGCAGAGTGAGTGAGTGAGCTTAAGAGGGCAAAGGAGAACAGAAAGAGAGAGAAATGCAAAATTCCCCCTTTGCCCTTTTTTCCAATGCAAGAAACATTTAGGAGAGCCCTCTTATCACTATTTGCTTTTCTGGTGGAACTGAATTGAAAGTATGAAGGAAATGCTCTTAAAGCAGTTTCTTTTAAAAAATACTTATATTCACTCTGTATACTTTCCTCAACATGCATTCTCATAGCTATGTAAGAGAGCCGACACATTAGATTATTTTGATAGCTGTGCCTAAGAGACAGATCTAACTCACTGCTTTATTCTGCTGGGCTAGAGGCAAACATTTTATAAACGTTGTGAATAGTCTGAAAAAGCGATAATTGCTTATAACACTTTTGTGGAGTTGAACTACTTTTTACCTCTGGTAATGCTGGCTGTTAGAAAAAATTATTTTAAGAACAATTTTAAAATACAGTGGTACCTCTACTTACAGGTTTAATCTGTTCTGAATGCATACCCATAAGTCGAGCAACTCATAAGTAGAGCAGCCATATGCAGATTGCATCTAAAATTTGTAAGACAGCAGTTAAAACACCAACAGTTTTCCACTCTTAAGTCGAATTGCTCATAAGTAGAGCCACTCGTAAGTAGAGGCGCCACTGTATGTTATCTTGTTTATTGCAATATTGATGGCTTCTGATTTTAACCTCTTTATTACTGTTCCTTCCTAAGTTTTCCAAAAAGCACAAACTAAGTTATATTGTTAACTGCTTGCTGCTCTAGCTTTTATGTTAGTATTCCATGTTTTGCATTGCTACTCCATATTGGGTATATGTTTTTCAAACAGTTGTATTTTAAGATAGAAATATTATAAATGTTTTCAGCAAGAGGGAGGTGGCCACACCATGCCGCTCTTTGTTTGAATGACCTGTAAAGTCCAGCCCCTTCGGACCATGCTGCTTTGTGCCTTCCAAGAAGAAGCCTGGCATCCGTCTTGCCAAGTGAACTTTTAAAAACTCTGTCGTGGCAAATTACATCCCTTGCCATGTTTGGACTTTTATACCTGCTTTGAAAAAGAGAGCTTGTGCTCTCGAAATCTCAGCAACTTTTTTATTTTTCTACTTGCAGCCTGTGAAGGTATCACCCATAGTCTAGTTTTGATTTTTGTAAATATTATAAATGGTATGCTACTTGTGTGTTAACTGTACACAAGCATTTTCTTTCTTTAAAGTAAAATGGAACTGAATAGAAAATAAGTAAGTAATGCATGATATCAGTTTTTGCTAGTATTTAATGGAAAATATAAGTTCCTCCACCACCCCACCCCATAGGTACAAAATACATCCTTGCTGATAAGTGAAAAGCATCCCCCCACCCTCCAGTTCTTCATACTAATGCTGTTTTGTGTTCTCTCTCTACCCTAGTGCGCCTTCTTCGCGAAGAGCTGCAGCTTCTGCAGGAACAAGGTTCCTATGTGGGTGAAGTGGTGAGGGCTATGGACAAAAAGAAAGTGCTGGTTAAGGTATGGTTATTGCCTTGTTTACCTGCATCAAACAGCAAGTAATATGCCCTTTAGTTCACTTGCCCAGAGATGGATTAAGAATAATCATGACACTTTTGAATGTTAACAATGGAATAACAAATAGGACTTTCAAATGCTCAGGGAACAGTATGTATATTGAGGTTGCCGATTTGCCACCTGCACAGGTCATGCGACAACCCAGGGATCCTAACACAGCTTGTCCATGCCACCCCTATTTTTTTTTTTAAGAAATAGCTTTCCTTGGAAAAGTTTCTTGTGACTCTAGAGTGTGGGAGAGGTGCATACTTCTCACGTCTTGCACCACTCTTATAATTTTCCAAATGATTTTGGCATGAGTTGGGTAGAAAGGTGCTTTTCATTTAAAACAAAAAAAGTTTTGAAAGAAGTCTATTGATACGATGACACAGAAATGGGTGAAATGTCAGTGTTCTAAGGCTGAGCATTTGTGGTCTGCGGATCAGTGGAAGTTGCCAACCTGCGAGTCAGAAGAGCCGATGAGCATTTGGAAGGCCAGGGGTCAGGATCCTTGTTTAGTAGAAATTCACTCCGTGATTGTGGGCCAATCTTGTCTCATCAGATTTTCTGATGGTAGGAATGAGGGTGGGAGTGGAAGTCCATGTATGTTACTTTGAGCTTCTGGAATAAAGAATGGCATAAAAATATGGCACATATTTTATAATGTATAGAACAGCTGCATCATGAATCCCAGTATTATTCCTATATTGCAGGTAAGGTGATGGCTTTGCCTAAGGGCATCTGCTTCAGTTATGGCAAAAGTGAGGTTTCTGTCTGGTGTCTTCCCTCATGACATTTCATCTGCTGAGTTTCACTGTTTCCAGACAGATGTAACAAACGTAACAGAGAGCTTGGTGCTTAATGAACCCAGCTTTTGGTGTGCCTTGCAAAACAACCAGCAAGTTGGTTTAAACATGTGTCTTTCTATAACAGAGATTATTGTTTTTAGTGCCTCCATGTTGCTTACACAAAGGGTAGAACAGATATTAAATAAAGATTAATTTTTCATTCATATTGATTACTGGTTTCATTGGCTTGGCCCATTGTGATAACTGAAATTCCTCTCTTCCAGGTTCACCCAGAAGGCAAGTTTGTGGTTGATGTGGATAAAAACATAGACATCAATGATGTGAGTATCTTCTGAACTATCTCTGACCCTTTTGAGGCTGTGATGGTACTCTGAATTCTTTGACCCTCATAGATTTCACCCTGACTTGGGCGATAGGGCTTGTCTATTATGAAATCTTGCCTTCAGCATGCAAGGCTAGTACAGTTCTTAGCCGTGTGCTCCTTTTTTTTCTTATCCAGGTGACTCCAAATTGCCGTGTCGCTCTACGCAATGATAGCTACACGCTCCACAAGATTCTTCCAAACAAAGTGGACCCTCTGGTGTCATTGATGATGGTGGAGAAAGTGCCAGACTCCACTTACGAGATGATTGGTGGCCTTGACAAGCAGATCAAGGAGATCAAAGAAGTGATTGAGCTGCCTGTCAAACACCCAGAGCTCTTTGAAGCTCTAGGCATTGCTCAGCCTAAGGCAAGTGCTTCAGAAATTCTATCCCCAGGTGGTTGGTCTCCCACCACATATAACAAGCGAACTGCATCTTATTAGGTTAATGTAGCTTTGAAATAACAAGAATGTGTCACCCCCCAACTCTACAGTTCAGATTCTCCCTGTGCCCTCAATAAAACTGAAGGCTTGACCGTGGTTGACCACAGATACTCTAATGGACTACCATTATGTGTCTTTTATATGAATCTATAGGTTCACATAGACTTTGTGTTTATAACTACTTAGAACCTTGTAGCTTTAATAGCTTTAACTTTTTCATAATAAAAGATATCATTTTTTTATTTTATTTTGCAGTATTTTTACCCCACCATTCTCCTTGGAAAAGGACCCAAGGCAGCTTACAGTCATGAGAGATAATATACAGTCAAATACAATTAAGACATGTTCAAGTATTGAGAACAAGGAATTGAGGGACATCTTACAGCATTAATAGACAACATTACATTAAAGCTACAAGATTATAAGTTTATGCCAGGCTGGAAATCCTATCCTCCATGCTTAATTTCCCTGATCTCTTTCAAATATTAAAAACATTTTAATTGGAATTTTGATTTTCAGTAAAGACGTAATAGCAGGAAGCAAGGCTAGAGAAGCCAGTGGTAAACAGCCTCAATGCCCTTCTCTAGAAGGGCAAAAGCTACAGGTGTACTGGTTTGGATTTGTGGGCTGCAGTTCCCAGAATTCTTGGGAGAATTCCAGAATTCTATTCCAAAAAATCAAAAGTGCACAGCCCTAAATGGGGATGTATATAAGATGATTGCGTAATTAGAGAAACCTACAATTGTATGTTGTAACATTTACTCTATTTGTATATGTATGGGATGTGAATCCTAATGTTATCAGGTACAGATGCAAACATTTTTCACAGTTAGGCTTTGGTACCCTTGTCCCATTGCCCTAGTAGATATACCTGTAGGTAGAGGTGGTTGCTGGTTGTAGATGACTATGTGGTTTTTGTCCTGTACTTTCCACTAGCTCAATCTGAAGCTCTGAAGTCATTTTGGCATAATTTGTATTACAGGGAGTGCTTCTGTATGGACCTCCTGGAACTGGGAAAACATTGCTGGCCCGAGCAGTGGCTCATCACACCGACTGCACCTTCATCCGTGTCTCTGGTTCTGAGCTTGTGCAGAAATTCATTGGGGAGGGTGAGTTGAGTGGGGAGATAGTCAGGTCAAGGTCTCTTGTCTTCTGTGGAGGGGGCGGGAAATGGGGTGGCAGGTGGCATTTACTTTCTAGAGACCAGGGGTATAGTCTTGCAATTTTTTGAACTTTATGCATAAGTAGATTTAGCCCTGACATGGATTCTCTGGGTTTTATCAATTAGTAAAAATGCAAGTTTCAGATTGCAATAATGGGAAGACGGGGGTCTCCCTGAATCAGGGCTTTTTCAGCCGTTTGCTGCTTCTGTGGCCAAGTGTTCTACTTCCATACTTTCAAAGTGGAGTGGAGTTTGAGGCCAGAAAGGTAAATCAAGGGAGAAATTTTAAAAAGGAAGTGGAGGTGCTGATCCTTTAACTGTTGAGCCCTCCAGCTGAATGGTTTTCTGCCTTTATGTCACTGACAGGGGCGAGGATGGTGCGTGAGCTCTTTGTGATGGCTCGGGAGCATGCTCCCTCCATCATCTTCATGGACGAGATTGACTCCATTGGCTCCTCCCGCCTGGAGGGGGGCTCTGGGGGTGACAGCGAGGTGCAGCGCACAATGTTGGAACTGCTTAATCAGCTTGATGGGTTTGAAGCCACAAAGAACATCAAGGTATGTCCCACCATAGTAGGGATTATAAGACTAATTTACTGGCAATGAAATGGGCCACCAAATATTATTTGGCCACAAATTTCTGAAACATCAGGATCTTCATGACCTCGGCTTCTTGCAGTTGTTGCCGTTACAAAGAACGGTGGACAGAGGTGGGCTTAAAAAGGAGAGGGAAAGAATGAAAATGAAAGTTGGGCTTGTGCTGAATAATAGACGGTCACCTTCCATGGTCTGCTGATGGTGGATAGATGAAGGCATGGTGTGTATGGACATCATCAAGCAGAATGAGAAGTTGTAGTCTTCTAGTAAAAATCTGGTCTCCTTTTGTAGGTAATCATGGCAACCAACCGCATCGACATCTTGGATTCTGCTCTCCTTCGTCCTGGCCGCATTGACAGAAAAATTGAATTCCCACCCCCAAATGAAGAGGTAATGTCAAGTTCAGTGGAGAGCACCGCTTTGATTGCTCCCCGCAGTGGAATTTTCCTGGATTGTGTCTTATTCCTGTAGAGTGTAGAGTTTTAGAGACAGGCTAGTCTATTTTCTGCACTGTGCAATCACTTCATTGTAACTTCTTCCCCTTGTGTAACTCCACAGGCCCGGTTGGACATCTTGAAGATTCATTCTCGCAAAATGAACCTAACACGGGGAATCAATCTGAGGAAGATTGCAGAGCTGATGCCAGGGGCCTCGGGTGCTGAGGTCAAGGTAAAGCAGCCGATTGGGGAGTTGGAGAGAGAGCCCCAAATAGATAACAGAAACTTTGAATTAACAGTCATATTGTTAAGCAGTATTTGACTGTTGTGTGTGGCTAGAAGTACATGGAGAAATGTTTTCTTAAGTTTTTAAATCTTGCATTAAATATAGGATATCTCAGCAAAACGTCCTGTACTAGATGTTAAAATCTTATGCGTTTTTTAGTGCTGCACTAAACCATTCACTCAGATGTTATTTTGGCCTTTTATACTAGGTTAAGGGAAGGCAGATGTGACCCTCTAGCATCCTAATGCTTGAGTTTTCAAAAACATCCGGGGGGGGGGTTGTCGGGGAGAAGTTGGTTCAGAAAGTTCGCTATAGGGGCAATTTTGCCAAATTATCCCACCAACCTGTATTTTGATGAGAAGACCCTTCTGATTTTTTGAAGTTTCTTAGACATAGAAGCAGCTATATATGGAATATATTTTGAAAAGTCTCTTAGGCATAGAAACAGCTATATATGGAATACAGTATGCTATTGTAGGGCTGTAGGGGTCTTTTCAGTATAACTTTATTTTTAAAGAATAATGATCAGGAGAATGAGGGTGTGGGACCAGGTATGGCCCTCAAAGGCTTGCGAGTGTGTGGCTATGGCCACGGTTCCTGAGGAAGTTGTCCACCCCTGTGTTAGACCAGCTGTGTTTCAACACTGGTGAGGATTCCAGTGAAAAGCACACGATCACCAGATGTTTCAAAGGAAATAACTGTCTCGTAATTTTCTGCATTTAAAAGTGACACTTTGTAATTTCTATAGATGGTTATATCAAAAATCAAACTCCTCTTCCAACACTGCAGTGTGTATTGTTACACTTTGGCGGGACGTAGGCCTTTTTGACTTGTATATTTGTTTGATGTTTTGCAGGGTGTGTGTACAGAAGCTGGCATGTATGCATTGAGAGAGAGAAGGGTACATGTAACTCAAGAAGACTTCGAAATGGCTGTAGCCAAGGTATTTTTGGTTGTGGATGAGAGGGAAGGGCTGTTCAGGATGGAGGTAGTGTGTGTGTGTCCCCAGGCATGTAGAGGTTTCCCCATAATTTCATCACTTATTTTCATCCCCTTTTCAAAGCTAACTGGCACAGACAGGCTTCTGGATCTCAATCCATGTCAAGGCATAGCTTCCTTCCAAGGGCATCATCTGCATCTGCTATACATGAAATGGTGGAAGGCTAATGTGTATTTAGGGGCACAATTAGAAGTAACTGGGATGATGGTTGGCTCAGTGGTTTGGGCATCTGGCTGCGGAGCAAGAGGTTTGATCCCCCACTGGGCTTCCTTGACAGAGACTGAACTCAGTGATTCATAGGGTCCCGTTGAACTTTGCTGTTCTAAGACGATGATGTTGATCACCTAGGACAAAGTACCCTAAGTGATACCAGGATGGGGAGGGAATAGGTTGCGCAAGTCCTGTGGTATTCCAGCTTACTTGAATGCCAGGGCGGGCACTGGGTGCTGCTGGGCTGCAGCTCTTGGCAGCCTTAGCTAGCTGCGAGGAAAGCTAGGAATTGCAGTTCCAGGTATTTGTAGATGACCTTGCTATGCTCATCATGATTCCAAGGCCATTCAACACCTGCAGCGGTGGAGCTTTTGCAAGATGAGATTTAGTGTCTTAGATGGCCCCTTCACTTATTTCTGCGGCTTGGCTTTTACATTCTTGGACTTTTTTTCTAACTCTCATTTTCCTCGGCAGGTGATGCAAAAAGACAGTGAGAAGAATATGTCTATTAAGAAGCTCTGGAAGTAAAAAAAATCAACTGCTGCCTAAGCACATTAACTGTATCTTTACGCCAACCTTTTCTTTTTCCTGTAATAAAATTGTTAACCCTCATGGCTGCCGGTTGGAAATGGGGTGACACACAAAAGAAAAGGGGTCAGTGTTTAAGAACATATAGATCTGAATAAGTTTTCCAGTAATGAATACTAGTGCAGTAATATGAACAACCTGCAGTAGGTGACGATTGAGGAAAAGTAATAAGCTGAAATTCCAGCTTCTGAGTTAGACAGAGATCATTTTAGTAGCCACATTAAAGGACCCCCTTCAGTGGTTTGCAGCAGCTTAGTTTGTGTGAGTGTTTTAATAATGGGTATGATTTCTACTGTAATTCTGTTGTCAGGTCAGTTTTGTTGTGGTGTATCAGTCACCCGAATCAAGTCCATCTCTTGGAGCCCTTTTTATCAGTTGATAAGTCGCTCTTTGTGAATAACCCATGACAGAAAAACAAATGAAAGTAGGAATCTTCAGAAAGCTGTGCAGTATGTGTTGGTCAGGAAGCAGTTCAAAAATGCCTAAATCTTCAAATAAAATTGCTAGGTCTGCAGGCAGGAGGAATGAGTTGCAAGGTTTTGCTGAAAGCCTTGCCTCTGCAGTTATATTTTATCATATAACTGCAGAGGCAAATGCTGGTCCAGAGTATTAGGCAGAGACCCCAAAAGGTTCAAAATCTGCTGTCCATTTTTGAGACAGCAACTAAACGTTCTACCCTTACCAAATGCACTGCATAAATCATGCATTATCGTGGAAACATGTTTTATAGACCAGCCAATTCACTGCCAACAGGGACAGGCTATTTGTCAAATGCGTTTGCGGTTACTGATCTTACTATATAAACCCTGATAGGTTTTCTGAGTGACATTTTGAAACATAGTGATCTTTTCTGGAAAAAAGAAAGAAAATACATATCGTGTAGAACTGATCTGATGGACAGTTGTAGAACCAATCTGTCTCAATACAAAAGTTTCATGGACTTATTGTGGTTGAGCATTCCCTGAAATTGCCATAGGGATTGCAAATGTCATGTTGTGCATTTAAAACGTTACTGCTCATTGGGACTGTAGGTATAAGATCATAGAGTAGTGAAGTTGGAAGAGGCCTGCAAGGCCATCAAGTCCAGTCCCCTGCTTGATGCAGGAATTTCTTATAAGATGCTTATGTCAGTTCCTTTTATTATAACTTGAGTGCCTGCATGGGGACCGCGTGGCTCTCTAGCATTGGATTTTGACTCATTGCTGGCATTGCCAGCAAAGGCTGACGAGAGTTGCATTTTGACAACATTGGGAGTGTCACAAGGTCTTCTTCCCTGGGCTAACACGTTCATTAGTGTTCATCAGGAGGCTATGAGAGAGAGCAAACAGACGTGCTGCTTAAGTGTACTTTTATTATAAAATGTTCAAAATATAAACAGGTAACATTCTTGCTCCTAAGCGAATGAATATCCCATCAGCTCTTGCTTGGCCAAATGCATTTCCAGAGAAGGGCCAGAAAACGAGAAGGGAATGTTTGAGATTAAGCATGGAGGGGGCAGGAACTTGGAAAGCAAAGGCACTTAAGGGGCCCCCAAGAAGGCTCAGGCAAAGGTCACCCATCTCCTGTTGGAT
This sequence comes from Phrynocephalus versicolor, assembly GCA_023846285.1. NCBI lineage: Eukaryota > Metazoa > Chordata > Lepidosauria > Squamata > Agamidae > Phrynocephalus > Phrynocephalus versicolor. Next base: position 9,350,226 of record JAHTLZ010000111.1, on the reverse strand, counting down.
AGCAACCTCGGAAATATTTCTCACAGCAGTTAGGGGCCTTGCCACAGAAGAACTGGTCCCAATATCCCCCCGCCTTCTAAATCTCATGAACCCTAAAGAACCAAGGAAAAAGTAGCAACTGATTGTCATTAACATCACAGCAAAGACCTGAGGGGACAACCCACCCACCCCCAGTCTGCAACCACAGTTTGCATACAGTGAAAAGGGGCCCAAGCCATTCCATATTAAACAACCTTTCTCTGTACAAACACAACACATTTCTCTCTTGACCCCCACCCCTGCAAAAAAAAAAAAAAAAGATAGTGCAAAGACTAAACGCCAGCAAGGCTGGCCGTTTGGAATGAACAAAGCTTTGGTTAAGAATGAGCTACAGTAGCAGCTGTCCTGCATTGCAAGAGAGACCACTGATGCTCAGCTAAGAGGTAGAAGGCAACTCAAAAATCCCAGTGTCCCAAAGGCAAAGCGCATAGGAAGGGGCAGGAGTTTGGTGAAGGACGGCGGATTATGTCCCTATGCAAAAACAGCCCTTAAATCGTGTCTAGTCCTGGGGGGAAATATGAAAAAAAACACCCCTACAAATATTGAGAGCAATAGGGACAGGCAGCAGAACTTCCTCGGTCCTGTTAAGGGCTCAGGCGATTGAACAAGTATGACGTCTCTTGGTCCATTCCAGAAGTGCCACAAGGTGAAGAAGAGTCAATTGAGGTGGCAGCACTAGGTAAGGCGAACACCAAGGACTTGTTCCAGTTCTTGTCTGCGCTGCTGAACCTAGACGATACAAAGCAGTCACATTGATGGGTAGAAATTGGAGAGCGCATGCACTCAAATGTTTAAAGGCCAAGCACAAGAACAAGAGGCAACAAAGAACTACTGTCATAATGAAGGAAAGAAGGGAAATAGAACAATTTCAGGCTCAGCGATAGATGTTGGGAGCAGTCAATGACAGAGGAAATCTTAAGGAATGGAATCCTGGCATTAAGGAAGCAGGGAAAGAGCCCACCAAGGTTGTATCTTGCCCAGGTCTGCTGTGCTGAACTAAAAGTGAAAAATTCTACATTGCGTTCTCCCTCCATGGAGAGATCAAGGTGAAAGAAGTTGCAGAAGCCAAAGTGCAAATAAAATGCCTTATAAAAGCTGGGCTGAATTTGTCTCCAAACCTTGGCAAAGATGTGTCTGCCAACGGCCTCCTGCATCCATGGTTGCTGGTAGAACTCTGCACGCCTCTCCTCTTCTGGGCTTCCAACCACATCTGTGATGATCTAGGAAAAAATGGGAATGCTCAAGAGAATTCAGGAGAAGCCACTTCCTGAACTCCCAACATTCTGTGTTCCAAGACAGATAGGAAGGGTGAACAAATGGCAAAGGGAAAGACCTAGTAAAACTGATAGGGAAGGATCTGTGGCCTTGTTGGTCGAGACAAGTATCCCTATAGTTTGGCACTATGTGTAACAGCATCCAAAGAACACTGGAGAGATCCCAAACCTAACACAATAATTGGAACATCATTAGCTGGCAACCTTATTCAAAATACTACAAATGAAAATATGGCAAGTGGCTAGAAGGTCACTGTGTGTTCCATGTAAAGGTAGAATAAGCGCTTAGTTGATAATGCCCCTTGGACATGTACATATCACAAAAACTTTCATAGATATCTGTCCAAACCATGGCTTAATTTTAGTTTTCCAACTGCATAGTGGATAGTTAATGTAAATATACATGTATAAAAAGAAATCTGTCATGCTAAGAAGGAACCAGACACTTCATCCAATCTGGGCAGAAGCAGTTAGGCAGCAAAACCAAGAAAAACACCAAGTTATGCAGAATAAAACCATGCAATGCTTACATATATGTTAATTCAGCACAAACTTTATGACTAAGAATCATCCATATAGTGGAGCTTTTGAGTTAGTTTGTCTAGGGCTGCACTCCTTATCCCACAGCTTAGCCCCAGTAGTTACCTTTAAGTCCCTCTGTTGAGATCTGATCCACTCTTGGATGAAGTCCTGGGGGTTATTACTGAAACTCAGCATGAAATCTCGCTGTGTCTTCAGCTGGTTAATAGATTCAATGGTTTCATGGATCTACAGGGACGTGTAAAGGTGTGTTATGGACTGATGAAAGAACTCACAAAGTTCAGTTTGATTCTCCAACAATGAAGGAATGATCAGGCTACTGATGTGGAATCCCACAGGTCCAGGCTATGACAGACACTAGCCTCCTCATAGTTGCAAAAGCCACCAACAAAAAGATGCTCCGAAGCCTAGGTCAGTGTTGGCGAACCTATGGCATGGGTGCCAAAGGTGGCACTCGGAGCCCTTTCTGTGGGCACCCAACATCGTTCCTTCACAGCCACCTGTATTCAGGTTAAATTGCTGTATTGGCACTATGAAAAAAATAGTGGGTACTGAATTGCAGTTTGGGCACTTGGTCTCTAAAAGGTTTGCCATCACTCGCCTAGGTCAATGATTCTCTGTAGTTTCTATTATTTATAGATTACTCTTTTTTTCAGTTTAACTGAAGATTCTGAAGCAGGAGCAAGAAATGGGTACAGAAGAACAACACTGAGAATTTAAAAAATGACCAGTATAGAAGCATTAGCATAAATCTGTCTTCCCCAACAGGTATCTTAGAGATACAGTGGTACCTTGTATAAAGGAATTAATTCGTTCCAAATGAAATTATGTTAAGCAAATTTTCCTTTATACAAATTCCCATAGGAATGCATTGAAAATGGAGTGATCCCATTTTTATGTTGTATGGATTTTCCCCATAGGCGATTATGTTAAGCAAATTTTCCCTATCTCCAAAAAATTTTATGTTGTACAAATTTTATGTTATACAAGCTGCCTGTTATACAAGGGTCCACTGTATACAGGACTAAGCTTCCCATCATCCCTAGCTAACATTCCCACTGGCACAAGGTAGTTAAGGCTAGTGTAAAATAATTGTTTTATGTAGTCATGAGAATATGAGATGCAGAAGGGCCAAGAAACAGACAGATACAAGTTATGGGAAAGAGTGCTTCTGCATGCTTTTCAACTCTTGACCTCGTCCCTGCCTTATTTCATTCCTGAATAACAGCCGGGTTTTTAGGAAACACATCTCCCCATTCCACACCAAGTTTATGAATTTTCCTTATACCCTATCTGCACCCCTTTGGATAGTACTTGCTTCACAAGAGCTCTGAATCCCAGGGATAACAGCCATTTTTTGAAAGCAAATTTGTCTAAAAATTGGTAAGCGTGCTTCCTGAGGGATGATTATGCAATGGGGTTGCGTAATTTATTTTCCCTTTGAGGAGCAGAGAAGGGGAGAAGAAGAGACCAAGAGAAATGGAAAAAGCTATGGAATATGAGTGATTTATTTCCGGAGAGAGATGGTCTTCAACATCTTTTCAATCTGAGCCCCATAACCCATTTAATAGTTCCGCAACCGTGTAAACTAAAGATGGTGAAGTTTATTCCCGGCACCAAAAGCTACTTCAAGATTCTGAACATTTGTAACTACAATCTGCCACGGCTTCCTGCGTCTGGTACGCAATGTTCTAGTCCTTCTACTCACAGACAGCTGGACAGCCAGATGCCTTTCCCCAGTATTATGGATATAAGACTTCACACAGCTTGCCTGCTACTTGCTCTTCACTCTCCCCACTGAGCTAATTTCACTACTTTGAAAAGGAATTAATGTATTCCAGCCCTTAGCAACCAAACCAATCTAAACATAAACAGAAGACAGAATTTAAAATTATGCAGAATCATTTCAAATTAAAATAAGATGTACCCTATAAACATAAAATGGGATGGCCTGCCATCCGGTTACCTTATTTGAACCTTTTGTAACAACGAAAGGACCTGGATTAAGCAGAAAATCCCAGCAGTCTTCCTAGCTGCTGCTCTTGGGACAACTGAGATGGGTGGCTTGGGCATTGCCCCCCAAATGTAATAAGAGACCCCATATGAGAGAAAACATTGCTGCAGCAGCTGTGAATAATAAACATTTGAGGGTGGACAGAATGGCCCTAAAGTTCCAAAGATGTGTGCTTCGCTAGTACCTCCTTGCCCAGCAACTCTTGTCATCCAGTCTCTGATAGGTAGAGTCCTGGAATCTGTTTCCTACTTCATTGTTGGCAGAGCCCTACCTTGACATCCAAGGAAGCAATTTCCTGCTGGTTGGTGGTGGAGGCCAAGAAGTTACTCATTTGGGCCTTCAAGGGATCGTCTACTTCCACATCAATGTCATAACAGGCTGTCTTCTTCTGATCATTGGGGTCCACACTAGAGGAACAAGACAGGATGCTGGTCTGTGGGCAAGACACACACTTCCCTATGTGCAGTGTTTCTACTACTACCTCCCTCACTCCCGCCAACCACATAGCTTTGGATTAATTATATACTGCTTTTTCACAACTCCCACAAATGCCAGCCCTACCTGATCACATGGTTAATAACAATAGGATCTGGATGTTGCAAGAGCCCTGCAAGCTTCATGGGGATTTCTGAGAACCGCATGCGGTTGCAGCCAAAAATCTAAAGCAGAGCAAGAGAAAGAACTACGTGAGGCAGACTGAGGACGAAAATTCCCTGTCCGAGTCAGTTAGCCTAGAATCCTATTGTCTCATCAACTAAGATAACACTTGAACAGATCAAAGCTTTCCAGGTGCCTCTTCTGTACTCTGTGGGCACCACAGTACAGGAGGACAAATCACATTTGGCTCTCCAGATATTTTAGTATGAAACCCCCAAGAATCCTACACAGCATGGCCATGATAAGGGACCATGGGTGTCTTCGTCTCTGGACTATAGCTTCTAAACAAAACTAATGAAATCTGAGCTGATTTATTTATTTTGCTTCCAAGACAGACGTAGAAACAAGGGGTGAAGGATGGGAAGCGACATGAGAGAGGGTTGAGCTAGCTAAACAAAAAAAAAGAGGAAGAAGAGAGCATTCAAACTAGAACTGCATGCATAATGAAACTGCAGACTTCAGGTGACTAAGCAAAACAAAACAAAACAGAACACTACTTAGCCCGGAGTCTCTTGAGTTTCAAGGGAAATTATCCATGGCTCTGTAAATGTCTCTCTAAAATACTGAAGATTAAAAAGGTCATTTGGCTTCTGTCAAACTTTGCTAGGGCTACTAGTTAATAATTGTTCTTGTCCGTGTGTAAAGACAGTAAGAACATAACCTGAAGGTTTATAGTTCAGGTACGATCAAAATTGTAGGGATGAGACAGGTAAATGATAGTAATTAATAAAACACATCATTTAAAAACCAAACAAGGAATCTTGCACCAGATGGAGAACCAAATCCAGACAGAACAGGTATGTATTGCACTGCTAGAAAACAAGAGGATCTCTGTGTGTGCATGAGCAAGGAAAAAAGAGAGGAGAGATAAGGGAGACAAGCCAGAATTTACTGACCTGGCGAAAGTAGCGGTTGCAGTTGATATATTCTTTCTCATGACTGTCCTGGAGCTTGTTGTGTTTGATGTAGAGCCACAAGGCCTGCATGATGCTGGCACGAGTTTGTGTGTGAACCCCTAGCAGGCGAGCCAGGCGAGGGTCCAGCTTGTACTGAGGAGGCTGTAGGGTTAATAGGATCTGGTGAACATCACAATGGGAGGTAGGGATTTCCCCATTCCCAGCCCATGTGCTAGATCATTCTCTGTTTTGTCTTAATCCACACTTACTATTTTCTTATCACAAAAGATGAGATTAGGAGAAATCTAAATGCTGCCCAATATACCAGTGCGCTCAAGATGAACAGCTGTGTATATAAGCAAATAGTCAGACAGTCCGTCCATGTATTTCTCTATCTTTCTTCCACAATTGGGCTGTACTATCCACTCATGTGAACAGGACATTAGTAACTAGTCTGCTCTCATTAAGTGTTAGGGCATTGCTCCCTCTTACCTGGTGGTCTAGCATGAGTAGCAGGGTGCATTTCACATTGACATCACCTGGGCGCTTGACTTGGAAGCCATCTGTCTCTTGGGTTGTGGCTATTCGGTGCCACTTAGGGAAGAAAGACATGTGAGAGAGCTTTGCTCAGGACAGGATAACCCTAACCCTAACCCCAACCCACCCGGATGATTTTTCTGTTATTACACCTCCCCACTGGGAGTCCCTGTCCTGTCTTCCTAATTCTGACGAGCAGGGATTTTTATTTGTATGTTTTGTTTTGTTTTGCCTTTTTGCTAAATTTACACTTTCATTTCATAAGGTACTTATTTCACCAGCTCAAGTCATGAACATGACATATCTATACAACAACCACGGGGAATAACCTGACGCCTACCAGCGCTCTTCCCTCGTTTTATGAATCTGACCCCTCATGAGCCACAATGGTGAAATAGCCATATTGAACAATTAGCTACACAAGCTACTGTTATTAATGTCACTCAGTTAAAAACATTTCAGATGAAAAACGCTTCCTCGAGCTCATCCCTGTAAGCCCCCCAAATCTGCAGGGGGCTGAGTTATTAAACTCTGCTGTAATTTCCATGCTGCTAGATGCCTGGGAGCACTATTTTTGAGTACATAACTTTCCCATAACAAATGATTTTTTTCTTGGGGGGACCCCATTTGGAGTTGAATAACTTGACCCCCTGAACCCCAAACTTCTCCAAATTTGGAGGGCTTAAAGGGAAGAGTCTAAGGAAGCTACCCACCATATTTGGTGCATCTAAGACAAACTGTTTCATTTTAGAGCAGAAATTGGCAGTTTGTTTCATTTTATAACAAATTCATTTGTTATGTAACAAAATGATGAAACAGTGTTTCATTTTTCATTTGGTGCTCATCTCTAGTTCTGGTCAGTAGCAGTAGAAGCCTGAATTCTCTGTAGCCCTGGGTGATTCTATAATTATCTGATCTAGCTATTATCTATTTCAGGCTGACTATGACATGAAGTATAGTTCCTTTCATAGAACTGCAAGCAACTTTTCCCTCCATCTTCAGGAATGTTTTCTCTCACAATCATGAATCCAGCTCCTCCAGTCTCTACCAGAAATTACCTAATAGACTCCCCCAAAACCTGCCCATCACTCCTTCTAAAGGAACAGTACTCTCAGCCTTGCTTGTCTCCTTCAGCATCATTCTGTAGGGCAATTTTGAAAAGAAATACGGGCTTGTCTTCCTGAACGTTGATATGAAATGTCAAATTGCTCTGAGCTGCTTTCCATTTTCCCCAGCACAAGTGTGCATAAAGGTACTCACCTCTACCAGGTGGTTGTCAGGCCCATATAGTTCTTTGTCCAGCTCAATGACCAAGCTCTTGAAAAAGGATGAGAACTTCCTCTTCTGCTTACTTGGCTGAGACAGAAATACTGATGAGGCACTAAGGCTTTCCTTTCCCGCACGCACACAGAAAGTACTACAGTAGAACCAAACAGTGCAGGGCAAGCAAGTGATGCTACCTCTAGAAATGAGGGAAATAATCTCCTTTGTACAAAATAAGGTATGATACCAGCAGTACCATCATCACCTTTGTTCTTTGTACAGTATTTCCCTTAGCTTTTATCTTAAGCAAAGGGTGGGACCTTTCACCCTTCACATTCTTTCCACTTCAACTCTCAGAAGTGTTAGTCAATATGGCCAATGGGAGGGTGTTATGAAAAATAATATCTCACACATTTGGCATGCCAAATAATATTCACCTCTACCTTAAGGAGAGCTAGGGACGTTTCTATGGAAGAAAATCTGAAATGACTAAGAGTATGAAAATCACAATAAAATAAATGATGTGCCAAATACATTTAAATCAGCAAATACTAAGAGCAATCCAAGCCTCACTACACATTCACATATCCTCTAATTGGACTCACCAGGAAAAGGATTATTGGGACATAAAAACATCAGCTTTGAAAAATGCCAAAGCAATGTTAGGAATCAAAACAAAATATATAAAAAAATGGAATAGCCAATATTGGTAGACCATTATATGAATTTATGGGGGAACTCAAAGACAATTATTCTAGTAATCATGTCTGAACAAAGGATATTGTAAAACTAGAAATTGTTTAAAAAAAGCATGTGAAGTCTCAGGGTAGACCACAAATTCCCTATGAAAATAACTTGCAACATTTGGAGCGTTTTCGTTTTTTAAAAAAGTGAACAAAACAGACCTTTGGTCTGATACAACAATGCTCTTCTTACCTTTTTAAGAGCACGCCCCTGCTAAAATTAAAGGGCAGACTGACAAACAAAAGGGATATTTTCCGATGTGCAGACACTCGAAGGGGACAAATTAAGAATTAAGAGAGGAGGGTTGACCTGCTGGGTGGCTGGGAAAAGTTACCCTAAATTTCAGAGTTCCCAATTTTCCCAAAGAGGTTGCAAAGTTTTCTTTTTTGGAAGGGGGGTTGTCATCAGTCTTAAATAAACCATGGGTTTCTATCTGATAGCTCCTGTTATGAAGCTAACAAATTACTAGTTTCTTAGCAAGGGTTAAAGACACTGAGTTGGGTTCCTGGAGAGGAAGGGAGCTGGGGTGATTGTGTGGGATGGGGTGTGCAGTCAAATACTGTAGTTACTTTTTTTCCTTCCACCAGAGGAAAGTGGGTTTTCTCCTCCTCTAAGAAGCTACCTCTCCCTTGTAGGATCTGAAGATTCCCTTCCCAATTGTGCTTGGAGGTGATGCTAATGAGTTCATCCCAGATGGACTGGAGGGGAGGCTAGGAAAAGCTGGGAGGCCGAGTGGGAGCAAGTGGAACCCAATGGCAAAGCCAGTCAAATGGAGAGGACCCCAACATCAGGTAGTAGATACTTGTTGGCAGACTTATGTGCCATCAGATTTCTGCTGCTTCTTTGTGGGAGCTATGAATTACTGCTCCCCCACCCCCAAAAGACTTCACTCAAAGCCCCTGCTGCATTCTTGTAAAATAAAGCCATGGTTTCTTATTGAATTAATCTATCTGAAGTTCTGACTTCCTCTTTTCCTAGTTACTATCTTTTCCACTGAATTTAGTCTTCTCACAATAATCTAACCTATTAACATGCATTTTATCTAACTGTGATGGTGGAATCACAATTTACTTGGCTATTATAAAATGGGCTGTAATTCAAAAAACGGTTGGTGGAACGCTGCTCAAAACCAATAACCAAGAGACCCATAATAAGCACCTTTCAAATGTGCAAAGCAACCTAAAAGCAGGGGTGTTTCAGTCTTACATCATCCAAGAGTTTTCCCTCCACGCGAAGCTCCCATGAGGCTATGCGCTCATTGCCTTCAGATTCTTCCTTGCCAGGTGTAAAGGTGTTGGAGATGTAAATACGCAGCTTTCGCTTTTGCTGAAGATTGGGAGAAAAATATTCACTGAGGATAGCAATGGAATCAATTCCATTAATTGCTTCCACAGATCAATTCCATGTTGCAGGTTGAATTCCTGACATTTCTTGGTAACACTGGAAAAAGTCTTGCCTGAAGCCCTAGAGAGGCTGATGCCAGACACTGCTGATTAGATGGGCTGAAGGTCTAACTAAGGAGAAGGCATTCTTACGTGCCATCTCCACTTCTACTGACCAGCAAAATGCAGGTTGTTATGGGCTGGCTCTATTACTTTATTCCCAGATATTTAATCCTTTCAAACTAGTAGCAGGGCATGTTGAATCTATCAACATCAGCTCAGTCTATCAGAAAACATCCTGAATGGAGTTTGCTGACCAAATCTGTCTCCTTCCATGAAGTTTGGATAGTCCTCTCTCCCTTCATACCGTCAAAGGTTTTTTGATTGCCTCTTGGATCTCCATTCTCTTGCGGGCGATGGTCTGGTCTAGCTTGCGTTCAAAGGCCAATAAATCCATGTAGGCCTGAGACTCAGGAACCAGTTCACGAATCTGTGAAGATAATGATAGACAATCAGAGAACCATTTTTGCCACACAAGGCTCTACGTCTAAACCATGAGAATTTCAATGGGCTGAGTTTTCCCCTAATTTGTACTGTGAGCACCAGCATTTCTAGCTTCCAGGGAGGACTCTCTGTGCTTCTGTCTACCATTCGGAACTGCTCACCGTAATTGATCAGATATGTGTTTCAGCCTCATCACTTGCAGAGGTTTTTTGTTTTTTGTTTTGTTTTTTGTTTGTTTTGTTTTGTTTTGTTGAGGTGGGGAGAGAGAATGAACAATACATGCACAGCACACCAGTATGAAAATTGATTAATAACTTGGAGTGCTCCATAGTTGATAAGAAGAGGTGACAAACTCTAGGACAGTTAAATGGCAACTCAATGGTAACTCAATGGGAATAGCTAAAACAATTCCAAATGGAAATGGTCTTAAAAAGGGGAGGAAATCTTCCCAAATTCCTCAGAAATTTTCCTCCCACTGTACACACAGAGTACAATGTTTCTCTCCACTGCACTCCAACTGACCTGGAAGAAGACTACCACCAAACATGCTCAATGCCCTGCATTTTAAGACTAAGAGCTCCTCCCAAATGAGTGCTTACCCGCTGTGGTAGGATCTTGTCTGCCATTTTCCTCCTTCTAAGCCTGCAAGAATGGTACACTGTTAGTGGAAGACAGTCTAGAATCCTTGTGCCAAGATTCAAACCCATGCATTTAATGGCAAAGCCCAAACTCTACCTTTGGAACAATGTACTATATTCCAGTGTGCAGAGAGAAGGACTTGCACCTGGAAGACCTGCTGCTCCATTTTGAGAAACCAATATGTGTGAAGTTCTACAGTATTTTATAAAAGGGCCAAACTATACAGTATGCTAAATACATCTTTAAAGATGGGCCATCCGTCTTCAAAGAAGCCTCCTATTCATGAGGTACTGGAGTCGTCCTTCACAATCTCCATCAGGACCATCAACAAGTGTGATTTAGGGCCTTTTTACACGACCCCTAAACTCCGCCGCAAATGGCTCCCAGCTCCGGAGCTTAAAATTGTTTACCCACCAGCTCCGGAGTTTACTGAAAATTAAGTGCGGCCACGCCCACCTAAGCGCGTCCCAGCGTACTTTTCTTGTACCTGCTCTCCAAGGGTGAAAAATCTTAATGCGGATGTGCCGGGCTCTCCTCGCTTCTTTTTGTTGTTGTTTTTTGCCTCCCGCCCCTTTAAGAGAAGGAACCAGGAAGTCATGGGGCTCCCGGCAGTTTCCACCGGCACCAGGGAGGTAAGTCTTTATTCTTTTGTCCCTTTTTTTCTCCCTCCCCTCACGCAGCCAGCAGCCAGGACGTGCGGAGGGGTGGAAACGCACGAAGAGCGACAAACCCCTAAGATCTCTGGTCCGAATTAAAGTGACCAGCGGATCTTAGGGGTGGTGTAAAAGTGCCCTTAATCCCTTAAAAAGTAAACCTCTATTAAGGACAACAGCACTTTCTCTCCCGGTGCCAAAGCTTGAAACTGCATGGAAATTTAGTCAGATTTATGCTGTGGGAATAAATAATTAACTAATATACCCACATAATAATGCCCCCATCTGTGTTCTAATCCTAACTTTGTTTGAAATTTCCACATAATGAAGACCTATTCATTTTAGCTGACAATGGTGCAGGGCACAGACACACAATACAGAACACTAGCCAACATGGAGGACAGGGCCAAGGCAGGTTTCAGCCAAGTAGCTGAACAGATGGCAGATACCCCAACCCTTCCCAAAACCCATCTGAAGGATTTGGAAACTTCAAAGGTGAAGGGGAAGTAGCTTAAGCTACAGCCCTATGAGGACATATAGGGGAAGATGGACTAGATCCAAATGAAAGAGGAATGACAACTGGTGGAAGAAACTTCAATAATTTAAGTATGCAGATATCTTAACTAAGTGTCTTGGATTTTTTAATTTAATTGGATATAAGTCAAATGCTATGCATAGAAAAGTTTTAAATGGACAAATCTCTTAAATACAGATTAATATGCTCATTTATTTAATGGGGGAAAGAACTGCTACTGAAGACAGTAATGTAAAGTGCTAAGGAAACTGATCTGTGCTTTATGACCCAAAAATTATCCCCAATGATTTCAGAAGGTTAATGTGACAAACTGTTCAATGTTTTTATCCTTCAGTTTAATGAAAACAAATTCTTATAGTTTTGCAGCTTGTATTTAATCCATCTCGGTTCATAATGTGAAAGAGGAGAGTAAAAAGAACAAGAGGCAAGAGACAGCATGTTTCAGAGCCATACGGCAGGAACTGAAATTTCGCCTGGAGCATCAGAGAACACAGTACTCCACCTTCAGCCCACTGCACAAGTAACAGCAGTACAGCCACGGCATTCTAATTAACCAAGGGAATGAAATCTGGCAGCTGGAAAAGCAGACCTAAGAAACTTTTCCTCTTTCTCCTCCTCCTCTGGCCATGAAAAACCCAGCCCCTGAAGTCTGGATGCCAGATGTGTTCAGCTGCTTGCTTCTCTTTGCAATGCCCTCTTTGGATGAAGCTGGTTGGGGGAGATCTTGCCAAGAAACTGAATGTTATTTGCATCTCATTTATTTTTAAATCACAGGCCAAGCAGGGCCTGCGAGGGACCAAAAATATGCATCAGATGAGAACAGATAAAAGGCAAAATCAGAAAGTCACATACATATGTAAGAAGAGTCCAAGCTAAGGGGAAGCAACAACTAATAATCAAATGACAATATGGGAAAATAGGCTGTTGCTTGTCCTTCACTGTCTGACAAGGCACCTGTAGGAGCCACATTAGCTGGACCCAATGGGAAACTAACGACCTCAGACAAATTACTTTTCTTTTGACCTCCATTCTGAAATGAGAAGATACTACCGGGCAGCTTTATAGGTCTGTTTTGAGGATTAATTTGTATGGACCAATTTTTAAACTTGAAAAGTGAGGCATAGCTGATATATGTTCTTCTTCTGCTCTTGCTGGGAAATAATTCATAGAGGTTGCTTTTGAAAGCTGGATGAAGACCAAGAGTCAGGCGGGGATAAGTACCCAATTTTCATTTCCTCCATGATACTCTAACTCAGGTCATAACACTTGTATCCTTCCAGAAGTTGTTGGATAGAACTACCACTATTTTAATTCAATTGTCATTCTAGGTTCAACTGATAATAGTTGAAACCCAAAAACATATGAAAGATCACCAGTCCTTTCCCCCCAGCTCTAAGTTGTTAGGGATTCCCACCCCTTTGGTTTTGCCATTTTCCTTTTCAATCTGTCACTCAATTTTGCATGGTTTCTGCAGATCATGAAACATGTTCACTTCACATTTGGCTGTCTTTCCGTTTTCTGAAAACTGAAAATGTCCTGCTAAGACCTGAGGGAACAGGGGCTACTATAGGGCTCCTGACAGCAACCAGATCTTTGGTTCTACTAAGAGTTGAGAAAGCCTGTCAAACACCTTTGATTACAGCTACCTAAGAATTAATCTTGGGGGAATCCGAGGTCCCTTGGCTTGCCATTTCAATATGATTTCAGTATGTCCCACCATAGAGTGCTGGGAACTAAGAACCATACAAAGCTTTCAAGAGGGAATGATGACAGGCTAGGGGGTAAAGCAATTGGCAAATGGGGTTTTGAGGGTATCCACCACAGGACAGTCATATATCTTGTGGTGTACCTTAGCTAACACTTCCATCATGGACAGGAAGAGTGCAATTAGCAAAGTCCTCTTATTATGCTGGTAAAACTGTGTAGGTTGTAGCACTTCAAACTGCAGATGGAGGTTCAGATAATGGAATGCTTTTCCATCTTAAGAAAAAACAAAAGCCCTCCACTCAGAAAACTAGACCAGGGGGGAATCTAGCCTTATAACTTCCACCAGCAGTTTGATTAAGGTCCAGAGAGGTTTCACGACAAAGACACAGAATTCCAGAAAATTATTTATTTATTTGTATACTCTATTTATATTAGACACTAGAGCCGGAGAAGCCATCAACAGTTTTCAACAGGAGACAGATGACCAAAGAACTGCTAAACATTATGGTATTCCTGAACCATAACGATATCAATGTATGGTATTATTTATAAAGGAATAGTTTAAGGACATACCCACAGCTTATTATAAATGAAATCAAGATGAACTATAAATTGGAGTACTCACCACTAACATTCCTCAGACTAACGAAGCTGCTTGATTGAGTAGCAAAAAGTTTCGATCTCTCAAGAAAAGAAATCCAGTTGCCATGACTCAATTTTCAAACGAGTCAAGTATAATGTAACAAACTCCAGGCCCCCAGCTACAACACTGCCTTCCTCTGATCTACTCCTTTCTCACACAACATCCACATAAGTAACATGCCTGCCCCCAAGTTCTTACCCTCGCCTTCCAATTAGTGCTGCAGGTGGCTGATTCTGCGGAGCAAGTAGGCGCTTTCGGAATGGATCCATCATGGACTGTGGTATTCCAGGTCTCAGTGGAGAAGTCGTTCCATATAGAGGCCCTGAGGGGGATCCCATCTGCAACAGTCCCATGGTCATCCGGCCACCAGGCAGCATCCCAGGACGCTGTCAAGAAACAAATGGCATTCTAGGAAACTGACCATATGTGTCCAATAGGACGTTATTAGCAGCAGCCTGGCTGAATTAACTCTGGTCCCACAAAAGGATGAAGTATACACCACACTAAAAAGTCAAGTTGATTAATGCTCTTCCAAAGGAAATTTTCAGTGCGTGGAATCTCATAAAAGAGATGCTACATACCTGCCAGAAAATATGCAGCATCCTCATAAAATTACAATTCTCACATTAGCTATGCCAGTTAAACCAGCTTGTGTTTGCAGTGCAGATATTTTTAAGAGATAAGAATGAAAAAGGGGGCAATAGTGGCCAGTGCAACAGGTCTTAGGTAAAACGCTACAGTTCTGAGTATTTTACCACACTTAATTCTGTATCATTACCAACTGCAAATGTGTCAAACATTTAAGAAAATGTCCTCTATCACTAATCTGCTGAATGTAGCCTCACCTTCCCACCTTTCCATATGCATGCTTCTGTGCAGTGTTTTGAGCCACAAAAGACCCATGCAAGATTAAGTAATAAAAACACAGCTGCAGCTACTTTTAACTCTATCACTCTCCTGACAAGAAAGAGGAAGTGGGTCCTCTCAAATGATCTGCTAGCTTGATTTAGTGACCACTTGCTCAACGGCCTTACATGTAGATTATGGTGCAACAACATCTATTACCAGGGCATTCATCTATTACTCAGCCCTCCAACAGTTGCTGCACTCAGTTCCTATAAACCCCACCCAGCAGCATGTGGTCAGCAATGATGCAGTTCAGCAACATCTGATGGATCACAGGATGGTCTACTGGACCTTAGCTTTCCAAATATAACGTGTTCTTCATGCCTCTGGTAATATAATTATAAAACAGAATCTCAGGCAGGAATGACACATTGCAGACAACTTGCAGTAAGCTTTTTACTGGAGGATTTCTAAAAATAGGTGTGAAACCACTCTTTTAATATATCCTGTTTTAATGCAATTCCTCAGGATGTGGCACAACTGATGGTTTGTTGGATGGCCAGTGCTGGGATGCTGCCTGCCATTATCGATATCAGTGGGGCCAGGGCAGCCTCATTTGCTTGTCATGTGGGAGGAATGTATCCACTGGAGTTGCCCCCACTCTTGGTAAAAATGATACTGCCAAGCAGAATAGGAGAACCTCCCCTCCATATTCTTTACCAAAACTTGAACCCTTAGTTTTGTGGTTCTCCTGCATATAAATTACTACACTTCAAGAGATCGACCTGCAAGCACCTCAGTTTTACAACCAGAATCACAAGTCACCTTTCACTGCAATCCACACTAGTTTTCATGCAGACTCACCCCACAGGCTTGGATAGGGTGTTGATTATGAAATACACATCTACAAAAAGACTTAACTTACTGACTTCCTCCTTCTCTAGAGCTTCTATGAATCTCTGTTCTTAAGACACACCCAGCGTCAATGAGAAGGGAACAGTTCTTCTTTTCATGCCTTGTTAGCATGCTGCACTGTTCTGAGGTTTGCCCAATGATTAAAAGCAGAGCTAAGGCAGAAGTAATATACTGACACTTATAACTGCGGATAGGGCAGTCTTTTATTCTTACCCACAGTTCTGACAGAGTAGAGACAAATACCTTACCCTGGTCCGCCCCCCCCCTTTCTCTTGGTATTTCAGGAAACTTCAACAAGGAGCTGGTCTTAGATCAGGATGCTTGCTTACAAAATGAGCACTATAACAATTGCCTGCATAACTGCACATGATATAGTGAAATAAATACAGTCGTCTCTCAGCATAACTTCATAGGTGGGAGAAATTCCTCCCATTACTACAGTCTATTAAACAAAGCTTTAACTGCCACATTTTCTTCAGTTTACATAATTATTAAAAACCATGTAAGCAACTAAACTGGGCAACCCAAAGTCTGCTGGTGGTTGCTACTTGCATCCCTGGAGAACTGCACACTGAGATCTGATTTCTTCCACAGCTGCCCTGATTTCAGATTACCTATGGACAGGGTTTGTTTATTCAGTCCTTGAGGGGATTTGTTGGTGGGTTGGTGTGGATATGTATACATGGGCAGGTGTACACACACACACACACACACACACGCCCCATGGCCCCGTGGAGGTTACTTTAGAAAAGATTTCCACTTCAGTGCCCTCTGGGATTTGAAACAAGTTTTGCTGCCAAGGAACGAATACAGCTGCCAAAGCAACCAAGCCAGCAGGGCAACATTTCAGCCCTTCCCAACAGGCCCCGGCATTGCCTCGAACCTGCTGCCGCTCCCACCTACAGGAACAGAAGAGGCAAGGGGGGTTGGGCAGAAACCCCATCCAAACTAATGAACCAACTGCCGGCGGCAGCAAGAAAGAAACTCCAGAGGGGAAAAGTGAGTGTGGCAACAGGTAGGAGAAAGGCCATATGCAAAGAGGCTGAAGGAAGTAGTCCACGGCAACAACAGCAAAAAAGAGGAAAGGGTTGGTATGGTCCCAAAGATTACACAAATGCAGGAGCAGGTAATATTTTTATTGGGCCACTAACAATAAAACAAAAAAAAATCAAAACATAAAATAAAAGTTTGCTATTTGGTTTTTTTTTGGGGGGGGGGTTCATGGACCAATAACAGGTAGTACCTTGGCTTGAAGGAAGAAAGTAGGTATATTAACAGAGACAAAGATGAAAGCAGATGCTATTTTTGAACACCTGAAAACCTGCAGACAGTTTATCATGTCCCACCTAGGCTTTAACCAACTCAGAGAAGCCCTTCCCTTTCTGCCTCAGCAACTAATCTTTCTTAAAATATTAATCTATTTTACAAGGTTCTCACATGCAAGAGTACTTTAACTACTCAAAATGTCCAAATATGCTTTGTGAATGCTGAATACCATCACTCAAGAAGGAGGCTGCAGCAGTGGAATATGCTGCCATTGATGGTGGTGGAGTCTCCTTCTTTGGAGGTTTTTAAGCAGAGGCTGGATGGACATCTCTTGAGGGTACTTTGAAGGGGTTTCCTGTATGGCAGGGGGTTGGACTGGATGGCCCTTGAGGTCTCTTCCAACTCTATGATTCTATGAGTCTAATGCACATATCTTACATGAAGGCCCCACATTCAACCCCAAGCATCTTCTTCGTTAGGGCTAGGAAAAAATCCTAGAAATTTCAAAGGGGCAATTCATGAAAGTATCTTTTTACAACTCTCCAATTTTCTATTCACTTCAACACCCATACAAAAATGTGTTGGAAAGATGAAATGCTTTTATCATGCAGAGGGTGTAACACAGAACCATTTCTCTTATTACATTTTTAGTAGTACTAACACATTTAAATGTATTATCTTAAAATGTAAATTATCAATGTGGCAAATGCATACTTGCAAAGATCAGTATCACATGCAGGAAGGCATTTTATAATGGGTCAGACTATAGGTCCATCTATTATAGTGTTCCCTACAATGACTGATAGTGGCTTTCCATAATTTCAGATAATGTTTCTTTCCAGACTATCAACCTAAGGTTTGCAATATGCAACGCATATGCTCTAACAATGAACTACAGCCTTTCCCTAGTATACATTCAAGTGCGCTAAACACTCCGAGGCAAACTTTGTGTGGTATCTCAAGTGGTACCAGTTACCATGACTGAGGACAACAATGTCCAGACTCAACTGTTAACACATTCTGAAAGAATAAGACACGGGTTCTGCATATTTGGATACACATGGCTATCCCTCTTCCAACACAAGTAGCTTCTTAGACCATAGGTTTCGGTAATCTATAATGCATATTTTTTCTTCTTGTGTTTTGGAATGTATGACTTCATATCTAGATTTTATATGTGTGCAGATAGACCTATGTTACCTGGTGATGGCCAAATCCTGTTATTTCGTTGCAATTATTCTGCAAAACAGCTCATATGGAAGTGATTTTCTCATTTGTCTAATTGCTTGTTATTGTTCAAACATACATTTCTCCCTGGGGTATTCAAACTCACTCACTCACCTGTGGCCTGTTTTTGTCTTTGTTCCAATTGATATACTGTACTCAGTTGACACAAGTGGAAGCCTCATCCCCAAGGGATTATCCAGACACCTGTAGTTTTGGAATGCCTACCACTTTCATTTTACTGCAAAGCAAATAGCAAATACTTCAAGCTCACAATACTATCCTCATTTTCCTCTTTTAGTTAGAGAATCATAGGGCTGCAAGTGACCTGAAAGTTGTCTAGATTGCTCCTTTCATGTGTAAATCTCATCTTAGATAAAGTACAGTATAGTATTTTTCCATGTATACGACTATATTTTTGTCTAAAACTGCTAGACTAAAAATTGAGAGTCATCTTATATACGCATGTAACCCAAAGAGCAGAGACATCACTTTGCAGACTAAGGTCTGGATAGTCTAAACCAGGCATGTTCAAAGTCAGTCCTGGGGGCCAAATGCGGCCCATTTCCAAATTTCAAGTGGCCCACAGCCTCTTCTCCCCACCAGCTCAGCCTGTCACACATCCTTGCCAGCTGGCCCCCCCTCATACCAGATAAAGACGTCAGCTTGCAGTTTTATGGTTTGCCTCCCTCCCTGCCTCTGTCTATCCCCCTAGCCAGCTGCCCAGCCTACCCGCACCTGGCTCCATTGCTGTAGCGTCCTCCCCACCTCCTTACATGTCCTAGATTGTCCAAAGTCCAGCCCAGGGGCCAAATGGGCTGAATGGTTGGCCCCCACACATTTTCACTACCAAATCTGGCCCTCCTTGCAAAAAGTTTGGACACCCCTGGTCTAAACTTTGGTTTTTCCAGTAGTGATGTACAGAAATGAGAACTGGACTATAAAGATCACCACAAAATCAATGCTTTTGAGTTGTGGTGCTGTAGAAGAGTATTGGAAGTCCCCTGGATTGCAAGGAGACCAAACCTATCCATCCCGAAAGAAATCAACCCCGAATGTTCACTGGAAGGACAGATTTTGAAGCTAAGGCTCCAGTACTTTGGCCACCTCATGAAGAGAGAGGAGTCCTTGGAAAAGTCCCTGATGTTGGGAAAGATTGAAGGCAAAAGGAAAAGAGGACGGCAGAGAATGAGATGGTTGGACAGTGTCATCGATGCAACCAATATGGATTTGACCAAACTCCAGGAGGCAGTGGAAGACAGGAAGACCTGGCGAGCTCTGGTCCATGGGGTCACGAAGAGTTGGACATGACTGAACGACTGAACATCAACAACAACCCAAGGAGAGAACCAAGTGGTTGTGAAACTGTAATTTTGGTTGGAAAAGTGTGGGTTATCTTGTACCTGGAGATGTCTTATAGACCGAAAAATATGGTATCTTTAACAAAAAGTTCAACTTAAACAAAACACCTAAAATGGCACAGGTGCTGCTGCTACCATGTACAGTATTTGCTTAATACTGGCCACAGAGAAAACATATGATATTGGATTTAGACAGCAAAGAATGAGGGGAATGCTCCCTCTACTTACTGGGGACAGTCTGTTTTTGGTATTTGTTCCTAGTCCTCACTATAATTTGTGGTGTTGGAGATTAAAGATTTCTAGAGTACACATATACATTCATGTCCTCTAAGTTTCAGCCCCCTTCTTTCTCTAGAAGTTAACTCTGAAGGGCTAGGATTCAACAAATTTATTTTAATTAGTGCACCTGCATGCAAATGCATACATGATACATAACATTCAACAAGAGCTTTTCAATCTTCATAATTCTTATCCAGATTTTATATGAAGTGGCTCTCAGGATATGATCCTATTCCTTAGTGTAAAAATAGGCATTTACACGTATCCCACAGCAATCTCTATCTTCATTTATAAAATGAAGAGGTACAAGAAAGAGAAAACACTAGTTTCACCTAAAGCTATCTGCGCCAAGTTGATTCCAGTAGAAGTCAACACAATAACAGTATACAAAACTCTTGTGGCAAGCGAGTCTCATGGCAAGTCAATCATTCCTTCTGCAATGTCAAATCACACAGAGTATTAGCAGCAGCTTAGTGTCCACATGAGTGATTTTCATGGCTTTAACACAATCCAAGGAGATAAGCAAGTGCTACAGTATTTGACATTAACAGACAAAGCTACAAGAGGTCTTACATGTAATATCAAAAACTTAGATCAGTGTTTTTCAGTATTGTCTTATCCACTTAATATAGTGTAGTACACAAGTTCATCTTGTAACATTCTGTTAACACTGAGGTATAAAAAATCAGTCCTATTTATAGAATAATTCTTGCTTTTGTTATGCAAATATACACACAGTATCTGTTAACATCTCTAGCATCAAAGAAGCTCTTGTACTGGCATACACCATACCTTGCTTCCAGATATTTTTTCGAATCTGTCTTTCCTTCATTGTTTGTTAATGAACTCCACTTTCTTTGCAATGTCTGAACTCAATTACACACTATGTTCTCTCCAAAAACAGTTACAGGTACTGAAGCATAGTTATGTAATATAATCAACATGGCAGAAGTATTGTTCTGATCACATGACAGCTTGTTAAATTAAAATTATTTTTTAAAAATTAAATTCAAAACTTTTTTTCAAAATATCAAATACTGTATGGCAACTTTAAAATTTTCATGGAAGTCTGCATTAGGCAGAATGAAGGGAATAGCAACATTTAATGGACTAATAAATTAAACTGTGACGTGACTAAAAATGTGTCCCTAATTAACTGCACAGCAGTAATAACCAATACTTTTAATATAAACCACAGATTTTAAAACAGGCTTTTTCTTTCTCTCAAATACAGAACACACAATTGTTTTTAAATGACATCAGCAATTACATTCATGCGTAACTGTAAATTTAAGGTTGCTGCCTGCTCTTGAAATTATTATGAATTTATATTTTACCCAAAAGCTAATGTAATATATGAAACGGCCTCCCCCTTTATGATTCCTATAGGGATGTGGGATTACAGACTTCATTATCCCTGACCACCAACTATATTGGCTAAGGCAGGGGTGGCCAACCTTTTTGCAAGGAGGGCCAGATTTGGTGAGGTGAAAATGTGTGGGGGCCGATCATTCATCCTGAAGGGGGAGAAAGGGTGTGCTCCATGTGCATCTGCAACAGCCAAGCCTGTATTTCAAATGGCAAAGGACTGTGGGAGTTGTGGTCTAAAACATCTGGAGGGCCAAAGTTTGGACATGCCTGTTTTAAAGCTTTCCCTTCTACTTTTTTGATTATTTGATCAATTGAATTCAGCACACTGTAGTCAAGCTTCACTATACCGTAGTTAAGTTTCAAACTAGCCAACATTCATGTTTCAAAGGTTGAGAAAGCTGGCTTGCTTGAAACTTTAAGATTAACCACAATTTGCTGGACTGGTATATCAAAGCATGCCATAGTTAATCAAAAGTGGAAATTATACTTCTAATCCCATCTGTTACATCAGTGGAGGGGGGAAAGAGTATATACAGTACTGTATATCTAGAAAAAAAGTTTAAGTTTGTGTACATCTTAAATAAGAGTTTAGTGTAATGTTGAAACACAGCCAAATTGTGCAGTGGCTGTAATGCCTCATCTTATTGGTAGTACACACGTAGCATTCACTGCCTTCCTTCCTATCCATCTGAAATCAGTTTCTATCATTCTTTGTATGAAGTACAGTACTGGTAATAATTTTGCTATACAAGTGCTCCACAGGTTTGCACTTTCTTGTCTTTTTATTCATTTCTAAGTTTAGTTTGAACTTGCTCAATCATAGGACTCTTCTTATAAGATACAAAATCTCTGGTACGATCAAATGTCTCATCGTTTATATAGATTTCATTTCAGGTATTTTTTTCCTTCATCAAAGATTTTGTATTTCTTCAACAACACTACATGATTTTAAAGGTACAAGGTATCATGCTTTTTTCATGTTTACTTTTCTTCTTCAGCTACAGCAGAGGTGGCAATCTGGCAGCAATTTTAAGCTCTTCACTGCTACCCCCTCCAGAGGCTCCCAAAGACTTCATCGGACAAAAGGGAGATCTCATGAACCCATGAAAGGAAGGAGGCTTTTAATTAATTTTAATTAAACACTACCATACAAAGTGGATAAAATCAAGATTTTTTAAAAATCAAATTGATTTAGATTTAAATCTAAAAATCAATTTGATTTAAATCAGCAAATCATTATTTATACTGTATGAATGTTTTGGTCTGCTAGGTTTTCTACAAATTTAATTGTCCTTTTATCTACAATATTTGGGGCCCAGTCTTTTCAAGGGGAACTACAGGTGAAAGTCTATTCCTCAAAATTGCATAGTATGCTCATGTGGGGGAGGAGCCCCTAAGGCAGGCCTCTTAACCCAAGCACAAATCTTGAACCACCAGGTCTCATTGGTTCTATCAGTATAAAGTTAGCTCATGAAAGCTAAATTCCTTTGCAACTCAGTAAGGAGAAACTCCCAATGAAATCATTGAGATATTTTTCACTAGGCCTAAACATTTGTATAACTGGACTATAAAACCAGCTGTCATTGTGAGTTAAATGCACACATACCACGGGGCACAAGACAATGGTGGTGATGTTTTTGATATATTGTTCCAGATTCCCCAACCATTAGTGGAGGTGAGTTACTGTTAACGGCTGTGGTGCCTATCTTGAAAACCAGTCTTTTCGACTGTAGTATCTGTCTTGCAGATCTGTCTTCCATGTAAGAGACATCATACCCCCAATGTGGCACTGGCATACTAAGTGTTGTACTAAGGACACTGAAGTTAAAATCTCTGCTCAGGCATGGAAGCTCACAGGGACTGGGGTGGAGCAATGGCAAACCACTCCCCGGACGTTGTATATACTTTGAAAGCCCTATTAGAACCATCACACATTCACAGTGTGCAATGGGGTATTCCGTCAGATGCATGCTAAAATATGGATTGTTCATGAAAGTGTTCAGCTGAATGGTTTTAGTCTGATTTGTGCTTAAGGTTATTCCATCCTTTATACTACTTTTAAAATATCTATTATTTTTGTAATTATTGATCCATAATGTACTGTTATGTCCAATTTACTCCAGTGAGCTAAAGTACAAGCTCTCCTCCTTGCCAGTCCTTCATCCTCACAAGCGGCCTGGAAGATAAACCAAACTAAGGGAGACAGAATGATAGGCCTAAAGTTACTCGGTGAATTTCATGCTTATGAAATTCACAGGAATCTAAATTTCCGAAATCCCAGTTAATTACTGTAACCTCTACGTGACACTAGTTTTCTGCTTTGGAGTACAATAATAATTATCTCTGGCTAAATCCCACGTTGGTCCAACTTAGAGTAGATACACTGAAATAAAAGACACTGTAGATACAATGAAATAAAAGACACACATTAGTTGTCCCTAACAAGTCCAATTTATTTCAGCTGATCAACTCTAGATAGGACTAACATCAGATATAGTCTCTTGCTTTTTTGATGTTATAGTATTCACTGTAATTCCACTCAATAGAAAAGTGGGACATACATGTTATGTAAGTAAACAAATAAATAAAAACTATCACAAATTTGTTTAGTACTCTCATACACTAAAATATATTTCACTCCTACACAACATGTGTTCCAGCCAGCTGAATGCAACCCACCAGTCATATTTTGTAGCAGGTTTCATCACCTGAGTTCTAACAAGTTTTGTAGCTCAAAGCAAACGATAAAAACAGAGTACAGTATCTGCTGGGACTCTTAAGGATCATTATACATGACTGCAGAACAAAATTAAGCTTTCTTGCTCAGAAATGGTGCTGATCTCTCTTTCTCTCTCCCCCCCTCTCTCTCACACACACACAAAGAGAGAGAGATGAAGAGAGCAAAATATAGATCAATTGTTTCATAATGCAGTTTGGCAAACAAAGCAACCCCCACCCACCCCAAGAAATCTATCTGCCCTTTGTCATCACTATTATGGGTCCTTATTCCCCTCTCACACTGCACCTGGGAGTGTAATACTATCTATTATAAGTACTGCTTGAGAAGACAGTTCTTCCAGTATACAAAAACTTGAGTAAGCAAGGTTGAAAGTACTGGGAGTTTTGCTCCGGACAAATTCACAAGCCTCATGTTTCAAGCGAAAAATACTTTCAATTTTTCTTTAGGTGATATTTTGCTTCTTCCTATATTCTCTTTGCCTACCTGGGTAAGAAATGTGAAGTGTAGTCTTATTAATCCATGTGTCTCTTCAACCCAGACATGAGAGTCTTAATAGGTAACTGCCAGCACTGCCTTCAAAGAGCATTGATAGCAAGCTTTTTACCACAAGGCGTTCACGAGCTGCAACTTTAAGCAAATGTCTACAGCAAGATTTTCTAAACAGGATTGCACTGACAGCACACACACATACTCAAAAGCACCAGGAAGCCTCCTCTCATGAGTCATGACCCTGCTGTCCTGCTAAAGACATCCACAAATCAGGCCAGTTGAAGAAGCCAAGTTCCTCAATACTGTTATCCCCACATTCAAGACATTGCAGTTCTACTTTTACACCCTTTAAGCCCGACTTTTAAAGTCAGAGAGAGACAATCCTTGAAAAAGTATGTCAAACATCAGTTGGATTACTTATAAACAGAAGATCCAATACACAATCTGGAAGAATATCATGTTAGATGATCCAGACAACCAGGACCTAATCAAAAGATGATTTTTTTAAAAAAAGCAAGGAATTTATATTTATGCTTGGATTTTGGGCACTCTCCAAGGGAAAAAAGTTTTCAGTCCTTTAGTTACAACGTCCCCCTTTTATATGCACATGGAGAACTGTCTGTCCCTAACCCTGAACTGCCCTCTCAACCTGTTCACCCCAAAGCCTTTAGGAACATTTCCAGCCTCAGTGTTTGCCCCCCTATACACTCCGATGCGATCCATTTCTTCTCAGGGAAACCCCCGAATTTCTTTCAGATGCCCAAAAAAGTCCCGCTGAGAGCCACCCCCAAGAGGCGATGCTATTTTCACGGACGTGTCTCCCAATTCTCAGTAACTCACCCTTGAAGGAACGCCAGTTAATAACTTTTGACGTGCCCCGCGCTTAGGAGTCACCCCATCCTCGCACGCATCTTTTAGAACCTGGCACGCTTCCGGCGTTCACACGTGCTTCCCCCTCCCCTCCAAAACCTTGCCACTTTTATCTCCCAACCCGGCCGCCCAAGCCAGCAGCCAGCGACCGCGACTCCCCCCACCCCGCCTTTAAAACCACCCCGGCAGCCGCCCTCCCAGCCACAACACCCCTGACACTTGACACTGACACGCGCGCGCGCCTGCCTTTCCCACGTACTTGGTACTGAGGCGCGTGTCCCATGGGCCGGAACGGGGTGGCCCCCACCGGGCTGGGTCCTCGCAGGAGCCCGACTCCTCCTGGCCCTGGCGCTGGCGGGGGAGGAGGGGTTGGGACAGCGGCCGAGAGCGAGGCAGCCGGTGGTCCCCCCAGGGGCGGCGGGGTCAGCGGGAACCCGCCGCGGGCAGCCATGAGAGGCCGCGGGCGGACGGGGGGGGGTTGTGAGGGAGGGTGTCGGAGGTTCCGCGGCCGTCGGCGCTTCAGGCGCGCCTCCGAAAAGGAAGCCGCGCTCGCCCGCCGCCTGACGAAGAAGAAGGCAGCAACTCCGAGCAAGCCCGCGGGGGCTCCTCCTTCTCCTCCACCACCACCTCCTCCTCCTCCTCCTTCGGGACCGCCCCGACCAACCGCCAGCAACAACTGTCTCTCTCCCCCCCCCACCCGCTCGCCCTCACGCCCGCCCGCCCGCTTCCCCGCTGCCAGGCCCGGCCCCAGCAATGGGGAAGGAGGAGGAGGAGGAGGCCGGGAAGGGAGATAAACAAGCGCGCTTCTTCTTCGCCCGGTGGAGCCCCATGACCCGGCGTGGCCGCCCGCTAGGACACGCGAGGTCGTCACGAGGGGGAAAACAGACGGAGGAGCCGCCTTGGCCACGCGCTTTGCCCCCCCCCTCACCAGGCAAAACCTTGTTGGAAACCAACTTCCCCGCCTTCGGCCAACGGGCGCTTTCCAACGCCACTTGTGTGTGTGTGTGTGTGTGTGCCAAGGAAGACGGCAACCTCCAAAGTTTATTTCCACTGCGGTCCTTGCGCCCAGGGTTGGGGTGGACTCGATCAGCCCCCTCCAATTCCAAGGGAGCTGCGCCCAGAGAACAGCAGCGGGCTGGCTGTTGTGGCCTTTCCCCCTGTATTTCTGTTGCCTGTTGGTGCGGAAGGAAGAAAAACCCCTTATGCAATTGTGCCATTAGATTATTTTAGATTCTGGACCTTTCTAGTGGCTGCCTGACTGTACAGGGCTTCTCATAAGTCAGCCCCGTTCATGAGCCAGGCCTTGTCCCTGTTAAATGTGTGCTTCCTTTTGTGGCCTGTTGCCAGATCTGTTGTGTTACCTGCTGCCAAGTCCTCTCTGACTTACCCTTACCCTAGCAGTTAAGAGCTCCGAAATTTCCTGTCCTGAACAGCCCTATTCAGCTGTTATAAACCGAAGCCTTTTAGGGAGTCTTATCACTCTCATATTTGGTCTTCCCCTTTTCCTGCTGCCTTCAGCTTTTCCCAGCATTATTGTCCTTTCCAGAGAATCTCGCTCTCTCCTGATGTGGCCCCAGTATCACAGCCTCAGTTTCCATATTTTTGCTTCAGGCTTTATTTACTTGAGGACCCACTTGTTTGTCTTCCTGGCACTCTTATCTGCAAAACTTTCCTTCAGGACCACATTTCAAACCAATCTCTTTTTTCCCCAGTCAGCTTTCTTAAACTGTTCAGCTTTCACAGCCATTTCTTCTTTCACAAAAAGTTGTTTCATGTCATTGCTGCTTTCTTCCAGTAAGATGGCATCATCTGCATAAGTTCAATTACTGGTGTTTCTTCCATCAGTTTTCACTCCTATTTCATGTAAATCTAGTCTTGATTTCTGTATGATACACTCTGCTTACACTTGAACAAACAGATCAGGCGATAAAATGCACCCTTGCCTGGCACCTTTGCCTATACATTATGTCACCACTCCATGTTCCCTCTTAAGAGAGAGATTCTAAGTGCTAAAGTACCTCCATTTATTTCATAACAAGCCCTAGTTTCTCATGATCCACACAGTCAAAAGTTTTGCTTTAGTCTATAAATCATAGTCTGATCTCCTTCTGAAATTCTTTAGTGCATTCCAGTAGCCAGAAGATGTTTACAATATGATGTCAAGTGCTTCTTCCTTTTTGGAATCCAGCTGGAACCTCAGGATTTTTTTTGCTCCACGTAAGGTAAAAGCCTTTGTTGCAATTCTTTGCACATCACTTTGCATGGAAAAATTAAGCCAGTGATCCTATAGCAGTGATGGTGAACCTTTTAGAGACCGAGAGTGCCCAAACTGCGATTCAAAACCCACTTGTTTTTTCCCCAAAATGTCAATACAGCAATTTTCAGCAATGATGCATGGCAATCCATATAAAAGTCACATAGCAGGTAGTCCCTCATTCAGGGAAAGCTTGCTTGAAGAAGAAGGTCTTTGCCTGCTTCCAGAAAGACAGCAGAGATGGGGCAGTCCTGGCCTCCAGTGGGAGGGAGTTCCAAAGTCTGGGAGCAGCAACAGAGAAGGCCTTTTCATGTGTTCTTATGAGACACACCACTGAAGGTGGCGGGATGAAGAGAATTTAGCACCGCGAGGTAGCTTGGGCCCAGGCCATTTTGTGCCTTGTAGGTTAAAGTCAGCACCTTGAATTGTGCCAGATAGCTGATTGGCAGTCAGTAGAGCTGCTTTAGTAGGGGTGTAATGTGATCTCTGTAATCCACCCACCCCCAGTCAGCAATCTGTCTGCTGCATTTTGGACCCATTGAAGTTTCCTGAGCCTTTTCATTGGTAGTCTCACATAGAGTGCATTACAGTAGTCCAGCCGGAATGTTACTAGGGCATGTGTTACAGTGGCCAGAGCAGGTTTCTTAAGAAACGGGTGTAACTGGCGTACTAGTTTTAATTTTGCAAATGCACTCCTGGCCATAGTTGTGACCTGGGCATCTAGGTCAAGGATGAGTCCAGGAGCACTCCCAAGCTACACACCTCTTTTTTCAATTGGGGGATAATCCCATTCAATCCCTTGATCTCCTTTTTGACTGACCAGAAGCAGCTCTGTCCTGTCTGGCTTTAGTTTCAGTTTGTTCTTCCTCATCCATTTCATTACCGAAGCTAAGCACTGATAAAGTCGAAATAGCTTCCTTGGAATCCAGAGGTGATGAGAGGAGAGTTGAGAGTCATGGTGAGGCCCCATCTGGAGTACTGCGTACAGTTCTGATCACCATACCTCCAAAAGGATATTATGGATATCGAGAATGTGCAGAGGAGGGCAACCAAAATTATTAGGGGATTGGAAAACCTTCCTTACCATCAGAGGCTGCAACGGCTGGGCCTCTTCCCTCTTGAACGATGGCGCCTAAGAGGTGACCTGATTGAAGTTTATAAAATCATACACAGTGTGGACAAAGTAGAAGGAGGAAAAAGGCCAGAAAAAGTGGCCTTGACAGCTTTAAGAAAGCCTTGACAGCTTTAAGAAAGGTTCATGGAGACAACAGGTATCAATGGCTATCATTATGGATGTCTAAGGACAACCTCCGGGTTGGAGAGAGAGACAGGATATCGCAATACCATTTGCAGGGAATCTTAGTAGTTGAAGACATCTGCTTGGGAATACCCTGAAGCAACTGGTGAGCCACTGTGTGAGACAAAATGCTGGACTGGGTGGCCTGTTGCAGCAAGGCTGTTCTTATGAGCATACTGGTGACACTTAAGCCCCAAACTCCGAATAATTTCCCCCAGTGATTTCATGTAAATATTAAATAACATAGGAGATAGAATAGAATCCTGGTGGGCTCCTCAGGTGAGTGGCAGTGGTGTTGAACATGAGTCCCCTAACACCACTTTCTGCATTCTTTCCTGCAGGAAAAACAGAAGCCACTGTAAGACAATGCCCCCAAGTCCCATTTCAGAGAGATGAGTCAGGAGGATGCTATGGTCGATAGTGTCAAAAGCAGCTGAAAGGTCCAATAAAACCAAAAGGGACACAGATCCCCTATCCATTTCCCTGCATAGGTCATCTACCAAGGCAACCAGTGCCATCTCAGTCACATATCCAGGCCTGAAGCCAAATTGAGCTAGATCCAGATAGTTTATCTCATCCAGAAACCTCTGGAGCCACGAGGCCACAACCTACTGTAGTACTTTACCCAAGAATGGAATGTTAGATACCGGTCGGTAATTGTTCATTGTTGTTGGATCTAAAGAGGATTTTTTTAACATACCGTAGTGGCCCTCATCTCCCCAAGGGTCCTGACCACATATTCAGGTTGTAGGAGCTGAAGCTCATTTATTAATAAAAGGCAGACAAGGGGGACAGCAGCATCCAGGTCATCCCAGATCTATACAATTTTGGCTGTAAAGTATTATGCAAATTCTTTGCAGCAAGTTACAGAGTGGTCTGTGTTATCAACCTGTGGGCCAGCATGTAGCAGACTCTTGACTATTCAGAAAAGCTCTGCTGGGCGATTCCGTGCTGAAGCAATGGGGGTAAAGAAAAATGATTTCTTTGCTGCTTCTACTGCCTTGGAATAAGCTATCCAATAGCCTTTAACTGTTTCTTTATCTGTTTCAGTCTGGGTTTTCCGCCAACACCTTTCAGCAATATGGACCACCCTTTTCATATTTGCTATTTCCCCAGTAAACCAAGCAGCCAGTTTGGCTGTACTTAGAAGAAGGAGTTTAGGGGCAATCAGGTCAATGGCTCTGCTCATTCCTGTTCCAGGGATCAAAGAAGGATTCAATGGAATCACCTTTCAGAGGTGGGAAACTCCCCTAGGGCAGCTACAAAACCATCTGGATCCATCCACCTTCTTGGATGAATTGCTTTTGTCTGACTTCCACCCCTGCCCAGGCTCTGAGTTCCAGTGAGTCTAAAGCGCACCAGATAATGGTCTGTCCAAGACAATGGGACTACAGAAGTTCCTTTACCCCGAGGATCCCAACATTAATACCTGAGCAGACAAGGTCTAAGATGTGGCCTGCAGAATGAGTAGGGGCAGACACCATTTGCGATAGACCCATGGTTGTCATGGAGGTCAAGAAGTCTGCTGAAACCCCTAACAGCTGCAGTGGAAAACATGGGTAACAGGGGAAGGACAATTTTGTGGGCAGCCCTGACAAAATGCAGTGAAAGAGACTGGACCAAGGTATTAATCAAAACCCCATCTGGAATCTCTCTGCAGCACTTTCCTCCTTTTCTGTGGAATAAAAAAGGATGTTATAGGGGACATGGGAGGTATACAAATAGTAAATGTTATTCCTTGGAGCCTCTGCTATAAAATATTCATCTGAATGCATCTGTTTTCTTTATTAATTATACAAGAACTGGCAAGGTGGCACTACCATATAGTTTCTACCACTGAAGCATCAACTCTCTCGGTTATTAGGATACAATATTTATTACTTAATGGCGATGCTCTAAGTATGTTAATTTGGGACCAAGGATTGATAACTTGAGAAAGCCATTACAAACTGTATGTTATTCTGTTTTGCCCTCTAGTGGGATAAACCAGAGAATGGCAGAAATGAGTTTTATGAGATCTTTTTTTCTATACAGTACTGAAAAAACAAACTCTGTCAACAGAAACCTAGTATAAAAGGCATACAGTACTTCGCACTACAGAATGATAAATTTTAGAATTTGTTTTTTGTATGAGAACTGATGACATATTCCTTCTATATTTAAAAAACCCTGCTTTTCTTCATTTTGGCAGTATAATGTAGGAGAAGGGGATCATTTTGTTGATTATGATTGCTAAATAATGAGGAGTCAAAAATCCTTGCCAATCAATTACAAACCAAATCAAAAGAAGTTCTACCACTAGCTTCAAATCAATGTTGTGCCTATCCTTGACTTTCTGCAGGTACATGTAGCAATCTAGATGTTTAGCTAGTTACAGATATTACACTTTTTGTTTATTGTACAGTGGAACCACTTTATTGTTTTATTAAAGGCATGTTTAAGACAATCCTTACTGATATAAAAGTGGTGTACAAGAGTATGATAAAAATCATACATTTAAAAAAAGAGATGAAAAAATAGCAGTCTATGTAATACAGACTGACAATATGAATCAATTAAAACAGACAAGCAAAAAAGGCTCTGAGCTGGCACCAAAAATATATCAGTAGTATTAATAGATTATCTCCCTTATCACATAATATACCTGACATGTTTTGGAAAGAATCTTCTCTGATACTCTAAAGATACATAAAAGTAGGTGTACGGTTGATATTCACAGAGGTGTTCCTTCACAGGATTAAACCTTTGTCTATAAGCATCACAGTTTCAGTGATATATGGAAAGTTCTAATGTATGACATAATTTATACTTCATTTTAAAAAATGAGCCTACCTATTAAGACACTATTTTTCTGGAAATGAGGTGTTCCAGGCCTAAAAGGTTTTATCAGCATCTTTATTGTATGGCTGACAAAATGTAGCATTTGGTCATATAATGTGATTCATATAAAATGTAGAGGGGCTCTATGAGGCAGTTTCCAGTGGAAACAGCCAATGAAATAAGCACATAAACGAATGCTAAACCAGGAAAGAGGGATTGCTACCATGCCTGCCTGCCTGCACCTCAATTGCCTATAAAATCAGAAGCACAAAATATTTTCAAAAACGCACATACCCATGAACTTCCTTTTCTCAAAGCTGCTGGTGAAAGAGTTAGTGGAAAGATGGTTCTTTAGTACTGGTGGTGACATTAGACTGATGCCAATGTACTCCAATTAAGAAATAAAATGAGAAGTGACCGTTCCTTTAGTCATGCAAATCAAATGTACTTCCTTCCAAAAGTGGGAGCGACAGATTTACTATATTTTAGCTAGCCACTATGTAGAAATTGGAATTATCAATTGTGATTTAGCAATGGAAGGCACAATCCTCACGGTTACTTTGGTCAGCAAAACTTCTTGGATCAGCCTTGCCAGTGAGTTTCAAACTATGAATGCTTATTCTGAAATATAGGAAAGTAGGGAGCATGTACACTCACCAGAGAGTCCATAGCTCAATATGGACCATATGGAAAGTGATTATCTCCTAATATTTACAAAATGTGGTTATGGCTTCAGGAAGAGCTTGCGGGGTGAGGGGTGGGGAGTTTAGGACTAAAATTCCCAGAACGCCTGACCACAATGGATGGAAGATTCTGATATTTATAAGTGATCAGCTGATTATTTTAATGGCTAGGAAACATTTTGTTTGACTGAATTACTCACTGAGATGCTAATCTTATACCAGTACTTCACAGAACAAGGCATAAGTACAGTTGTTTGCTCTTCCCCAGTGGCTGTTCCACACTGCTTGCCTTCCAACTTGGGGATCTTATCAACCAGCACTTTTATTTATTTATTTATTTATTGTTGGATTTATACCCCGCCCATCTTCCCAAGGGAACTCTGGGCGGCTTCCAGCAATCTGACCGGTGCAGCAATGGTCAGGGTACAATACAAGATACAATAAACGGTGTCAATACACAATACAATACGACAGACAAACAGGAAATTAAAATAAGCACTGCTAGCACCCTTCGCAGGCATAGTAGAGGCCTCAATGGCCCAACGTCTTTAAAAATAATGGCAATGATAGCAGATGACTAGTAATCCTGGATGTATCATAGCTAGATGTCTCAACTTTGAACAGTTCACCTTGGGTGACCCTGCCAGTTTAGATATGTAAGGACTCTAGCTTCTTGATGGCAATGCTCTTGACCTCCCTGACGTGCTCACACCCCTCACCACTATAAAGGTGAGCATCCAACAAGGTCAACATAAGTGACCTTCGTAAGGTCAACGTAAGTTGGAGGTTACTTGGTGGCTCCTTATCAGCTGGATTTTATTTCCAAATGGCTGATTATATATCCATGCAGCAAAATTAATCTCTTGATCCAGAAATGGACACATTGGTCCCCTTTGCTGATCACGCTCTATATTTTAAAATCTCATATATTCTTTGTATCCTGTTTCAGAAGGAATTTCAAATATCCGTTCAGTTCACTGGCCCAACTTCAGTCAACCACAATTACAGTGGTACCTTGTATAAAGGAATTAATTCGTTCCAAATGAAATTATGTTAAGCAAATTTTCCTTTAAACAAATTTCCCATACGAATGCATTGAAAACGGAGTAATCCCATTTTTATGTCGTATGTATGGATTTGCTCCCATAGGCAATTCTGTTAAGCAAATTTCCCCTATCTCCGGAATTTTTATGTTGTACAGATTTTATGTTATACAAACCGTTTCTTATACAAGGATCCACTGTAGCAGTAAGAGGCGGGAACCCTAATTCGCCACCTGATCACAGTGAA
The DNA here is from genome assembly GCA_023846285.1 of Phrynocephalus versicolor. Taxonomy (NCBI): domain Eukaryota; kingdom Metazoa; phylum Chordata; class Lepidosauria; order Squamata; family Agamidae; genus Phrynocephalus; species Phrynocephalus versicolor. Next base: position 9,316,494 of record JAHTLZ010000111.1, on the reverse strand, counting down.
CACACAGGAAATCCAGCCCTGACTTGTAGGAGCTGAGCGTCCAAAACCTTCAGCCTGGATGGGTGAAGGTGCCAAAAGATTTTTGTTTACTGCCCGGATCGGTCATTTTCACTTCCCTCTCCTTTCTGCCATGCTAAAAGCAAACCAAACATAACCCTCAAGATCTTTCCCTCGCGCTCCTGAAGAAATGGGTGCATTCCAGGAGACATGTTATTATCAAAATCATCAAAGCCAGTTGTCACCTAACCCCCACCCCCACCCCTCCCGGTCTCTCATATTTTTTAAAAAAGCCCAGGAAACGGAGAGAAGCGAGGGCTGCCCGTCGTCAGGTGCCGCGTCCCTCGCACAAGGAACGAGGCCGAGCAGCCACAAGAGGGCCCGCTTTGTTGCTGGAGGAGGGAAAGGGAGGTCTTTCTCTTTCTCCCTCTCTCTCTCTTTCATTCTTTTCTCTAGCCAGGATGTGGAATCGAGCTTCCTGGAGTTTGCAGCTCGCAGCTGCTTCCCCGAAGACCCCCACCCTTTCCATCCCACCTCCCGGCCGGGGGGGCGAGGGTTTCTCACGGATCGGCCAGCAGCCATCCCAGGGCAGGCCGCAAAAAAAACCCCGCGTCCTCTAGGTTCGTCGGCAGGTAAAAAGGATCGGGGAATTGGACCGGGTGTTGGGGGCGAGCGGCGGGGCGGGAGGAAGAGGAGGAGGAGGAGGGAAACCAGAGGGATATGCCCACCCACCCCCCAAAAAAAAAAACCCAAACCCGAGCGCCGACCTCTTCGCCCCGCGCCCGCTGCCGCCTTTGCAAGGTCCGATGCGCAAGGAGGAAACAATGGAGGCTGTGCAGGACCTACTAGATGGACCTCCCGGGGTGGAGGTGGGGAGGGAGTAATTGCACTTCGATCCCCTCTCTTTGCCTTGTCCGGAACTTCACCGATCTGGAGCTTAGAAGAAGAGGCACCGACTCCGGGCAAGAGATGGGGAGTCGGGGCTGCTGGAAGGAAGTGTCATGGGATTTGAGGGAGCATCTGCCTGCCAAGGATGGGATCGGGGCGGGCTCGTTGCAGTTGCATCCGGTGACCTTTTGACCCAGTTATCTACAGCCCTCTTCCTCGGGTTTCAATAAATTAATGTCCCCACAAACTGCTCCGTCCCCGTCATGACAGATTCCCTCCCTGCCAGCTTCGCTCCGATTCCCTTTTCGCCCTAAAACGCACATCATTTTTGTTTATTTTTTTTCACACGAGGCTGTTTGCATGTTGCCATTTGTTCCTGTACTGCATACCCTTGCTTGACTGTCCACAAGTAAAGTGTTTCACGGTAGCTGGAGTCCTCCGGGTTAATCCTTCAGGGAGGACATACCTTTGGTAAAAGAAGGTTCTTGGGTTTTTTGTTCCCTTGCCCCTTTGTAGTTTTTCTCCACCTGATGATCCTGCTGGATTGTGATGAATGTTGAACCCTTTGCTGGTTCAATATGTTTCAGACATTCAGAAAGAAATCATGTTTCGCTGCTGCTGCTTTTGTGCCCAGTAGGGAACTATTTCCAGCTCCAGTTCTTTTTATGAATGTATCTGTGATGTGCACATTGTAATACAATGGTACCCCAACTTAAGAGCAGCTCGATTTAAGAGCAATTCGACTTAAGAGTGAAAAACTGTTGGCGTTTTAACTGCCGCCTTACAAATTTTAGATATGGTCTGCTTGACTTACAATTTTTTTTTCATTTTTTCATTTACCTTGTTTTTTCAATTTTTTAGATAGGTACCCTGACTTAAGAGTCGTTCGACTTAAGAGCATGCATTCGGAATGGATTAAATTTGTAAGTTGAGGTACCACTGCATATGCCAGTAGCCATGTTGGCTCGTGTGGGGGGGGGGCCCCCGCTCCTGGGAGCTGTGGTGCAAAAAAGCAATTTTCCCAAACTTCGCAGCCCAGATCACTCTTCAGCAAATCATTGAAGTAAGGTGACCTTACCTTTTGAAGCAAGGTATGTAAAGATGCTGGGGGCACACTAACCCTGGCCTCCCCTATTCTGCTTACATGAAGAGCTGCTGTCTCTTGAGAAACTTTCTGCATCCGTGGTTTGCATCCCGGGGTCCCCAGATGTTTTTGGATTAAAACTCCCAGAAGCCTTCGCTGCTAACTGAGCTGGCCAGTCATTCTAGGAGTTGTAATCCAAATACATCTTGGGAAGCACTATACCATGACCTTGAAGCCCAGAAAATCAAGATTCCACATTGTGTAGAGACCATTCAGCCTATTGTTCATTTCATGGCAAAAATGATTGCACAGGCGTGGAGGTAGCATGTTTTTCTTCATGTCTTGGAGGAACAGAATGTATGTTGTCAGAGACGTGTTTCCAGGGGCCACCATATCACATAAATTATTTAATATATACAGTACAGTATATATGTATTTACTTAGGTCAGAAGCCTCTGCTGAGGAGGAGACTTCAAGAACTTCTATCAAGAGAGTATCTCTGCAGGCCGAAATGCAGGAGAGCTACGAAACAGTAATCTCACTGGGTAAGGGATTTTCTCCATACTTTCTGTATTTTCTCTGTGCCAGTTTGGAGCTTGAGGCTCATCTACAGGTTCTTGAAGCTTGCAGGTAGGTTTTGTGCCCAGGGAAGTGAAGATGCAGAGAACATCTTGATGCCAGATAAGATGCCAAATTTGATAACTCCTGTGCAGAGATTCTTGCCTTCAGCAAAGCACAATCAGTGCCTAAACTAAAGCATCTGCACAGGTGATGTCAAAAATGAAGGACTGGAATGTAAATTTGAGGCTCGGTTCTTTACACAGTGATTCTCTACGTTTTAAATCTTACACTCCTTCCACCAACCTGTAAAAAAAAAAATGAATCCCACTAAAGTGGACCCAAAAAGCTCTCCTGTTGCAAGAAGAATCTACATATGGAAACAAAACGTCTGCTGTGATAGTTCTTATTTATGGGAGATAGGAGAAACAGTGAGTGCTCACAATTAATATTAACATGCCAGTAGATTACAGAAGATTCGCGGAGGGATAATCCTTGGTAAGTGGTGTCAGTAGAAGACTGCACATCACAGCTGCAGGAGAACATGAGGACTGAAGAGCAACAAATGCTTAGTAACTGTCATGAAAACCCTGCCTTCCATGGATGATCTGTTCATGCTGCCAGCCGAGAGCGACTAGTCTGCTGCCTGTGTCTGTAGCCTCATAGTAAATTGTAGATTAGCTAATTGTTCAGGACAGTATTGCATTGAGTATGGTTGGAAAGTTGCCTTCTCTTATCGTCTTACACATTTGAAATAAAGAAAGTAAGAAAACCCCTGCCCCTCAATACAGGAATACAAATCAAAGGATACCTGCCAGATGGTTGTCCCAATTTCTCTTGAATGCCTCCAGTGTTATAGCACTCACCACTTCTTGAGGCAATTGGTTCCATTGCCGTACTGCTCTAACAGGAAGTTTTTCCTGACATTCAGCCGAAAGCTGGGTTCTCTCAACTTGAGCCCATTTTTGTGTGTCCTACACTCTGAGGACTGCAGATGGCGACTGCAGCAACAAAATAAAAAGACGCCTGCTTCTTGGGAGGAAAGCAATGGCAAACCTAGATAGCATCCTAAAGAGCAGAGACATCACTTTGCCAACTAAGGTCAGGATAGTCAAAGCTATGGTTTTTCCAATAGTGATGTATGGAAGTGAAAGCTGGACTATAAAGAAGGCCGATCGCCGCAGAATTGATGCTTTTGAGCTGTGGTGCTGGAGGAGAGTCTTGAGAGTCCCCTGGACTGCAAAGAGATCAAACCTATCCATCCTGAAAGAAATTGACCCCGAATGTTCACTGGAAGGACAGATTTTGAAGCTGAGGCTCCAGTACTTTGGCCACCTCATGAGGAGAGAGGAGTCCTTGGAAAAGTCCCTGATGTTGGGAAAGATGGAAGACAAAAGGAAAAGAGGACAGCAGAGAATGAGATGGTTGGACTGTGTCATCGATGCAACCAATATGGATTTGACCAAACTCCAGGAGGCAGTGGAAGATAGGAAGACCTGGCGAGCTCCGGTCCATGGGATCACGAAGAGTCGGACACGACTGAACGACTGAACAACAACAACAACAACAACAACAACAACAACAACAACAACAACAACAACAACAACAACAACAACAACAACAACAACAACAACAACACTCTGAGCTAGTTGAGAATAACACAAGACATGGTGGGATAGGTAAGCGCAATTGAGGTTGAGGGTGCCATTCTTGGCTTGCCACCATCGTTGGAAGTGTCTGCCTCATTCTGCTCAATGGATGGACTAGTCCTGATTTTCAAATTGCAGTATTTTTCCATGTACTGTATAAGACTACAGTGGTACCTCTACTTATGAGTTTAATCCATTCTGAATGCATGCTCATAATTTGAACAACTCGTAAGTAGAGAAGCTGTATCTAAAAACCAATAAATCAATAAAATTGTACGTACAGCAGACCGCATATAAAATTTGTAAGGCAGCAATTAAAACGTCAATGGTTTTCTGCTCTTAAGTCAAATAACTTGCAAGTAGAGCCACTCATAAGTAGAGGTAGCACTGTATAGTTTTGTCTGAAATTGTTAGACTAAAAATTGAGGGTCATCCTATACAGTACACAGAAGTAAGCCAAGGAGAGAACTGCACAGTTGTGAAACTGCAATTTGTGTTGGGAAAGTGGGGCTAATCTTATCTGGGGTGGTGTCTTAATAGACAGAAAATATGGTACTTTTCTTCCTTCCATAAAAGGAAAAATAATTTAAAAGACACTGTCTGATCAAAACTTTTCTCCCTGCACAGTAACCTGTTTGGCTTTATTAGTGTGTTTTCTTCTGCCCCCCTCCCCCCCAGCTGAAGAAATTGCCATCAGCTGGCCCCGGATAACAGCCTTCACGGAGTCCCGAGGGCGGCGAGGTTTGGCTCCTGGTAAGTCTGTAGTGAGAAAGGCCTGGGACATCTCCCTTCAGTGTGGAGGCAGAATGTGCTTTTTATGGTAAGAACAAATAAGCAGGGGAGGAGCTGAAAAGTCATGGGGAAAAATAGCAGAATTACAAACTGGAGATGGTTACCCTAGACCAGGCATGTCCAAACTTCAGCCCTCCAGATGTTTTGGGCCACAACTCCCACAGTCCTTTGCCATTGGAAATACAGGCTTGGAATTCTGGGAGTTGTGGTCCAAAATATCTGGAGGGCTAAAGTTTGGACATGCCTGCCCTAGACCCTTGACAAATTTCACTCTTCAGCCTGGATTATTGTAGAATAAAAACAGTAATTATCTGGAAGCACCATAGAGGGGCAGACATCATTGTACTGTACCCATGTATATCTCTAAAAAAGGTAAATCTAAGTTCCTCATCTTGAGCTGATGGTCTCCACTCCTCACAACTCCCAGAATTCCAAGCCTAGATTAACAAAGGACTGTGGGAGTTGTGGTCTAAAACATCTGGAGTGCCGAACGTTCACCACCACTGTGGTAGAGATTTTGGAGCAGATTTTAGAAAGTTGCCTTTTAGAAGTTGCCTTTTAATGACCTCTTGCAGCTCGCTATATTGTTTGGGAAGTGGTCCTTTGTGGTTACTTTTTAGTGGTGAAAAAATTAATGTGCTACATTTCTTGTTGCTTAAGATTGATAAGATTCAGAAAAGCCGATCAATGTGCTTATACGCACTCATCAAAATGGTCTTAAAAAGCAACTCTCGAAAGTAGCTACTGTCCATTATTTATTACAGCTGCAAAGGAGCTTCGTTTCCTCCATAATGCTCATTACACCTTCCTTATCCCCAAACGTAACTAGTTATAACTTACTGTATTATTCTTAGCTTATTACTTCTGAGATTTGTTTTGGACTACAACTTCCACAATCCTTGACTGGACTGTGGCTGGCTGTTGGCCTCTGGGCATTGAGGTGGAAAACATCTGAAGGGTTTAAGACTTCCCCGTCTGGTATAAAGAATGATCACTTAGCAGTTTATCCAGTTACCATCTTCAGCAGTTGAGTGAAATGCATTGTCGTTCTGTTTATGTTGTCCTTGTGTTTGGTGAGCTATAATGGGCCACCTAAAATATTTAGAACTATCTGGGATGAGCTCTCTGGGAGTCTCTGACTCCCAGGGAATGGCAGGGTCAGGTCTGGGATGCTAAGAATCCACACACACAGCTTGCAGTTCCCAATTTAGTGAGTGTCCCTGTTGATGCAAGAGTGCTCGATTCTGCAGGACTCTTAATTTGAACCATATTGTGTAATCTATATTAAAACGTCACAAACCTGCTTGATGAGAAGTGGGGGCGGGGGGACCCAGTAACCCACAGAACACTAAAGTGTTGTGTTGTTTAAAAAAGCCCAATGTGCTATTTTTCTGATGCCACAAATCTGGAATGCTTTCTGGCCAACTTCCACAGATCAGATCCCAGCAGGGTGTAAAGAAGGGACTAGATCAGTGCTGGCGAATCTATGGCACGGATGCCCAAGGTGGCACGTGGAGCCCTTTCTGTGGGCACACAACATCGCCCCCTCACAGCCACGGCACTTCCCCCTCTGCTCAGAGCATGCCACTGTGCTCCATGCAGAGAGCCAGGTGAAGGGGAGGCAGTGGCTTGCGGGCTTGTTCGTATCCCCAGTTTATTCTCCAGCCATACCACTCTGAGCATCCCAAAAGCAGCATGGCTGTAGAGTAAACTGGGGCTGCAAAGAAACCCACAAATCACAGCCTGCCCTTCGCCTGGCTGTCTTCACGGACCCATTTCGGTGGTCTTGAAACGGCTCCGTGAAGAGAGCCAGGCAAAGGGGAGGCAGTGGTTTGTAGACTCCTTCATAGCCCCAGTTTACTCTCCAGCCATGCTGCTCTGGGCATCCCTCAATCAGCGTAGCTGGAGAGTAAACGGGGGCTACGTATGACCCCACAAGCGGCCACGACTCTCCCCTGGCTTTCCTGACAGTGTAGCACCCCATCCACCTCTCTGCCCAGGGCAGAGAGGCAGATGGGGTGCTACTCTTTGGGAAAGCGAGGATCGAAGAGCAGGTTTTTGAATTTCCCAAGGCCACAGTGAGGCTGTTGTGGCCGCAGGAAATTCCAACGCCTGCTCTTTGATTCTCACTTTTCCAAATGGTAGCACCCAAAACATTTGTAACCCGGGATACCACTGTATTCAGGTTAAATTGCTGTATTGGCACTTTGCGAAAAAACAAGTGGGCTTTGACTCGCAGTTTGGACACTCAGTCTCTAAAAGGTTCACCATCACTGGACTAGATCAACACAAGAGACAGAGGAGGCTATGTTGCCTTTACTTCAGCACTGTAGCTTCAGAGAAGCAAGTTAACTTAGGGGGAGCAAATCAGACATTATACCATGCTCACTTCTTTCTTTACCATCTGGCCATGTCAAGGCAGCCACCTAACTCTACCTGACTGTAAGGCAGGTACTGTTAGGCTCAGAGGGCCTTGGTTTACAGAAAGATCTGACACTTCTTTTGGGACTTTTCCTTTCTCTTTTCGTTATAGGGCTAGAAATGGAACCCGAGCAAGGGCAGCTGGCCCCTTTACAGGGCCAAGCAGCAGCAGCAGCAGCTACAGCTGACTCCAGCGAAGATGGGATCCTGCCAGACTTCCGGAGGCAGCTGGGGGTGATCCTGCAGACTGTAGGCAAGGCACAGGTGGAAAAGATGCTGAGGGAGCTGGTGAAGGAGCAAGAACAGCAGGGAAGAATGAGGCGGCGCAAAAGAGTGACCAGGAGTCCACGACATAGAGGTAACTACGCCTTTGCTAGAGTGACTGGGGTGCTGATGTCTCTGTGTCTTGCTCTGGGCAGCCGAAAAGGCCAGGGTTCAGAGAGTGGTTTTTTTTTTTAGTCATATCCCAGGTCTCCCTGCCAGTATTGCTAGTAGTTGAAAAATGTAAGCATAGCAGGGAGAACTTGGATTTCTGTCAATGCTAAATTATACATCAAAAGATTGCTTAGTTTGTTTCAACTCATTACATGATATTTAGAGCCACCTATTTTCACGGCTTCTCTGGCCTGGCATTCTCATGCGTTTCCTTTTTCTCTTGATGCTTTCCATCTTTTTCTCTCTATTCCTCTCTCTGCTTAACTAGGTGAGACCTCCTGCCCTTTAGTGGCCCTTGCGCATTTGCTGTCTTAGCCTTTCCCCTTGGAGCAGAAATTTCTGAACACTTGGCAGAGTGACTCTAGAAATCCAAGATTTTTTTTAAAAAAAGTATTGTTTTCTGTCTATTGCTGTGACATAGGAATGGAGAGGAGAAATTCCTTTACTGATGGGACCACTGAAGTGTTCAGACCACTCTAGAGAAGTAGCAGTTGATGTCAAAAGCGGTTCAACCTAAATGACTTGAAAAAGTCCAAAGATTGGAAAAATTACTTTTCTTGGACTAGGACACCCATAATTCCTCAGCTATCATGGTCAACATAGCAAGAATCAACCTCCTTCCTTCCTTCCTTCCTTCCTTCCTGACATATTGATTGGTGATGGGCAGCAGCTTTATTAGCAAGCCCTTCTCTACAGATCTTTCATGGAAATCCAGTGTTTCACCCTGGATCTTCTTACATGGCAAGCAACATGTGTTCTACTATTGAGCTGCTTTACAGGCTGAGCCTTCACATTATGTAGCCCTAACTTCCTGTTACAGTTCCTTCCCAACCATATGGAGGGAGTAGGTCTTGTAGACCAAGGCAGGAAACCTGCATTCCCGACACATGTTTCAGAACTTCAGCTCCTGTTAGTCCCAGCCAGAACAACCAGTAGTCAGGAATTTCCAAGGTTTGAGTACAGTAGCATCTGGAAGGTCAGTGGTTACACAGACAGACAGGCAGACAGACCGACAGACAGACCCCTATGCTTTATTCCCCAAGAGGAAAGACTTAACCAGTCTTTGTTTCACCAGGTGATGAAGCAGGTGGGCTGAACACCTTGGAGACCCCACGGGAATCTCAGGCTGGAATAGTGGAAGGACTCTCCATCCCATCCCAGACGCTGCCTGAGAATGAGCTGCATGTGCCTCTCTTGTGTCCCGGGTTGGTGGCAGGTCAAAAACAGTCCCTTGCGAGGAAGATGGTTCGTGGAGATGCCGGTGGGTGTAAGAGCAGCCTTGTCCATCAGCAGAATATTTTGGGATCACAATGGGGTCTGGAGGCCAGGGAGAGCATAGGCTGCACGCTGCTGAACAGTATCAGCCGGGACTCCCCAGACGGCAGTAGAATCTGGCCTCCTTTTGGTGAACGAACCCAGATTTTCTCAGAGTGGCAGAAGCCACGTTGTACACAGAGACGCCGGCGCCAGCCGGCCGGAGAGAAGCCCCACCATTGTGGGCCATGCAGGAGGAGCATTGTGGTCCCTCCACCGAGATCAGACTCTCCTTCCAATTCGGCTTTGGCTCCTGCCCTGGATTCTGCTTCTGCCGCTTCTCCTGGCCCACCTCAAAACTCTGTGGGGCCACCGAGTGCTCAGTCTCCGCCAGGGAACCCAACACTGGCCCAGTCCCGCAAACCCCATGGCTGTGAAGAGTGTGGCAAGCGATTCCGAATCCTAAGCAACCTGGAACGGCATCGGCAGCGCCATGCGGCGGAAAAACCTCACCAGTGCCGGGACTGCGGAAGGCGGTTCCGGTGGGGCTGTCACCTGGAGCGCCACCGGCGGTCACGCCGTTGCGTGGAATGTGGCAGGGGCCTGGCCACGCCTCCTCCACCTCCCTCCCCACCTCCCGAACCTGACCGGCCCTATTCCTGCGGAGAATGCGGCAGGCGGTTTACCCAGCGCTCGGCGCTCAGCAAGCACCGGCGCTTGCATTCGGGGGAGCGCCCCTACGGCTGCGGGGAGTGCGGGAAGCGCTTCCTCCAGCGGTCGGACCTCACCATTCACGTCCGCTCGCATTCCGGGGAGCAGCCTTACGTCTGCACCGAGTGCGGCCGCCGCTTCAGCGTCAGCTCAAACCTCAGCAAGCACCGGCGCATGCACCGCGGGGAGCGCCCTCACGCCTGCTCCATCTGTGCCAAGCGCTTCCTGCAGCGGTCGGAGCTCCTCATCCACCAGAGGGCTCACACCGGGGAGCGTCCGTACCCCTGCACGGCTTGCGGGAAGCGCTTCGCTCGCCGGGCTCACCTCAAGCGGCACCAGCGCACCCACGGGGGCATCCCTGCTGTAGCCACCGCCTCTTGCCACCCGAGTTTGCCGACCACCTCGACGACAGATGCCATGCCCCTTCTTGAACGGCAGCAGCACCAACCCGGGGGACTGGCAGATGCCAATGGACTTACAACAGCGGCACGCCCACCGGCCACTGGGTCTGCTACTTTCTCAGCTGCCCGGGGTTCTGTGGGTGCTCCCTCCATGGGGTTGCCTTGGTCTGTGCCCTCGTCTGCCCGCCTCCCTTTTTGCTCTAGCTCCCTTTGATTGTGTGGTAGCTTTCCTACCTCCCTGCCCTTCAGTGGCCTCTCATGACCAGTGGGCATCCCCAGTTGAACCAGTTTCATGGATTGGGCCCAGCTATGGGTATCCGCAGTTAGGGGATGGATCAGTTCTGAGAGGGAAAGGAAGTGGCCTAAATCTGTGTCGTCTGCTAGGCTTTAGGAAAGAGCCACCAGTGGATGGGAGAGGTGGGATTCGGATGGATTGCCGGCCCCCGTGAGTGAAATATAAACTGTGTTCCCAGGTAAAAGATCAGACATCCGATGGGGAGGGATTAAGACACTTGCCTTTGTGGATTAGAGAGGAGCAGTGGTTGAGCAGTGGTTCTCAACCTGGGGGTCCCCAGATGTTCCTGGACTGCATCTCCCAGAAATCCTGGCCAGCTCAGCTAGGGATGAAGACTTCTGGGAATTGCAGTCCAGGAACATCTGGGGACCCCCAGGTTGAGAACCGCTGGACTAGAGTTAAGAGTTGCAGGGTTATCTTGATGGTTTGCAAACCACAGTGTGATCACAAGCATGCATTCCTGAGATGTGTGCCCAAGATTGCTTGTTCTCTAGACCTAGTCCTTCACACAGTCACCTATGGCCTTCCACCTTCCTCATTTTGGCCAGCTTTTTATTAGCCCCCCTCCCCTCAAACACACTAACCCCTGATTTTCTTGCCCAGTAATCTCCCCTTCATTAGTCTCTTTCAGTTTCTCTTCTACAGGAAGAGGCATTCAGCTAGCTTTCTCCCAAGCATTTCGTTTCTGCTTCTAGAGAAGAAAAAGCACACCTCCTCATTCACCGGAGCCCTCCTACCATCCTGCGAATACGCTGCATGTCGTGTACATCTAGGTGGATGGATAGGTTGTGTGCAGGTTTCAGAACACAGTTCAGTTTGTGCTTCTCTTCGGTCTCAGGATCTTTCGGCCCAAGAAGTAGGAGATTGAGAACTTCCAGAAAGAAGCCAAAGGAAAAAGAAAGGAGAGCTGCTGATCCTTCAGAGCAGTCCAGACCTAGATCATGGTGCAGTGAACTGTGGCAGGATACGAAGCTGGCCATTGCTTGTGGAATTTGGGAGGGGCTGTAGGGCTTCCTTGACCGTCAGTTCCTGCGAAAGCCGACCGACCGAAGAAGTGCTTGCGCTTGATGGGAACTATGGACTTGAACACTTGAGGGATGGGAAGGTCTGTGTTTTCTACATCTACTGATGTTGTAGCTGGCCCTGAAGTGGTTGTCAAGTAGGGATCAAAAGTGCAGTGACTAAGGGCTGTCTCCAATGCCACCGTTATTTACTAGACCAGTGTTATTTCTCCAGTTGCTTGTACATTCCTGCTATATTTTGGACTGGTGGCGCCCCCCCCTCCGGGGGGGGGTCTGAATGATGGGTCATCAAATCTGTGGTTTGGCTTTGGTTGTAGAGTAGGGAGAGGGTTAAAATACCTGACTTAGGACTAACCTGATTTAGAACTTTGTTTTATCAGATCTTTAGCATGGAGTTTCTTTAACCAGCGTAGAAGACGATGCACCCAGAACTGTACATAAAAATGAATCAAAATAGAATATTTTGTAATTCCCTTCTCCCAAAGAAGGTATTATTTTACATCTGTCAGACTTTAAAATGTGAATTATATGTCTTTTGAGTTTAACCACAGATCCTCAACACTCTTGTTTTGCTGGATTCAAGGACATCATCTGGAGGAAATGGTCATATTTTGCATTTATGAATGTAGAGCCCATTACAAATTTTACCCAGTTTTTTTTTAAGACTCACCTTCAGCCTTTTTCTGGGCTGGAAATGTTTTTAAAAACACGAACAGAGAAATGTAACATCGGTGGCCAAGATTGTTGTGGAAGGAACCAAATTCAGAGTGTTAAACGGTGGGGTGGGGAGAGCTTTACTCCTTGGATTCCATTGTCTCTGGCAAGATTTAGGTTAAATGGATTGAGCCAAAGCTACTTTGATAAGAGTTAAAACTGTGAGTGGTTTCCAAGAGCGAGCAAAATGAGCCCTCGAAGCACTGTGACTTTCATGACCTTTTGAGTGGGAGCTGGAAGACTAATAGGAATGTAGGGTCTGCAGAATACCGAAGGAGATGCATAATGACATCCACGTGTTGCCACACCTTGGCAAGTTACTTTTAGAAAAATCACATCTACATTTCCAAGGCCCCAGAGCTAGTTGGTTACCTTTGTATTCCATTTCTTTTTAAGATGACTTTCTTGTTATTCCAAAGTGTCTAATATAGTTTTTTTTTTTTTTTGCAATACTGTACTGGAATAGCTTGTCTGCTCTATGCCAGTTGACATGTGCAACTTGGGCACCCAAGCTGGAAGCCACATAGTCTGCCTTAAGAGATAGGCCATCCCTCTGCCCACAGTCTTATTCCTCTATTCCAGCTAGCACCAGGCATGCACACTCCACCTCTCAAATTAATGACAAAGTAATCCTTAGATACAGATATTTCATTGGTAAGTACATTCCTAACATGCTCAGAGACTCTGTGGCACTGAGATAAACTGCTCCAGCAAATGCATTCGACAGAAGACCCAGATCCGAGGAGCTCCCTTGGCTTATTTTATCTTGCTAGTAAAATATAATCCTTGAATAACAGAAAAGTGCAAATAGAGACTGAGATGGTGTCGCTCTTTATTAAAAGATGCCCAGACAAATGCATTCAAACCCTGCTCCACTATTGGACTCATGGGACTTTCCATGGGCAGGAATTTGGTGAGAAGCAAGCAACCGCTGAGTGAATCATGGAGTATGGTGGTCAACTCAGTGATGCAACGGGTCCACCAGTCTTTGTTCAGCTTATGATGCTGAAAGGGATGAGAGAGACATCTGCTGCTCGCTTAACATCCTAACTACTGCACAGTTGTTAAAAATATATGGAAGCAAGGCATGACGGTGCTTTTTCATCCCCACTATCAAGGGGCCACTGGTCCTAAATACACACGTTGTGCTTTTGTAAGATACTATTATTCACAACTATCCCATCCAAACGCATAAAATCCTTTGGGGTGGGGTGGGGAATACCAGTGGCAAACGAAACATTTTGTGCCGCAAAGTTCTCAGGGTTGATCTTGCTGGTATTAGAAAAAAACCACTTGCTTTGGTTTTGTTTTATCTGGTGACGCTTGTCTACCAGTGGTAGGCTGTGATGATTTTCGTATGGCCAGGAGTTCTGTACTTTTGAGAGTGATTTGTCTGTCCCTCGTTGTGTTTCCACGTCACTTAATATGAATTAATAACCTTTTCTGGAATCTATATGCAAACAGAGCAAATGGTTCCAGGTGGCACCATAAAGCAAAATAAGCCACGCCCTTCTAAATGATGGGATGTAGTCGGCATGGATCTTGGACTTCCCTTTGAGCCTAAGCTCCCGGATCCTCCAGGGATTTGTAGCTCTGGCCACAGACCGAACATCTGCTTCCAGTCCAAAGAGTCTGTTCCCAGAAGAGGTCAGTCAAAGGAAGGCAGTTGACTTTTGGGGACTTTCCTGAAACCGCAAGTCCAAGGGAACAACAGCCTTATCTTGGCACCTGACGAACCCAGGTTCCTTCCCTGCCTCATCACAACTGTAGCAAAACGCCAGTCCTGCAGTCTGAAACAGCCTCAGAGCCCTGTTGACTGTTTGATGCTGTGGAAGCTGACACGGGTTGGGGAGGTGGGAATGGACATGGCCCGAGCCACTCGGGCGCGGATGGAGTGCTTATCCTGCCAGCGGTGCCATCTCTTCCGTACTGCCGAGCGGACCTGAGGGGGAGGGGGGGAAGGACAAATACAGAAAACGTATCTGTTAATTCTTATTCCACCACCACCACCAAAGTGATGCCAGTTTTTGTAGAGAGGGTTTGCAGAGCCTTTGAGAGCAAAGGACACCAGGAACACAACTAAATCGGCTTAAAGATCTCTCCAGGCAGTTATCTCATCACAAGTGGCCAACCAAAGGCCTCTGGGGAAGTTCACAAGTGGGGTGACAGCACCTTACTGCTCATGCGCCCTAGTACCTGGTACAGAGAGGCTTACTGTCTGCACTAGAGATGGGCACGACTTAGCGCAATTTTCGTTTTCGTTTTTGTTTTTTCGTTTTCGTTACGTAACGAAACGAAAACGAAAAACGGTTCAAAATGGACCGAAAACGGAAACGAAACGACTAATTTTGAGCCAGTTTTCGTTTTTCGTTACTGGAAAAGCACTCAATGGAGCTAAATGGGGAGAAACAAAAAAATTTTCATTTTCGTTTTCGGTTTTTGTTTTCGTTACGTAACAAAACGAAAACGAAAAATTTTGAAAATTAGCTCATGAAAACGGAAACGAAACGGACCCTAGCCGAAAACGAAAACGAATTTTTTTTTCTGAGTCGTGCCCATCTCTAGTCTGCACTTTTAGAGGTAATCAAGGCACCTCAGGACTAACAGCTTTTGGATTACAATTTTTTTTAAAAAAAAGAAAAGTCATCCTAAACTGGAAAAACACCTTGTAATTCTTCTAGGGATACTAGTTCTTATGAGCAATTCAGAGGTCTGTCGTTTTTAAATCCCAGCTGCCTTATATTTGGGACAAATATAAAACGTGAATATAGAACTAAATAATATGGAATATTTCTCTAAAAAAAAATTCATTAGAAAAGTCCAAAAGATGACTTGGGGCTGTTCTTGCAACATTCAATATGGTAATGTTTGGATATGGGGGAGTTTGAACCAAGACTTCCTGACTGCATTTGGACTACACAGAAGTCTATGGGAATGATGCCATTGTTACAGAAGAATCTGCTTGAATGGGCTTTAGGGCACACCTGCAAAACCAATGGGTACTGCTTTCGTACCAATGTTAACCAGAGAATCTTGGGAACTCTAGTTTCACAAGCAGCTAAAATTCTTCTGTTAAAACCATTATTGCCCCCTGCGTGCCCAGACATCAACCCCTTCGCTGTGACCGGTGCAGTTCCTCACTCAGATACAGATCACACCCATCACCTTGTTTTATTTGTTTTTCACTCCTCTCTTCCGAACCCAGACTTCTAATCCAAGCTTCCTGCAACCTGCAGTCATGACTTCCGTCCTAGACGTACCTGTTCCAGCTATTTTATTTATTTAGTTTTGTACTTATTGACCGCTCGATTTTCCCATAGGGAACTCTGGTCGGTGTACAGCACGTCACCGAATAGCGACGACCCAACTATAACCCCAATACATAATCAGACACAAGGACATCATGAAAATACAAAAATATAATAAAATACACGCCAAAAATGGCCAGGAGAAATAGACCTGGCACCACCCACCACAAAGGAAAGATCCGGCAAGAAAAACGTACCAGCATTTTTTAAAAAATCATCAAAAAAATCTAGCTATGGGTCTAGCTATGGGTCCCTATGTCTAGCTATGGGTCCCTTGGACTGCCCAATAACCCATACATCAAGGGAAACACAAAGGACAAGCCCACCAATAGGGATGGAAACAGCCTGTGAGCAATGTTTGCAGCGCTGGCCAGGATCCATGCTAGTGCAATATGTATTTGGGCGATAAATCCTTTGGGTTAGCGCAGTGGTTCCCAACCTGGGGTCGGGACCCCTTTGGGGGTCAAACAACCATTTCACAGGGGTCA
Source organism: Phrynocephalus versicolor (assembly GCA_023846285.1). Taxonomy (NCBI): domain Eukaryota; kingdom Metazoa; phylum Chordata; class Lepidosauria; order Squamata; family Agamidae; genus Phrynocephalus; species Phrynocephalus versicolor. The sequence continues at coordinate 9,300,477 of JAHTLZ010000111.1, read as the reverse complement.
CCATGAGCCAGTGAAGAAAAAGGCCCAAATGGCTTGGGTCTGGAGGAGGAAGGGGAGGATGGGGGAAAGAGTGAGTTACAGCTTGAAAGGTTGGAGGGGATGTCAGTCAATGGCACCGGAGGCTGCGATTGGCTGAGAGTGTCTGTAGAGGGAAGTCCTCTATGGCATTAGGAAGGTTGAGAACCACTGGGTTAGTGTTAAAATAGTGACATAAGTTTGCAAGGCTAGTTCCTAGAGGCACCATTAATAAAAATCATTAAACCCTGACATGAAAAAAAATTCAAATTGCTAAAAAAGAAAAGACCACCCCTCAAAAAAAATTACCCTCCCAAAAGCCAGTGGTAAAAACCCACAGTGATAAAACGAATAAAAACATTTAATTTAAGTGTTAACTTGACAAACTGTGGATTAGAATACATTAATTATTGTCAAGTTTAAGAAATTGGGAGAACAAATTAATTTTTCAACAAATTATTTCCAGCCAGATAAGACACAGGAAGTCTTTTACCTTTCCACTCTCATTTCTCAACCCAACTCACCTCACTGTTCAGGAAACAGTAGAAGACAGAGACAAAAAAGCCCTAATTGGAGAAGAAAACAAGGTCAGGAAGTATTGGGTGTGACTTACTATGCTAATCAATAGAACTTCAGCTAGTGTTAACAACTGAAGAGGGCTTACAAACAAGAAAAAATTTAGCAGAAGGCAGTATTACTAAAGAATTTCAAGGCAGTGATATAAGCTGTCAATTTGCAAATTTTGTGCCTTTTATTTTTTTTCTTTCTGAAATCTTTTAGTCCAGCATAATTTCGAATCTGAAATGTCAAATGGAAATGGCAAGTGCTATGTTATTTAATCAACCGAAATAAGTTAAAAGCAATGCAAGAAATATCATGTCAGAAGCTCCTGTGTGGATTATGTACAGAAATATACAACACATGCAGTTACCTTTAGTTTTTCCATACCTGGAAGGACTCCAATAATGAATTGAAGTAAATGAAGACGATCCGGGACACTTCATCTTCTCCAGGATTGACGAAGAAAAGCATGTAGGTAATGCCCAGTAAAGGAAGGAGTACAAGGGTGGCCTTCACAGCTTTTCTGGAAGAAAGGCACAATGGTGACCACCCAATCTCATCTAGACTGACAGTTCCATGCCCGAGTTATCAAGGACTTCCCTTTCATTTACACATCCATCAGGATGAAGTAGAAAGCAGTGGTGTACTGTATCCCAAAAGCGGACTGTAGGTGAACATCACATTTCCAAATGTTCCCTTTTAGATTCAAAAAGCAAAAGCAAAAATAGAATTCCCAAACAAGAGAACACTTTCAAAGTCTTCTTCTCCTGATGTGATAGCTTTCTACTTGCATGGAATTTTAGGCACAGTGGCATTTAAAAAACCAACAACCAGAAGCCTCCCTCCCGTTATCTCAATCAATGCAATTTCTTCTGTCCTCACAGATTCTGTTCCACCACATTCTACTGTGTTAATTGCTGTTTTTTTTAAAAAAAAACCCCACAAGAATCCATTTTCTATGCCAGGTTTTGAATGTGACACACATGAAGCAAAAATAAAGGCAGCACCTGTGTCCAAGATACCTTTCTGTCTACTCACAAGCACCACAACCCTACCCACTGGCCCTGCAATCCTCAGCCAGCCATCAGAAATTGCCAGCAACCTCGAAACTGAAACACACGATGCCCCATCCAGAACCCATTTTTAATGAGACATAGTTTCTGACTTGGGCATGTCACCCAAAATGTATCAAGTACGGCCTGTGGTCACTTCATGATAAGAATTTGGCATTCTGTACGTTAGGGGTTAGGAAATCTGGAATGCTTCAGGTGTTGTTGGGCTTCGGCATCTGGGCCCAGCTGTCCAAACTAGATGCTGGTTTTTACTTACAACAGGGTGTGGTGGCTCAGCGGGCTAGAGCACTGAAAACTGCCACCTGCTCAGCGGTTCGAATCCCGGATGCCACACAGCAGAGTGAGCTCCCGCTCTTAACCCCAGCTCCTGCCAAACTAGCAGTTCAAAAGCATGTAAATGCAAGTAGATAAATAGGTGCCGCCGTAAAAAGTGGGAAGGTAAAATAGTGTTTCCTTGCAGCCATGCCAGCCACATGGCCATGGACTTATCCAACACTGGCTCTTTGGCTTGAATAAGGAGACAAGCACCACCCCTAGAGTCGGACATGACTAGCATGCATGTGTGTGTGGGGGGATCTTTACCTTACCTTTTTTGCCTTTTACTTACAGATTAAAAATCAAAGCTGGTACCTTACGTATATTTGGATTGTTCCTTTTTGGGTGGATAGGGAAAATGGCAGGGTTCCTATGCCTTTTAAAATAGGAGAGATACAAATTTATGGAGGAGCAAATGTTCAGTGATTCAGTGAGAGTTCTTATGGATAGCTAAATGATTTTTTTAAAAGCTTGCGTATTTTGCACAGTACGTTGGAGTGACAGAATTCAAAGTTGTGTTTAGCGCAGCCTTCTCAAAAGCCTGCCTAGCCTACCCTGTGTCTCTCCTGCCCCATGTTAGGTTCTTACCTGTATTGTATGGTTTCTGAGGTGGTTGAGGCCCGAAGCTTTGTCATCAAGATTCTGACAATGTTGAATAAAAAGATAAAATTGATCTGGAACAGACACAGAGACCAGATTAAATTAGGCGATGTGCCTCTTTTGCCACAAATGCAAATACAATATGCACAATACAAATACACAGATACAACTGTTTATTTTACCATGGGGTTTGCAGCACAAACCCAGCAAAATTTGAAAAAAAGTTACTTTTTAGAGCAGTTCTTTGAATATTATGTGAGGTCCCACCGATAACCCCAGCTCCTGCCAAACTAGCGGTTTGAAAGCATGTAAATGCAAGTAGATAAATAGGTACCTCCTTAAAAAGCAGGAAGGTAAACAGTGGTCCATGCGCAGAAATGTGTTCGGCCATGCTGGCTACGGACTTGCACAATCGTGGCCCTTTGACTTCGAAACGGAGATGAGCACTGCTGCTAGAGTCAGACATGACTAGCATGCATTTGCGGGGGAAACTTTACCTTGAATATTATAGCCCAAAAAGTAATTTTTCCAAGGTTACTCAGTGTGGATTTTTTCCAGTGCAGGACTTAGAAGTGGAACAAAATAGGAAATATGCTGCCTTGTCCTACTGACATTTATGTGTCCAAAGACATTCAGATACGTTATTTTTATCATTTATTTCCCCATAAGGAAAAGAAATGGGGTTGGGTTTCATTTACATCACATGCAAAACACAAAGACAAAAAGCAGCCTTGAAAAATTACCCTACATCTAAATAAGTGCAGGGCATTGGGTTCAAGTTTAGGCTTGTAAAATGACAGTGGCAGAAATGGACTCCTTCCTCCCTCTTCCAAAATGGCAGACCCTCCAATCCTACACAGAGAGATGGGGTGCCTTGCTGAATGGGGTAAATCAAAGTGTGGAAAGATAATGACTGAGCACAGCCATCTTCTGCAGATTGAGCTTTCCTGTCCACAGAAGTAGATCCAATCCGTTAAAAATGACTTTTCAAAAAACAATACTGTAACAACCACAATACTTCAGGTTTAAGCAGTGCACTCTCAAGAAATCCTGCAAAAGTAATGCCACCCTGTGCCACCAGGGGGAGTGATTCTCCTAAAAATGTCAACTATAGCTCTCAATATGGTTTCATCTGTCAGTGGACAGATTAATTCAAATTTAATCTTGCCTCTTTGAACAATCAACTACAAGATTCGGTGCTAATATGGAATAAACACAGGACTTTAAAACTGTACTGTTTGCCAAAAGTGCAGAAAGACTGCAGTTTTCACTGACTGCTAAATCAGAAGAGAAGGAAATATTTGGCCCCCACATGTTTTTTTTTAAACAACTTCTATCCCATTATATTACTGCACTAGTACAGGATCTGTCTGTATTAATATCACTCTGGATAATATCAAGGGGGTGTGGGTCGATTTTCATTTTAACCACCATTTTTTTTATTTTGAAGGCCAAAATCCAGTGCATCTTCAGGGATGCTTTCTTTCTTTTCAGTGTTCATTTGGTATTCTTTGGGCCAACAAGGTGGGTCTTGGATCAAATCAAACCGGAAACATCTCTGGAGTAGAGATGGGCACGAATAAAAAAAATGGCATTTTGTTTGTTGTTTGGAGGGTCCGTTTCGGTCCGTTTCCGTTTTTCATGAATTTTTGCAAAAAAATTGTTTTCGTTTTCGATCGTTTCTTTACCATTTCATTACCATTTATTTCATTTTTTTGTGATTTTTTTTTTAGGATTTTAAGCAATTCACTCATATTGCAGTAACGGAAACAAAACGCACGACAAAATTTCCGGTGTTTCTGTTCGTTCCGTTTCATTTTAGGGACAAAATTCGTTTGTCGTTTCATTTCGTTACGTAACGAAACGAAAAAACAGAAATGGAAATGAAAAATTGTTCGTTTCGTGCCCATCTCTACTCTGGAGGCAAAAAATTGTTGGAACAGGGGCTGTGCTACTTTGGGCTCATCATGTGAAGTCAAAATTCAGTGGAAGAAGACAATAGTGCTGGTAAAGGCTGGAAGCAGCAGGAGAAATTATCAAATATGTGATGGGCATGTGGTGTATGGGTAAAGGTAAAGGTAAAGGTTCCCCCCGCACATACATGCTAGTCATGTCAGACTCTAGGGGCGGTGCTCATCTCCGTATTCAAGCCGAAGAGCCAGTGTTGTGCAAGTCCATGGCCACATGGCCGGCACAGCTGCATGGAACACTGTTTACCTTCCAGCTTTTTCCGGTGGTACCTATTTATCTACTTGCATTTACATGCTTTCAAACTGCTAGGTTGGCAGGAACGGGGGTTAACAGCGGGAGCTCACTCCGCTGCGAGGCACTCGGGATTCAAACCACTGAGCTGCCAACTTTGCAGCCAACAGTTTTCAGAGCCTCAGTCCACTGAGTCACCACACTTCCCCCATGTGATGTAATGGGCTGACTCCCTAAAGAAGGCCACAGGCTTGAGTTTATAAGAGTGGAACAACACCACAACAAAACTTAATGTTGGCCTTAGAAGTTATTGATCTGTTTGGATTTTGTTTAAAATGCAGCTCTGTTCCTTTACTATGCCTTAACTAGTCAAGAGAGACATTAATCAGTGTATTTTCTTTGAAGAATATCATCTCTTCTGTGTCCTGTGTTCGCTGTAGACACAGTGTCCTTTCCTTTTATATGTCTCAGCAATTAGGCATCAGAAAAGTTGCCTCTCTATGATTTTCTGAGGCCTTTCATGATCCACTGAGGATCATGAAAGGAAAGAATAAGCAGTCCGATAAACATAGAGCATAGAAATCATCTTCCAGGAAGTTAATGACTTCCTCCTTCTGTCAATGTACAACAAAAGCACAGCATAGCAGTTAAAGCAGAACTGATAAAATATTTTGTTGCCATGTCGCCTTCACGTTGGAAGCAACTTATAGTGACCCAAATAGGGTTTTCATGGTAAGTGCGATATTTAAGGAGTGGCTGTACCAGTTCCAAATTCACCCTAGTGCATTTCCAGAGCTGAAGTGGGGATTCGAACACAGGCCTCCTGAATCCCATTCATTCTATCCACATGTTATGTTGAGTGATTTCATACACTGTTCTGCACTTTTAAGTAATATTATTTCTGGCTTTAACTACTGTGAGTAATTTCTACACTATCTACACAGGGGTCTTGGCCATTTTGTAAATAATTCAGAATTGACCTGACAGTGCATGATTATCATTAGTGTTATGTTGGATTTAGGCCCTGAACTGAAACTCCCATTGGGAAAGTTGGATGGTCCTTCTGGGAATCAAAGTATAAAATATCCGGTAAGCCAAATGTTCCATAATTCTGTACTAAATCTAGACCTTGGAAGTGTTACTTTTTCTTTTTTTCTTTTCTTTTCTTTTCTTTTCTTTTCCTTTCTCTTTCTTTCTTTCTTTCTTTCTGGTGGGGGGGGACTAGAAACCTCATTTATTTATCTGGAGCAAGTACTTAAGTGTAGGAAGTAGAGATGGGCACGAATCCAAAAAATGGTGTTTCGTTTGTCGTTTGTCGTTTAGGGGGGTCCGTTTCGGTTCGTTTCCGTTTTTCACGAATTTTTGCAAAAAAAAATTGTTTTCATTTTCGTTCGTTTTGTTACCGTTTCGTTACCATTTATTTCATTTTTTTGTGATTTTTGTGATTTTTTAAAAGCAATTCAACTGTATTGCCGTAACGAAAACGAAACGCATGACAAAATTTCTGGTGTTTCTGTTCGTTTCGTTTCATTTTGGAGACAAAAATTTGTTTGTTGTTTTGTTGCATAACGAAACGAAAAAACAGAAACGGAAACGGAAAATTGTTCGTTTCATGCCCATCTCCAGTAGGAAGTCTTATCAGAGAACAAAAGTGAAGAGATGAATAAGGCTTGCATGGTGAGCTTTTGGCAACCAAGGCAACATTCTTAAGAACAAAAACACAACAAAATAAGACATTTAATTTATAATCCAAGTGTGTTGCTGATACTGACCTATGTTCTACAGATCTTTGTTCTAACATAGTCACAAAATTGAACAGCTTCCCAAAACACAACGAACAATTAAAGAAACAATGCTAAATAGCAGACTAACGAATAAAGTGCAAAAAAGGTTCTTTATGGTTCTTTAGATGCAAACTTTATAAGTAAAAAATAATAATTTCCAAGAGCTAAGGCAAGCCATGAGAGAGCCAATGTAGTTAGAGCATTTACCTGGAACAGATTCTAATTCCAATTAAACCATAAACATTCCTTGGGTGACCCTGGACCTGTTGTGTTCATTGAGCCTGATCTATTTCATAGGGTTGTTGTGAAGATAAAGTACAGAGCCATCCTTGTGCTTATTATGACTAATGGTCACAATAATATTGCTTATTGTGACTAATAAAAAAATAAGTAACCTTGCCAAAAATATCAAACACACTAGGCCTATTCTTCTAATACCAGGCCTTACCCTTTCATCTTCAAGTATAAGAGCACCACCAAATGTTAAGAGAGTATCTAGGACCCCCAAGTGATAAGGGAACTATATATTTCTTTTGTCTAGACAGACACTCTGCGATGGCCTTCCACAACCCCTCACTGTTTGATTATGGCTCCCTATCATGGCTCCCCTATCAACAAGGGACCCAGTTTGCTTCTGACTAGGACCTGTCCCAAAGATGAGGGGCTTCAGAGTTCTGAAATGTTCTTTTGGACAGCGGCCATACTATCTGAGGGATTATGTCTTGGAGTTTTATCTGTATCCTTGCATCCTGTCTGTCCTTTGATTTACTGGGAGGGACTTTTCTTGCTGGGGTGACCATCAGTCTATGTAGCTGTAACCGCTCATTTCCTATGGCTACTGAATTCAACGTGAGCCATGCCTTTCTGCTGAGTGTCCCTTTGCCTTTAATCTAGTCTGCTAGGAGAAGAGTTGTTTTCTTGGCTGTTCATCTGTTCACATCTGTAAGTAACAAAATAATTTTTATTCTTTCTCTTACAAAGGTCTCAGATTGAGTTACTTCAATGCCATTGAATGAAAAAGGGATGGATTATCTGAATTATCTCATTATCCTGGAGACCTGAAGCTATTCTCCATTGTGTGTTTCTGTACTTTTACTACATAGGAAATGGAATTTTGCCAGATATTCACCACTCGGCAACCTCCGGGGTGCTGTAGTGCAAAAAAGAACAACATTTCCCATCTCTGGCTGGCGTTGGTTTCAGTGCTCAAACAACTAAGCGTATCTGGTCCTTTCTCGCTTGGTTCACCCTCTGGCCTCAACCTATTATGAAATTCTCACTCCAAGTACAATAATTAAGTGCCAAATGCTAACAACGAGGCTGCCTAGAAGGTAAAAAATGGCAGCATTATCGCAAGCCTGTGTCGCGAGGCCTCTAAAGGTATAATCACTTCCCACTTTCTCCCCAGGATTCTGCATTGGCTAAGTCCGTCAAGAGAGGCAAGGCTAATAAGGCAGCGGCTATTGTCTCCATCAAAGAACATTATTAGCAAGCCTGCTGGGGACAGAGGTGGGGTGTGGATTGTGCTGCGTTCAATTGATATGGTGTGAGTGGCAGCTCTGGAGAAAAGAGAGGTGGAGGGAGGTGGAGGGAGGGAGAGGGAGGGAGAAAACACAGAGAAGGAAAAATGAGTGGGGTAAGAAGGACTAAGACTCCATGTAATGCAAGAGGCCTTAAAACATTTATTTTTAATGCCGCTGAATTAAGATGGGAGCTGGGAGGTGGAGGAAGTGCATCTTAAACATCTCCTTTTAAGCCTTTTAGAAATGGCTGCTTCCCTGCTTTCTTCCCTTCCAGAAGAGAAAAAAATGTGTTTTGTCCCCCATAAGTAAGAAGACTTCAGTAGGAGAGATTGTCCCTGGACAAACAGCCAGCCTGCAAGGGAAGGGCCGGGCAGTTCCCCTCTCCTCACCTGGAACTGATCACATTGATAGCTCCACTTCAAAGGTTTGCAAGGAAGTCAAAGCGACTTTAGTCCTCTTCTCTGACCTCACAGGCAGAGTTCACTCGGCACTTGTGTCACTGTCAAGGTTGGTAGTAGGCACACAACCTGTTATTCCAAGCATTTTGAGTGAAGGTGCCTTATCAATGGAGCTTATCCAAAGTGACCAGATAGGCAAAAGGGCCAGGTTCTTGGTGATGCTGGTGGTGGTGGTGGTCAGGGCCGGCACTATGTTTTTTTGCGCCCTAGGCGAGGGGTGAGGGGTGGGACGGGGGGGCGGGGCAGGGGGTGACAGCGGGGGGCGGGGGCAGCAGGGGGCGGGGGCGGGGCAGCAGGAGGGCGGCAGCTGGCGGGGGCGGTGATGGGCATGGGGGGCGGGCGGCGACAGGCACGGGGGGCGTCAGGCAGATGGCGACGGGCGGCTGGAGGACGGTGCGGGGACAGACGGCAGTGGGCAGCGTTGGGGGGAGGGACGGCAGGGGGGCAGCAGGCTGGCCAGTGCCCTCTCTCCATTTTGGCGCCCTAGGCAACTGCCTAGTTTGCCTTAATGGATGCACCGGCCCTGGTGGTGGTGGTGTACTGTCAAAGAACCAGCTCACATTGGCCCTAATACAGTTTTCAAGGTGAAATATTTAAGAGGTAGATTTATCCGTTCCACTCTCCCAATGAGTTTCCATGGTCAAGTGGGGATTCCAAACCTAGTTCATCACTCTAATAACCAAACCACACAGGACCACACTGGGAATTCACTTTGCATAGCTGAGCTGAACTCAGCATTGGAACAGTTGCAGTTTTCCCTCACCTGTACCTATGATCTCCGCTTTGTCTTCTACACAGTGATTTCCCAATCGCCCAAACCACAAAAGCACCCACCAAAAAGGCTGAAAAAAGGCAGGAGTGGGTTTTCTGTTCTTACCAGTAGCACCAGGATCATGGGACCTTGGTAGATATAATCAGTGTAAATGCCTGCACGCTTCCCAAACCAGCATCTGTAATCCAAAATGCACACAAACAGGTGAACAAGGGAGGGTAGGAGACAGATGGTGCTCAGCCAGACTGCCATCCCACCCAACATAGCTGGCTTCATCTACATTAATCGTCTTCGTCATTATACTTCTGGGAAAGACAGGGGAAGGAATGGCTGCTTCTGCCACCTGTTACCATAGTTTCCCACGCAGCAGACACCCTCATGTATAAGATGAACCACCACCACCCTGGTTTTCCAACCCAAAATTACAGTTTCACAATCACACGGTTCTCTCCTCAGCTTACTTCCATGTATAAGGCAACCCTCAATTATTCTTCAACATTACGAGTTTTGAAAGTGCTAAAACACTTGCTCATTTCGAGCTTTTCAAAGTCCACGCGGAGTGATGAAGCTGGCTGGTTACTGCAATAATTTTAAACTCGCTTTTTAGAGTGTTGGGAAAACCAGTTTGTTTGGACAAGCTTTGATAAGATCCTCAGAAGATGAGATGCACACAAGTTCAGCAAAGGTCGTTGAAGGTCCTGGCTACAACGAGGCAGAGAACTTCTTCCCCTCACCAACACTTATGGAAGGGAGGAGTTTGGAGCCATGCAGCCATTAAAACAAACAAAATTAAAACTACACTATGGGTGATACCTTAATAGGCTGCTAGTAGAAAAATAAAAAATGTTGCTGAGCTTTCGAGAGCACAAGCCCTCTTTTTCAAAGCAGTTATAAAAGTCCAAACATGGCAAGGGATGTAGTTTGCAAGGAGAGAGTTCTTAAAAGTTCACTTGGCAAGATGGATGCCAGGCTTCTTCTTGGAAGGCACAGAACAGCATGGTCCGACTTTACAGGCCGATTCAAACAAAGAGCTGCATGGTGTGGGCACCTCCTTCTTGCTTACAACCATCATCTCTATTGGCTCTTTGAAGCACAAGGTTCCTGGTTGTCCAGAGATGGGTTAAAAACAGGAGGTTAATGCAAAAACACATGCTCTCCACTGGGGGGGGGGAAGGGGGGAGAAAGTTTTTTTTTAAATATATGTCCCACTAGATAGATCTAATTAAGACCTGGAAAGACCTGGAAAGAACCGGTTGTTAAACCCTGGTGGGATTTTAAAAGGGCACAATAGTGCCACTGACAAGACAAAGACAGGGGCTCATCATGCAGGGGAAATTGAGCTACTGGAGCTACCACTGAGGCAAGAACTGTATCACTGCCCAGCCAATGCTCGGAAGTTTGCTTGGCGCTGACCAGCTGGTGACATTGTGGGGGCAGCTCCATCAGCTCTCCCCCACTCCCACCCCCATAAAATCATGGCACAGTGAAGTTGGAAGGGGCTTACAAGGTCATTAAGCCCAACTACAAATCACAGGCTTTCTGCCAGGTGGTTGTCCAAACTTCTCTTCAATGCCTCCAGTGTCATAGCACTCCCCACCTCTCGAGGTCACTGCTTCCATTACTGTACTGCTCTAACAGTCAGGAAGTTTCTCCTGATATTCAGGAAACTTACCCACAGGATAAGCAGCTGAAGCTACCTCAGCCCCAGGGTAGTAGTATCAGGAAGTCTCCCAGCACTGGTCAGCCTGAGAGCTGAGCCAGAGGACTGTCCCATACTCCACTTTACTGTGAGGATGCTCAATAAAGCCAAATAGGATGTATTTCCTGCCTTAGTCCCTCCTGAGCAAGCCAAGCCAAAGCAAGGAAAAGCATCAGCATCAGAAGGCTGTTCTCGGCTCTTCGTTTCATTAGTTAGAAACGAAAGGGAAACTATTCAATACAGGAAATGCACAATGCATTTCACATTTCTTGTTTCTAAAAGCAAAGCAGTAGCAAGTATGGCCAAGGAATCTCCCCCTCCCACTGCGTCACAGCCTCTATGAAAATCACTCCTGTAGTGCTGCCCCTTACGCGGTGGGTTCCCTCTTGGATTGAAGAGGAGGAGGGTTATGATTGGAAATGAATAAATCCACCTCTCAAACACCAGGATTCCTGATGGTCACCCGCCATTTTGTTTTGATGCAAGAAATGTCAACACACCATTGTCTAAAAGAATATTGGCCTTAGAAAACAGATTCTATTCCAGAGTCAGATCTAACTTATAAAGGTAGACAAAGGTTGACCCTTTGTCCACCTCTATGCACCAACAATGCTGGGAAATAAGAAGTACAGTAGTAGTAGTAGTAGTAGTAGTAGTAGTAGTAGTAGTAAGAGTAGTAGTAGTAGAAGTAGAAGAAGAAGAAGAAGAAGAAGAAGAATCGTGAGAGTAATCGTAGTAATGGTAGTCATAGAATACAGTAGGACCGCCGTATCCACTGATTCATTATCCATGGTTGGCAGAGAAAAAAATTAAATAATTCAGGAGCCACAAAGCAAGCTATTGTTACAAACAGCAGCTGTAAAGCAAGCTATTGTCACAAATAGCATCTGTGAAACAAGCTACTGTCACAAACAGCAGCCCTAAAGCAAGCTACTATTTCAAAAAAGCAGTCATAAAGCAAGCTTGGGTTGGGGGGGGCAGGTGTTCTCTCTTATCCATGGTTTTCATTATCCACAGGAAGGCCTGGAACCAACCCCAGCGGATACCAGGGTCCTACTGTATAATTCTATTTTGACACCAAACCTCTAATCCCTGACATTATTCAGTTGGGCCTGAAAGATTGTAGCTGTTGTAAAATACAGGGAACGCAGTCTTTTTTTCCTTAGGGAAAAAGGATATTCTAAACCAAATGCAGAGCAAGTTTGTAAGCAGTTCCCAGGACCCCAAAGAAGTGTGTGCTCTGGTTTCAGCCATAACCTCAGCTACAAGGACGTAAAGTGAATGCGAAAAGCCCGACCTGACAACGTAAATGGAGGTTGTCCGAAATCAATCTCATTTGCCTGGGTGATTAACGAACATGGAGCTGACTTGTTAGGGGAGCTGCTAAGTCCTCCATTAGCAAGTCCCTGGGAAAGCAGCAGGATCAAGGAGCCAGGGGGAGAGAGCTTAGGCCCCTGGCATTAAATCCCAGCCTCATTGATTTGTGCTTCCCATTTCAGGGGTTCATTAGCAACGGCTCAAGCTGCACATCGAAAAAAACAAGGACAGCGATAACTTTTGCCACTGCACTTTAGGGCATGAACAAAGTGGGCAAATTTGTTTGACAAGAGCTGGCGAACACCTGGAAGCACTGCAAAAGGCCAGCCCTTCCACCCAGCAGCCTTGCCCAACTTTCTTCTGAAGGCTCAACTAGATAAACCATAGCTGACAAGGTTTGTCTGGCCCCGGCCGGGACAGGAGGGGAGAGGTGCAATGTGCACACATGCGTTAGTGGACATGCACGGAAACACAAACACTTGTACAAAAACACAAACAAAGTGCCCCCTCCCCCTCCCCGATTGCAAAAAACAGAAAACAAAGTGCCCCTCCCCCTCCCAGTTGCAAAAAAACCCCAAACAAAGCGCCCCTCCCCTTCCCCCCTCCCCCCCTGCGTGGGGCTTCCAATCACCAAAAACAAAAACAAAAACAAGCCAACAACACACAAACAAAGGCAAGTTTCAGATTTGAAAATAAGGGATCATGGTCACTGTATCCCAAATATAGGGAACCCTAGATTAAAGCATAGTCTCTGGTTCCCTTTAGTGGCTAGTTATGGTAATACATATTGGAAACATGTGTTTCTGGGTGGGGGGGTATTTGATATTTTCAGGCAGCAGATAAATGAAACAGAGAGTATGCATATGGTGGCCATATTGTAAGTCTTTTCAAGCTTACTTCATCTACCCCTCCTTCCACACCATAGGTCCCTCTGTTGTTCCTCTACAGATCAGCACAAGCCTGCTCTGTGGGGGAAGCAAAATGGCTAGGATCTTGGAACTTTTCCTTTTTGGAACACAATTCCCAGAATGCCCCACCCAGTGTGGTGATCAGGAGAGTTCTGGGATGCAAAAGAGAGGAACTTTTCCAAGCTTTGGGTAAGATGGACTGGAGTGGGAGTGACTTACTTTTCATTGTCATAATAGAGTTTTCCAACAGCCCAGGCAATGATGATGGGGAAAGGGATGCCTGTGAATGAAAGTAGAGAGAGAGAGTTTGCAGTGGGTCCTCTGATGAATCTCAGCCTGGGAGAAACCCAGGGGAGCGTCTTTGGGCTCAGCTTCACTGCTACTGGTCATACTCACAGTATACATGCTGCTACATACACACAGAATGCTTTCCTAAGCACAGAGGAGAGAATCTGTTTTCTGGGTGATCAGTCTGGGCACATATGAATTAACCATAATTTTTTTAAAAAATGTCTCTGTAGATGAGGAAGGCGTGTATTCATTTGCAATCATAGGTTCCATGATGTTTTTTTTTCAAAATATCAAAATGATTTAAACTATACTTTAAAGTTTAATAATTAGTTTTTAAAGATTGAAATGATCAAAAATCCAATTTTTAAATCAAAAGAGTGTTTTAAATGGTGCTTTAAATCCATTTGATTTAAATCATATCCACCATGATGGGTTCATTTCAGTTCAGTCTCAGATCTTGCTTCTACTGGTGGAATAGAATGGACAATCACAAGTGGATGTACTTTCAACTTTGCTTTCCACAGCTTGACCCCAGAATCTGATTCTAGGGGCTCAGCAAAGAATGTGTGTACATCATAAAGGAAGAGTTGTCCCAAACATCTAAACTCAGCCTAATGTTAAACTTAATCTGCTAAACCCAACTGCTAGTCCTAACTGTAGAACTCCCATGGGATAAACTGCTGAATGGTAAGTCAACAGTTACATAAATCCCAACAATTTAGCCAGTTGCTGTATTTGAGAATAGCAGCTGGATTTAGGTTACAGTATTAGAAAACACAATGATTGCTGCCTTGTAATAAAAGCAACTGGCTGAATAGCTTAGTGGCTTAGGTATCTAGATGGGGAGCCAGAGATGGACTCCCCACTGGGCCTCCGGCAAATAGAGCCAGCCTGTGTGGCCTTGAGAAAGCGGCAAAGTCCCAGGGCACCACCCCGAAGAAGGGAACAGTAAAGCCCTTCTGGGGATTGTCCACCCAGAAAACCTTGAAAAGGACCTTTATAAATCAGAATTGACTTGACACCATATAATGATTACTATTAATAAAAGCAGTAGCACTAGATGCATCACTGCACATTTCTATCAATCGCCCTGGTCCCATTGTACATGTTAAACATGTTGGCTAGATAAATTATGGGACTTGTAGTCTTAAAAAGTTAAGCAAAGCAAAGTGTTCTGCTTGTATACCTCAATTTACAGTTTATTTACTGTATGTAGGCTACACATTGCCACCCCCTCCTCCAGCAAGCTGGGTACTCATTTTACCAACCTCGGAAGGATGGAAGGCTACCTGGGATTGAACCCCAGGTCGTGAGCACAGTTTTAGCTGCAGTACAGGCATTTAACCACTGTGCCACGAGAACTATTTTCCACGAGAACTATTTTTGAGCTACTCTGCAAGTCTCTGCCAGAGCCACCCGCTCCCTGCTACTCACCCCAGCCGATGCAGATAAACATCCACTTCCGCAGCTTGTCTGTAGAATAGGTGAGGACAATGGCTGTGTGGAGGTAGCAGCCCTCGCCAAACATCCAGAAGAAATTGGTGACGTGGAAGTAGTTGTAGGCGGCCGTGACAAGGCGACACCAGAGCTATAGGGTGAGAATATCCAGAAATGTCAGATTGAGGTACCATCATTGACCTTAAAAGGCTCAGTCCTCTTCTCACCAAATCAATGCAAAACAACCTACGAGACGGCTTAGCTCCTATAGAAGTGTGTTAAGGCCATATGTCTGTGAAGATTCTCAGTCATCCAGGTGAGTTTATCTGCAAATTGAGTCATGGCAACTGGACTTTTTTTGAGAGAGAGAGATTGAAATGTTTCCCTGCTCCTCCAAGCAGCTCCGTAAATCTGAGGAAAGTTAGTGGCAAGTCCTCCATATTATAGTTCACCTTGATTTCACACACACCGTGGTCTGAATAGGCTCTCAAGTTGGACAAAGGCCTGAATAGACTCGTTAGGTGGACAAAGACCTAGGGTGCATGGAAGTCCCACCTCTGCAGCCTTTCCCAACACCCATTAAGTATGGTCACTAGCTAGAGCCTTGCTGGTGGAGGTGTAAAATGCTTCTGATTTGTTTAGGGAATTATTAAAGTACCGCTTGATACCTGTGTTAAGGTCACGAAAACCCTCAAGCTGTTTCTAGAGCTGCTTTGAAGACCTCTTTGGTTCTTTGCAGGTGAAGGAGAGTTTTACTTGAGCTGAAGTCAGTAAACTTCAGGTTGGTGAAGTCTGCTTACCCCAGAATCCTTAGATGGGTCTAGGTCAGTGTTGGTGAACCTATGGTACGGGTGCCAAAGGTGGCACTCGGAGCCCTTTCTGTGGGCACCCGACATAGCCCCTTCACAGCCACCTGTATCCAGGCTGAACTGCTGTATTGGCACTTTGCGAAAAATGAGTGGGTCTTGATTCACAGTTTGGGCACTTGGTCTCTAAAAGGTTCGCCATCACAGATCTAGGTAAAGTCAGGTGAGGGGCTGCATAGAAACCCATCCCTCCCATGGTGGTCTTGTTGACTTTAACTCTCCTTCACCTACTTTTTCAGCAAAAAAAAGGAGCGACGGACTTAGAGTTTGAGGGATAGAGATCAAACTTTAAATGGATCACAGGACCCTCTCATCAATGAACGCGCCAAACAATCAATTTGTCCAAATTACAAGTGAGCTATTTCCAGTTTCACTTTTGGAGGTTGTCTCTGGTCATTTTAGTGCCTGCACTGAAAATAGCACCCCCCAGAGCCACTAAAACTGCTCATGCCTGTCTTCCACTTGTAGTCTAGAGCCTGATGGGGGGTGTGGCGACAGGGGGTGGGAGCAGCACTTAGAATTAAATAATTCTACAAATTTTAAAGCTCAAAAGTGAACAAAGATCAGGCTCTTTTGATATACACCTAAATTTATGTCACCCATGCTTTCTTCTCTTGAGCCACATGGCTTGAGGTTTGTTGTTGATGTTAAAACATACGGAAATCAGAAATTATAGCTGAAGAAGCTTTCCCGGGAAAGCCGTGTAAGAATTTGGGTATGACTCTCCCATGGGAATGGATGGGAAGGAAGAAGGGTGGCAGAAGCATATGAATGTGCAATGTGTGTCCCAAGTCAAAATAAATTTAAAAAAAAATACTGCAAAAACAAAAATCTTTGCTGATCTACTGCAAATCATCTAGACGAGTGACGGATTGGTCAGTCCCGATTTATCTCTGTTGCATCTCCTTGCTAGATTGCTCACACCTTCCAGGCCACTATGTAAGGAGTAGAGGTGGGAAATTTCCCAAAACTTTGGAGAAAAATAGAAAAAAAAACCCAAACACCTGTCCTTTGCCTATCATACCCAGAAGATCCAGCAAGCACAGCCAGTGGTGAAGGCTTCTGGGAGTTGCAGTCCAAGAACATCTGGGTTATGATACTTTTTTGGAAATTTTACATTTCTAGTTCTGAGGAGCCCACATTACTGTTGCCAGGCCAGGTTTTGACTCCCCTCCCCTTCTCTCCTCTCTCTCTTAAAAAGAAAACAAAACCATCAATGACAGGAACAATGAAGTTTTGACATAATAGAACTCTACACCCATTTTGTCCTGTGTCAAATGTTGACAGGTTTATGAGATTTTGTGTTCCCAGCTCATCTGATAATAATATAATAGTAATAATATTGTATTGCTCTCTATACTAGAATGTCTTCCAGTAATGAAAGACATACAATGTACAATCATAGCATTCAAATATAAATATAGCATTAATATACTATTAAAATAGACAACATCAATATGCATCATCTATCTGAATCTACCACTAGCAATCAATTATCATTCAGGTAGATTGAGCAGAATAATAATAAGGTGACAAACAAAACAAATTTGCAGGAAGGCCTAACCTATGGTTCCAAGTTGAACAAATAGTTTTTCAAACCTCGTTTAAATTTGTCCAACTCCAGTTCCATACAAAGGTGTTGGGGAAGAGAATTCCACAATTTGGCAGCCAGGTGAGAAAATTCTCTAAGCTTGGAGTTTGCCAAGGGACCCATAAGTGTCTAGAATCTGCAGATCAGGTCCTCTTAAGAGGAATGTGCCATGTCACAAGCTCTGATGATAAATAACTAGGGCAAGAGAAGTGTAGTGCTTTAAAAATTAGGACAAGGACCTTCTAAGACGTCTTTGACCTAACAAGCAGCCAATGCAATGCCCTGCGATGTTGCGAACTATGAGAGGAACACAGCAGGTTCAAAACTACTTGTACCCCACTATTCTGTACCAAGATGAAAGGACGAAGTGGAGGAGAAGGAAGACCTGCTAAGAGACTGTTACAATAATCTAGATGTGAAACCATCAGGGCATGAACAAGAAGTTTAGTATTCTCAGGAATCAAAAAACCGATGGATTCGGTGAACGTTAGCCAAATGGAGATTACATATCCTGGTTTTCGCATTCACTAACAAGCAAAGTGACAGCCGATCGTCCACTAAGATGTTGAGGTCCCTAGCTTTGAGACAGGAGTCACAGAAGAGTCCCGCAGGGATAAGGGAGAAACAGTCAAATAACAAACAGGACAGTCTGGGTAGTGGACCAAAACTTTGGTCTTGTCCATATTGAGCTTCAAATAATGAGAGGACACCCACAATGAAGTAATCTGACAAACAGCTTGTCAAGGAAGTTCAGACCTCATCGTTAAGCTCAGGTAAAAACTGGTACACTTGGGTGTCGTTGGCATAAATATGATTCGAAAACCCAGGCTAGCGAATACAGCACCCAAGGGAAGCATGTACAGTAGTACCCAGGTATCCGCTGATTCAGCATCCTCTGATTCAATTATCTGTGGTTTATAATAATTAAATAATTTGCTGTCGCTAATAGGTGCCGTAAAGCAAGTTACTGTCACAGATAGATGCCACAAAGCAAGTTACTGTCACAAATAGGTGCTGCAATTGGTGCTAACATGGTGTTTGCTCTTATCTGCGGATTTCAGTATCCATGGGGATGCCTGGAACCAATTCTCCCATGGATATGGGGATACTTCTGTGTAGAGAAAAGAGAATCGGGAACAATAGGAAGAAGGAAAGACTGAGAAGTTTTGGTACCCATCAAGACTGAAAAGGAACAATTTAACAAATAAGAAAACCAGGAACTAGCATTTCAACAGATTCCCAGGGAAGCCATTGTTCCGAAAAGAATTTGCTGATCAAGTGTATCGCTGCTGACAAGTGAAGCAACCCAAGTAGCAATGAATGATGTTGACCTTTGACCAGTAAAATATCTGCCAATCTTCAAATATGTGCCTCTAATTTTAATGCATTTCAAGAGCAAAAATCAGAATTTGGTGGAAGGAGCTACACTACTATATACCATGATTATTCTGTATTTAAGGAGTGCTTTTACCAATTCCAACCCCCTAGTGCAGTGCTGGCAAATCCATGGCACAAAGATGGCATGTGGAGCCCTTTCTGTGGGTATGCAACATTGCCCCCTCACAGCCATGACACTTCCCCCGCCGCTCAGAGCACGCCACTGTGCTCCGCGCAGAGCTGGGCAAAGGGGAGGCAGCAGTTCGTGGGCTCCTTCGTAGCCCCAGTTGACTCTCGAGTGATGCCACTTTTGGGATGCTCAGAGCGGCATGACTAGGAGCAAACTGGGGCTACAAATGAACCCACAAGCTGCCACTCCCCCCGGCTTACCCAACGGTGTAGCACCCCCATCCACCTCTCTTCCCAGGGCAGAGAAGTAGATGGGGTGCTACTCTTTGGGAAACTGAGGATTGAAGAGCAAGTTTTTGAATTTCCTGCGGCCACAGCACCCTGCTGTGGATGCAGAAAATTCAAAAGCCCGCTCTTTGATCCTCACTTTCCCGAAGGGTGCTACCCTATGGGAAAGCAAGGATCGAAGAGCAGGGATGTTACCCTAATGGGAAAGTGAGGATCGAAGAGCAGGGATGCTACCCTTCAGGAAAGCAAGGACTGAAGAGCAGTTTTTTGAATTTCCCTGTGGCCACGGGAAATTCAAAAACCTGCTCTTCAATCCTTGCTTTCCTGAAGGGTAGCACCTGAAGTATTTGTAACCCCAGGGTACCACTGTATTCAAGGTTAAACTCCTGTATTGGCACTTTGTGAAAAATTAGTGGGTTTTGATTTGCAGTTTGGGAACTTGGTCTCTAGAAGGTTCGCCATGGCTGCCCTAGTGCGTTTCCAAGGCAGAGCCAGCAAGTTGAACCCAGGTCTTCTGAACCCTAGTCCACTACTTTATTCATCACATCATACTGCCCTCGGTATTATGTCACTAACATCTTAATGTATTTTCCTGTCAATCCATACTTAGGAATAAGTGAAAATTACAAAAGTGTGGCTAAGGATTTAATTGTGTTCAGGCCAAATTAGGAATTTCAGATGTCGTCACCTTTGCAATTTATAGGATCTGAATAGCTCTGACAGTAGCAGCCAGTGATCCATCTGCCCCGTTCCTCTGCGATGCCAGAGCAATTCAGCCACAATGGGGCTGATTCTACCTGAAAGAAGCTATTTCTCTGCTGTTCACCTATGGCTTTTCAAATGGCTTCAACTCCAAATCCCCAGGGCACTCCAGGTGTTTTCTGGACTGCATCTTGCCCGCCCTTGCTTTATTCCTTTACAAGGGAGGGTCATGCCCATTTTCTAGGCTTAACTAGGTTTTCTAGGTTTTATCACAGATCAAGCCATACGGACTTGATGCCAGCCACGATCAGGTGAACCTACCACGTTGCTTTCATGCACTTCAGGATTCATGGTGAGCTGGACCACAAACCATGTGGCATTCCGCAGAATGAAAGCCGTGATCAAATTCCAATGGATAATATTCCGTAAGCACCGGATACTCCTGGGAAGAGAGAGGGAAAGGCCATTTATCACCCAACAGCAGAGGAGGTGAGGCATTAAATGATCATGAAAAGGCAGCAGAATTCCCACTGGGCTATTCATATTCATCTTTAGGGACCGGCGTTCTGCAACTGGGTGCCTTCCAGATGTGTGTGTTTTTTGTTTTGTTTTTTTGCTACATCTCTCATCAGACACTGCTGCCATGGGGGAGAGTGCACACACCTGTAGGGTGCACCCTCTAGCTTGGCTCACCTCAGTCGCATGAAGAGGACAAACGCAGCCAGCAGGGCTCCCAGGGAAATGCAGTGCCCAAGGTAGTTGATGACCACGGCAATGTGGTAGTGGAGCTTGCTCCTCTTCTGTAGAAAGGGAAAGACAGAAAAGAGATGTGTAAAGCCAAGGAGTTTCTGTTGGGACAACTCTCAGGAGATGAGAGGCAGAGGTTCAGGTTGTCCATGTTTTTATTACAAAACAGGCAGGGATTCCTGGTCAGAGCTGGAGCCAAGTCTCCTGGAGGAGAAGTCAATCTCCTGGAGGAGAAGTCCATCACAGGTTGCAAACCATGACGGAGATGTGTAATCTCCAGGCTTAAAACCAGGGTACTTCAAGGGCCAGATGCCGGGGAGTGGTATCACGAAACAGATATCTAGTCTCATGTGCTCCCAGGTGCATTTGGCAGGGCCACTGTGAGATATAGGTAGCTGGACTAGATGGGACTTTGGCCTGATCCAGCATGGCTCTTCTTATGTTCTTATAACACTAGAGCAATGGTTCCCAGCCTTGGGTCCCCAGATGTTTTTGGATGCCAACTCCCAAAAGCCTTCTCCACCAGCTGTGCTGCCCAGGATGTTTGGGAAGTGCAGTCCAAGAACATCTGGCAACCCAACCACTGATGGAGAGCCTCAGGGCCATGTCACCCTCCGAAAGTTAAACAGCACATTTAAATTGAAAGTTCAACAGGACGTGCAAATAGTGGCTCACAGACCCAGCCAGGTGAGGCACCTGTCAATGCTGGTGGGCCATGCTGGAGTTGTGCCAGTTACTCTAAGGCAGCAGGTGTTGGTTCCAGCCCTGAGTGGAAAGGCTACTGAATGTATTTGTAGTGCATCTGTGCTGCTGTAGGGATCAAGCTTGTAAACAGAACCACTGCCCTCCCTTAGAAATTGCGGGATGACCCTCCCCTGCTCCCTATGTCCCCGGGTTGTCTGTGGGTCAGACTTGGAAACACCACTGTGAGTGTTTAAAAAAAACATGTCACTGTCCATGTCCTTATCTCAAAGCATCCAATACCAACCCGGCCACCACATTTTGAACCTGCTGTCACTTCCACGTTGCCTACAAAGGCAGCCTCACCAAGAGACCATTGCAGTAATCAGCTCTTGAGATTACAGACATGCAAGCCAGAGGAGTAATGCTACACAGTTCTCTGTTTTGCTGCTCCTGGGCTCCTTGACTTCCTTCGACATTTTCAGCCACGGCCAATGCTCTGGGACCAACAAAGCCACCAGATTGCTGACCTACTTTGTTTCTTTAGCTGACTGTTTCAGGAGGAATGAAGTCTTGTTTTGCAATAGCTCTAAACCTGCTCCCTACCGCCCTTCTTCAGTGATGCCAGCAAACCTTCTCCCACTTCCCTTTATGGCACCCATGGAGCCATTTGGAAAATGCGACTGTGTCCCATCTTTGATCTTCTCTGCCGTAATGAGGTTTTATACCAGTTGGCCCTGCAATGCTACCTGCTTCCTAAGCTAAGCTATTGGCCAGTCCACCCATCATTGCATTTTACAATAGTGCAGTTCTAAGCCTGGTCCCTAATTCCTGTCACTCTACCCACTTTATCAGATGATCCTAAACACTAGGAAACGTTGATTATCAAGGGGTTCAAGATTAACCAAGTATAATACACACCAATGAAGAGAGGGAGAGGGTTTTGTGATGAGCAGCTCTTGAAACTTATGGAAGAGAGGCCATGGGGCAGGATAGGGGAAAGTGCCAAGATGCATCAAGGTTCAGCATTGGTGGCCTGCTTTCAGGAACATTACAAAGGATGCTTGGGAGTATAACTCCCAGCACTCCCAAGGCAGCCCAGGAGCTGTGGATTCTGGGAGTTGTAGTTTTAAAATCAACTTTCACAAGCCCTGCATGCTTGATAGCACTGGAAGGCAGGTTGTATAGAAGAGAGGTTCCTTAGAGATAGGAAAGGGAGGACTCTTTGGGCATGGGGGGATTTGGCAGTCCCTTGAAGTTTGAGTTGCTGCAGTATATTTACAAAGAGGGCAGTGGTCCACCCCCTCCATTTAATTGCTAATTCACAGAGTGGATACCAGGCTCACAACAGGACAGTTGGCTAATTTAATTAGCCATTTGTCCTCTCCCATGGCTTCTACTTGAGCCCCTAGGGACAACAACATTTAATTGCCACTGCAGATAGATCATGTTTCCAGGAACCTTTGCAAAATTCTAATTACACGGCGGCCAGCTGGGATTTTCCAGACCATAATGGCTATACAACCCAAACATCTTGCACACACATGCACACAAACACACACAAGGCAAAGCATCCAGTGCGAGGCAGGTGGGTGGGTGGGATTTTTTGCACCAGCTACTAGCTGCTGTTGCACTGACAATCAGACTGCAGAAAAGTTCTCTGGACTGGGCTTGGGAACAGGAGCCTAAATCAGAAAGTGACTGTTTCAGAAGCCACACACTCTCTTACAGAGAGGCATGGCAAGTGTTGCAAAACGCAAGGCAAAATCTGTCTACCTAGCTATCCATCGAGAGCATGAGGATTGCTTCCTGCTATCGATCTAGCAACGCAATTCACTGGATCACTATTTTTATTTGGGGATCTTTCAACTCAAGCCCTAGAACAAATTTATTTGGCTGGTCTCAAGAATGACACCATTTAATATTAAATTGATTGACATTTGATACACCATTAGGATGATGATGATGATGATGATGATGATGATGATGATGATGATGATGATGA
>JAHTLZ010000111.1:9245213-9277126 GCA_023846285.1 Phrynocephalus versicolor | reverse complement strand
GATAGATAGATAGATAGATAGATAGATAGATAGATAGATAGATAGATGTTAAATAAAGGCTTTGAGACATGTGGGATGTTCAAAGAGTGGTTTTCCATTGCCAGTTATGCGCACCCTTGTGTTTCTATGGCTGAGTGGGGACCTGAACCTGGCTCAGCTGAATCCTAGTTGCCTGTTCTAGTGGCAATCCTTTAGTAAGAAGAGATCATTAATTTGAAGGCTGGCTGAAAGCCTTGGATCCTTTTTCGAATAAAAATAACTTTACTCCAAAATTACTTTCCCTTCCTTGTTTGGGGCTTTAAAACATGACAGCTAACCTGACAACAAAAATGTTCCAAGAGTCCTTGGGAGAAGCATCAGAAGGAGGGTTAACTCTTCCAGTGGGCTTTTGATTGGCTCTTGCAGGGAAAATTGCACAGCTCGTGTTCCTTTTGGATGGTTTGATCTGGTAATCCTGACCTGCTACCAATCCATACATTAAGACACAACACCATACCTGAAATGGGTAGCAGTTCATACCTCCTCATTGAGGATCTCTTGACACTGGGAGTAATTCACGCGGGTGGCCCAGCTCCCGTTCACAAAGCATTCTCTGTACACGTTGTCTGCAAAAGAGAAATGCAGAAAAGGCTGAATGGTGCTGACAATCTGAAGCCAGATCTAGAGTTAAGAGCTATTCTGAAGCCCCAACCTGTGTTGGGTTTAAAAGTACAGAAACTCCTCCTTCTTTGTACTTCTTCTTTTATTATACTAATGGCCCCTTATCCATGGTCAGAAAATGTTAAAAATGCAATATAAACAAAATATACAGTGGACCCTCGTATAACAAATGGTTTGTATAACATAAAATCTGTACAACATAAAACATTCCAGAGATAGGGGTGAATCCATAAAACGTGAAAATAGTCGCGATTAGGGATTTCTCCGTTTTCAATGCATTCCTATGGGAAATTTGTATAAAGGAAAAATTGCTTAACAGAATTTCATTTGGAACGAATTGTTTCATTTATACAAGGTACCACTATACTGTAATATAAATAAAAAAGAAAAAAATCCCATATATTTTTTTAATGATGAAGTTACCAGAACTGACCACTAGAAGGAGACAAATACCATGCTATGTACAGCATTTGCAGGCGGATATATAATTACCAGAAATGGCCACTAGCTGGAGCCAGAATTCCTGCAATGCATAGAGTTTGTTATTAAAAATTGTTAGTGTTCCCAATTTTTCAGCATTTCAGCTTAGAACCAATCTCCCATGGATATGTGAGAGTCCTACTGTATTATTTAGATATACAGTGATGCCTTGCATTACGAATGCCTTGAATTGAGAAAAATTTGAATTACAAAGGGAAATTTGCCAGGCTGCAGAGCTGTCAAAATCACCTGGCTGTCGGGCATGGCAACAGTCAACTGATTTTTGACAGCTCTCAGCCCAGCAGATTTCCCTTCATAATTCAAATTTTTCATGTCAGGAAAGCAGGTGGGCAGCAGGGATCCATGCCTTTGGATCCCCACTATCCGCCTGCTAATCCTGGCTGCCCCGACCACTGCGGTTGGAGCAGCAAGGATCTGCTTTTAAAAGACCCGTATGTGCCATGCAGAGAGCAGGCTGTATGTGTGGGTGCTTTAAAAGTGATCAAAATTTGATCAAACAATCACACAGGCAAAACACAGCTTGAATCATTGTGGTTAAAGAAAAGTAGCAACCCCCAGTGGCAGGGGGGAAGAGTCTAGATTTGTAAGGGGGAAAGGCCAATTCTCATTGACCTTTATGTCATGTGATAATTGAAAAATGCTTTGAATTCACCGACACAAATTGAAAACTATTTTCCAAGGTAGTTGCATGTTCAGTAAAGGGGGGGGGGAGTTCTACTGAGAGTAAGCTTCTGAATAATATGCACAGTTCTTATCAAGCATTGGTGTTTCTTTTTTCTTAAAATTAGGCAATTGAAGGAGAGAGTACATTAGTTCAAGCTAAAAATGACTAACCGTGTGATTGTGAGATTAAGTTTCAACACATCATTTGACAAGTGCACTTATGTTACTTAATGTTGCAGAACCTATTCATGCAGAGGTGAAATGGAGAAAGAGACACTGAATTCAGGAATAAGCAGGAAGGGGGCTGTTCTTAAAGTCTCAAAGTCGATTAACAAATACAAATTACAGAAAATATTGGCGGATATATAGTCAACAGGATTTATATATCTGCTCATGATTGTCAAGCTCTGTTGTGTTATTGTTATGAATCAGAATGTTTGCAGAAACAGAAAATGTTATGACCCAAGTGTCTCACCAGCATCATTACTATTGGCATTTTGGATAATGTAAGAGTGAAAGCAAAAGAATGATGCAGCTAGTAGCTGGTAGGAGAAGGGCTAAAACTGGAGATGCAGCAAATAACTATGGCAGATGAAAAATGACATGACAAACTTGCTGAAGATAAAAACTAAAATATCTGATTTTTATGCAGTAGGGTGTGATTTCACTTTATATACTATTCATCTGCAGCAATATTTATCACATCCCTTCTGCGGATCTGTATCCATTTATTAGCTTATTTAGCAAATCGATAATTTAGAAATAACACATTGTTCAAAACAAGTCACCATTTTTCATTCTCCAGCTTTCAAGAAACTAGAGCGGCAACGGGCACCAGAGAGAAAAAGAACAGCAGATTCGTATTTACTCTTTTTATCAGAACTTGGTGGAAAATATATGTTTATTTATTTGGAACTGTAGCTTACAAAATCTGGAGTTGTGGCATGCACATCGCAATCATTTATTTAAGCTTAACAGCAAATTGCAGAATATTTTCTAATGCTTCCAAGCCCATAGAAGTTAGAAGTATGAGACACATTCAAGAATTAAAAAGAGGGCATGCTTATCACGCCTGCTAGCCTCAGCCGCAACTCCCTATGAATGGACCCTAAGTTCAGATTTTGGATGAACCAGATAAGAACTAAGGCAGCCTCCCCCAATCATCTGATTTCCAAAGATTGTGAACAACAGCTCTTGTAAAGCCCAGCCAGCCCAGGCAGTGACATATGTGAAGGACACCAGATTGGAGAGGACACTGGTTTTTGTAAGGATAAATTGCAGCTGCCTAGATGCCCTAAGCACATCCGATCTCGCCTGACTTCTGAAGCTAAGCAGGGTCGGCCCTGGTTAGTAATTGGATGGGAGACCACCAGGGAATACCAGGTGCTGTAGGCGCCTGGAGTAGGAATTGGCAAACCACTCCAGTATTCCTGCCAAGAAAAACTCCATGGACATGGGGTCACAAAGAGTCGATCACGACTGTAACGATGCAACCCAAGGATAAATCAAGGGGGCATTTGCCTGCAGGCCAATTGTGCAGGTAGCCAAAATGGGAAACCATACCATGTTCAGTGAGAGAATGTAATTGGTCTTGGCAACTTACGCTGCAACCCTGCCAGAGCTCTGGGGTGTTAGATAGGGCTTCCTGCTAGGTTGTCGATACAAGACTGAAACCTTAACCTGGATACAGTGGGACATGCCATACTCCGCAAATAAGTTAGTGCTGAGGGTTGGATGCACCATTTGGTGGAGTGAAGCCGCGGCCTTGGGTAGCAAATCTGAGGAGTTGCAACAAGAATTTGAAGGAATGGACTCAACATGTCACGTTTTGGCTCGGGGTCTCATGAACTAGCCTTCCGTCCTCAGGTGAAATACAGGATTCTTCCCTGTAAACATAACCATGTGCCATCAAGTCAATTCTGACTGTTAGTGAATCTTTTCAGGGGTTTCCAGGTACAGAATACACAGAAGTGGGTTACCATGCTCTTCTTTTGGGGACACCCTGGGACTGTGCAGCTTGAGTTTAAGTTGCCAGCCCCATTATTATTTTTTTACACAGAAGGAGAGGAGGAGCAATCTTGTATGTTACTTCAGACAGCAAAATATCTTGCACCGTTCCTGATAAGGAGACACCCCCATGATTCTGCTGCTAGCCTCTACTACAGGGGTGGGGAGGGGAGAATGTGTGTAGAAAAGACAGCTATTTCGTCCTCATTCATTGTTTCAGCTTGAGGGAGACTTGGTTCTGGCAGGCATCTCCAGTTTGCACTGTTCTTCCTGCATCAGAGGCCTGAATCCCTGGCGTGTCTCATTTTCGTCCATGATTCTGCAGGACAGAACAGCAGAGATGGATACGGCTCTCTGTCAATCCAAGAGCCCCTGTGTCTTGTTGACCTTATCCCCTGGGGAATCTGCAGGCGAGGAGACAACACTCTTCCATCTTGACAGAAGAAAGGGAGGGAGGGAGGGAAGCTAAGCTGTTTTGAAATGACATGACAGGATCATTTTTACTCTTCCATGATGACTTCAGCACCGCTGTTTAACTTAGAAATCTTAATGTCTCCCCTTCCCCTCCTTTCTCCCCCAATTTTTCAAATCAAAATATCAGGTCAGACAGGGAGGCTGATCAAGTCATTGTGGTTTCCAGCACAGTGCCTTGGCCAAAATATGGAGAGTAGAGGTGGGCACGAACCAGAAAACCAATGGTTTGGGTTCGTCTGGTTTGGGCCCACCCTTGGTTCAGTTTGGGTTTGGGCTTGTACAAATATTAAAAAATATTCGTACGAACCCGAACTGGTTTGGGTTCTTACCGGTGGTGGTGGCGGCTCGGTGGCGGCGGCGGATCCTGGCCCATGCAGCAGGGGCTTTTTGAGGCACTGGCTTGGGGCCAGCGCCTCTTCCCCCCCCCAAGCACCCACCCCAAAGCCCTGGGGCCAGGTGTCGCTTCTTTTTTTAATTTTTATTCTTGATTTTAGAGCACTGACCCGGCCACCCCTAGGGCCAGATCGGCACTCCTTTTTTATGTTTATTTGTTTTTACTTTTGGGTTCCTGGCCCACGCTACAGCTGTATCGCGGGGCTTCCCCCGCCCTCTTTCTTAAGCGCCGAATGTGCAGCCCCTGGGGCCCAGTTGGTGCTGATTTTATTTTTATTATTCTTTTTCTTGATTTTAGGGCGCCAACCCGGCCACCCCTGGGGCCAGGTCAGCGCTCCTTTTTTAAAAAAATTAATTTTATTTTAATTTTATTTTTATTGTTGTTGGTTTTTTTTTTTACTGCCAACCAAGTGGCCCGCGCTACAGCTATAGTGCGGCAGTTGGCTTTTTTCCCCTTTCTGGTAGCCTTCCCCGAAACCAGGAAGACCAGACCTCCAGGACCTGCACCAGGTAGGAGACATCTCTGGCGCCGCCATTAACGAACTGAATCGAACCAAACCAATTTTTTTCTGTTCATTTTGTTTCGTTCTAAATACACTCTGGGGTTCGTTATTTGTTTTGTTACATAACGAAACGAATAACAAATAATGAAACGAACTAAAAGTTTGTTTCATGCCCATCTCTAATGGAGAGACTTCCAAGAAACAAGCTGTAGGGCTTTTTACTGCCTGGGATGAAGCATGATATTTCCTTCCTTCCCATGAACATTTCCACAGATAAAAGAAAACCGGACTTGCAGATTGGGAGAGGTGCTACAAGTCAGACAGCATGAATCTCAAGTCCTTGTCAACCTCTTGAGTCTGTGGAGATTCTCAGTCATCCGTGAGGTTATCTGGGAGTAGAGTCATGACTCAACAGTTCCCATGAGTCAATTCCTGGATTCCCCAGCCCCTTGTTTTCAAATGTTTAGGACTTCTTCCAGAGTAGGGGCAGAACAGTTAAAAGCAGCTATGACTGGTAGAGACATTATCTCGGTGTGAACATCATCATCTTTCCACTTCAAGGTCATTTTCAATGGCATTTTGAGGCATTTTGACTGGATTTCCCCCAGATTTTATCTTTTCAATCCATGGTTTTTGTTGAGTGAGCAAATAGCTTCCATTGTTGGCAAGGGCAGTTTTTTTGGTGGAAAGAAATGAGATGCAGCAGATGTATGGCCAAATTTCTTGGCACCCCTGGTACTTTCCAGAAATCTTGAACTTCAAATCTCACCATTCCTAGCCAGCAAAAATACTGATCTCATGCATATTTTGGTGCCAAAATGGCAGGGTTAGCTTCCTAAAGCGATTCTAGGTAAGCTCCCAAAATTTGGAAAGGTTTGGGGTTCAGGGGACTGAGTTATGAAGCTCCAAAGGCGGTGCTCATAGGGAAAAAAATCTATTTTTTTTCTTAGAGGAAAGTAATAGCCATGGGCACTACACTCGCCCGCAGCTTGGCTTCCAAAGTTCCAACTCTAATTAATTTTTTTTCCGAGGGCCACCCCCTTTGGAACTTAATAACTCAGCCCTCTGACCACTAAACCTTACAGGAAAGAGCTTGAGGGAGCTCCCCTGCCATTTCCTCTAGGATGAATCATTTGATTGTAGAAGCGGGGGGGGGGGGGGAGGCATTTCATGACAAAACGAAACAAAACAAAATGTGTGCTACCGTTTCATTACCTAAGGAAGTAATCTGTTACCTAATAAAATGACGAAATAGTGTTTTGTTTTTTGTTTCGCTCCCATCTCTACCACATACCATTCAGTAAATTCTGAATTATGCTGACCTTTCTATGCTGTTATAAATTTCCATTCCAGAGTCCCATTTTCAGTGCATGACATTCTGTCTAATTTTTCCAGCTCCGTGTCTATCAGCTTTCCAATTTACTTTATAAAAAAGTAACGGGGCATTTTGTATCAAAATGCAGTTTGAAGGCAAAACACCAAATATTGACTCTCCAGAGAAACAATGGATGAAGAAGAAGAAACACACACACACACACACACACACACACACACACACACACACACACACACAGAGAGAGAGAGAGAGAGAGAGAGAGAGAGAATTCTTTTCTATGCCCTTCTTCCACAAGTGTTTCCCCCTGTCAGGCAACCGTTCCATGTTTTGCCTGTCATCTATAGTCTGGCCTTACTTATTAAAGGATGAATAAGATGCCATAAATGTGCCATCTCTTGGAAACAACTTTCTACAATCTTTATTGAGAGAGAGAAAGATCCAAAATTACAAAGTAGAAATCCAAAATTACAACGTAGTTCATTTGCCATGATTAGATAAATTCTGTCAAGATAATGGTCTTCAGAGTCTTTAGAAAATCTCTCAGTACCTTCATCTCTGAGGGAATTTTATCAGTGGGAGGGCTTCGTTGTCCTCCATATGTTTGAGCCTTTTACTATTGCAATAATCACATTTAAATACCCCATTTCGTGGGTGGGTGGATTTGGGGAAATGCCAGACTGAACTTGAATGGAATCATGAGCTGCTGTCCAAAGTGATATCTAATTGGGTGCCTTTTTCTAACACCCAGCCTCCAGTCTTCTGTTGTTAGCAGCAATTGCTTCAGAGAGCTAGAAGAGAACATTGTCACAGAATCACACCACTTTTTTTCACTCCCATTAGGTCAGAGCTATGGCATACAACTAACAAGAGGTCTGGAAGTTGAGTCAACTGGACTTCTTTTCTTGAGAGATTGAAACCTTTCGCTGCTCATCCAAGCAGCTTTCTCAGTCTGAGGAAAGTTAAGTGGCGAGTCCTCCATTTTATAATTCACCTTGATTTCACATCACCCTGGTCTGAATAGCAACAACTCAGGACCAGAATCAGCAGTGTACCTCCATTTGCAGGGCAAAGGGCACTCATTCAAAGATTAGGATGTACACATATTAGATAGATAAGGAAGCCATTCATGTGTGTATTGAAAACCCCTCTCTTAACAGAGGTGGAGGACTCAGACTCAATCTGTTTGCTACATATCAAGAGGCCCTTTCATCAATCCCCAGATAAATCAGAAGCACTTCACACCTCCACCAGTAAGGCCATAGCTAACGACCCATACGTAAGGGGTGTTGGAAAGTTTGCATAGGTGAGACTTTCATGTACCCTAGGCCATTATCCACCTAACGAGCCTATTCAGATAATGGTCCACTCATTAATCTTTTCAGGCTATTTGTCCAGCCAACAAGCCTATTCAGGCCACTGTCCAACTTAAGAGCCTATTCTGATCAAGGTGATGTGACATCCATGTGAACTATAAAATGGAGGACTCACCACTAACTTTCCTCATACTAACAAAGCTGCTTGGATAATTAGGGAAACATTTCTAACTCTCAAGAAAAAGAAGTCCAGTTGCCATGACTCAACTTCCACATAAACCCACCTGGATGACTGGGAATCTTCACAGACAACTAACAAGATGCCTTTTTAAAGAGCCACCTCAAGTCCGCTGAGCTTCTAACAAAATACTAGAAATTCATAGCCAGCCTGTCCTGTTGTTGGTGGGATTCCGGACACTTGGAAGAGAAAAAGGTAGGCCCCCTGGGCTCTGTCTTCTACCATAGCATGCTCATACAACCGCAACCAGGAAAGCTATCCCAACATTTTACACTGACCTTCTTCAGATTTCCAGTTTGTACAAGAAAGAGAATCTGTGTACTTTTAAAAGAACAGCTCAATTACTGATTCGGATCTAAAGCTGGGCTTTCTCAACCCTGCGAAATCCAAGTTACAGTACTCTTAAACATGATGGCTAGAATACCTCTGCTTATTTAAGCCGGCATGACTGCAATGGCGTTAATCATGGTAGGGAACTGCCATTAGTTAATGACTTTCCATTTTTATCAAGCATGGCTCACTGAACCATGAGACTGGAGTGCAATCAGAGACACAAGTAGTACCTTGTTAACTAATGATAGTTTGTTGCTTCATTTAATGCCATGGCCTGCACACACTCCTGTAACCAATCAAAGCCTGGCCGCTTAGTTGCCAAAATCCTTTGTGCAGTTAGCAACTGCAGAAAGCAAATGCTGTAACTTGCTGGTGATGAATAAATCCCCACTTGGGTTTTCAGGTGCGTGCTTGCTGTCTGGCAAATCAGGATTTACTGGCAAGAAAGCTGCCCTGTCCATTCCATTGTCTGCCGTCTCCAAGTGTAAACTGAACAACAAAATTTGGGCTAGTTACAGTTATAATCTTAAAATCTTAAAAACAGATAGTCACTATTATGGATGCTATTTTTTTAACAAAAACTCATTGCTTTTCTTCACTTTGTTAATCTTCACTTCACTACCCTTCACTTGTTTAACGAGGGAGAGGTACATGTTTTGGTGCTTTCCTCAAATTGCTGAAATTATTAAACATTTGGTGCACATTTTGCATTTTGGAACCTGTCCCATCCCTCCACCCTTCCTGTGGCTTACTTGTGGTGTTGTATCGCACTCCGAAGAAATACTCGGGGCAGGGACGGGCCACCAGTTGTCCTGCGGCACTACGAGGCCAACATGTCCCGATCAGGTCGACTAAGGCATTGCATTGGGGAGCTGCAGGGAAACAGGCAAAGAAGAGTGACACTGATGCCATATATCTTGCAACATCACCTCCAAGCTATATACAGTTTCATCAACAATGTCATTTACTTATATCATCTTGCAAAAAGAGACCAAAATCCCATGAACCCAACACTGTATTTGAAGAGCAAATGTCCCATCCATCCAATTTAGCAAGTCATTCTCTGGAAGAGTTTATACTGTCTAACTCTACCCAACTACATGGTTCTGCTCTGCATACTGAACAACTGTTATTATAGAAATTGACCTAAATTCAATTTCTAGTCCTTGTTAGAGTAGGATCACTGAGTCAATTGTATTTGGCTCAGTCATTTATCACTGGGATTGAAAATTAAACGAGCCAATGTGCTAACTACACAAACCACAATCATGGTGCTTTTTCTTCTAAAACACCCATGAACGTGTTTGGCTGCTTCTAATACTATAATTATTGTAGTATACAAGAAGTGTTCTAAAATGCACCGGTGCTTTAAAATCTAAGGCTGAATACGTCCAAATGTGGTGCGTTATCATGTAATGAGCAGCCCTTACAGTACGATATCCATTGCTCAAGTCTTACAAACTCAATGCTGTAGTTCTTTTATGGATCTAATCTTGTGTGGTCTTCCTTTTTTCCTGCTGACTTCAACTTTTTCCTAACATCATCGTCTCCTCCAGTGAATTTTGTCTTCTCATTATACGCCCAAAGTATGACAGATTCCATTTCATCATTTATGTTTCTAGCTAGAGTGAGTTTAGGCTTGATTTGTTCTAGGAGCCACTTGTTTGTGTTTCTGGGGGTTCATGGGATCCACAAAACTCTCCTCCAGTAGTGTACAGTGGTACCTCGACTTACGAATTTAATCCATTCCAAATGCATGCTCTTAAGTCAAACTACTCGTAAGTCGGGGTACTTATCTAACAAATTTTAAAAATAAGTTAAAAAATAAAAAAAAATGTAAGTGGAGCAGACCATATCTAAAATTTGTAAGGCGGCAGTTAAAATGCCAAAAGTGTTCCGCTCTTAAGTCGAATTGCTCTTAAGTCGAGCTGCTCTTAAGTCGGGGTACCACTGTATTTCAAAACAATGGCTTTTTAAAAATCTATGTAGAGCCAAAACTATGCTGCTCAGACCCGTGCAATTCAAGGGAGAAGTGTACTTCGTTTTCTAAGTAGGGAATGACACAAATAGCAGAAAACTTGAAACATTCTTATCAGAACGGCTTAAACGTGCCTCAAAAACCACCTTATTTGCATTTGAAACTAACAAGAAAAATAACGGAAAATCTTACTAGTTAACAACAAAACTATGTAAACATTGATGTGTAACTTAGCTGCACCTCAATTACTCTGGAGTCACTAGTAATGAATGTCTATGTTCCTTGTAACTTGTTACTTCCAAGTTTCTAATCATTTCCTGGGAAAAACAAAAACCCTGCAGCGGCCAGATACTGCAAGAGTGAAACATGTGAATATTTATGCCCAGTTCAAGTACAAACATTTCTCCACAGAAACCACTTCTGCCCAAAATTAAGTGCCCTCTAAAATCACAAACACTACAGTACACTAAAAATAACATACGATAAATGTATGCTCAGTTACAATAAAACAAGCAGGAAGATGGAATGATATAGAACAAATCAAACATTTGCTTTCTCCCTGAAAGCTTGTACAAATAAAGATACATTTTGATCTGGCACTTGAAAGCAGGTGGGACGTGACAAGATATCTCAATAGAAAGGGGACAGTCCATTCACCATAATGTGCATGCTACATTGCTGCATTTGTTCTGTGGGACGCCTTTCCATGCAACGAGTGGCTTCCCATTTAGACGTTGTTTACAATTGTAAGAGCTATCAGCCATCCAAAGAAGAAGAAAAGAGTAGAAATATTGGAAAGGTGGCATAACTTGAAGCCAATAAACTCGAGATGAGAAGAAGCCAAGAATGTGTGTGAGAAAGAAAGAAAGGGGCTCTACGAAGACCATAATGAGCAGGTTAAAATGTTTTCAGCCCGCCATGTGAACAATGTTTTAGGTACAGATGCTGAGGTACAGGGGCTTGTCAATGAGCCTTTTCACACGACCCCTAAGATCCGCTGGCCACTTAAATTTGGACCAGAGATCTTAGGGGTTTGTCGCTGTTCCTGCGTTCCCACCCCCTCCACACTCCTGGCTGTTGGCTGCATGAGGGGAGGGAGAATTTCTTTCTTTCTTTCTTTCTTTCTTTCTTTCTTTCTTTCTTTCTTTCTTCCTTCCTTCCTTCCTTCCTTCCTTCCTTCCTTCCTTCCTTCCTTCCTTCCTTATTACTTACTCACTTAATCTTCACACATAAGGAACCATGCAATTTACTCAAAATTGTTTGTTGAAAGGGAAAGGAATATCCCTAGTTAGTAAAATAGTAAAGTGAGTAAAATATAAAATTAGCCAGGAGAAGAGAGACCTTAGGTCCTATTCCTAATGCTAATCTCACATAGAAGATGATACAATCACACAAAAAGACACTTAACTACTGTATTTGCATTCTAAAATGAGATCTGAAGCTGACTAAAAGAAAAGAAGAAATCTCCAATGTACACCCACCCTATTGAAAATGCAAGCGATACAAATAGCAATTTCTGATAGGATAAAACAGTTTGGTTGCAAAAAAGGGGGGTGGAAGCAAAGTGTGCTTCATATTATATACTGCCCCATAGTGCTTAAAACACTCAGGGTTATGTACAATTTTAATTATGCATGCTACACATTGTCCCCCAAGCTGGGCACTCAAGTTTACTGACTTCAAAAGGATAGAAGGCTGAGTCAGCCTTGTACTAGCTACCTGGGATTGAACCCTGGGTCGTGAGCACAGTTTTAGCACTATGCCACCAGGCTCCCATTGTTCTGCTATTAAAAGGCTGCCAATCACAGGACAAGGAAATTTATCTGGTGGATCTGAAATCTCCCAGGGGCTCTGTGATTACAGTTTTCAAGGCAGCTTGTTTTTTTTTTCATTGGTACTTGAGGTGCCAATTTCCTTGTCATTCATGGCTTCCTGGTTCTCTTCAAGTATCACTTTCATTTTCCAAGTGAGACTCACTGGGACCTGGTGCTTGAAAAAATACAGCTTTTAAAACCAAGTCACCAACACAATGGCTAGTGCTTCAGAGATTCCTAACTAATTCATTTTGAATGCTACTTCAGACTTCTCCTTACTTCATTTTGGATTGGTTCAGAAACTGAGAAATGACCTAGTTCATTCTGGATTCCAAATAATTTCTGGAACTAAAGGATAGTCCAATGGCCAGTGACTACCTTCTGCTTGTGGAACTCACTTACCACTCTCTTAACACCATTAACAACCACCAATCTGTTGGTGCGGTTTGGATGTGATGGGCAGGTAAGGAAAGCAGGGTTAAAGCAGGTTTAGTGCATCTGCTGCTGCAGGATTAGACTAGATGGCTTTCAGATATCATCCATTATCCTATTCATTTTGACAAGTTTCCTATGCATCATCTTGCCTTTACACTTTTTCCTTCTCGTTTCATTTGCCACCAAGGACTGTAGAGATACAGAGAGCAGCAAAGCAAACCCCTCCTGCTTACTAATGCTGCTTCCATCACAATTCTTTCCTTTCCTTTCCTTTTAGATATGGATTCTGGAACATTGAGCCTAACTAGCCCGTCGCCTCTGTTATTAAATGAGTCATGTATAAAGGCTTTAGAAATTGGTTTGAGCAAATTATTTAAGATAACGTGGAATATGCCAACTCTCTTCTGGCATGCCCATAGAACAGGCAGTTCTCACAAACAGGTATTTGTTGATATGTCTTAGGGCACTGCCAACTTTCATCTTAACATCCCAGTGGGACTGGAGCACACCTCACTCCAGCAGCCATGAAGTCAGAAAAGCATGCATTGGTAGAAGCACACTGAGATGCCAAGCACCCTCAGGCTGACAGAAACTGCCTCTGAACAACATGGATAGCGATTGCTAAATAATATAATTCTGTCAAGACCAGCACTGATAAGAGACACATCTGGCATCAATCCCTTTATTAGAACACAAGCAACAATATAACTTGTCAGAAAGACGCTCTCTTGATTTTAAAATAGTTTGCTGTAGCCTCGGAATACAATGTATACATTGGAGAAAACTGTGGTTTGAACAACATAAATGGCAAGGTATTTTTAAATGTCTGTCTGTCTGTCTGTCTGTCTGTCTGTCTGTCTGTCTGTCTATCTATCTATCTATCTCTATTATCTCCATTTTTACCCTGCCAATCTAGTGGCCAGAACACTGCTCTTGGGGGGAGGGGGTTATAATAAAATAATCCAAAACTTAAAGTAAGATTTGGTAATAAGCAACAATTAAGACATTAAACAAAAAAGCAGAAAAAAAGTCCTGATTTAAATTTCAGATGCGGCTGGTGAGTGTATGGACCTCGAGTTCTAATGTAAGATCTGTGTTAGAAATATAATGAGCTCCTTTGCTGCTGCCATTTTGGAATCAAGGTGGTGAGACACACAACTGTAAGGTCAAAACTACACTGAACAGCTAGATTTTAATAATTGTTTGTTTGTTTAAAATTTTGATACCACACATCTAGTGGCATGCCATTATTCTGGAGGGTTTACAAACATCAAAAATAAGATGAGAATCCCACCCCCAACCAAGAACCACCCCATAAATAGCCAGGATGGTGTCAATGGAATCCAAGGAGTATCCAAGTACAACATAACCAGATACTGTTATAAAGGAAGGACATCCCGAGGAGCACTGGGTGACCTTGAACCAGTGTTTGTCTCAAAGTCTGCTATACCTCAGAGGGTTCTTGTGAGTCAAAAAAAATGAGGTGAAGCAACCATGGATGAGTGTAATCAGACAGTGATAAAGAAAAGTGTGTCATCATGCTAAAAAGGGTTGTTTTGCTGGGAGCAATCTCTCTTAAAGCAACTGTACTGTTCACCTTGGAATTACAGTACTGTACTCTAGTCCAGCCCCCACAAAAGAGAAGCATTGTTACAGAGCCAGAGAGTTTCACAATCTCCTGTACATTATCTGACAATTGTTTCCAATGGACCGTGCCACAAGACTACCCAGAACAGGAGGTATTTCCCTGTCATATCACATTGTATTTTGCCTTTAGTCAAAGACAGGAAATAACTTGGTGCATCAACTCTGCTCTCGCTCTACTCTTTACAGTTGATTTGGCCTCTCTAACCTGGCATCATACCTAATGACAGATCTGAATCATACTGTTGTCCCCTTCATTCTATTGATGGATTATTATTTGCTTAGCCTCACGGTCTATATAAAGCAGTTAAGACTTAATGGAGGGATTGTAAGGGAGCTTTTGTGCATTCACAGAATCAATCAATTCCATGTACAGGAGAAGTGAAGTACCCCTAGACAGATAGTGTTAATCTACAAAATTCTACCAGATCCCCAAAGTAAACCATATTTTTCTTGAGCATCTTCAAAATGACTCTTGGTTCCCAACTATAAAAATGAGTCCCATCTCTCCTCTTGGCTATATTCCAACAGAAAATGGTTCCAACCTCTGAATAACCACCTCCCTCAAGCTGAAAGCAAATGTCTTCTATCTTAGAAACAACTCCCAAAACATCCTGGGATTTTTAAAAATGTCTGCTGTCACCAGCAAGTATCTTAAAACAAATTATAGCCACTGGCTATTACACTTATACGAAAAGCCCCGTGTAAGTCCAAAAGAGCAAATTTATTTTTGTGTATTATCCCCTATGGATTCCTGGATGGTAACTTGTGTACAGCTTTGAGATTACACAATTAATCTTGGCTAGCAAGACTCATTAGTAGGTGCCTATCCAATACAGCTATACCATTCTTTCCTCCAATACTTAGTCCCACTACCTTGCCCTTGAACAGGTGTTTGGATACAGTTTGGAGGATGATGAGAGCACGTAGGTTAGAGCCGTTAATTCCATTAAAGTTTACTGAGAAGCAGAAAGTCCTGGTTTGGGTGAAGGCATGAGAACCACTTTAGTAGCACGTTCCAGTGTATTCTGTCTAAAAGCCCAACTTGGCAGTTCACGTAAACCTGGTCCTATTTGTAGATACAGTAATACTGTACCTTGGTTTAAGAATACCTTGGTTTAAGAGCATTTTTGCAATTTCTTCTAAATGTTGCCTTGATCAACAAGCATTGTTTTGCAATACAAGCACTGGAGCAGGTCATATGATCTCAATGGTGGTGCTCCCCCACCCCCGTGCTGGATTGTGGGTGACTCTCTGGAACGTTTCCTCTCAGGCAGCCTCTAAAGCAGAGGGTGAAGCGAGGAATAGAGGTATTCCTTGCACCACCCAGGACCATTTTCAAAGGAGAGTGCAGATTAGGGTTTCATTTTTCTTTACATTTATATTTTTATTTAATTTATTTTCAACATCCTTTCTTTTTTTCAAACCATTTCTAGTAATGGGGCAGCTAGTCAAGTGTGTATATGGCTACAAACTGCATTTTGTTATTGTCACATTAAAAACACAGAGCAAAATCCAGTTGTTAGTCACAAGCAGGGCAGATTCCGCAGGCAGGTACCTAAACCATGGTGTGGATGTGCACTTCTAGCCAAATTCTTTTGTGAGTATTGGCATTTTGTGTGTATAGTATGTGGACTATGGGACCCCAGAACAAATCATATGGGTTTCCATTATTTCTGATGGGGAAATTTGCTTTGATATAAGAGTGTTTGGGTTTACAAGCATGTTTCTGGAAGGAATTATGCTCGTAGATCAAGGTACTGCTGTATATCAGTTGTCAGTACTTTTTCTTGGTACTTATGTTACAGCTGCATTCCTGACTGGAGAGTGAGGAGTGGCTTAGTATCAGCTTATTTAGAGAACCACCCTGAACCTGTATGAATCACCCGCCTTGGTTTTATCAGTCACAGAAGCACTGCTCATATTAAAACTGGGGAGATTTACTCTGCTCTCAGGCAGAAGTAACATCACATTTAGAGATGGGGGTTTTCGTTTTGGAAGTGGTCAGCTTTCGAAACGGAGCATGGGAGCCCCACTGGCATTTGGAACTGGAGGAATGCAATAAACTAATACCTTACCTTGCTCTGGGTTCGTGTGGGGCTAAACTCCAATGAGGAAGAAGCCTCCAATGTCATCTTTCATTCTCCCTTGCACTGGCCAATCATACAGGGAAGCAGGATAATGCATTTCCCTGCACAGCCCCTGATTGGCCAGCACCAGGACGAAGGAAAGATAACATTGGAGGCTTCTTCCTTGTTGCAGTTTAGCCCTGTACGTGCTCAGCACAAGGCAAGGGATTGGTTGATGTCGTTCCTCCGGTTCTGAACACCAGCTGGGCTCCCGCGTTCCATTTCGGAAGCTGAGCACTTCCAAAACAAAAACCCCATCTCTAATTGCATTTCTTTGGTGGCCCCATGCTTATTTCAGGGAGTACACCAGTTACCTTCCTTGATTACTTTTAAACGTGCCATAAAATCTTGGCTATTTCAAATTGTTTTACTGATGTTGGGCTATATTCAATCTTTTCCATTTTAGGGTTTTATTTGTATTCTGAATTTGGATGACAATAATACTTGCCTACTGCAGTTTTTCTTCAGGGCAAACTATAATGTGCAAACTGCCTTAATTTACTCTAGATCAGTGGTTCCCAACCTGGGGGTTAGGACCCCTTTGGGGGTCAAACAACCATTTCACAGGGGTCGCCATGAGCCAGTGAAGAAAAAGGCACAAACGGCTTGGGTCTGGAGGAGGGAAGGAGGAAGAGTGAGTTACAGCTTGATAGGTTGTAGGGGATGTCCATCAATGGCACCGGAGGCTGCGATTGGCTGAGGGCGCCTGTAGAGGGAAGTTCTCTATGGCACCTGCAGCAGTGGCCGGCCAAAGGGGGCTTGTGGCCTCTTCCAAGTAGGGCAAGGGGTCCGCACAATGTGAGAAACTTTATTAAAGGGTCGCGGCATTAGGAAGGTTGGGAACCACTGTTCTAGATGCAATTTACTGTATCGAAGTAACTAGAGTAGTCCCATTTGAATCAGCAGTGGAGATGACTCATGAAATTGCCACTGATTCAGTGGGCCATCTCTTGTACAACTTAGTAAGATGTCAACCAGCTTTAGAACTCTTTTGGACCTTCTGGTGACAACTTCATATTACTGACCCTTGTAAGGTCCTCTGTGCATTTCTTTGGAAGACTTGCTGAGTCATAGTAGAAAGGAAGAAAAGAAGACACACTCTGGTATAGCAATCTGATACAGTCACTTAACAACAATAAAAGAGACTATGTCTGGTTCACGTACCAGCTGCAGGTAGGCAGAATCCCTTTCGGAAGTGGTTGATTCAATTTCCATTCATGTTCACAATTTCATATCTGTGCTTTGAAATGGGCAACATAAGGCTGGCACAATTATTTCTGAGCCTTGTTTTTTTTTCATGGTTGAAATAGTCTCTGCGTGGAGAGCTACAGCAGAAGGCGATCTTTTCTTTTGGCATCAGATGCATAATTCCAGCCGTCCATCAGAATCCGGATGCACAAACTCCTTCTGTTTCTTGGAATGGATCACCACACGGAGGTACCATGCAGGCAGGCAAGAAGAGATGTACCAACAGGGGTGGGCACCTTTGACCTGCCAGATGATTCTGCCTACACAACTCTCACCAACTCTGCATTTGACCAGTGGAAAGAAACTGAGAGGACTATGGTTCAAAGCACCTGGAGAATCAAAGGTTCCCCTCCTCTTATTACAAGGGCATTTAAGGAAGCCATGCACAGGGAATGCTATGCACAGGAAATATCTTATACTGAATTAGGCATGGGTCTGCCCACTCCTCTCTGCACTGGCTTCCTTTCCAGGTTCTTGATGGAGGGACTGCCTGGTTCTGCTGATTGACATCTATCCCTTGAGCTGGAGACATGAGGCATTGAATGTGAGACTTCATAATGCAAACTAGGAATTTTACTTCTGAGGTATAAAGGTAAAAGGTAAAGTTTCCCCCCGAACATGCGTGCTAGTCGTGTCCAACTCTAGGGGTTGTGCTCATCTCCGTATTCAAGCCAAAGAGCCAGTTTTGTGCAAGTCCATGGCTAAGTGGCCAGCATGGCTGCAAGGAAATACTGTTTTACCTTCCCTCTTTTTATGGCAGTACCTATTTATTTACTTGTATTTACATGCTTTGGAACTGCTAGGTTGGCAGCAGCTGGGGTAATCAGCGGGAGCTCACTCCACTGAGTGGCACCCGGGATTCGAACTGCTGAGCTGCTGACTTTGCAGCTGACAGTTTTGGGAGCCTTAGTTTGCTGAGCCACCACACCCCTCTCTGAGGTATAGCATCTGCCTTATAAAGCGACATCAAGCAAAGTCTCCCCTCTGAAGTCCCTTGCTCCACCCCAGTCCAGAATTGTTTTTAATATATACTATATGTATTTACAGTATATCCAGCCTTCCCTATAGAGCTTTTCTCCTCCACACATTAACCTCACAACAACCCTGTGTTGTGGGCCTGGATCAGTGTTTCCCAATCTGGTCTCCCCGAATGTTCTTGGACTACATATCCCTGAAGACAAGGCCAGCACAGCTACTGATGAAGGCTTCTGGTGGATGTAGTCCAAAACAACTGGTGAACCAAGGTTAGGAATCACTGGTCTGGAGGAAAGGGTCACCTGCAGGGCTTAGTAGGGGCTAGAACCTGACTCACAGTCCATCACTAATCCCTGTGTTGCATTGGTTCCATGTTTGATATTCCAGATGCATTACAACATTGGGAGAGTCACACTCCCAAGGCCTTGTCTAATTGTAAGTATCATTTGCATTACTGTGACGGACGCCCGGATATTTGACTACCTGGCACGCATGTAGACATGGTGAAACCACAAACTCTTCATCATTTGGTACTGCGGCCACCAATTACGCTAGTTACTTAAATTCCTATAGCTATGAAATAGGACTGACGAGGACGGTAATGTTGCAAATAACAATTAAAGTTTATTGAAAGTTAATGTAATACATAAATAAAGGTCTTCTTTAATGTTGCTTGCTTTACTTTATAGTTACAGATAAATAGATTCAGTCCCTATCACCCTTAAACAAGTCCAAACCAGTTTCTATGTCTTAAACACTGTTTCCCTGCTACCAACTACTTGTTTGCTCTCTTCTCCCTAGTTCAGGGATGGCAAACCTTTTTGTCACTGAGTGCCCAAACTTGGCGGCGGAAGCAGTGTGGGGGCGGCGGGATCGGTGGCAGCAGGGGGCAGGGGGCAGAGGCAACGTGGGCGGCGGGATCAGCGTAATCTGCAGTGGGAGGGGCAGGGATGGTGGCAGTGATGGGGGCGGAGGGGGTGGGGGCGGCGGCGGCAGGGGCAGCAAGGGTGATGGCGATGGGGATGGCAGCGGTGAGGAGGTTGGGACTGGTGGCAGCGGGGGCAGGGGTGGGGGCGAGGGTGAGGACAGCAAGGGCAACGGGGTCAGCGGCAGCAGGAGGGGCAAGAATGGCATTGGTGATGGCGGCGGAAAGTGGGGTCGGCAGAGGGGTTGGGGACGGGGTGATGACGGCGGGGTGGCGGAGGTGGGGGCAGGCGGCAGGGGCCAGGGCGGGGTTGGCGACGGCATGATCGGTCTGGCACCCGACATGCTCCCTGCCCCCCTTCCCCTTCCGCAAATTCCTCATGGCTGGTCCAGCGGAGGGGGGAGGGGGGCAGGGAGCATGTCACGTGCCAAGCAAAAGCTCTTTGCATGCCACCTTTGGCACACATGCCATAGGTTGGCCACCTCGCCCTAGTTCTCCAGTTCTCTCTTGACAGTTTACCAGTCGCTCCTTATAAAGGTACCAGCCCCGCCCACCTTCAGTGGATTGGTCGCCTGTTTACATATTCATGACCATACCTGCAAGGGTTTCGTCACATTACGACTGTACTGCTTGTTGTTTGACCAGGTCCAGATGGATGCCGCAGTATTACCAACCACAAATTATTATGCATCAGTAACAGACTTTGGGTTGAAATGTTAACAAAGGCAGAGGGAGTAGAATAACAAGGTAAGCTTAGAGGTGGAAGGCAACATTGTCTGGACCCTTTGTAAATATTGCGTGACTAGCCTATGAATGAATATGGGCAGGTCACACAACAAAAGCAAGTGGAGACATAATTTGTGTACCGATGTTGCTTCCACCTTGTCAGCCAGCAAGAAAGATGGTGACAGTCAGAGTGTGTATGTGGAGCCAGGCCAGGACCTTTGCTTCTCTGAGTAAACATTCCCTGCCTTCCATCACCAAAGTTAGGATGTGTAGCACCTCAAGCCAGCCATGTTATTTTGTTACAGAAATCATTTGCACAAATGCAGCTTCCAGTCCATGGCAGCAACCATCTTTTCAACAGCACCCCAGTGCTGCCATAATGGGCTTGATGGTTGAGCCACCCTCTGTGTGTGTGCATGCATGCGCACCCTTCATATGTGTGCTTTTCCATACTCACTAATAAAGCTTCTTAACAGAAGTACCCCTTGTTTCCCCCTGGTCCTACACATCCAGGTCAGCTTGATAAGGCAGGAGGAAGCAGATGTTGGATGCATTGGAGGTTTGAAGATTGACTGGGGTGGGGTGGGGCTCATAAACACATGCCCGGTGGAGGTGCCTCCCTTTCCTCAATCCCAGGTGGCTCATGGTTTGCTCCCTTAATGGTGTGGAGTCAGGTCAGAGGCTGTTTCTCC
Source organism: Phrynocephalus versicolor (assembly GCA_023846285.1). NCBI lineage: Eukaryota > Metazoa > Chordata > Lepidosauria > Squamata > Agamidae > Phrynocephalus > Phrynocephalus versicolor. Next base: position 9,256,139 of record JAHTLZ010000111.1, on the reverse strand, counting down.
ATCACTCCCTAACCCTGCCTCGATTTAAAAGCAAGTGTTGCCTTGCAATCATTATGCATTCCAGGTGGCTGGGGACAAATAGATTAAATGGCTTCCTTCTGCAGCTAATTGCATCCTTAATCAACTTCGATTGTCTGCTAGCTGACAGGGTTCCCTATGCGCAAGAACAGGGGTTGTTCATCTGCACTTTAAATGAAAGCCATTGCAATGCGTGAATCAACTGGATACCATACACACTCTGGACTTCACTAGAGTCGTGTTCGTTCTTTTTCTTACCTTGTTTTAGCTAGACAGGTGTCAACCCTCTGGCGCTCCACTGGGTAAGGGAGCATTGAAAGGATGTTGGAGAAGTGACATAAGCCACTGGCCACAGTGAGGAATCAAACACCCAACCCTCTGGCTCCACAGCTAGATACCTAAACTACTGAGCTGAGGGATTATCCTCTCCTTAAAAAAAAAACTGATGTGTAAATTATTCTGAATGAGACACAGAGAAGAATTGAGCTCACAACACAACTGAACTAGGCAGCATCTGATACATACTAGGAAGCAAACAATTTTTAAACCACAGCTTGATGTGAAAATGGGATGAAACATACCTATGAATGTAGAATGCAAAAGGTAAGAGACTTGAAATACAGAGACACCCCACCTATTGCGGGGGTTAGGGATCAGACCCAGCCCGCAATAATTGAAAATCTGCAATATGCAGATGCAGGTCGGGTCAGGCCTAGGGGACCAATCTTGGGGCGCTTGTACTTACCCCCAACCTGGCGCTGCCCCGAACAGACCTGCAAGGGCCTTCCCCGGCCTTCTGGAGACCCCAAAAGGGCCTTCCTGCAAACCAGAAGTGACTTCTGGATCGCCAAAAATCATTTCTAGAGGCCTCAGAAATAATTTATGGTGATCCAGAAATCACTTCCAGTTTACCGGAAGTCACTTCCGGTTCTCAGGGAAGCCCTTTTGGGGCCGCCAGAAGACCCAGGGAGGCCCTCACAGGTCCATTCGGGGTACTGCCAGTCCTGGGGTTAGTACAGGAGGCCTGAAACAGGCCTTTCCCTCCTTAACCCAGGGGCCTTTTTTCATATACTGCGGTCCCACAATATAGCGGGACTGCAGTATATGAACCGCAAAAGGGCAGGGGACCGCTGTCGATGGATTCATTCCATGTTTTGCGTGTCTACTACTCTCCCTGCATATTGTGTGTCAGAGAAATACAGGATAGTGAGAGGCTTTCAGGAGTTTAAAGCAAGGCAATGGTAAGAACTTACATGTGTCTATTTGGAAGTACAGTGGTACCCTGTATAAAGGAATTAATTTGTTCCAAATGAAATTATGTTAAGCAAATTTTCCTTTACACAAATTCCCATAGGAATGCATTAAAAACAGAGTGATCCCATTTTTATGTTGTACAGATTTGCCCCAAAGACAATTATGTTAAGCAAATTTCCTCTATCTCCGGAATTTTTTATGTTGTACAGATTTTATGTTATACAAGCTGTATGTTATACAAGGGTCCACTGTAAGTCCCTCTGCATCTAATAGGGCTTAAATCCTGGCAGGAATGCAAAAGACTTTTGTTGGAAGAAGGTTTTTGTGAGAGCCTAGCAAACATACTCTCACAAATCTGCACAATCAAGATTCTTCACACAACTGCTCATTTTGGACTCCTAAGAACTGTGCGACAACGTGCACCTTCTTCCAAACACCCACACAGTTCAGAGATTTGCAGAGTGTTGGAGAGGGATGGAAGACAGCCAAAGCCTCAAATACAAGTGAAAGCGGCAAAAGATGTTGAAAACGTGCACAGACACACAGTCAGCAATGTGTGGAATATTCCCAAAGCACAAACATTAAAGAAATTTGTACCTAAATGTACCATTATAGTGGACGAAATAACTCTGAATTTCCACTTGGAAGTCTTGTTAACGTAATATTAAAGAAAAATGAGATTTAAGTTGCAGGTGGGATTTGGAGCAATGAAGCAATATCAGCTCCCAGAGCTTTCTGTGTCTCTCCTCCCTGGCTACAGACCCCAACACTCAGACTCGGGGCATGGATCAGAATACATGCCCACATCCCTGGTAAGATGCTCCAAGCCATTTCCCTTGTCATCTCCAACCCATCTGGAATGAAGCTCTAGAAACTAGTCAACTTCCCAAATAGGCTTGGCACTTGCCCATTGGCCTAAAAGAGGGCACAGCTTTGTATGAGTCTAGTTCAAATGGAAAATAAAACATCATGTGAGCTTCTGTGTCCAGAAGAGCATAATGCCCTGCTGAGTCTGCTGCTCAGGGGTTTCTGGAGAGTAGACACCTTTGAGCCTTCACTACTGCTGCTTCCACCATCCTTGCTTTCTTGGCTTCTTATGGTTCTTCAAACAAGGCTTGGATTTAAGATCCCTTCAAACTAGAGAAGATGTCTTAAGCTGGGGGTTACCCTCTGACAAGCAACCCATCGAATAGAAGGCTGCCCTTTCTAAATGAGGGCATATAGCCACTATTACTGTCCAGTCAAGGTGTGATGAAACACTTCCCTCCTCCTTTAGCTAGTCCAGGAATCTCCCCTGTTCCTCATTTGTCTTCTTCCCTCAAGGATCCTCTTCCTTTGCTTGGGTAGCTCCGTGTGCCCTTGAGTGCCAGCTGTGATGAATGGATTACCATCCTCCTATTATTTATCTTCCCCAAAGCCTGTAGTGCCAGTGTCTTCTTGGGTTCCTCATCCATTATAGCCCAAAGACAGTCTGGGTGATACTCTGTTTGCCTGCCACTTGCAGCATACCTGCTGAAACTGACACAGCAAACAAGGGGCAAGTGAATAGGAAAATGCAAAACAAAGAAAACCATGACCAGGATGTTAATGTCATGGTGGGAGCAGAGGGAGGGAGTGTTAACAAACTATTTTGATTGATCATGAGACCCCAGACAGGAGAGGGAACAGATGGGAACAGGTTGGGGTAGTCTTGATGAATTCTTTTGTCCATGTTTGCATTGCACTGCAGGGAAGTTGTTCTGGGGGGCGGGGGATGTTCCAGCACTGCAAGCCTTTAAGGTGCATTTTATAAAGAGGTCTGGACCCCCCCCCCGCTTTTTTGCCTTTTTTCAGACCTCCGGAATAGATTGATCGGTTTCCTATTCATTTCAATGGGAAACCACGTTTTGGATAACAATTTTTTTCAGATAGCAAACTGCCTCTGAGAATGAATACTCATATTCAGCTCTTTGCAGTGCCTGCCTCACTCTTCTTAATGGAAGGAAATACCATCTCTGAAAGCCTGCACAAAAGCATTTCAGCTTTGTTGTACGTAGGTGCCCATTAAGCTGATTTGACAGGTATATTCTCTTTTTCCCCCAACCTGGAACCCAGAAGTGCTGTTTTCAAAGTACGCCTGCCATGCTGTCTCTATTTTATCACTATCTATTGTGAGGAGGGAAATGACATGTACTTTTGGAAGGCTCTGAGTGGCTGTCCCTGTTAAAAATCGGATTCTGGTTCTGTTGAAATAGCGCTAGATGATAGCCATCCCAAGAAAAGGGCGGGGGACGTAAAAATAACTATTAAATACTCTGGCTCTTATCACTGATGGATCATTCTTTTTCCTTATTAGCAGCTATTTCTCTGGCACTTCTCGCTGTACAAAGTGTTTCACTGTTCCAATCGCAGTTATTTTTCTGTGTCATCTCCATCATCCCATCTGGGGCCAGAAGAGGATACTTAATGTGTCGAAGCGAAATATGCTGCAAACATGATTTCCACCAACATCCGGTGGGCTGTAGCCAGGGAGGAGAGACACAGAAAGCTCTGGGAGCTGATATTGCTTCATTGCTCCAAATCCCACCTGCAACTTATATCTCATTTTTCTTTAATATTACGTTAACAAGACTTCCAAGTGGAAATTCAGAGTTATTTCGTCCACTATAATGGTACATTTAGGTACAAATTTCTTTAATGTTTGTGCCACAGTCCCGAGTGCAAAGCCTCAACTCCAAGGCTCAAGTCAATGCACATGCCCAGATAGTGGGCCTGGAGGGGAAGTCAGGCTGGCACATGCACAGAGACAGTGGGCCAACTCCTCTTCTCAGAGCCAACCCTTGCCTCTGAAGATGATGGAGTTGGTAGCAGGAGCAGGTAGGGAGGCCCTAATAGGGACTTAACAACACATCTTGGAAAAATGGGTCCAAATCGTGAGTTGAGTCCAAGTTTTTCCAAAAACCAAACAACCCCCCCCACAAAGTAACATGAGTCTGAGTCAAGGGGAACTTAAGTTGGACCTGACAGCAAGTCCCCAATCCTGCATCACAATCTCTTACAAAGTCACAGCAACGCTCTGTTAAGCGCATTCAGTCATACTTCAGGAAGATGCTTCAATTCCGTCTTTCTTTGGCAGTGGAATTAAATACCCTATGGACAAGAGAAGGGTCTGGGTGAAAAGGTGAGCCCCACCTTTGCACTTGTACAGCCTACAAACCCATGAGGCAAGCCACAGGGTCCCAGTGGCGGAAGCCAACCCAGCTGGATTTTCAAAGCTCCATGTTCAGATTGACAACTAGTTCTGAGGCTGAGTGTGAAGAGCAAAATGATGCAAAAGGACTGGACTGGGCATTGCAAGAAGAGAGATTTATGTAAAGGCTGACTAAAGCACTAGGAGGGGGGAAATGTAAAACACCAGCATCAGTCATGATTCACATTTTTCTAATCCCACTGTTTCCTCAAAAATGAGCACAATACTAACGGCTCGTTTTAACGATTACCATATATCAGTTTAACTCTAGACCAAGGTTTTTATCCAACCATGACACTGCAATCCAAAGTGCTGGTGATTCAGCCCCCAAGAGACAAAGTCAACAATAAAGCAATAAAAAAGAGGTTACCAAACAAACACATGCCTTCAAACCAGGAACCCTGACAGAAATGTCACTACAGAATTCCAAAACAAACGTCCTCAAGGAACCTCAGTGGCACTGTCACAACTAACTCTCTCTTAACACAAAGCGACCAAGATATTCTGTTGCTGGAGGCAGAGGAGAGGATGGGGGTTACTTCCGTTTCATGTCCAGAAGCTAAATGGACTGGGTGGCTGGCAATGGGACAGACCTCTGCCAATGCATCTGAAGACAGCAGGTAGCAGGAGGACTAAGGGCTCTATCACACGTCCTTTAAAATGCTGATTAAATTCCAAGATAAAGCATTTCCAAAAAATCTTGTCCGGGGCCACCAGGCTTTTTAACCACCCTGAGTTCCCGCAACCGCCCTGAGTTCCCGTCTGGGAAGTAGGAGCGGTATATAAGTGTGAAAAATAAATAATAATAAATTTAAAAACAACCAAAAAACAACCCAGTTATGCCCCCTTTAGCAAGTTTTCCAAGATCTACCGGAGAAGTTGGGAATTTGTTGCTCTGGTAAAAAATGTGAGCCAGAAGTCCTTCGGAGCTGGCATATGATCCAGTTTTATGCTTGCTTTTTTTCCCCCCTAGCACCAACCAGCTTCTCCTGGGGCTGGTTGGCATTTTTTAATATTTTTTTTAAAATTTCCCCTCCCTCCCAGCGCTGAGCAGCTGGCCTTTGGGCTGTCAGCACTTTTTTTTTTCATTTTTTCCTAGCACCACCTGCTGGCCTTGGGGCTAGTTGGTGCTTTTCTTAAAAAAAAAATCCTTGTACATGGGAACGGAGATCCCACATCTTCAGTCATGTGGCCAAGAAAGAAGAAAAGCTGGACTTTCACAATCTCCAGATCTTCCCCCCAGGGGAGATAGTGTGGCTACTCACTCAGCTATCATCTCAGCTGTCTGAGGTCATCACCACCGCCACCACAGTGTGTCTTATGGTCAAAATGGCCCTTCCAATCTAAGTTGCTGGTGAGAACGGCTCGAAAATCCACTTCAACATCTGATAGGCCAGGCTTTGAGCATCCCTGATCAGGTCAGTCCTGTTTCCTAGCTATAGCACTTGGAAATGCTGAGGATTTAATATGGGATTTCTACGTATAGACAGGGCCGACGCGTCCATTAAGGCGAACTAGGCAGTTGCCTAGGGCGCCAAAATGGACAGGGGGCGCTGCAACCTGCCGCCCCTGCCCCCGCCCGCCGTCGTGGCCCACCGCCGCCACCGCCACTGCCCCCCGCCACCCCCTGCCGCCCCGCCCACCTGACCCCCCTGCCGCCCCCCCACCTGACCCCCCTGCCGCCCCACCGCCGCCCCCTGCCACCGCTGCTGCCCCCAATGCCCCCCGCCCCCCTGCCGCCCGCCCCGCCCCACCCCTCGCCTAGGGCACGAAAAACCCTAGCGCCAGCCCTGGGTATAGAGCACATCCTCTGGCACGGAGGCAGATCCTCTTCCATGCTGAATAAGCTAAAAAGTTAAAAACAAGACATTGCTCAGTTAATTGGAGCTTCTGAGTACATGACTTTGTGTTCCGACAGGTAAGCTTGAGTATGTAAAAAAGGCAAAAAGCTATGTTTACTAATAGCCTTGTGGAGAAGAAAGTGTCAGAACATTTTTATAAGGGCTCAATTTGTTTCTATATATTTTGTATATATGTATTTATTTCAATAGGAATTTTAAAATCTTTCCTGAAAAAAGGGGGGGATTTCACTAAAGGGCAACATTCCTTATACATCTGGTCATGATAAAAGTTAATACAACAGTGGACCCTTGTATAACAAGCGGTTTGTTTAACAGAAAATCCTCTTAAAGGAAAAAAATTCTGAAAATAGGGGGAAATTGCTTAATAGAATCGCCGGGGGGGGAGGGGAATCCGTACAACAGAAAAACAGCTCTGATTAGGGATTAATCAGTTTTCAATGCATTCCTATGGGAAATTTGTACATTTGGAATGAATTACAGTGGACCCTTGTATAACAAACAGTTTGTATAACATAAAATCTGTACAACATAAAAAATTCCAGAGATAGGGGAAATTTGCTTAACAGAATCTCCTATGGGGTGAATCAATACCATATAAAATGGTCATGATTAGGGATTACTCTGTTTTCAATGCATTCCTAGGGAAATTTGTATAAAGGGAAATTTGCTTAACAGAATTTCATTCGGAACGAATTAATTCCTTTACACAAGGTACCACTGTACCAGTAATTCTTTTATACAAGGTAACACTGTATACTGTAATACTGCCTGAAGGTAGGGCAAAGGAAGTAGCCACACTTCCCCTTGGCTGAGATAATGCAGTATTAGGTCACCTTTGCTCTCTTTTTTTGTACTATCCGCAAGAATCTTTTTCTTCTTTTTAGATTTCTGTTCTATAAAATCACCCAGCCAGCACAGCCACCTACATGGCCCCTGTATTTGCAGGGTGACAGGAGATGGAATCTAGAAAGCCAAAATTGTGGGGGCTAGTGACCCAAAAAGGAAGGTTCAAATGCTCTGTATATCTCATCTTGCACGGTCATGCTGGCTGGGGGGGAGGGGGGTCTGGGATTTGGAATCCAGCAAAAGAAACTTTTCCAACCTCTTTGTCTTGTGCAGGTCATCTGCTTTCCAGTTCATTGGCTCCTACATATGCCCATTCAGACTTTGTGAGTCCACCAATAAAAATGAATACACTCCAATGGACACTCAAGCCATTTTTGGACCAACTGCCTCACATGGGTTTAGGAGTCCAAAGCAAGTGAATAGTACTGGGGGTGGTAGTAGAGTTAGACATGCAAGGGAGACCAAGTTCTAATGTTAGATTGTAGAGATGGGCATGAATAAAAAAAATGGCATTTCATTTGTCGTTTGGGGGTCTGTTTCGGTTCGTTTCCATTTTCCGGGAATTTTTGCAAAAAAATAGTTTTCGTTTTCGTTCATTTCGTTACCATTTCGTTACCATTTATTTCAAATTTTTGTGATTTTTTTTAGCATTTAAAGCAGATCACTTGTATTGCCGTAACGAAAACGAAATGCACGACAAAATTTCCGGTGTTTCTGTTCATTTCGTTTCATTTTAGAGACAAAATTCGTTTGTCGTTTCGTTGCATAACGAAACAAAAAATGAAAACGGAAATGAAATGTTTTTCGTTTCGTGCCCATCTCTATTAGAGTGACTGTGACTTGCAAGATCAGAGTTCCAGTCTCAAATGAGACATAGGTGACCTTGGTCTCATAATTCTCCTTCTCTCATCTTAATCTAACTCACAAGATTGCTGTGAGCTTGAAAGTGGAGAGAAAGAGAACCATATACCGAAAGAGAAAGGTAGGATATAAGTGGGCCTTGGCATGAGCCCAATTTAATATGAAATGGCCATCTTTTAAAAGTATTTTGAGCCCACAAAGTCTTCTTGGGTGTATTACTCAGTTCCAAACATTGCACTTGGAATGAAAGATGGTCACTACATACCTATATGTGTGCAGTGAAAAAAGTGGGTTTGGAACTGGGAGATGGAGGTTGATGGGTTTGCCCCAGCCATGACCTTTGCTGGGTGACCTTGACCCAATCATTTTCTTTGAGCCTGAACTACCTCACAAGGTTGTTGTGAAGATAAATAGAAAGAGGACTAAAGTCACATATTATTTCACTGCAAGCTTTTTGGAGAAAGGTTGAGGAATAACTATATAGAACCAACATATTGTATTTTAAAATAATGAAGGATGCTTTTTAAAATGTTGACTTTTAAGACATGAGCTCTTTGTATACATGCGGGGAAGGCCAAAACGCCAACACATCTCATCCCTGTGCCAAAGGGGCTTTAATTATTTTGGGAGTTGCTGCAGAATCCAACAGGCTGTCGCTTGTTTCTGTCCTTTCCGTGTTTTTATCCCAGCTGGAACCTGAGATGGAATTTGGTGACACATCCCTAATAATAACAGAGACATTTTCACAACCACGAGGGGCGGCTTTTTCATAGGGGGGAAAAATGAACACAGGGACTCAAAGGTAGCTGGCTGTGTGCCTAGTACAGTCTCCTTTATCCTGTATTATTGCAGGATTATAATATACCCGCACAGCCCTTAAAATGTACAGCTCTACTAGCCAATAACTTCCATGCCCCCCCCCCAAAAAAGCATTGATCTCTCCTAAATAACCCACCCTGAGCTGGCTGCACAAACTGGCAATATGCTCTGGCTTATATCTGGGTTACTGCTGTGGTTCTTTTAAGTGAAATCCCCATTTGTGGAAACCAGCAGACAGAGAAAAAGACGATAGTGTGGAGTACATTGGGGTTCCTGGGATGAAGGACAAAAATCACACCACAACCCTAGTTCCAAATACAAAAGTTGACTGTATTGGCAGCTGAATCCTACTTGAACACCAGTGAGGAGACAAACATCCTCCATTGCGCTAGCGCAGTGTTGGCGAAACTTTGGCATTCCAGATGTCTTGGATCACAAGTCCCAGAATTCCAAGCCTAGACTGCCAATGAGAAAGGACTGTGGGAGTTGTGGTTCAAAACATCTGAAGTGCCAAAGGTTCGGCACCACTGCCCTAGAGGGCAGAAGTTATAGCTGCAGTAAAGCAGCTTAACCACTGTGCCATCTATTGGCTATCTATTTCCCTACGATTAGTGGCTCAGTAAGGGGCATGATGGCTCAGTGGACTAAGGCTCCGAAAACTGTCCCTTGCAAAGTCGGCAGCTCGGCGGTTCGAATCCCGGGTGCCACGCAATGGAGCGAGCCCCCGCTGATAACCCCAGCTGCTGCAAGTAGATAAATAGGTACCGCTGTAAAAAACAGGAAGGTAAAACAGTTTTCTTGCAGCCATGCCGGCCGTGTGGCCATGGACTTGCACAGCACTGGCTCTCTGGCTTGAATACGGAGATGAGCACCGCCCCTAGAGTTGGACACGACTAGCATGCATGTGCGGGGGGGGTAACCTTTACCTTTTTACTGGCTCAGTAATAGTAGGCAAGTCCGCCCTCCAGTACCTGTCAGTGTTCTCTGCATCTCTGTCTTGCCATGGGGCCATTTCTGTTGTTTTTGGGTGTGAAAAACATAAATCCAGTATCAGAAACAGCATTACTCCAAAGCACAGTAACCAAACTGGAGAAAGCTTCTACTTTGTAGGACAGGCACTCTGTGATGGAGCTTAAAGTAACCATTAAAGCAGCCCTTTGCCACAAAAGAAAAGCAAAGCAAAGGGAGATAAGAGCAGAAAGGCTACTGAAATACAATTTATTAGAAAGGTCTGACTGTCACTGGAGGTTTAAGACAGGATAATGGGTCCTTATCACACTGCATGTGTTAATTGGCTTAGCTACTGCCCAATGCTTGTGTTATCAGCCACGATTCTTTCAATGGGCAACGTTCACTATGTAACTGCCACTATCATTAATGCTCTTCAAACTACACTGGCTATGCTTTAGATCTGGTAGGTTCCTGAACCAATGTAGAGTGATTTAGAGAGGATCTAAATTAAAACCATTATAGATGCTCTTAAACTGAAGCACCGCTCCTTCGAAGCATGCCAAACCTGGGTCTGAACACCCTTAGGAAATGGAAAGCCAGCAATGTCGTTTTAGAAGGACACGGAGATACAGTGGCCAAGATCATGTTGCTTAGTGTAATAAATTAAAATTGGCCTGCTCTAACTGTGGCTCAGTATGCTGAAGTGACAGAGTTAGAATACATCCATTCCAATCAAAGGAACCTATGAAGGAGGTGTTGACTACTTGACTCCTGAAATTTCCACTGATTCAAAGGTCCTACTCCAGTGTGAGTGACTGCAGGATGTCTCCAAAACTTGTACCGTTCTCTCTAAACTCAACTTATAAATAAAAGAGCAGAGTGGAGAAATGGAAAAGAAGCATAAGATTTCAGTTTTAGGACTTGGGGGTATCAGCTTCCAGCTGCAACGAACAGCTTTACTGTCCAGCCCCAAAGGTTTTTATTCTAAATGTTGAAATAGTGCAGTTTGCACTGAAGGGGGTGGCATATAAATAAATAAATAAATAAATAAATAAATAAATAAATAAATAAATAAATAAATAAATA
>JAHTLZ010000111.1:9201991-9244224 GCA_023846285.1 Phrynocephalus versicolor | reverse complement strand
GTCTCATCTTTGAATGAACCTTTGATAAATTTCTCTGAACCCGCACAGGTATATAATGTACATATAATGTATACGGTCAATTGGGCAAAGTGACATTGAGGGATCCAAAAAGTGGAACCTGCATCTGTGGCAGAAGAAGAAGAAGAAGAAGAAGAAGAAGAAGAAGAAGAAGAAGAAGAAGAAGAAGAAGAAGAAGAAGAAGAAGAAGAAGAAGAAGAAGAAGAAGAAGAAGACAACCTCTTGTATTCAACTTCTAAATCTGAGGAAGTAGTCGAAGAAGGTCCATGAATACTTGTTGCATTCTACCAATTTAGGGGTTTATTTAACCAGTTTAACCCCTATTAACCCCTAAATTGATGGCACGCATTGTACACACTCTTTCAATTAACTACCGGGACCCTATTTGGAGCTTAATAACTCAGCCCCAAACCTCTCCAAATTTCAGGAGCTTACAGGGAAGAGCTTGAGAAAGCTCCCCTGCCACTTCGTCTAGGATGAAGCATTTTATTCCTACAGGGAAAAAAGTTGTTTCATTTCATGACGAAACACATCCTACCGTTTCATTACGTAATGAAACGACAAAACAGCATTTCATTTTTCATTTTATGCCCATCTCTAATTAATAGTTAATGAATCAGTGATATTCATTGATATTGCTGGTTCATTTTTAATTTATCCCCATCTCTACTACCAAATCCCAAATCTAAGTTTTTCACACCAAAGTCCAGAGTCCCAAGCCCCAAGTCCAAGCCCCTCTTAAAAACTCCAAAAATACAGGAAGGGTAGGTGGGTTCCAATTCTGATCCATAGGAAAAAACAAAACAAACCTGAAACAAGTCCAAGTCCAGTTGCCAGTGCAACTTAAGTCTGACTTGACAGAGAGTCCTGCAACTCAAGTCCCCATCCTTGCATATTTCAGTGCAAACTTTGGTGGATTATAATCCCCTTGTCAAACACATTTCTGTCCTGGTTAATAACATTGCATGGGATAGGTTAGGCTCAGTGGTAAGATTCTAATCACTACTACACCACACTGGCCAACCTACCCCCCACCCCGCTCCGGAGCAGAAAGGTTAAGAGCACAAACGTACACATTAGAAGTGTTCCCCCTCCCCAAATGTGACATTTCCTCTTGGAAAAAAATGAAACGAAAACCGGTTATAGCTGTGCTGAATTTCATGCAAGTAGATTACAGTGCTTTGAAATGCTGCCAAATGAAAGTGATCTACATTCAAACTCCAGCGATCTACATTCAAACCCAGTGAAGATGCAGTCTGCTGAATGTCAATCTCTCCCACATTTTGAAATGTTTGCATTTCAGTGTTTGTTGAGAGAGAGATGTTAGGTCTATACTGATTAATTTTAGAAAGCAATCATGTTAAGTATCAAGTTACTACATCAAGTTTTTCCTTCACAGCCCTCCAAGAATTCTGTTTTAGAAAGGGTTGAGTATACTGTAATACCATTTAGAAGAAATTGTATTGTTCAAAATTATATTGACAAGCAAATATGAACTGAGGACAATTTGCTTGATAACATTTTCTGTCACTAACCTATACTGTATATATGTTTAAGGGCAGCTAGGGAGGACTGAGAAGAGGCTTGGAAAGTCCTGAAACAAGAAGGCAGCTACTGTATTTGTTTTCCATTACTTGAAGTGTTGCCCATGGAACCTGTGCAATGTCTGTGAAGATTCTCAGTCATCTAGGTGAGTTTATCTGGAAGTTGAGTCATGGCAACTGGACTTCTCTTCTTGACAGATTGAAACATTTCGCTGTTCATCCAAACAGCTTTGTCAGACTGACGAAGCTGTTTGGATGAGCAGCTAAATGTTTCGATCTCTCAAGAAAAGAAGTCCAGTTGCCATGACTCAACTTCCAGATAACTTGTGCAATATATAATGAATGGTGATTCTACAGTTCTTGGAATGGGGAATCCAACTAGATACAATGGAATACAGAATCAACATTTCACCACAAAATGCCCTTTAAGAGCCAGGTAAGAGCACACTGTACATTGTACATAGCTGATCATTAGAGAACTCCTGAAGTTCTGAGAAGTTCCATCACAGAGGAAGCATTTCACAATGCCCGTGGTTTCCAATGAAATGAAAGAGAGCCATGTGGTTATTATATTATATGCATACAGGAACAGGTGAAGCCTTTATAGAGCTCTAAGGAAGCCATACCATATGCTAGCTTGCATGGAGGAGGCTTACTTCATCAAGCATGCAACTAATAAATCAGCACAAAGAATTTTCAGTCCCCCAAATTCATGGCAGATGGATTTTGTCAGGCATTTTTCTTAGATGTACCATGTGGACTGCATTGGAGTTCTGTCCTTAAAGTTACAACCATGGAAGCTGTTGATTGGATATCATACTCCAGTACTTTAAACACACAGGCATTATGCATACACCATTATGTATTCCCCTTCGATCTTCCTTTGAAACTGCCTGTTTCTATTTGTCTGGAGAAAAGAATAAGGCAAAAAACCCAGAGTCCTCTATCGAGGGATTGGGGTGAAAAATTAGTAAACTCACTAGGTTTGGCCAATTTAGGTCAAATTAAATCCAAATTAAATTATATTGTTTTGTGTTTGTTTTGTAAATTATATGGGTGATTTGGAGATATGCACAAGGTTCGTTTGAATGCATGATTGCTCAGTCACAAAGGTCTGCCTAAATCACATATCTCGGATAATAATGTCTTTTGGCTTCTATCTGTAATGGGCTGTTTGGCTTCCATCCACACAGTGGTGTGTGTATGTGTGCCACATTAAACGTGTAGCAAAAACCAACAAGAGTCTTATGGCATGTTAAGACTGACAATTTTCATTTAGCATAAGCTTTTTATGGACTGCCAACATTGTCATCATTTCACAAAAGCTTATGCCAGATCAAATCAATTAGTGTTCAAGGTGGTATAGGACTCTTTGATCTTTGCCTCCTGCAACACACTAACACGGCTGTACCCACCAATGAAATGTGTGCGGCTCAAGGCTTTTTATGACAGCAAAGATGTTGAGGCAGCGGAGCAGCTGAGCTAGTGGTAGCAGGAGGATATGACAGCTGGATGGCTCAGTCACTCACAAACCCACTCCAAAAACCAACCACCGAAATTTGAGGCCCCCTTTGCATGCTCCAACTGTACTGAAGAACAGTGGTGCGTGCTTTTCCTGTTTTTCAAACTACAGTTTCCCAGAATTTCCTAGATATCTGGGAACTGTCATTCCAAAACACAAATCTTCACACCTAGTGAAGGGAGAGATGCATTGGTTTCAGGGACACTGGATTGAGGATCGAGACAAAAGAAAGTGGCAGGGCAAAGAAAGTAGTGAAAAGAAGGCGGCTTGTATAGAAATTTCTCTGTCGCTCATCCGAGCCAGCCTAAGGTGGAACGAGAGCTTAGAAAGCTTACTTGTTTGAAATATAATTCCAAGAACACCTCTGCTACAGGGCTGATGCAAAATATTCTAGTCCCTGAGATACAAAAACAAAGGGTTACCATTCCCTCTGCTTTCGATGCACAGAAAAGGAAATGACTGGAATTTGAACCCTTTTCAACACTATCAATGGACAGGCTCCTCCATGCCAGGCCAGCTTAGGGGGTACAGGACAAGCAGGACACCACACTCAGCTCTGTCTTCCAAGGGAAAGGAATGGCCAAAACCTCAGGAGGAACAACTTAGGAAGGGTTCTTCAGCATTGCCTTCTGGCACCTGTTAGACTTGTCTGCTTTATAGCAGGATCCTGGTAAAACACACTGTATTAGCGTACTGCTTGTGAAGTCTAGGAGTTGGAGATAAAAAAGGAGGGGGAGAAAAGAAAACACCCCCCAACATATTCTTCATCCATCCATCCATCCATCCATCCGTCCATCCATCCATGGTGAATAGAACCCAATGCCAGCCACGTTGTTCTGAGGCAAAGAAAATCAACGCCCTTTGAAGGACAAATACAACAATAATGGAGTATCTAACTAACCATTTGCTACCTTTTCTTGAACTCCAAAATCCACCTAAGGCAGCCACCAAAGCCTGTCCAATTTATACACTGCTACGCCCAGCCTCGTACCACTTCATACTCTGATGTATGTTCAAGCTCCTCTCCTTCTCACTCTCTCCCATCCTCCTCATCACTCTCTCACCCAGCCATCATAATTACCCACAATGTTCTGCAGGAGCTCTCCTCCCCTGCCACTACCTTATTGAGGGGCAGGCTTAGCACCTGTGATGGCATGCGCCTGCTGCTGACAGACCTGTGACAGAAATTATTAATTTGGTCCACATGCTTTAGCGGCTGCAGAGCAACTGGCCAACAACAGGTCGAGGAGACCTTCTTACTCTCTGTCACCCGTCCAGTCTGTGCTCCACCGGCTCCTCTCAGGCTCCCTGCCCCCCCCCACATGACCTGAATCGGAATTCCTTCATGTCCACCCTTCTTGTAAAATTGCATGGCATGATTTAGTGCCTGAATGAGCTTCATTTACCGACACAGAGGTAACTCACAAAGACGGACAGTTAATTAAGCAGGAAACTACCTTAAAAGTTAATTAGTATAAATTGATGGATGACAGTAGTGCACCATGTGAACAGCCTCGGTAAAAGGGAATTTAACTGGAATTGCTCTGTCTTAGAGCTGTAAAACATAGACGTCTACGTGGGAGAGATTTTATAAATTCTCTGATCCTCACCATCACCTCGAGGACTCCTGGGAAGTGTGTGAGTGTGTATGTGTGTGTTCCAAACTTTGGCCCTCCAGATGTTTCGGACCATAACTCCCACAGTCCTTTCTCTTTGGTAATACAGGCTTGGAATTCTGGGAGTTGTGGTCCAAAACATCAGGAGGGCTGAACTTTGGACACCCCTGGTGTATAAGATGAGCCTCAATTTTTAGTCCAGGAATTTCAGACCAAAATATAGTCTTATACATGGGAAAATACTGTATATTACAGTATATCTCAGTATTGGTGAACTGTCTGCACTCCAGATGTTTTGGACCATGTTTTGGGAGTTGTGGTCTAAAACATCTGGAGTGCCAAAGGCTCACCACCACTGGTATATATAGTTGGCATATTTAGAGTCAGTTTATGGGAATCCTCTTACCGGTGATGTTGGCAGTAGAAGACAACTTCTCACAGCGTTCATCCTGAATGGAAGCCACTGCAACATGGATGCAGAAGAAAATTATCTAGATGAGAAAGAAAGGCCAAATGTTGTGAAGACATAGGTTAAAAAAATCTCGCACTTCCCTGCTCTCTCTCACACACACCACACACTTTTTCTCAAACAATTGTTTGGGTGCAATGCTAGAAGTCAAGGGTGACAAAATATCATTCATCTAAGCTGCCATGTTTGCATAGTCAACATGAAGTCCACTGCATGAAATGTGGCAGAAATCTGGCCTCCAGGCCAGATGAGCGGTATATAAATCAAATAAATAAATACATATAAACAAAAGCAACGTCACAAAAATTGTAACAATTTAATTTACATCTTGCAGGGCTGTGAAACCTGGCTTGGTGGGGGGGGGGGAATTCTTTTCTTTCAAAGACAGCTTTGCTTCTATCCATAAATCTAATAGCTTCTCCAGTTTGACCCTCCTTCTTAATGGTTAGGTGGTTTTTCATCTATACCAAACTGCATTTTGAAAAGCAAAGCTCTAAAATAGTTGAAGCAAATACTTGCAAAAATTCAAAATGTCTCAATATTGGATAATTTATATTTGAAACATTGGATTACCGTTTTTGAAACTGGCAGTTGCTGGGATGTGTTGATGCTTTGCTAGAGATCACGTAGGAAGCTTTGTAAATTGCTATTTCTCAAATACTGTCAAACAAGAAAAATCTAAGGCCATGTTATCTGTCAAGTGCTGTCACCCTGTCCAGAGCTGAAATTAAATGTCATAAGATATCAATAGAGATAGTCCTGCAGTGGGGGCAAACCTTCAGCACTCCAGATGTTTTGGACCACAACTCCCACGGTTCTTTGTCACTCTTGGAGTTCTGGTCCAAAACATCTGGAGTGCTGAAGGTTCGCCTCCACTGATTAGTTATTTAGAGCAGTGAGTCACTCTGCTTAACAATTCCTTATGATAGCCAGCTTCTAAATTTGCAATATAAGAGCTTTGATTTTAAATGAACGACATCTTGTTTACATAATCAGAAGATGTCTGTTCAAGACCAAATTAAGCAGAGGTTTAACATAAGGTCAAAACATTAAGTCAAGACTACCGGGTCAGAATACAAACAAGGGTTTATATGTACCTTGCAACCAGATTTGTTGGGCTACGGCTCTCATCATCCCCTGCCACCAGAGGAAGTGAGAATAATTTAATTATCATTTATCTTTATATCCTACCTTCCCCCCAGTCAGCTCAGGGGAGCATACTGAGCTCTCCCCTTTAGATCTGACTAGGAGATTCTTTGAGTTATTCTTCGGTGGTGGGGATGGGGAAGGAAGGAACTTTTCCAAGGTCTGATCTCCTTCTTCACACTGTCTTTACAACAACTTTATAAAGTAGGATGTGCTGGGGGAAAAAGAATCGCCCAAGGCTATTCAATAAATTTAATGGTTCATGGGCCCTTAAACCAGATCTCCTAAATCCTAATCCAATAATTTAACCAATTTAGAGATGGGCGTTTCGTTTCAGAAGGGGACTGGTTCCAAAAACTCGGAACCCAGTCCCACCCTCCGGGACAAAATCAACCAACATCTTACCTTGCTGTAGCTGGCGCTGGGTGAAATTCCAACCAGGAAGGAGCTTCCGATGCATCATTTTTCACTCTCCCTGGCACTGGCCAATCAAACAGGGAGATGGGATGATGCATGTCCTTGCACTGCTCCTGATTGGCCAGTGCCAGGGAGAGGGAAGGATGATGCATAGGAGGCTACTTCCTGGTTGGAATTTCACCCAGTGCCAGCTACAGCAAGGTAAGACGTTGGTTGATTTTGTTCCGGAGGGTAGGACTATGTTCTGAGCGCCAGCTCTGCTTGTGTGTTTCATTTCAAACCAGTCCCCTTCTGAAATGAAACACCCATCTTTAACAGGCCCTCTTTAAATAAAAAGGAAAAGGAAAAGAGATCAGGAATATGGACCATCATTTTGTGAAAACATACTAAAGGGCAGGAGTGTTTTAGCATTAAAAAGCTGCCTGTTTAGAGATGAAGTGGGTGTTATATCAGTTAATGTTTCCATATAGCAATCACATATGGGCTTAAAGTGAGGAACAGTAAACCAGCCCTCCAGATGTTTTGGACCACAACTCCCAGAATCCCAAGCCTATATTGCTAATGATAAAGGACTGTGGGAGTTGTGGTCCAAAACATCTGGAGGGCCAAAGGTTCTCCATCCTTTCCAGGTGTCTGGTTGCACCCTTACTATCTTGAAATAACTACCATCCCCCTAATTCCCCAGCCAACATGGCCACTGGCACTGTAGTCCAACAAAGTAACTCTGTCTAGCTCTGCTTTCACAACCATGTCAACCTGCCTGAAACAAATGAAGATCATGGGTTAATATTATCTCTCCCCTTTGGAGAGTTTACGATCCCCACCTTTTCCCACCTACTTGGAGCAATTAGGAAATAATCATTCCAATTTGATTAAGCAAATGTGAACACTTGATTAATCATAGTCTGCCCACTTCTTGTCAATGTACTACCTGAACTGTGGGGGAAGTTTAGAATGTTATTAAATCATTAGGGCAATTTGGGGTCAAACCCATCCCCTAGATTCAACAGAACTCTTCACTGATCTATTGCTAAATTACTTCTTCTGCATACAGTAATTGGTTTTCCTGAAGTGCAATTTTAAACACAAACGCACACACATCGTCCTTGTCCTTGCTGGTTGGCAGGTGCTTTCTGCTTCTTTGAACATAGATTGAAAGAAACAAGGCAAATGGCGAAACAGTAGTTTGAGATGTTTATGTATTTATTTATTTTCAAACTTATATACCGCACCTATTTCCCCAAAGGGGACTCAGGGCGGTTTACACAATACCATAGCAAATAAAACAGATAAAAACAATAAAACAATCAACAGTGGTGTCCAGGACGGCAAGCCAATGTAGGAAGGGCAGCGAAGGGGGGAAAAACAATAAATAAATAAATAAATAAAAACGTTACCCCTGGAAGTTACCAAAGGCGTCCTTAAATAGCCATGTTTTTAAGGCTCTCTTGAAGGATGCCAGCGATGGAGCTTGCCGCAGCTCGACCGGCAAGGCATTCCAAACAGACGGGCCAACCACCGAGAAAGCCCGGTTACGAGTGGTTGTCTTATGGGCTTCCCTCGGCGTGGCAATCCGGAGCGAGAGGGCCTGGGAAGAACGGGTGGGTCGGGCCAGATCTGAGCGTCGGGAGATACACTCTGCCAGATAGACAGGAGCCAACCCATGGAGGGTTTTGTAAACCAAAACCAATACCTTGAACCTTATTCAGGAGGCAACGGGCAACCAGTGCAGGCGCACCAGGATGGGGGTGATGTGATCGAACTTACGTGCACCAACCACCAGCCTGGCCGCCGCATTCTGGACCTGCTGCAATCGCCGAACAAGGTTCAAGGGGAGCCCCATGTAGAGAGTGTTACAGTAATCCAACCTCAATATGACCAGCACCTGAACCACTAGTGTTGATTCATGTAACAGCCCAAAGCCATACAGGCTGGCTTTTCTTTCTGGACGCACAGCAGGGAAAGGAACTCCCAACCCCTGGTTCTGTAACCAGACACCGTCCTAAACTGATCTGTCCAGCCAGGGATTCACCTAAAGCTGCTTCCAAATAGGCTATTTCCATATACAATCTAGTATATTTCAGGACAGGCACTAGAGGTGGGCACACCTCTTCCCATCTGCTATTCCAGGAGCCCCAGCCACCACAACTAGTGGAGAAGGTTTCTGGGAAATTGTGATCCAAGGCTACCCAAAGTTGGGAAGCACTGGTGTAGAATACAGGCTCCTGTATTCTACACCAGTGGTTCCCAACTTTACGTAACCTTGGATTGAGATTTCCCAGAAGCCTTCTCCACTAGTGGTGGTGGCTGGGGCTCCTGGGAATAGCAGTCCAAGAACACCTGGGCTACCCAAAGGTTGGGAAACATTGGTCTACATGAGACACTAAATTGTAGTGTTTCCTCATCTGCCCTAGGAAATTGAATGTGGACTTCCTGGGACTATTGCTGGTATCAAACTGGGAATCAGTAAGTTATAAAGAGAGAGGGCAGGGGGTTCAAGTTACAAGTGAGAGGGAGAAAGGGAAATAAAGGTTTTTGGGGGGTGAGGGTAGTAATTTATTTCCTCCAAGAAATTCATGTAGCTGTTTCTCTCACTCCAAAGCTCAAAACAGAGACGGAGAAAGAAGAATAAAACAATAAATAAGCTGCTTCCCAAGTTCTTTCTGGTAACAATTTATTGCAGTCATCTAATTTAAATGGCAATTTAGTCACAACACTAGTCACAAACTGTTAAAAATCTGTCCCCTCCAATTTAATCTTAAACTGAATTAGATTACGGGATTTATTAATGCTTAACCCAACTGTTCACCCGTTTTGTATTGCTGCTCCCGTCTTGGTCAGTAGAGATCTCATTTTTGATTCAAACAATGATGGGATGCCATGGAACCCAGAATCCCAATTTTGAGTTCCTGACTGATTTTGAATTCAATATTAGCAGCAGCTCTGCTCTTTTTTTTAACAGCAGTAAATTTAAGTCAGTAACTGTAAATCTACAGTGGCTTCAATATATATGCAGAGATGCCTTCCTTCCCCATCTTATTGTGCACTAGCAGCATTATAACATGCCATAAATTCTACGTGAGAAAGGTTCAAGGATGCTTTTAGCATGATGCATGCCAATGTTTTGAGGTTCCCTTTTTTGTGGGGCCCAGAACTATTCATCATCTGACTGACTGCCATCCAGTTTTCAAGAATTAGATGAAACTGGATTTTGCATCAGGACTTGGCAACCAGTGGTCCTCCAGTTGCCCTGCTCTAAGCATATAATACTTGACCAATGGCAATTCCAGGTTGGCTTCCCAGCACCTGCCATCTAACAACCTCTCGAACCCCTAATATTGCCCACTCTTGCTTTACATCACATTAAACCCGAGTTAACTTTTGGACTACCAGTATCTGCCAGCCTGCAGGGCTGCTGGCAGTGCTGGCTAGAGGATTCTAGGAGCTGTCATCCAAAAAAGGAACATTTCCAAGCTCTACTTTAAATGTGTGCCTTCTCCTACTATGACAAAATCTTCTATCACTGTATTTCCTTTGTGACCTTCCTGTTACTCTCTCATTCTATTCTATTCTATTCTATTCTATTATACAGTGGTACCTTGTATAAAAGAATTAATATGTTCCAAATGAAATTATGTTAAGCAAATTTTCCTTTGTACAAATTTTCCATAGAAATGCATTGAAAACAGAGTAACCCCTAATTGCAACCATTTTTATGTTGTACGGATTCGCCCCATAGGCAATTCTGTTAAGCAAATTTCCCCTATCTCCAGAATTTTTATGTTGTACAGATTTTGTGTTATACAAACCGTTTGTTATACAAGGCTCCACTATATTATATTATATTATATTATTTATCAGATTTCTATAATGCACCACCTGGCAGAAATACCACTCATTCCCTGTTCTTAGCTCTGAAGCTTGATCCTTCTTTGTTTCTACCCTGTCTGGTGCAAGTCCTCATGCCTGGTATTGAGATTTCTACAACCTTCTTCTATCTTCACTCCCCCAACAGAGCTCTGATATACTTCTGTTTTACTCAACACAGCTGATCACTCTGCCTACACTACAGCACATTTGATGGTAGGTGACAATGCTCAGAAATTAAATTTTAGAAGGAGCTCATTGTATTACTCATTTTTCTAAAGTGCAGTGGTTGCTTCAAATGGATGCATAATTATTTATGTGAACACTTTATTGAGGTACTAAAGTTGCCTTACTGATAGGTCAGAAAAATATGGGTCCCCTCTGGTAGCCAATTCTGAAATTGTACCTTGGAAATTTTTATAAAGATATAAGACAATGTGAAATAATAGGTCCCATGCCAATTAGAAGTGATGAGAATGACATAAAACCTGAAACATGCTTCTCAAATCTCTTTTAAAAGCATCCTAAATAAAAATATTTGGGTGTTACGTGTTACTCTTAAGTAGCTTAGGTACTATTTATTATATGTAAAAAAATAACTTTACCACTGTTTGGTTACATTGCTCATTATTAAAAAAGCAACTAGTCACAAATAACTACATTACTTGTAAATTAAGCACACCAAGCTCTGAGAGGTAGGTAGAATTATACACATCTAATTAGACTCTGACTAATTAGGTAGGGTATATTCTGGTTACATACTGATGTCACTTTATTGGTTGATTTACAGTATATGCATTTCATTGATTGGTGGCATTTGTCTTTTATAGTCTATTTACTCATATTAATAAAGTGAACTTGATTCACTTTCATTGGAGATTCTCTCTAATTGGGCAGCCATGCATCAATGCTTCACAGACTATCAACTCCTGGAAGAGAATGGTCAGTTTGGAGAAGGGGAAACTGAGCACCTTTGGCTGTAACATTTCACCCAAAATTTATCTCCAGAAATATAGAAGTCTTCTTCTTTAAGTGCCATGTCCCTGTAGAACGTTGGTGATGAGTAGCGTGATCTGTTTTTTTTTTTTTAAAAAAAAATCTAAAGCTATTCTAAATAGAGAAGCTGTTCCCACTGTGAACCATTGGCTTAAACTCTTAAGCCAGAATGTTCTTCTACACCCTGGGCCATGCTTCCCACAGAAGTGTTAATAAACACAAACAATTAGATCTGGTTCGTTAATAATATAGCGGGGGACTACTGCTCTGGCCTCACGTGAAAGGATCATGTGCATAATGACAACATCAGAGCAAAATACAGCATGGCAACTATCGCCGACAAGGTGTGTGAACCTCGACTGCGTTGGTTTGATCATGTCTTGCATGCCAATAAGGAAACTCTGGCCAAAAAGGGTCTGACCCCGCAGGTGAGGAGATCCTCACCAAGGAGATGACCAAAACAGCACTGGATGAACAAGAATGACATAAAGTTGCCCCGGGTTCATTTGGACCTAGCCCATGACTGTGCCAAGTAGAGGGCCAAAACAAGAGTAGCGGACGCCACCATCAAGTGGGGCAAGTGCTAAGAAGAAGAAGAAGAAGAAGAAGAAGAAGAAGAAGAAGAAGAAGAAGAAGAAGAAGAAGAAGAAGAAGAAGAAGAAGAAGAAGAAAGAAGGAAGAAGGAAGAAGGAAGGAGGAGGAGGAGGAGGAGGAGGAGGAGGAGGAGGAGACTCCTGCTCAGGTGACAAGATGCTGAGTGTGGTAGGTAGTGGTGGCAAGATATTGAAGAGCCCTTCCACCAAAGCTGACGTAAGATTGAATTGTTCTGTCAGGTCACCTTCCGTTTATCAAATGGAAGGAAAGTCTTTCCCTTTGCCCTAGGAAGCAAAAGGACCTGGGCAGAGACGGTGCATTTACTGCTTCTAACAGCAGCCACAATTTTATTGTCCTACTTTGCACATCTGGCCACACATAAGAATGCATTCCAAATGCTTATTTGGTTAATTAGCTGCTTAAAAATCAACGTGACCATTCAGTATTTTTTCCCAAGCTATTGAGGAAAAGCAAGAGTTTTCCCTTGATTAAACAGCACCGAGAAACCATTCATTGCACAGGAAGCAATCTTCTGTGCATTAATGCACATAACTTGTTTAGCAACAATGCCATTAACTCCTGGGAATACAGCTGTGATTAACAGCCCACTGTTTTCAATCTGCAATTAATCACACCAATTAAACCCTTTAGCCCTAACATTGGGAACACCTTGAAAATGCACTTTGGGCCAGTAAGACTAGACGGAGTGCTCCAAACCTCGAAGAAAATACAGCTTCACCGGCTAAAGTTTGCCTAGGTTGGTTTCAGGAGAATTTTATAGGTGGAAGGATGGACCAACATTTTAATACTTATTTTAGTGATATTCAGTAGTACATCAAGAAAAGCAATGGATGAATGTTGGGTGGTACTGTCACATGAACTGTTGGATTTTTATTTATGTATTAAAACATTTAACCCTTGAATTGATTAAAGCTGCTGGATAGCTCAGTGGTTTAGATCTCTGGATACTTGAACCAGAGGTTGTGGGTTCGATTCCCCATGGTGCCTCCGTGACAGGGGCTGGACTGGTGGACATTAGAGCTTAGAAACGAAGACACCCTGAAAGGCATACTGTTTTTTATGCATAGCACCACAGGTGCTGCACATCCCTTTCCCCAGCTTCCCAGCCAAGGAACCACACACTCAGGTACACCTCCTCTTTGGCTGTTCCCAGCAGGAGCATGGGCTTGCCTGTCCTGCCTCCTTGCCTCATCAGTTAAGGAGGTGAGACAGGGAAATTGGAGCTTCTGCCCAAGACCAGATGGACAGCCAAAAAAGAGGAGTACAGGAGCTTGTACCAGCTGGTGAGTGGGGAAGCCAGCAAGGGAAGTAGGGGATGGGAGCATGTGTGGTGTCATGTGTACAAACCGGCAGGAGCCTCTAAACCAGTGGTTCTCAACCTATGGGGCCCCAGATGTTCCTGGACTGCAACTCCCAGAAATCCCTCCCAGCACAGTCAGTGGTGGAGGCTTCTGGGAGTTGCAGTCCAGGAACACCTGGGGACCCACAGGTTGAGAACCACTGCTCTAAACTGAAATTTATGCCCACCTCTAGCTGAGACCAACCCGAGAGTCTCCCCTGAAACTAAGAAAGGTCCAGCAGAGGGAGAGGACTTGACCCCCCACCCAGCAAAGTTGCTTACAATGTAAGCAGGCATTCAACCTCTGATGCCAATTGGCAACAGACATTAAGAAGAAAGGCTGAAAGTTTGCAAGTCTTGACTATGGGTGTGAAGTGGAGTAGAGGTAAGCCTCCTCCTTCCCTTGAAAACAGAATCTACGAACTAATGGTAATTCTCCTACGGATGATTCATTGAAGGAAACTGAACAGTAAAGCCAGAGTGTAACTAGTTCATAGTATATTACATGTTTGATACTTGGTTGACTAGCCATTAAGATCATCAGGAGAGTCCTTTCTCTCAGCCCCTCCATCTTAGGTGTGTTTGGTGGGGACGCAGGAGAGGGCCTTCTCTGTGGCTGCTCTGACTTTGGAACTCTCTCCCATGAGAAGCCAGACTGGCCCCATCTTTGCTGTCCTTCTGCAAGCAAGCAAAGCGTTTTCTCTTCACGTAGGCTTTCCCTGAATGATTGGCCAGCTGAGTAGAGTTTTTAAATGGATTACCCTAATGTCTTTTGGTGTTGCTTGTGGGTTTTTTATGATTTTGTTTGATCCTTCTTAGTATTTGATATGGTACTCTTTAATATGGTCTTTTGAGGATGGAAACCACCTTTTGTCGTTTTAAGGAGAAAAGGGTTACAAATATTTTAAATGACTAATCAATAACCTATGTGTCTTCCTTGAAATGATGAAAAGCACTGGGTATAATATGTATTTCCCATCCCTTCAGAGAAAGCACACCCTTCTCCACTATGGCACTGAACGTAGATGAAGCATCACTTCTCTGTCCCTATGGTCTCGATGCTACCTCCTCACCCTCTTCGATCCTCAGGATGGGCATTTGTATCCTTTTAAAATGTGTCTTCTTCTTCTTCTTCTTCTTCTTCTTCTTCTTCTTCTTCTTCTTCTTCTTCTTCTTCTTCTTCTTCTTCTTCTTCTTCTTCTTCTTCTTCTTGCTATCATGAAATTAATGCTCAATCAAGTTGGGATATAAGCCCGCCTCTAAAAGGCAAATAATAATTGGTATGTACTCATGGACCTCTCTTTGAACACAGGTTCACAATGGGCTCCCCCCCCCCCCCCAGCGCCTTGAACAGAACAAGGAAACCTTGTGATCAGAAGCAAATTGTGACACCTTGACAATTTAAGCATCTCACTCGCCTTGTAAGCAATCTGCAACTGTTCAGATATCTCCGGGAAGAATGAGGGGGAGGAAAATTAACTCACTCTGCCCTTTTCATCATTCCCTCCTCCATCATCTTTGTTTCTACGAATGGATGGTGCTATATCTCCCTGAAGTGGCCACAGTTTCTTAGCTGCATGCCATCATGGAATAGAGCAGTGGTTCTCAACCTTCCTAATGCCGTGGCCCTTTAATACAGTTCCTCATGTTGTGATGACCCCTTGCCCTGCTTGGAAGAGGCCAGAAGCTCCCTTTGGCAAGC
Organism: Phrynocephalus versicolor; assembly: GCA_023846285.1. Taxonomy (NCBI): domain Eukaryota; kingdom Metazoa; phylum Chordata; class Lepidosauria; order Squamata; family Agamidae; genus Phrynocephalus; species Phrynocephalus versicolor. The sequence goes on along the minus strand of JAHTLZ010000111.1, from coordinate 9,228,973 downwards.
CACTGCCGCAGGTGCCATAGAAAACTTCCCTCTACAGGTACCCTCAGCCAATCGCAGCCTCCAGTGCCATTGACTGCCATCCCCTCCAACGTATCAAGCTGTAACTCACTCTTTCCCCCCTTCCTTCCTCCCACTCTTCCTCCAGACCCAAGACGTTTGTGCCTTTTTCTTCACTGGCTCATGGTGACCCCTGTGAAATGGTTGTTCAACCCCCAAAGGGGTCCTGACACCCAGGTTGGGAACCACTGGAATAGAGGGAGCTTGGTTCCCATGTCTCCTGAGAGGTCTCCTCATTTATTGGTATTTATTTTAGAGTATTTTTACCCCACCTTTCTCCTTGGAAAAAGGACCCCAGGCAGCTTGTTAGTAAGCTGCTTTCTTTTCTGTACAAGACACTGATGTGTTCCCTGTTAGCTAAGGTGACTGTGTGCCCTCCATTGTAAAGGCCATTTCTTGTCTTGGAGGACAACTGGAAGACCAATGCTGGGGAAGCACAAGGTCAAAACACGGAGGCTTTTTAACCAGTCATACTTCTCAGGCTGTCTTTTCCTTCTGAGTTTAGCTGAAATTCTCATTTTCCGTAGCTGAAGGGAGGATAAGGTGAGAGGTCCTCTTATAGTTTTTACTCTGCAATCAAAGATCCTGCTTATTCATATGGAGGTATATAGAGAACGCAATTGCTATTTCACTTTTTATTTTCAAGCTATTAAAAAGACTCACTAGAAAAGATGATAATGTTGGGAAAAGTTGGAGATAGAAGAGGATAGTTGGCAAAAGCTGAGTCAGACTGTTAACAAGAGGACCTTTTGGAAGTCATCAATTCACGGGGTTGCCCTAAGTCACAACTGACTCAACAACTTGATTGTCAAGTCATTTGTAACTTAGGGCAACCCTATGAATTGGTGACTTTCAAAAAGTCCTCTTGTTAGTGTGACTCAGCTTTTGCAAACTAATCACGATGGCTTCCTTTCCTGGCTGGATACATTTCATGTTCAGGCTTCCTCTTCTGTTGTCTTCAACTTTTCCCAATATTATCGTGTTTTCCAGTGAGTCTTCTTAGCTTCACATGACAGCCCCAATTCAGCCGATTTAGCTTCTAACAAGAATTCAGGCTCGAGCAGACCTCTAACCTATTTATTTGTCCTTTTGGCAGTTTCTGGCATTGTAAAGCTTTCCTTCAATGTCAGGCTTTACTTGAATAGATTTTTATCTCAATATGCTTTCATCATTTTCCAACATTCTCACCCAAATGAAAAAAAAATGATTAAACGGAAATGCTGGAAAAAGCTGTTCTGGAAATGCCTGCTTATTTTGGCTTCAATTAAAGGCAGTATTGAAAAGGAGGTCTGTAGTCTAAACATGAGTGCTGAACAAGTAAGACAGAAATCCACAGTCAAGGAGTTCCACAGAGTCGAGGGCTTCCCTAATTGATGCCCTTTCTGTTTTGCTCAATGTAATCTAGCGTCTTTACATTGAGTCCATGAAACAGACCGCTGTGGAAACGTTTAGTATGTGGCCCAGAGATTTGTATGGGTGTCACATGTCCCTCAGATAATCTGATCCTAAATTATTCAGGATTTCACAGTTTAAGATCAACATTCTGTTAAGATGAATTGTAGAAAATGGAAAGCAAGGATGGTACTGTATAGCTGTATCTGTGGCTTTCATAGAGTCATAGAATTGAGTTCGGAGCGGCCTAAAAGGTCCTCAAGTTCCTGCTCAAGGCAGGGATCCAATCAGAGCAGATCATCTGACAGATAGTTGTCCAGTTTTTTCCCTTGAATACCTCTAGTGTTGAAGCTCCTACTGAGGTAATTAGTTCCATTGTTATACTGCTCTAACAGTTATGAAATTTTATCCCCTCCTGATATTCAGCCTAAATCTGGCTTCCTGTATCTTGAGTCCATTATTTCGATAAAGGAAAACACTGCTTTTCAAGGATTTGAAAAGTGCTATTTCCACTCAGAAAAGAGACAGAGGAAGGGAGACCGCCATGTGGGTATCTAAATCCCAATTTACGGTAAGTATCAAATACTGTGTGTCTGTGTGCATTCATTCACAGTTTGAGCATAAAATCATGTGTAAAGAAGTACCCAACAGAAGTCAAGTGGGTTACTAAAGGAACACAATGCTGCTCCTTAATTTTCCTCAGAAAGAAGCAGTGGAATGACAGCACATTGTGAGTCTTCTGAAGGTAATTTGGTTAACAGACAGACAACGAGTGGCATTTGGCTAGCCGTGCCATTAGCGTTTCTGAACAGCTTAGCGATATAACTATATTACAAGAGGCCATTCAATGTCACATTTAAATGATAGAAAAACATTTAGTGTGGTATGTTGACACATTTTTTCAAGGAATTAGATGACTAAAATGATGCCGTGCTAGTGTCGTGGTTAGAGCGTTGGGACTGAGACTCCAGACAGCCACTTTCTAGATCTTTCCAGGCCACTTTTTGGCTAAAGTTGCTCCCTCTGACCTTAATCTCCTTTTTACACATGTTGTGAGGAGAGCACAGGGAGCAGTGACAGCTTGTCTATTTGGGCCAGTGGAGTGCAGGGGCGTATCGGGGGGGGGGGGGGGAGAAGGGTACATGTGCCCCGGGCGCAGAAATCTGGGTGCGCCTGGAGGAGGAGGAAGCCCTGCACCGTCCCGCTGTCGTGCGCCAGGCAAGAAGCATAGCAAGCAGGCAGGCAGGCAGGCGAGCGCAGTGGCTATAGCGCCCTCCTCCTCCTCCTCCTCCTCCTCCTCCTCCAACTCTTTGTGCCACCACAGGAGAGGTAAGGTGCACACACACATGCACACACACATACACAAAAGCCCACCCGCTCCACACCCGCAGGATTGCCCCCCCCCTTGCTGGGTGGATGTGGTAAGTTGATGGGTTTGGGAGGGCTGGAGGGGGTGCCAACACAACTTTGTCCCCAGGCGCCCCAAAACCATGCCACGTCGCTTGTGCAGTGTTGCCTTCCCTGAGGTTCAGGATATCTATGCCTGTCTGCCTGTTTACTAGCAATGAAGATCAGAGCCCTTCCTGCTGTGTGTATTGTTGAATGTTTGCTTGATTGCACAGATGAGTCTTAATCTGCATGGCTCTGCCTCTTATCCCTAGCTCCAACCACCTGTCAGGTACCTTCTGCCCCACCAAACCCAAGGGGTACCAGCCACCCCTGGTAGTGGGGGAGAAGAGCCAGGAATGCGATCTTGAACTCAATGGCCATTGGCTCTCCATTCTACTATCTGTGTTGCAACTGACCAGGAGCTGCTCCCTCTCGTCTGCACTAAGCTGCATCTTTGTTCAATCTCCTTCAGTCAGTTGCAGATGCTAGACACGGGTTAAAGCAAAGTGATCTGCTTATATATCACCCTATACCACTTCAAGTAGTCTCTGGGCAGTTTACTGTTTTAATTACACATCCCACCCACCCCCAGCAAGCTGGGTACTCATTTTACCAACCTGAGAAGGATGGAAGGCTGAGTCAACCATTATCCTGCTACCTGGGATTGAAGTCCAGGTTGTGAGCACAGTTTACTGGCCGGACCGGCATTTAATGCCCGGTGTCTCCATATACCATGGAACTTAACTTCAAAAGTCTCCTAGAGGTTTCATGTATATGTGAAATAGTATGAGGGACCGACTAAAACCCGGAGTGACTCCACAACCCAATGATCTGAGTATGGCTTCCATGAATGTTTGCGAAGAAGAGGCATCTACAGATGCGGCGCAGCAGTCCCCAAAGGATTTCCAACATCCACATACAATGACATTCAGTGTAGCTTCTCTAATACCATCGTGGCTTGATCAGTTGCTTCCTGGAGATAAATATTTCCAACTACTAAATTGGGGCTAGGGCTGAGCAAGGCTGTCTGGGTGCAGCAAATCTCCTGCCTTAGGCATCAGAATGGGGAAGGCAGTGGATTGCAGGAGTTCCCTTCCAGCACAGGGAGGGCCTGCAATGATGATGGGAATACCACAGCATGTGCAAAAGCAGTCCCAGGAGAGGGTCTGGCCAGGCCCTTCATCTGTCCCTTTCCTTCCAGTGCATGGCTCTGAGAAAGCCCTGCCCCCCCCCCAGCCATATGGGGCAGGAGGCCATCACGGATGGGTGGGTGGGTGGAGTGCAATGGCAAGGATGTTGGGAAAGGAAGAGAGTCTATTTTTGTATTTGCTTCAGTTGGACATCCTTCTTGGGTGACAGGAGAGCTTGTTTCAGCACAGGTTTGAATATCTCTTTGGGCTCCTTGTTGCAATTATTTTTATTAGAATCCCCAAGATCTACCAACCAGAGGCAAGCACACACAGAAAAGGAGGATGCCTTTAGTCTCACAGAACAGACCATTATTATTAAATTATCACACAGCAGATAAGATAACTACGCTGGATTTTGTATTACAAATCACTAGTTGAACACTTCCCAAGCATTTAGGACTATGTGATATATCGGCGAATTATGTGAGCAGATCCCAGTAAGGTGGGTTTCTGCAGCTGACTGATGGTTTACTACTACTACTACTACTACTACTACTACTACTACTACTACTACTACTACTACTACTACTACTACTACTACTACTACTACCCTGCCTTTCTTCTTGGAAAAAGACCCATCCTCTGAATGTCTCCTGAGATGAGGATTGGTTCTCAGTACCAGGGCAGAGCCGAATTTACAGCCTCCTCACACAAACCCTACTCCTAAATACCCCAAGCTTTCTTCATTGCAGCAATCTAAGTTAAGTGGGAAAGGCTGTTTTGCTCTTGCTGCAGGAAAGCAACTGACAATTAAGAGACCCTGCCAATCTGCCGCCACTTGCCCTGTGTTCTACCAGTGGATCCCCGGTCTACCTTCTCTCCAGCCCACGGTTCAGCACACACGTCCCAGCTGGTGCATGAAAAATCAGATTTTCCAGACAACATCCCCTCTCCTCAAATACCGCAGGTGGCACAGCGTGGGCCATGCCACCTGGGGGATTTTAGAAGCTGTAGTTTCGGAAAGGTAAAATACCTTAAAAGGGTTTTCCCAGGCTTGTGAAGTAGAGGTTCATTACGGGATAAGTTAAGATTCCCTCTCCTACAAACAGGAGAAATTCAAAGCATTCCTTGAATCATAGAGTAGTGAAGTTGGAAAGGGCATATATGGCCATCAAGTCCAACCCTCTGCTCAATGCAGGAATACAAATCACAGGATATTCTCCAGGTGGTTGTTTAAATATCTCTTGGATGCCGCTTGAGGTCATTGGTTCCATTGTTATACTGCTCTAACAGTTAGGAAGTTTTTCTGCTATTGAGCAGAAAGCTGAGTTCTTGTAGCTTGGGGCCATTATTGCAGCTGCTGCACTCCGGAATGACCGAGAACACATCCTTAATCTACTCTGTACGACAGACCTTCAAATATTTGGATAGCATGCATAAGTGTGAGTGTAAGTGTGTGTGTGTGTGTGAGAGAGAGAGAAAGAGAGATGGAAAAATGAGCATAGAAAAATCTGATTTTCTAGATAATCCACTCCCAGGCAACACAGACATGCTACCTAGGGGTTTTTGGAAGTTGTAGTTCCCAAAAGTAAACTGGGAAAACTCATGTCCCAAGCTTTTTGAGGCTTGTGAAGCAGACATTCACTACTGGATAAGTTAAGACTTCATTTCCCACAATCTGTGGAATTTCAAAGCACTCAGTGGGTTAGGTATAAGGCAGTGTTGGCGAACCTATGGCACGGGTGCCAAAGGTGGCACTCAAGAGCCCATGCTCTTTGGAGGATTATCGGAATTGTTGTCCATATAAGGCAACTTTCCCTAACAGTGCTTCTTGAGCCAAAAGTGCTTCCAAAGGGTATCATCATGCCCTCTCTCAAACACTTAGCGCTCCTGACAGCCTCAGATGCTGGTGGAGTTCTCCTAAGGAATGGCTATATTTCTTCAGGGTGTAAAAATAGCTGCTATTGTTGATTTGCATACATTAATTCCTGTCTCCATTTGGAATAAATTCGTGGAGGGAAATTCTGTCGGCTATATTTGCACAAAAGATAATTGGTGCGTAGGGGTTATGCCAAACCATAAAATGCATAGATTCAAATGTGCACATTGGAAACCACGTTGCGCCTTAATAATAGGGGAAGAAGGGACGTGCTGGGAAGAAAACAGTCTGCCGAAAAACCGGATGTTTTTCAGCGTGGATGCTGTGCTCTGCCAAACCCCAGATGTACTGGGTCACAATCTGTCAGAGAAGAGGGATGGTTCCCCCACCCATGCTCAGGAGCACCCTTGCCAATCCAGCCTTTCCCCAAATCTACATTTTGTACCGTTGCCATCAGGCAGAAGGTATAGATCAGGCATGTCCAAGCTTCAGCCCTCCAGATGTTTTGGATCACAACTCCCACAGTCCTTTGCCATTAGAAATACAGGCTTGGAATTCTGGGAGTTGTGGTCCAAAACATCAGGAGGGCTGAAGTTTGGACATGCCTGGTATAGATCTATTAGAACAAGGACAGAAAGATTCAGAAATAGTTTTTACCCAATAGCAGTAACCATGCTAAATTCTGTTAAAAATTAAGTTGACGGGTAATATCAGTGTTGAATGTGTAACATCTATATATTGTATGGGGATTGTGTATGGCTGGGATGTTTTTTTTTTAATCGTAGTTTTTATGTATTGGGTATGAATGCTGTCAGGTGAAAGAGTGTAGGGCTGTGTGTGTATGTTTGTTTTTTATATCAGTTTTAAATGAGTACAAGTGATGTTCTGCATGTGAATGTAGGAGTATGTGTATGGATGTTTTGTTCTTAAATGGTAGATTTTATGTCTTGGAGTTTATACTGGGGTGTGTGAATGAGCTGACTGGATGCCAATTTTTAATCTTATTGCATTTTATACAATGACAATACATTCCATTCCATTCCATTCTAAGAAACTGGCATAGAAGCCAACCTCTGTGTCAGCAGAGCCTTGGGCCACACCACATAAGGCCCTGTTGCATAGAATCAGAGCACGGATCACCCTGTAGCTTATTTCAGTGTCATTTGGAAGCAAGATTCATGTTTTCGGATCCAATTCCACGGGTTCTTCCCATTCAGTCCTCACCCAGGCAGAAGGGATGCCATTCACCCAGAGTTATATGAGTTGGGGAGCTGCTTCCTCATAGAGTGTTCTTGTGCAGCTAGCAAGACGGGTACAGACGCTGTGACCACCGTTGGAATGCTTGCCACCTACATATGATCCCTTTGCGAGGTTTTGGCTGGGAGGAGGAGACCTTTGTGGACTAGGGCAAATGCCAGTCAACCTTGTAGCAGACAATTGTTCCCTCTTTACCTCTGAGTTCGAAGTCTTTCCCTGCATTCCCCCCCAGTCAGGTATGCTCTGCCAGTTTGTTACGGAGTCTGAAGACAGCAGTTAAGTGTTCTGGCAGTCATGAAGTGAGTTAGTCTGTAATGAAGCCAGTTAAGTTCAATCTATAAAAAGGATGTTTCTTTTTATCTACGAAGAAGTGTAAGTAAGCAGAAACATTTTATTCTTCCTTATTGCCAATGTTTCTGAGTGACTGATTGAGACAATAGATGCCAGTTGAGGCAAACTAGCCAATAAGGGGTGGCCTGTGGAGGGAGACTTGTCGCGCCATCGGTCCTGTAGTCCCTGAACTTTCATCTGCAGTGTGAGTGGGAAGTCAAAGGCATGGGTTATTCTCTCCTTCTAATTGTTTTCCAGCCAGGTAGGTGACCACCAATTAAGTGGAAAGAAAACCCACCCGATGGGTACTGCCTACATAGTTCCTCCTTCCAAATGTTAATACAGCAGGATAATTATTAGTATTATTATGTGTCATCAAGTTGATTCTGACTGCTGGTGGCGACTGTTTCCCAGGTTTTCTAGATATAGAGGACTCAGAAGTGGTGTACCAGTCCCTTCTTCTGGGGATGCTTTGAGACTGTGCAGCTTGCCCAAGGCTACACAGACTGGCTCTTCTCCCAGAAGGCACAATGGAGGATTGAACTCCCAAACTTCCTTGCTGAGCTCTCTAGCCCATGCAGTTGGACTGTGGCTCCCCAAATCTACGACATATTATTTTCTGGATACTTGTATATTATAAAACGGGTGGGGGATGTGCTACTGGAGAACAGCTGTATGCTTCACTTGTAACTTCTGGCCTCTGTTGATGGATACCTTTCCTCCACTGATTCTTGCCCTCTCTTGCCAGCAGGGCTGAGTTGGGGGGAATTACCTTTTGGGACTACAGTACAAGATTCCCCCAGTTAGCATACTGAGGACTGTTTGTGCTACCGTAGTTGGGAGATTCTGACAGTTGCAGTCAAAACCGCAATGCCCCAAGAGCTGAAGGCAAGGGGGCTTACAGTGATGTGGTACCTTACCTACAGGGTAGGAGATATGTAATGTGGAAGTACAACCTGGTACCTACTAAATAGCTGGGCCTACAACCTCTGGCCATTCATCATGAATCTGGGCAGATGAGATTTGTAGTCTAAATACCTAGAGTTCATCAAGTTCCCTACTTTTTATAAGATGCCCTCCAACACAGTGGCAACTTAAAAGTCCAAAACTGGAAGTGACATTGAAGGCATGATGGCAGCCATGGATATAGGACAAATGACCTATATCCATGTCTGCTTCCCTACTCCTGTTAATAACATGCAGTGTAATGGGGAACCAAGAATGCCATGGTATCAGGACATAGGTGAGTGGCCTTAACACACCCCGGTAGAGGAAATGGCCATGCATGCAATGCCCATATATTTAGTATGAAACATAGTTTTGCTGTCAGGCAGTTGATCTTTTCCATCTTCATTCCTCGTTCATCTGGCCAAACCAGTCTACCTACTCCTGGGGTCCCCATCATGCCCACCAGATAGCAGGTGCACTGTCCAAAGGGTCTACCAACCACAGTGAGATGGCGCTGACTGTGGTTGGTAGGGCAGAAGGCACAGCACATGTTGGTGGAGTAAGGGATGGCTGAAAGAGGCAGGGACAACAGCACACCTTTATGTAAGGATCCAGACCAACAAGCATCCTCACAGGCACAAAACAGGAAGGGAGCACAGGTGGGACTGTGGCTGCCCTTGAGAAGGTGGCAAAGAGGAGTGGGGTGCCTGGGATCGCCCGGACATGGGATGCACCCATGTCCCCTGTGCCTTTCTAAACCAGACTCCACCAGTATCTGCAGAGGAAAGATTTTTCACAAGTTGTACCAAGCTATCTGCTGGTATAGCGGAAGGCTTAAAAAAAATCAGATCCCTAGCTTATGATTTAAATGAGAAAAGCCTTCCTAGGAATAAATAAGATATTCAAATCATGGTGTAAGCAAAAGCTGCTGATGGAGCCATGATAAAGAAGGGCTTTTAAAATTGGGTACAAGGTGTCCTGATGCTTTTGAAAAGTTGTTCTGTTGGCTTTCCCTGACCTCAAATGCCATTATTCCTGCACCACTTGTCTTTGCATAGAAGGGAAGCATGAGAAAAAGCAACCCGGGCAAAAAAATTTCAAAAGTTCTATTTAGGCATTCTAGTCCTTATGAGGGCAGGGTTGCTGGCCCCTATTGTCGTGCTGCTGTTGCCTGGTCCTGTTGCCTTCCTTCATTTGCCCATAATGGGGTGCCTCCTGCTCCCTTGGTGCAGGTTCTCCATTCACTACGGAGAACCTTGATCATGCCAGAGGCCATCTACCCCACAGAGAACCTAGATGCACAGACCTTTTCCCGGCCTGTAGACTTATACCCCATGGACCATGGAGGATGACAAAGGCAGGAAACAGTGTTGTAATAGAGGGGGAAGAGTCAGTGCAGGCACACCTCTCCTCTGCTCTCCTTGTGTGATTCAAAGAGCTAGGAATGCCTGATTAGGGCATTTTTGGCAGGGCTGGCTGTACCAATAAGGTGAGTCTGATGTCTACCTCTTACCACAGGAAGAGAGCATGGAATGGCACCAGATGGCTACTTAATTTCTTCTTGTATTTTGTCCATTTGTGGGATTTTACATGAGTTTTGGCTTCTCTCATTCTCAGTTCAGGTGAGTCAGTGGGTGGGACATTTGCTGCTCTGCCTCAGGTAGCAAAATGTCCCGAGCTGGCCCTGTTGTGTACATGCAATGGGCATCAATAGGGGGGGGGGCATTTTACTGATCACCCTCCCAACTCTGAAGCCACCCCCTTGCCCTTTGAGGGTTCCTCAGCAGAAGGACCAAAGCGAACTGCATTTCCTGAAGGTCAAAATCGTAAAATCCAGTTGGCCAGAATATTACTTCTGGCTTCTTCCAAGTCTACAGCCCTAGCTTTCCAGCTGAACGTTAACTTTTGCTGCGATGCAATTGGAAAAGGGCTCAGACTCTGTATGGTTTATCGGTTCGGATGTTGAATTAGCACTTAGGAGACCTGGGTTCAAGTCACAGCTTGGGTGTTCATTTCCTTGGATGACTTTAGACCAGTTAGACTTTTTAGCCTGACCTCACAGGACTCCAGTCATGACTAAACCCAGAACAGGAGGAGAACTATGTGTACCACCCTGGACTCATCCAAGAGAGGCAGGATCTAAACATATCAAAGACAACAATAACACTGTCCACACTTAAATACATCCCAAGTGCCACTGTGATGTAGTCACTGGAGTATGCTGGCTTGGAGCCCCTAACAAAGCATGGAAACTCACTAGATTGCTTTTGGCTGGTCGTTCTCTCCCTCCCCCGCTTCACCTGACCTACCTTAGAGGGCTGTTGTGAAGATATCATGGGGGCAATGGGAGCCATATACCTGCCTGGAGCCCACTTAAGAAAAGGTGAGGCATGTAGGCAGGAAATTAACAGATACACTTACACCTCATTTGGGAGCAAAGCTTTACACACATACAGAAACTGATTCCAGGCCCTGCTTTGAGGATCATTCACCAGCAGCTTTTAACTACACTTCTGCATCCACAATCAGGCTGATTTCTAGGCTTAAACAAATGGGAGAAATGCAAATATTGCCTGGGAAGCTTGGTAGGGGGTAGCTATTACTGATTAATTAATCCAGATCAAAAGACCCCCGCAATGAATACCCTTCTCTTCTCTCTCCTCATTTCCTGTAGGCGATCCCCATGTTAACTCTTCCTAGCGCTGGCAAGGATTCCCCGACTAGCCATGCTGGTTAGGGAAACCCTTGGATTCAAAGGCATTTTTGAGGGGCTCCATGGCAGATAATTTTTGGGGTGTGTGTGTGTGTGACTAAAGGATCTGGGGATTGACCCTGCTCTGTTCTCTCGCCCTCCACCACCATCACCTCGCTCCCCAACTGCGCTCCGGAGACGGCACCAGACAAAAAGAAACGGGATCGGAGGGGTTGTGTTGGGGGGGGGGGGCAGGAACGAGGATGGGATGAATGCGTGGAGGCGAAAAGAATGAAAAAGATCCGGATCTCTACGGGTCCATCTCAGATCAGGGGGCCGTAAATCACCCCCGTTTTCCCCTATGCCCGCCTCGGAGTTGGATGGCTGGTGCTAGGGGCGGGGAGGGGCTCCAGTTCACAAACGCTCCCCCCCTCTGTCTTTCCTGTCCCAACTCCAACCCCTCACCGACATTCTCACCCACGTCCCCCGAGGTTGGAAAGTTGAATAGAGAGGGGCGTCAAGAGGTGAAGTGGGGCTGTCCAGCATCGCCCCTTCGGTCCTCTCTGGACAGCAGACCTCTTCTCTTAAGCGCCCCCCCCGGCCCGCCCGCCCTGCACTTTCCCTCTGTCTCACCTGCAACACCTCTTGAGGCTCCATCGCTTGCCTGCGGCTCCTTCCTTCCTTCCTTCCTTCCCTCCTCTCCGTGCAGGCAGCGGCGGGAAACTCCTGCGGCAGCCTGAGCTTAACTAAGCCAAGATCAGGCGCCGCAGCCGCCTCCTCCTCCCCCGCTCGGCTCGGCCCGGCCCCGCCCCCACCTGCTTCCCACTCTCTCCGTGCCTTGGGGGTGGGAGATCTACAGACGGAACCTCCCTACTCCTCCCGTCTTCCCCCCCTCCCCCATACTTGCGATTGGACCGCTCCAGGTGGAAGAATCTTGCAACCCCCCCCCAGCCTCACCCCCCCACCCAAACATCTGGGCAGGATGCTATGGCAAAGCAGCTCAGTAGCTTCTCGTGGTTTTGGAGAGATGCCTTACTCATCAAGCTGGCCACCAAGTCCAAAGCTATACTGTATTCCAGGACAGGTTCTTGATGATCTCTCTCTCTTTCCTTAATATCTTTCTACAAACAGCCAGTATTCCAGTGCTAGTCCCAGCTAAGAATAGACTCACAGAGTTAGTTTTTGATAAGTCAGCACTGATCCAAGGCCCATTAAAACAATTTAGTTGGAGCTGCCTAGATATCCTGAGCACATGCAATCTCGCCTGATCTTGGAAGCTAAGTAGGGTCACGCCTGGCTAGTACTTGGATGGGAGACCACCAGGGAATACCAGGTGCTGTAGGCACCTGGAGGAGGAACTGACAAATCACTCCAGTATTCCTGCCAAGAAAACTCCATGGCCATGGGGTCACGACACAACACACACACACACAGCAATAGGATAGACCTTCAAAGAAACAATCCATAAATCCACATGTGTAAGAATAAACAAGAGTGAGACCTAGCGATGGACGAGGACTCTAGATATTCAGGGTTCAAATCCTCACTCAGCCATGGAAACTCACTGGAGAAGTGAAACTGGCAAAACCACTCCTTAAATATCTTGCTCTCCTTGAAAATCCCACTGGAGTCATAGAGAGTCAGCCCTCTATTGAATTTTATGTTGGTACTGCATTTATTTTGATTTGTAAGCTGCCTAGAACAGCAGCTTGCTACTGGATTGGCTGGGTAAAATTTAAACTGACAGATCAATCAATCAATCAATCAATCAATCAATCAATCAATCAATCAACCACATGATCCATAGGTGGTCAGAGGACCATCAGTGGGGTTGTAGTCAATTTTTACCACGTAGGCTTCAAGGGAAATGTGTTCCATTTGCAAAGAGCAAGTTTCCTAAACGTCTGTTTTGAATACATTGCAAATAACTTCTCCATCTGTCTGGAAGTTGAGTCATGGCAACTGGACTTCTTTTCATGAGAGTTCAGTCTGACAGAGCTGCTTGGATGCCACATTTTGATCTCTCAACAAAAAAAAGTCCAGTTGCCATGACTCAACTTCCAGATCAACTCACCTGGGATGGGATGACCGAGACTCTCCACAGACTTCTCCTTCTGTTTTCTTCTCTGCACTAATACACTCATGGTCACAAACAGTTTGCAAGGGGAACTCAAAGGCCACACTTATGTGTGGAGTACAGCAGCACAAGCATTGAGCTTACAAGTCTTGTATATTTTGCATCAATCCATGACACCATATCCCATGGCCATCTTGAGCAGACCCTCCCTGATGTCTCCCTCAGTTTCCAGCCCTGCTTCTTCTGCCTGCTCTCACCTGGCAGAAACAAGCATTTCTCAGTCTTTAGTTTTCCTGGATTGTCACCAGCTGAGTTCATCACGGAACTCAAACCAGCTTAGATCTACCACCACCACCAAGTCTTCCCAGTTATTCTTAGTATTGTGTCATCTGCAATTCCGGTTGGTATAATATTGCCCATTTCTCTCTCTAGACTTGGAGACAGGTGGCATATTTCATTCAGAGTGGAAATGAAACTCTGAGAGAAGGGTTCCGCCTTGCAAAGTCACTCCTCCAGGTATAATCTTTGAATCTGAAGAAGTATGTTGTTCTCTCATGACTGTATGGCTTGAATAGGTGGACAAATATGGAAGACAAAAATAAGACCCAAAAATGAGGCTATTTGCTATAACTTCTATTTGAACCATTTTCAGATCTATTCTGAAAATTACGTCTTGCCTCCCATCTTTGTTTTTCAATGGAGATGTTTCAGAGAGTCTGTGGATGTGAAAGCCCAGCTTTATTACTAAGTAGAACAAAGTGGATTTGGGAGGAGGCATCCTGTTACAGCCATTGGTTCCCAGTCATAGATCCCCAGATGTTTTTGAATTAGAACTCCCAGAAGCCTTCAGCACTAGCTGTACTGACCAGGATTTCTGGGAGATGTAGTCCAAGAATATATGTTGGTGACCCAAAGTTGAGAACCACTGATTTAGGGGATTACGGGATGTATAGGCAAAAACCAAACAAACAAAACACCCCTTTCCCAGTTCCTAGTGCAAAAAATATTGTTAGGCAGGGTGTGTACAACAGGAAAACTTGTATAATCCAACTTTAAAGTGTTCAGGTTTTGTACCACCCCATACCACTTCAAGTAGTCTCTGGGCGTTTTACAGTTTAATTTGATGTATAGGCTACACATTGTCCCCCACCCCCCAGCAAGCTGGGTACTCATTTTACTGACCTCTGAAGTATGGGAGGCTGAGTCAACCATGAGCCGGCTACCTGGGATTGAACCCCAGGTCGTGAACACAGTTTTAGCTGCAGTACAGGCATTTAACCACTGCGCCATGAGGCATCCACTAGCAGTTGCATCCACTCCACCATTCTTCCCCTCCTTGTTGAGAATGGCAGGCCTTTGCTTCCATTTCTTGAACAAGGCAAGACAACTGAGGAAGTTCCAGATAGCTCTTCATGTTCTTCCTGAACATCGGCCATCCCAGATGGGGATGATGGGAGTTGGAGTCCAACCACTTCAGGAAGACCACCCATCCCTTAGATAAAGAATGAAGCTGCACAGGCTTGACCCTGACTGTGCAAAAGGCACCTCATCTCCCCAGCTTCCCAATGGATTCCTCAGCCAGCACTCAGCCTTTCATGGAGAATGAGCATGGCCGAAAGCTACTGAGCATGCTCAGTCTCTTGAGGGAGAGGTCAAAATGGAAAGCTGAATTGAAATGGAGCTGCTCAACCCTCATGGGATCATTTTCAGGATCTCCCACACTTTAGAGAGTTTTTTAAAAACATCAAATTTTATTTGTATGCTTCTGCAAGCAAGGCAGCTTCCCTGAGTCCCATGAGTGTGGTGCTATTTTGTGTGCCTATGTTACAGTGCTCACCCTGAGAACATCAGAAATAGAGGAAGTTATACATTCATTCTCTTCCTTTCTAACTAAATTACATCCTGAGAACATCCATTCATTAGGTTGGCTGTTTGCTTGCATGCTTGTAAGGTCTTTGCACTTGCTAGTCAGCACCTTTTAAATATTTGTTCTGAATATCTGTACACAAAGGCTGGGGGGGGTTGGGAATAGGGGATTGTGGGAACGAAGCCAAGCTGGATTGGGAAGCAGTAGTGGCTGGTGACTGATTTTGTAGGGGTGGCAAAGCAACTCCAGATTTTAGCTTGAACTTGAATGAGATGTCCAAGGTGCCAAGTCACGGGGTTGGAGAGGATAATGTTCACTACCTTGGACAGTTCCTGTAAATCTCACCCCAAAGCCCAAAGTAGGTTAATTACCCCTGTAAAGTCAGAGTCACTAGTCTTCCCTGGTTGGAAGGTTGTCATCAGAGGACATAGATGTTTGTAGCAGCTGCCTGGAATTGGTGGTGGTAGTGGTGGTGGTGGCAGCTCTAGCAGTGTGCTGCTTACTTTGGGAGAATTGTGTTGTTCAAAATTTGGGTCTCATCTAGAAATAGGCATGAAACAGAAAAAGAATATTTTATTTTGTTAGTAATTTTTTTAAAAAAATTCAAAACAAAACAATACGAAATGATTCATTATACCATATGGGTCTGCTTCCCCGGGTCCTAGAGGCACACAATTTTGTGGGTAGCTCAATAATCAAAGCAGCAGGTTAGAAACAGCAGCACATGGTATATGCAGAGATGTGGGACCTAGGATTGGATGATGCAACAGTAAGATATAGTGATCGAACTGGGAAGAGATGGGCTGTCAGATATATCAGTGTGGAGGATGATTTTATGGTGGTTGGGAAAGACCCCATGCAAAAATCATATGAAATCAAGAGGATGCGGTAAGATCCAGCCTCTATTACCCATAAACCTCTTTCATTTAAATTTAAAGAGAGAGGAGCCAATCCTCCCCATTGATATATCTGACAGACCATCTCTTCCCAGACCAATCACTATATCTGACTGGTACATCATCCATTCCTAGGTCCTACCTCTCTGTACACAGATTGAAATTTCCAACCTGGTGTCCTGATTCCCTAGGATGGTATTGGTATGTTCTGACAAGGGAAGACAAATTGTTTCATTTCCAAAACAGAAAGTGGCATTTTGTTTAATTTTATAATATTTCATAACCTTATGAAACAATGAAATAGCATGTCATTTTTCTTCTTTTGTGCCCATCTCTAGTCCTGTCTATTTGGGTATATTTTTGGATGTTGTTGTTGTTCAGTCGTTTAGTCATGTCCGGCTCTTCGTGATCCCATGGACCAGAGCTCACCAGGCCTTCCTATCTTCCTCTGCCTCCTGGAGTTTGGTCAAATCCATATTGGTTGCATTGATGACACAGTCCAACCATCTCATTCTCTGCCGTCCTCTTTTCCTTTTGCCTTCAATCTTTCCCAACATCAGGGACTTTTCCAAGGAGTCCTCTCTCCTCGTGAGGTGGCCAAAGTACTGGAGCCTCAGCTTCAAAATCTGTCCTTCCAGTGAACATTCGGGGTTGATTTCTTTCAGAATGGATAGGTTTGATCTCTTTGCAGTCCAGGGGACTCTCAAGACTCTCCTCCAGCACCACAGCTCAAAAGCATCGATTCTGCAGTGATCAGCCTTCTTTATAGTCCAGCTCTCACTTCCATACATCACTACTGGAAAAACCATAGCTTTGACTATCCTGACCTTAGTTGGCAAAGTGATGTCTCTGCTCTTTTGGATGCTACCTAAGTTTGCCATTGTTTTCATCCCAAGAAGTAGGCATCCTGGCCCTCCTCCGCTTTTTGTTTGTTTTTGTTGCGTTCCCCCCCTTTTAATAGACAGAAATCCTAACGGGCTGGAACAATTAGTTGCTGCCCACAGCAGGCGGAGGTGAGCCTGCATTTTTTTTCTCTCTCCCCTCTCCGCAGACAGAAGCAATAGAATCAGAGTGTGGGAGGTGGGAACACAGGAAGCAGAACAAAAACCACGTTGGGGGGAACTGCATTTAAGTTGCCAGAAGATTTTAGGGGTCGTGTAGCTAACTGTGGAAGACAAATGTCTAAACCAGTGGCTCCCAAACTTTTTCAACTGCTGACCCCCTTTATCAATAACCAAGTAACCGGTGATACCTCCCCCTCCATGTGTTTGCATAAAATAGTATTTTTAATTAAGTCGTCCCTTCTCAGAAAGTGGAGGGTCCTTTCTCCCCCAAAGGGGGTATTTTTCATACAAAAAAACATACTCACTTTAATATCCTGTGCTGAAAGGTCAAGGAAGACACTAATCAATCAGAGCTACAACACATATAAGGTGACCTGTGACCCTCCTGGAAAACACTTTGCAATCCCCTTCAGGTTCACAACTCCCAGGTTGCGTCTCTGAAGATTCTCAGTCATCCAGGTGAGTTTATCAGGAAGCTGGGTCATGGCAACTGGACTTCTTTTTTTGAGAGATTGAAATGTTTCGCTACTCATCCAAGCAGCTTCATCCACCTGAGGAAAGTTAGTGGCGAGTTCACCTTAAAGCCTTTTGATCACTCAAGAAAAGAAGGACAATTGCCATGACTCACCTTCCAGATAAACTCCCACGTTGGGAAATGGTGGTCTAAATGGACTTTTGCCAGCCCCCATTTCTGGCTTTCCAGAGTGGGTGGAATTCCCTGCTGGCCCAGAATGACAACCGTTCTTCTTCCTTCTCTGTGACAGAGGGGGTTAATGGACGGCACTTTCAGCTGGACCTGTAGATTGTTTGAATGACAGCTCCTTATTCAGAAATGAACTGCTTCTGTCAGCACAGCCCCCATCAGCATTGACCTGCCAGGATTACACGACATGAAGCAGCAGCTCCCGAGAGCTGATATAGGCTTGAGTGAATGTTCATCCCCAGTTCGGTGAAAATCAGCAGCTTTCATGGCAGGCATCTTTAAGCTGTCTTTTCTGGCGAGGTGTGTGTGTGTGTTGTGTCATTACAGTCATGACCGACTCTTCATGACCCAATATCCACAGAGTTTTCTTGGCAGGAATACTGGAGTGGTATGCCAGTTCCTCCTCCAGGTGCCTACAGCACCTGGAATTCCCTGGTGGTCTCCCATTCAAATACTAACCAGGGCCGACCCTGCTTAACTTCTGAAAGCAGGTGAGATCGGATGTGCTCAGGGCATCTAGGTAATCTTGCCTAAAACGCAGCCCTGCTTGAAACTTTCTGCCACATGGGGGTGTAGAGGGGCCTGGAGTCTTGATGCAGAGCTGGCCTTGCATGAGGCTAGTGGGCCGAACCTTCTCATTTTCACTAGCTCTATAAAAGATCCCATTCGCTTGCCAGCTTGGGCACTGGTTGCCTTTCTTCCTATATTCATGCCCTTCCTTCCTCTGTTGAGGGTGATGAGTTCCACGGCCCCTGTGCCTTGCTGCTCCCACAATCGGCTACCTAACGAAGAATGGCTAGCACTGGCCCCTGTGCCTCCGAGCTCCTCCGTGGGAGGAAGAATCTGGCGATGACATTTGTCTTATGAAATGCCAAAGGAACCGAAAGAAAAGGCACGGAGGAGAAGGAAGAAAGAGGAAATATTCAGGAACTATTTTTAGGCGAGGAATTGGTTGCCAGGGACATTAAGCTAATTCCCTCACCATATATCAGGGAAACGACTGCGGCGCTGTTTTGGAAGCTTAATTGAAGGGATTTATAGCAAAACGCAAGTTGTCGGAGGTAGCAGAGGCAAAACGAAACACTCCCAAAGATGAGGCGGATGAGTGTATTTGTCATGCTTAACTCGGGGATCTTCAGGACAGGGGATCCAGCAGCAGCTGGTCCCAAAATGGGTGTGTGTGTGTGTCATTCATCCCTCTCACCCAAAATCTGATGAGAAATGCTGGGCTTATTCTGTGTTTTCATCGCAAAGGTGCAGAAACCAGGGGTACAGCATTCAGCATATTCAAAATAACCACAGTCTTCCTACCTCCTCCTTTTTATAGCCAAATTCTAGTCCTGAAAGCTATGAAGATAGTAGGGTAGCCATTGGTAATTTTCCTAAAAAGCGCCTGGCACAATGTCAGTGTGTCTGACCAGCTGCGCAGCTGAGTCATCTGTAGAGCTTCACTTGCTATATTCAAACAGCCTGTTTCTACTTGCTATATTTGGGGGGAGGGGGAGGGAGGGAGGGAAAAAGAAAAGATGGGAAAAGAGATTCTTTCCCCCTAGCCCGTACAAAGACAGATGAGGATTGTAATAGCTGGGGGCCATTGGCCATTAAAAGCTGTTTTAGAAATTTCTGCTAGCCATTAGTACAAATGTCTGATGCATCCAGAACTATTAGTTAAATTGTTAAGGGAAACAGCATTTCCTTCCTTGATGGCTATGACACTAAATTTGAGGACATGTGGCTAGTCAAATGTGTGAAGCCATCTGATTTTTGCTAGTGGAAGCAGAACGGACTATGCAACATATATTTAGCATAATAGTTACTGTTCATGCAATATACAGTAGGTTAGATGGATGCACAGGAGCCGATATTAAGTTGTTAGTTGCAAATAGAGGAGACCCAATCCATCAAATGCCCTAAGTCCACACTTAAATCTTACTGTCTTAACTGATCTACTCCAGTTGGAATTAACAGATGAGTGTTTATTCGGTGTAGCTGATACATAGTCCAGTTTATAGCATGGGAATGCCACAGTTGTCCTTCAGATATTTGGTGTCTTTTCCAAAACTGCCAGTTATTTGGTGCAATGCATGAATGATTCATCAAGCATCTATTGTGATATGTGTGTGTAAAAGCTCTGTGTACAAATTTGTACTTTACCAAATGCAGATTCAGTCAAGGCAATTTCAAGGTCTGTTTCAGCATAACGGATCATAATTCTGTGGGGCACAAATCTGTCACCAGCAGTGATATTCTAATGCCATTCCTTACATTCTCTAGGTGGCATATTTGTCCTCTTTAGGGCCAACCCTAACATTAGGCAGAGTGATTGGGCCATTGTAGATAGCAGATCTGGGGTGTCATGGAAAAGTAGTGTTGGTTTTTAAATGTGTTGCTGCCAGGTCCAAGTGGGATTGGTCACCACGTGCCAAAATAAGTTGGCTAGTTCTGAGTATTCCACACCTTGATTTGGAGGATAACATAACATAACATAACATAACATAACATAACATAACATAACATAACATAACATAACATAACAACAGCTTTGCTGGAACAGGCCAACAGCCCATCCTGGCCAACATTCTGTCTCACACAGTGGCTCACCATTTGCTTCATGGTGTTCCCAAGCAGATGTCTTCACCTGCTTATGATTCCCTTCAAATGGCATTGAGAGATCTCCTGCCTATCTCTCCAACCTGGAGGTTGTCCTTAGGCATCCATAATGATAGCCATTGAGACCCCTGTTCTCCATGAACTTGTTCAGTCTTTTCTTAAAGCTGGCAAGGCTGATAGCTGTCACCACTTCTTCTGGCAGGGAGTTCCATAGACCAGTGATCCTCTGGGTGAAAAAGTACTTTCTCTTATTTGTTTGGGATGGTGCTCTGGCCTCAGGAAGCAGAGTATCTTGGGCCATACTAGACTGTCCCACATTCCAAATAGTACTCAGTAAATTGGGGGTTCAAATGAAATTGATTGGTAAGTCCAACTCCCCAGATCAAGCAGGGGGTTGGACTTCCAACTACTGTACACTGTTCTATGATTCTATGAACTCAGTAGCTTGAACCATGAGAAATGTTCTATGGCAGTGATTGGGGGGGGGAGGCTCAGATGTACTACAGACCAACATTCTCACATTGTAATTGTAGATGTGGGCATAAACCGAACAACATATTGCTGGGGTCAGTTTCAAACAGTGTAGACAAATTCAATTCCAAAGAATCTTTTGAAAATGTAATTGCTTGGGGTATCTCAGCATCACACACACACACAAGAAACTTGCTTAACAGTGCAATGCTGCACCAACAGGTCTTAGAAGCTTAAAAGAAATCAGAACCCTCAACTTAACTCTTTGGGCCAATTCAGGTACAATTCAGTGGCCACACTGGCTGGGAGGAGTCTGAGACTTGCAGTCCAGAAATTAATTTTCCCCCAGACTTCAATAAATCTTGACATATTTTGGATGAAATCTCAGGTTCATCTACAAGAAAGATCTTAGGCTTATGTTCTTGTGGGCTGGTTGCATAGATTATGCACTTGTATCGTCCACTTTATACATACCAAGACCAGATTAAACTTATTTTGAATTATATTTAACAAGCAAACTGGATGTTTTATTTCAGCAAATAAAATATCAGATTGAACTTGGCATTTTTTTAAAAAAAAGATCAATATGAATGCTCATTTAATGTTAAATTAATGCTATATTTTCTAATGGTTTTAGTTATTTATGTCACATGCTAATTCATCTTTGAGAGATTAACACTGCCAATGATATCATTATAAAGTGTGTCACAAATTTGTTTCTCTTCCATCTATGGCATATGTTCGTGTTTATTCTAAACTGCTCTCCTCATATTTTATCAAGATGTTTGATCATATGTGTCCTACATTATAATAAAAAGTATCTGATTCTTTCTCTATTGCATCACCTACAGAAGGTCTCTCCTTGCCTTTACACAAAGGGTGAGATATCAGTTCAGTCAGTCTGCCTCCAGCTCCTAACCTTTAAAGCAGTTATCACAGTAGAATGGGGCCTTCATCAGGAAAAGACTATTTAGGTGAAAGTCTGTGAAAAGGCAGAATAGAAGTTGCTGTCCATGGTCCTGAAGGGACTAGCCTGCTGGGAACCCTAGCTTAGAAAACTCAAGACTGAGGAGGGGGTGGACAGAGAAAGAGACACACAGAATACTGAAGAAAACATTATGTATTAGACATTATATATAAGAGTATTGCACATCGGTGTGTATCCCATTTCTCAAAGATCCAGTAAGCGAACCCTCTAACCTTTCCCTAGACCAGGGTTGTCCAAATTTTTTGCAAGAAGGCCCAGCTTTGGTGAGGTGAAAATGTGTGGGGGACAACCATTCAGCCACATTTAGACCCTGAGCTGGACTTTGGAGAAGCCTCTAGGACATGCAAAGAGGAGGACGCTGCAGCAACGGAGCTGGGGGTGGGTAGGCTGGGCAGGTGGCTGGGGGTCGGATGGAGTCAGGGAGGGCAGGCAAACTGTAAAACTGCATGTTGGCATCTTCATCCGGTATGGGGAGGGACCAGCTGGTGGAGATGCGTGACAGGATGAGCCCACAAGGAGAAGAGGCTGCGGGCCACTCGAAATTTGAAAACGGGCCACATTTGGCCCCCGGGCCTGACTTTGGACATGCCTTCCCTAGACTTTCTGACAATAATGCTTCTATGCAATGATTCTGAGAGACAAATTCTTACAAATTAGGGCAGAACTTGGAGAATTTCTCTCTCTTTTTTGGGGGGGGGTATAATTCCCAGAATCCCCCAGCATGCTGCCTAAAATGTTCTGGGAGTTGTGCCCCAATAAAGGAAATTTCCCATGTTCGGACTCATTAACTCCATCCAAGGCAGATCCAGCATCAGCACAGATAAGTGTCACTGCTGTCTGTCCCAGGCTATGTTCTGATGTTGTTGCTCCAATGACTTCAGTTCAAAACCCTCCCGTAAAAGCGTCTACAATTATCCAGAGAGTCTCCCCTGTTCTGGCTGGACGTGATGGGAATGGCAGGGTTGAGGAAGCCTTGTCTACAGTCCAACAAGATAAATGGAATTGGCAGAGTCACTGTTCATGGGCTGGCTGCAGCAATTCCACACTCGTGGCCATCTCGCCCTGCTTCTTCCTGTCTTCTGCTTGCGTGCTTGCTGCAATTCTGAAACAAGCATGATTAGCAAAAGGTCAGCCATATCAGATTTTTCTTTCACAGTTATTAGTGGCGCTGACTATTGTTTAGCTTTCTGAAACACAGCGCCTGGGCTGAGGTTTTTCCAAAACATAAACCCTACCACTCAAAAAAGAAAAATGAAATAAGGAACAAAGAAGACAAAAATATATTAAGGCACTTTAAAGACTAACCTCTATATTTTAAAGTTAGTCTTTAACATGTCATAATGTTTCTATCTTCTTTATTGTTTTATTTTTAATTTTGGTGTTTCTGATATGCTAGCACTAGGATTAACATGGCTACCTCTTCTTAAACTTTACCATTAAAATACATTTTTGAAAAGTTTTTGAGTCATCCAATAGCACCTTAACAGAACATCTTGGGAAGAGAGAAAGAGAGTATTCTAAAAATCATTCTAGCTCAAAATTGAAACCATAAAGCCTGGTGTTAAACTGACAGTTCCAAGAGAGAAACTACCAATTTAAGGAATCAGTTATCACCAGGGTGGGCACAGGATCAATTTCTCTCTCTACATTTATAAACAAGGGCACTCCATGAACTTTTCAAGAAGCATATGGCTTCTTTGCCCTTTCAGGAAGCACATGGCTTCTTTCCTATCTGAAAGCAGAAGCACCAAGGAACTTGGCAATCCGCATATCAAAAAAATCCTGAAATTAAACATGAGTGGGTTTTCCTCCCTTACCTGAAGTCAGAATCTTTCAGTACAACTTTATTTACTCACTCCTGTGCTACGCTGCTATGTACGCAAAGCAAAAATGACTTGACACGATAACACAACCTATTCCACCTGCAGGAGTAGTAGTGTGATGCAGCAAACATCAAGTGATGGATTCCAAGCTAAAGGTGTGTTGGGGTGTGAAAGCTTTCGTGGAGCGAAGCCCACTTCATCAGACCCAAGATGCCTCCTGCAGTGAAGGCATGAGAAGTCATAAATGCTTTTAGAGAGTTTTCTGGATGCAGAATATGGGATGTGCATGCGTGGGCAAGGAATACAATTGAAAAACTGTGTGTGTGTGTGTGATTGTGTGTGTACATGTGCATGTGTGTGAGAGAGAGTGGGTGGAAACACCAGCAAATGTTTATTTTGCTGCAGGGTTGGTGGTGCTTAAATATCAAGTACTATTATCTCTGCACACTCCAGGAGGGCCTCTCCTCTGCTGTTGGCCCCAAACCTTTTAACTTGACATTGTGCTGCCACAATTAAAACTGAATCATAATCAAATGAAAACAAAATCCAGCAATCCCCCTTTTTCTCTCTCCTGTGTTTCTGTAGACCCTGGCTCTTCAATGTCATTTTCTTGCTTGGAAGAGTTGCTTGCAGTGCAGTGCAGTGCAGTGCAGTGCAGTGGAGCTCCCCGCAGCCCATAAAAATGTTTTTTATGAAGGCTTGTTAAAAATGTTCCATCTCAGAAAGGAGACACCATTTTATTATCACTGGGAAGCTTGTATATCAGGCAGCCAGGGTGATTTCCTTCTTTTTGTGATCCTGGTTCTGTTGTGGGCATGATGTTTTCCTTCCCTCTTCTTCTCCACGTCCTGGGAATGTGTGTTCCAAGGAACATATTGGCCATAAACACGTCAAAATGCTTCGATGAAGAGGACTTGCATCAGAGAGTGATGTTGTGACTACACTGCCAACAAGCTTAAGGGTGATGTAGAAGTATCCAGCTGGAGTAGATCGCCAGAACATGTAGCAAGTGATCTGGACAAGGCAAGGACAGAGATACATAATAGTTAATACAGGCGTGTTTTCAAGTCTTTTCTAAATCTACCTGTAGATTGGCACTCGCAGGCACTCTTCCTTATCCTTCACGGAGGTCACATCTTTCTTCTCTTTCTTTCTTGTCAGAGAAAGGCAGTTTCTCATTAACAGTTAAGCAAATGTGTACAGAAGAAAAGCCAGCTTTAGGGGCTCCTCTAACCAAGTTTAATTCCCCTGCCCAACTTGCAATGGGTTTTTCTATGCAATCAATGGAGATTTCTTTTAAAAAATATATAACCTAATTAAGAAATTCTGGAGCACTTACTCTCCTGTTCAAAGATCACAAGCTCAGCACTAGCATACTACGTTTTACTAAAATAAATAGCAAATATTCCTCTATATCCAATGCATTTCTTAATAGAGTAGCTGTCTCTGAAGCCTAAATGTTTCTTGAGCTATGGAGCATGCCTGGGGGTACAAGAGGGTATCCTGTAGACCATCTTGACTGATATAATTGGTGTTATCCACATTCAGGATTCCCTTTGCCATGTAAAGCTTGGCATCCTTTTTCCTGCTGGCAATATGGGCATGGTATTGAGCAAGAATATTGTGCCGTTTCCTGTTGTTGGAATCATCATGGATACAGAAGCACAACATCCTACATTCATAAGTCAGAGGTTTTTGGATAATAGGATCTTCTGGCTTTTTTAAAATGGATGGTTACATGCCCTACGCACAAATTCCTACAGAAACCTTCCCTCATGCACAATTTCTCAGAAGACGAGTGCTAGAGCGGATTATCCTCCACCCAAATATAGAACGGAACAGACAAGAGAAACCCAAATATGATATTAACAGCCACTGCAATTCCACCACCCCCTTTCTGCCTTTCTCCTGAGTCTCTTCATCATTAAAGTCACTCATCATCTCCCACTGCTTAATTATGAAGCTGGCGTTTGTGAAGATGCTGTGCCCTCCAACAAGAAGCAACTCATGGGAGTTTCTGGCTGCTTTGCAGGAACCCAATGAAGGCATGAATTTGCGTAAAGGCAATTGCCTGCTTAACAACACTATCATTTCCTAAGGAGGTGGTGTTTCTGCTGCTCTTTCTCCTGCCCACCCCTAGCTATGAATGAGGTGCAGAGGTGAAAATAAAACATTCCAATTTGCAGTGATCTAAAAGGCTGTAGAGATCAATGTGTATCCTCAAGCAAAGTAACACAGGGTGGGAGAAAGAAACCAGGCCTTACATTCTTGCCTAGAATGACAAAAGTCGACACAAATGAAAGCACAGAGGGATTAAAGAAAAAGCAGCATATATTTGGGGAAGAGCGCTGTCTTGCCAAACCCCATGGAAACGTTCCATTTGATGAAATAAGGACATTCCAATGGACCTTGTCCTTGGAAGACTAAGTCACCGAGCAAGTGATTGATTTGTCAGTACCCTGAAGTGGCCATCTTATTCCACCCTGGCTCATTTTTAGTCCATTGCCAGCAATCGCATACACTGGAAACAGACCAAAACAAACCAACCCTACTTGCACCAAAAACAAAATGAAATGAAATAAAAGTAGAAACCCCTGACGGGGTCTCAGAAAGGTGCACATAAGAGTGATCTGGGGTCGGGGGTGGGCTTGCTCACTCTATAAAAGACATTGTCTAATTGCTTGTTTGGGAGCCAACCACTTATCCCTGCTGTGGGTCAACATGTCACAACATGTCCTTATCCAACATGTCACTCTGCTTTAAAAAAACCTTTCATACATGTGAAGTGAGTGAACATAATGCACCACGATCAAAACAATAAAATAAGCAGAGTGGTAGTCATAACGTTTCCATTTGTGAAGTGTGTAAGGAAAAGAATTTGGTTATTAGAACAGAGCTTTTCTAATTTGTATGCCAAAGAACTTGAATGGGGGTGGGGTAGCAGAACAGGCAAAAATATACTGTAGCATTTGTTGTTGTTAAAGGATTAAAACAACCTGTTTCTTTTAATCCTTTATTTCTTCTAGTTCTGTACATACATTGGCACTTCTTTCTCTGACGTAGCCTTCAACTTCTTCTTCCTCTTCAATAGGGCAGGGCACAAAAAGTCAGCATGAGGGGCTTCTGTAAGCAAGTTTAGAGTACTATGCTACTAACTTATTGTTCAGTTCCCCCCTTCCCTGCAGATGTCAAAAAATTGTAGATACTGTGTACAGTGAAGTGAACCCTATAGAATAGATCAGTGATGGCAAACCTATGGCACGGGTGCCAAAGGTGGCACTCCGAGCCCTTTCTGTGGGCACCCAACATCGTCCCTTCATAGCCACCTGTATACAGGCTAAATTACTGTATTGGCACTTTGCAATAATAATAATAATAATAATAATAATAATAATAATAATAATAATAA
>JAHTLZ010000111.1:9175198-9201157 GCA_023846285.1 Phrynocephalus versicolor | reverse complement strand
TGTATGATTTTAATTGACTATTTGATTGTTGGGGTTTATTGCTGTGTGTTGACTAATTAACATGATTGCTTGAATCTGCCGTGTGTGATTTTAACATGGTAGGAGTGTGTTTTTACTGGTTTTCCTTTGTCTTTTTTTACTTTGAGTTCATTTTGGAAGTGTGGTAGGGTAGATTAATGCTTAAAAAGACACAAATAATTAAAATATTATTGAGTCATTCTCACACACATATCCTGTTAATATTACAAAAAAGGCACACAGAAACTGGCTTACTTTGAATGCTAGTATATCCTTTGATTCTGTCAGCAATCGGCTTTTGGCTATGCTGGGAAGAAGTAGATACCCAGTTTTTAAGGGTAACCCGCTGTCCATCCACCAACTGCCAAGGATAACTAGCAACAGGGGTGTGTGATGGTAGAGATCAATATAACTCTCTGCTTAGGGCAAATCTCCCCAAAGTATTTCTATGGCTGTTCTCTTGAAATCAGAATGCTGGGCTGCATTTGATTTGGCAGGTTAATTCTGTTGTTCTGATTACCCTTCTTCAATTTGTCTGTATTACATGTAGCTATAGAAATGATTCTTTACTCTAGGGATAACTCACTGGTAGCCCATGGATACAGACTAGTGGTATTTAATCCAGCAGACCTATCAAACGATATTTGAAGTGTGATTTTTTTGAAACAGGCCCCTGCAGCATTGCTACTGCTGATCTTTCCCCAGCTTTTAGAATCTCAGATCAAATGTGAGTTACATACAGGTTGCATTCTCAAACAGAAGTTCAATGTAAGTGTAAGAATGTTTGCAGAGTGCTAGTGCTGGGCTTGTGGCTAATAAACTGGAGTAATTATGGCTTCAGGAAATCTATTCTGGTATAGTGCAAGACAAAAAGCCCTAAACCTTTTTAGAGAAGCTCCTAATGGTGGCATGGATTTTGATTTAAAGTAGTTGCACATTTAGTGTAAGTTTATCTTTTTGTACAACATTTTATTTTTTATAGCAATAACACTTTTGGTGGTATTTTTTCCTGTATTTATTTTCTGGTGACTGCTTTTCATACAGATAAGAAAGGGTGAGCTTTTTGTGATATAACTTAGCATTCTGTCTCATATAGCTTTTAGATTTGCATTCCAAAAGATGAAACAAGTGCCACTTTTTACACCTAATGCACTGGCATGTTCCATGATATCAAAACGATCTACCGAGCCTTGTAAGCTAATGTTTACGTATCTGGTCTACATCAGCTATCAGTTGCACTGCTTGTTTCCTGCTTTATGATATCAATATGCAGACTGGATCAATTCTGCAAGCAAAGCGTGCAGAGGAAACAATATATAGAAACCAGGGAACATTCCAAGATCCTCCCTTGTTGTCACCCAAGTCCCCTCAAAGAAGAAATATTTCCATTTCTTGCTACACTTGCTTCTTGTTAACGCTGAGCATTGTGGTGTTCGCCTCCATGTGAATAATAGGCTTCTCCATAAGGAATTTACTTCCTTATAATTTAAGAAGGAATCCAAACAGAAAAAATGTAGAAGAGGAAAATTATTCTAAATCATTCTAAGAAATGGGAGTCACCTGGGGCACCTTCCTTGCAGCGACCATAATTTTTCAAAATGCATCATTTTTGTATCATGTGTCAAAACTGATCTTATGACACTTTTCAGCAAATCCTCCCCACCCCCACCCCAAAAAAGGATCCCCAGGGCCACACCTTTCTTCCAAATCTTTAAGGCATCTTCTAACACAGTGACAAATACTGTAGATGGCAATGATGATGACCTGCTCAAGTGACAAATAGATGGCAATGGTGATGATCTACCCCACCACCCAGGTACTCAGCTTCACCTCAGCCAGTGGGTGAGCAAGCCCTGGGCAAAAGGAAAATGCAGTGTTTAGGAACGGAAGGAAATGTATTGACGGGTAGTGCAGCTAAATAAAGGTTGCTAAATGTGCATACAAAAGCCTCTGGCATCTATGGGTAAGAGTCTTTTGGAGGCCATTTCTCCAACTAACAAGGAAAAAAAAGCAGGAAGGAAGGATCCAAGAGCAGCAGCCTGATGATAGATTTGGGGAAGGGAAAATGAGAGAGAGGTCACTACCATTTAAAAAGCGCACATGACTGTGGCTTTGATGATCAGGCAGGCACTTGTTAAGCTTGCATGGCCATCATGTTCCAGATGTGGCATGTCCTTCAAAGCTTCACAGATCCTCATTCCATCACCATGGGGGTAGCAGAGACCATTATGTCCTGAGATATCTGTGCACTTTGTGATCCTTGGAATTAATTCATACAAATGGATGAAGCAGCGATAAAGCAGACTGTACTAGAAGATGCAAGTAGACCAGATATTAGAAAGGCTACATTTTTGAACTATGGTCACCCTTGCTGGGATCTTCTGGGTTTTGTAGTCTGAAATAGAAAGAGGCTGAGATCGTATTTTTTTTTGGGGGGGGGGACATGTCAAGCTGAAAAAAGGTACCTGCCCCCAGGCGAAATTACCTTCCTCCTTAGAAACAGATTTCTTTCATTCTCCTCATATATATAAAATCATGTATTCTCTTACCTGCTGTCCAATATGATTCCATCTAAAAATCATTCTATCAGCTCTTTGTGGGAACCGTTTGTTGCTCACAATGGATGTCACCCAATGCATGCGATGGATTTCACAGAACCAATTATCCAAACAGAAGCCTGTTGCCTTCAATTTTCCCTCTTAGGTTCAGGGTTATTGTTGTTGAGGTTTTGGGTTTTTTTTTTTTTTAAAAAGCATGCTATTGGAAAGCTGATATCTATTCAGCTTCAAAAAAAATCTAGACATTACTAGAGATGGGACCCAACTCAAGAATGCAAGTGACAAGCAATATCTGCTCAGCAGCAATGGAAACAGAGACAAGGTGTAAGATCAGGAGCATGTGTCATATTTATCTTTTTGAGGGGATGGAGGAGCATCTGCGGGGTATTTGTGCCATTCAAAAATCTGCTTCAAAGAATCCCTGCTTAGGATCAGAAGAGATATTTTGGAGGAAGAAGAGCTGGTATCAAAAAATAGATTTTAAATGGCTGAAATCTTATTCATTTGTGTGTCACATGAAGTTAAGCCTAGATAAGTGTGCCAGGTGTTATACCCATGAAGATAGCATTTTAATTGCATCATTAGTTTTGTGGTTTGGGTCACTACAGTTGTGCGACACACTCGTGAATGTGCTTCACAAACAGCACTTCTGCCCTGCTACTATTTTTGTACAGCTTCTGCAGCTCTACATTATGCACAACAGTATCTCTGCCGGTGAGCAATTAATCTGAGAGAGACAGTGTGGTGTAGAGGACAGAATGTTGGATTAGGACTCAAGAGAGTTGAATTCAAATCTTAGCTTGGCCAGGGAAACTCATTGGCGGAGTGATGAATGGCAACTGTAAACCACTCCTTTGGCCATCTCACATACAGCCGTACCTCTACTTATGAGCGGCTTGGCTTATGAGGAATTCAACTTAAGTGTGGAAAACCCTTGGTGTTTTAACTGCTGCCTTACAAATTTTAGATGCGGTCTGCTCTACTTACAATTTTTTTATTTTTTTATTTTTTATTTTTTTATATTTTTATATTTTTATTTAATTTTTTTAATTTTTTAGATACGGCTGCTCTAGTTACGAGTTGTTCGACTTATGAGCATGCAGTCGGAATGGGTTAAACTTGTAAGTAGAGGTACCACTGTACGTCAAAAAATGTCACCATAAGTCAGAAGTGCCTTGATGTCACATAACAGAGCGATCTGAGAGAATAAAAAGAAAACATTTTAAAATTTTCTTTGGGACAGGGGAAAGATTAAATTTAGAGCATGGTAGAACATGGCAAGGAAGATATTATCTGCATGATTTCCGAGAGAGAGAGAGAGAGAGAGAGAGAGATTCCTTGGGAAGCAAAAATCCAGCTGGATTGCAATCATATGCATTTCAGCAGGTAGTTCTGGGCTCACTATTCCTTCACATTTTCAAACAGAAACATGTGACTGGTAGATGCCAAGTACATAAGAGAAAGGCTTGGCTTGGCCTTTGCTGCCATGGCTACCTCATCCAAGAGACCACCGATACAGAGGGCTTGCATTAAAAAGAGCTTGAGCACGTCACTTTTCATACAACTGCCAGGATCCTCTTTGGTGGCATGTCGGGAGCTGTAATCCCAAAAAGCCAGATTTCCAAGTTTTGACATGAGAGATGAGAAAATGTGTGAGCTTCACTTTTTCTCGGATTCACATTTCTTAACCTCAAGTTCCTCCCATCCTGGGGAATGAGAAAATGTGATCAGTTCTTCAAAGATGAACGAGAGTGCAAATCACAGCTCCAAACACTTGTGGGGTAGTTCGGTGTGGTCGATTTCACCACAGTCACAACACACCGAGGGAAATGGGCTCCACATCCATCCCCGATCTGTGCCAAGGTGGTCAGAATCAGTCCAGATGGGGGGCTTCTGCTTTTGGCAGATGAGTAAGAGTGATTCTTCAGGAGACAGCTCATTGTTCTAATTCAGGCATGTCCAAACTTTAGCCCTGCTGATGTTTTGGACCACAACTCCCAGAATTCTAAGCTTAGATTGCCAATGGCAAAGGACTATGGGAGTTGTGGTCCAAAACACGAAGTTTGGACATGCCTGTTCTAACTGAATTGGCCTTTTCGGCTTCGATCACGTGTGTGCCTTTGCAGGCACCCGATTGCTGCCTGAAATGAAGTTCTCTTCTCTCTGCTTAATCCAGATGCAATCAATGCAGGTATCTTCAGCATGGAGAGAACCATCCCCCCCATCTTATCATTTCAGTGGGGAAGAAGAAGTAAGGAATCTCATTCAGCACCACAAATCTGACCGAACACGTATTTAAAGATTTAAATACTCAAAGTCCCGGGGCATGACTGATAAAACTCTGCATTCTGGATTCTGCCACATCCCATTAACAGGCACACAGCGATGTGCACAGGCTTCCCATGGCGAAGATGGAGGCTTTGGGACATTTTGGTACATCCTTACCAAAAAGGAACTAAGCTGAAATTCTCACCCACCCACATCTAGCCCTTTGTTCTCGGATTCTTGGATGTTGCCTTTTCTTGCATGTTGCTCATAGCTGGTGTTATTTCCTCCTCTTTCTGTTCACGATCCTGGGTACTGTATTTGAAACGGAGCAAATGAGACTACAAAGCAAACATATAATCTATCTGACTGACAACATTGTTAAGATCATGGCCAGGATGTTGGGTCATGCCTCTCCCCCACCCCCGGGAGTCGGTGGACTCATTTACCGAAGAAGACATCGGAGTGAAGAGGGGGAGATTAAAATATAAATGTGTTGGGACTTTGTTTGGAATTTGGGGAAGAAGGGATGGGGGAAGGGGGTTATGGTATGTTTTTGTTTCTTTATTTGTTCTTATGCACTTAACTCGGGACTGCTACATTTTAAATTAATTGTATATAACGGTTAAACAACTTAAGATAACATCTTGGAATGTGAAAGGCCTAGGTTCTAATATAAAGAGGGCTAAAGTTCAAGCAAAATTGAACAAAACTCAGGCAGCAAACATATAATGAAGAAACAGCTCAGGTTCAGGATTGATATTTTTTTTCCTATGGGGGAAATATATCTGGATGTGCCCTTTCCTTTCTTCCCACTCTATCATATCGTGTAGTAAAAAAAAAATCATGTTATTTCCCTCGAGTTATTGTAGTTTGTGCTTTACAATGAATGGAGTTAGGGGTGGGATGAGCAAACAGGTACCGCTATCAAAAAGCCTGGCTATTAACCTCATCCTTCCAGAGCCAGGGGCCTGTTTTCGGCTGCAGCCCATTAAACAACTTCTCCACCACCCACCACCCCAACACGCTGCTGATGTGTAATTAGCCGGCATGGCCCAAGGGAGGGATGACAAATCCAGAGCAACCTGGGCAATGCGAGGAAAGGGAGGGGTTGCTGGGCAGTGGGAACAACAGGTGGAATTGGCAATCATACAAATGCAAATGCAGAAAAAGCCAGCACTGGGGAAAGGTTCTTTTTTTGCATGATGACACCCAGCATCCTGGGTGTCATCATGCAAAAAGTCAGAATTCTAGTTCAGAATTCTAGTTCAAGTCAGAATCCTGACTTCATGCATCAAGTCAGAATTCTAGGCGTCATTATCCAAAATGGAAACTGTTCTTAAAAAAACACAACTTTTCCTTAAGTACTCCACAAGGTTTCCATATCAATGGCTGTCTTTTGAGAAGGCCATAAGGCAAACTGGAGAGGATTCAAAGCTCTGTGGGTGTGGATGATGGAAGTCTTGCGACTCCGGCAGCCGTGCCAATATTTGCAAGCTGCAATTTGGTCTCCCTTGATCTGTTTTCTGGAAGCGAAGGAGACCCTGGTTTCTTCAGATGTTTCCAAGAGGCTGCCATCTTCAACTCTGGGAAAGCCTCTACTAGCATGGAAGGGCAAGAAGAACCCTTCCAGGCTGGTATTGCGGGGCATGCTATTGTCCTTGGGGGGGGGGGAGACTTTCCCGTTGAGGCTTGGCAGGTTTGGCAAGCGGGAAAGTACCACGCCAATGGGTGGCATTGCTGGATTAAGCCAGATCTTTTGAGCAAGAATGAGACCCATCCATGGGAAAGGGAACAGCAATTTGGGGACTTGGCTGGGAATTCAACACCAAGTCCCTGGGTGCTGGATCAGTGGTGGTTGGGAAGCAGGAGGTTTTTTCTGGACAGGCAAAAACAAAAAACAAAAAACAACCCCCCCCCCAAAGAAACAAATAGCAAACTACAAAGTACTATTTAAACCAGAAATGGACAATCCATATCAGTCAGGGCTAGGGTTTTGCTTAATGAGGCCGACAGTATTGCAGGCATGGCCAGACCTTCCCATTGGGAACAGTGAACGCTGATGCCTCTGATTTTATGAGGGGGACAACCCAACTCTGGATTTGAGTCTGAACTTTAAGTGGGCTGACCAGGGTTGCAACACCCTGCTGCTAAAAGAGGCTGTACATTATAGATAGCCCCTTTAAAGTTTTCACTAGGAGGCAGGTGCCAATCTGGGAAGGAAAACACCCACTATCAATGACGGGGAGTGCTGCGATTTGCTTTTGTAAAGCCCAATTTGGAGGCAGGATGAGATAGAGGGCAGGAGTTGCTTACAGACCTCCATGGGCCATATGGTGAAATTCTAGGAGCCATCGTGGTCCCCTTCCTCATTTATCCAGGCCGCATTCAGTCATTTGACAAGCATGTCGAACTCAGAGATGCACAGAGAAGCAGAGATTGGGCTCACACGGAGAGGCTATTCAGCTAGGACAGCTTTCCACTTGATGTGGATATGACATCTATTCAGGCATGTTTTGCAAGAGGATTGACCTGTGTGAGCCACACCACAGCTTGCTATCCTCAGGAGAAGGTATGCCTGGCCACTACAACCAAACTGCTGTTGCCCTCCGCCTTCGCACATGAAACCATGGTGTGCCATCTTGCCGTGAAGTGTCCCTGGCTAATCCCGATTCAGCTCCTTCACTGGGCCATGAATTTCACTTGGTGGTCTTGGGCTAATCGCTGTCACTCAACATAAAACCTGCCTTTCTGGGATGTTGGGAGGATTTGATCCTTGAAAGAAGGACGGGGTGGTTTCCTGCCTTCCTAGATTGTCCAGGCATTCCTGTCTCCATCAGCTCATAAAAATGCTCAGTGCAAAAGAACCTACACAAGGCAAACGTTTTGCCAATGGAGACCGGGCAGCAGATCAAATTTTAACCCACCCCCATCCCATCCTCCTCCGTTCACAGCTACCAAGGCTGATCAAGTTGTTGAAGCGGCTGAGATGAAAAACTCCAGAAATGCCACAACCTTGAAATGATAGTAAGGGGGACTGCTAATTCCTCTAGTGACAGGGCCCTGTCCTTTTCTGACAGATGGAACTGGCCTGGGGCAGCCATTTCATTTTGCCTAAAAGTAAAGGTGGTCCTTTGGCTACAAGCACACAGCAAAGTGGCTTTCCCTTGATAATGCGCAGAGCTTTTAAGTCTCTTTTTAGGAATAATTTATCATGCAACGTCCTGCAAAGCCCAGAGAAATAATTCCTTGCTGTTCACTTTGCATATGGTGTTAAGTTTCTCTCTCCCTCCCTCCCTTTTCAATACTTTGGGAGCAGGAAAGGGTGGGCAAAAGAATGGTACAGTGGTACCTTGTATAAAGGAATTCATTTGTTCTAAATGAAAATATGTTAAGTAAATTTTCCTTTATACAAATTCCCATAGGAATGCATTGAAAATGGAGTAATCCCATTTTTATGTTGTATGGATTTTCCCCATAGGCGATTATGTTAAGCAATTTTCCCCTATCTCCGGAATTTTTTATGTTGTACAGATTTTATGTTATACAAGCTGTTTGTTATACAAGGGTCCACTGTATTTGAATAATTTCACTTTCCATTTTCACTTTCTCTGAAAAGGCTCCCATTTGCCTAAAAATAAGCTATGGTTTTCCCGGTAGTGATATATGGAAGTCAGAGCTGGACTATAAAGAAGGCTGATTGCCACAGAATCAATGCTTTTGAGCTGTGGTGCTGGAGGAGAATCTTGAGAATCACCTGAACTGCAAGGAGATTAAACCTATCCATCCTGAAAGAAATCGACCCCGAATATTCACTGGAAGGACAGATTTTGAAGCTGAGGCTCCAGTACTTTGGCCACCTCATGAGGACAGAGGAGTCCTTGGAAAAGTCCCCGATGCTGGGAAAGATTGAAGGCAAAAGAAAAAGGGGACGGCAGAGAATGAGATGGTTGGACAGTGTCATCGATGCAACCAATATGGATTTGACCAAAGTCCAGGAGGCAGTGGAGGACATGAAGGCCTGGTGAGCTCTGATCCATGGGGTTACAAAGAGTTGGACACAACTGAACCACTGAACAACAACAAACCCTTTAAGTTTAAGGTGTTATTTTGGAAATAAATGCTTCTTCCTCCTTTGGAAGCCAAGCAATGATGGATGTGTGAAGGCAGGTTGGGAGCAGCCAGAGCTCAAAAGGTTGCTCCTACTTGCTACATTCCTTTTGAATTGTGACTTTGCAATGCCCTTCTTACCAATTTAAAAAAGCATCTCATTACAGGTAATTATGTAATTTGCAACCTGTTACCTCCAAGCCCAGATATTAAGTATGAGTAACATCAGTCATGCATGCCTCATTCATCTGGGATGTCGAGGGCAGAGCTTCCGGATGAGCATGCATGACTTTCTCAACGGTTTGAGCCCTGGTGAGCATTCTCGTTTTTGAAATTGATTCCTTTTTTTCCATCCAGCACCTAGAAGAAGCCATCCTCTGCCAGGGCCAGTGAGCAGAAAAGAAATTAAATAGATGAGCGCGCAAACAAAGGGATGAGGGAGCGAGCCAGCGCGGCGGCTGCCTGACGATTAAGTATTGCTCCTTCTTTCCGCTTTCTATTGAAAATTGGGCTAGGTCGCTGTTAGAAGGGAATTATCCAGACAAGTTGCACTAATCTGTTTGACAGGCTAAAGGAGATTACCCTGAATTTAGTCCTCCACTTTAGCACAATCCGGAACCATGGTGCAGACAAGTCACTAGGGGAGAAGTAATGAGAGATGCTCAGTGCAGTAACGAGGTCGGAGCGGGCAGGTCTTTGCCACAGGGTACCAACAGTTAGATGACATTGAAATCTAGAGGTGATTCTAGTGAAGAATCTTGGGTAACTAAATGAAACTCTTCCTAGCTGTCAACACTTCGTCTTTCTCTCCCCAATTCTATATCCTAAACTTTCATTGCATTTTCCTTCTCCTATCTGTTGGTGGAGGCATTTATTTATTTATTTATTTATTTATTTATTTATTTAAGACTATTTTTACCCCACCTTTCTCCTTGGAAAAGGACCCAAGGCGGCTTACAGTAATGAGGGACAATATACAGTCCAATGCACTTAAGAATTATTCAAGTAGTTGAGAACAGGGAATGGAGGGGCATCTTACAGCATTAAAAGATAACATTACATTAAAGATACAAGAGAACGCGAGAGAGTAAAACTTCAGTGTAAAAGTTATGAGTGATGGAAACGAACACTGAAAACATGGTGACAGTGCCATGTAAAAGTTATGAGTGATGGAAATGAACACCGAAAACATGGTGACAGTGCCATCACACAAGGTTATAAGTGGTTATAAACACAAAGTCTATATGAGCATGTATGGTAGTTTTATATAAAAGACACATGATAGGTAGTCGATCATTCAGGGAAAGCTTGCCTGAAGAGAAATGTCTTTGCCTGTTTCCAGAAAGACATGAGAGATGGGGCGGTCCTCGCCTGTAGTGGGCAGGAGTTTCAGAGTCTGGGCGCAGCAGCTGAGAAGGCCCTTTCATGTGTTCCCACAAGATATACCTGGCTGTGAGGGTGGTGGGATGGCGAGAAAGGCATGTGTCCAAGCACCCGGCAGAGTGGGTGGCAGACAGTCCCTATTGCTCCAGATGCCAAGATAGCTAGCTCTAACTTTGCAGAAGCTTGCCTGGATATCAGCTTCTTTAACTGCAAATCTTGAAATCAGGTATCCCCTCAAAACCAACAGCCAAAACAAGCAGTAGTTATGCAACCTACAGTAAGCTCATGTGTTACAGTGTCATCTGAAATGGAATAACTGAAAGGCTGAATTGAGGTTCCCAGTTTATGTGCCCCCCAATTTCCTCACTGTCCCTTTTACTGGAAGCCTGTGTATGCCTTTTGCAATACTTCAGCTTTCCATCGTGTGATATTTTACAGGACTGTTCTTTGTTAGTTCAGAAGTCACACCAATAGAGTTCAGCGGAACCTAAACTAGAGCCACAGGGTATTGGATGTAAAAGATAAAAGTGCATGTGCAAATCAGGCTGCCATAATTCTACTGAATCTTCTGATAGCTTCTTTCCCTTGCCACTGACTCACTACAAAGGGAGTGGGGAATGTCTGTCTCTATCAAAGGTTGGTCTTTGGTAGGGGGTGTCTCTCATCAGTCAGGCTCACAAACTAGAGGGACAGCAGTCCTACAGCTGTGTGGCCCTTCTTGATGCTTATGCCAGTTCACCCTGTTCAGTACAGCTATGTCCCTTCTGCAATTCCCAGGACACACTGCCATCACTGATGCTTCTGGCACCTAGAGACTAAGCACCTTAAAAGGACCTTGCTGTTTTAGACTGAAGATGTATTCAATGCAACCTTTTCCGTCCCAATGCAAACAACCTGATGCCCTATTGGGGAGTCTTTAAGCAGAACCTGTATGCAAACCTCATCTTTCCCAGCAACGTGGGCTGAAGTATGTGATAGATGCATTTGTGCGATAAATGTGCTGGGCTGGTACTTAATTAAACCACCCACCAAAACCCCATGGTGTGTGTCATGGCCAAGAAGCACCATCTCAAACCACTTGAAGCTAATCTCCTCCAGTCTTTCCAGTCTACGCCATTTAGTTTTCTGACTTACCTCTCTGTCTCTTCCTTCCAGGATTTGTACACTGTCACCTACCAATATCTGAGTAGCGCTCTTTTCCCAGGAGACTTGATTACCTGCTGACAACTTGAGCAAAGCTTGCTTGATCAGTACCCACCTTCCCATTACGGTTGACATCCCTGTCCATATCAGTTGCACCCAGACAAATTCCTTCAATCCTTCATCTTGGCAAAGGAAGAAATAAATTTGGGCTATACCAGGTTGTTTCTGCTGCATCGCTTTTAAACGTTCTGGGGACTATAAGAGACTTAACAAGAGTTTGGAAAAAACTTGACTAGGCTGTCCAAATCCTATGATGTCCATTGGCTGTGTGGATATGGGGATTCTGGGAATCGTAGTCCAGAAATCCATTTGCCCCCCCTTCCAAAGTGTAAATTAACCAGAGATCACACAACTTTGATCAGACCTCAGGTGGTTGGATTCAAACAGCCTACTTTCATCTCTGCAGGTGAGTATGTCCAGCTGAGTATGGTAGGACTCCACCTGTAGTCTGCCAAGTGGAACAACAGTGCTCACCAACCATATATTATTGTCTGACAAGCTCACCCATCCTCCGAAGTTTTTTGCATTCCAAGACCAGCAAAGTCAAAGCAAGACATTTAATGGCCTAGGCTACCAGTCATGATTCAATGAGCTGGATGAAATAGAGGCATTTTTAAAAAAGTCTGCTGTAATCTTTAATTGCAAAGGACTGGCCGTGTTTACTGATAAATCTCCCTTTAGGCTTTAGGGCCATATTTTAAAAACTTGCTTCCCTTCCACTGGTCTTTCTGAGATCAATCTCTAAGGGTGTTTATGACTGTAATACATTCTCTTGATACATATGTAGGCAAATTCACCTTCACAGTTTGCTAAAATACTACATTGGCCACACCACTACTATTCCTTACTGTTGCAATAAATCTCTTTTAAAAATATTTTCCCACTGAAAATACATTCTTGGGTTTTAAAAATTTTATTTATTTAAAATATTCTTACCTTGCCTTTCTCCTTGAATGGACCCAGAATAATAACTGAGAGTGCTGTTGAATGGTCAACAGCTATTGCGACTTTGACAACCCGACAGCTCTATTGACTACAAGTTCCATCACCCTCAGCCAGCATGGCCATGCATAACATGTGTTCTTTTCTATGTCCAGTGTTTAGGAAGCAGTAAATGCAAATACTCAAGGTGCTGTAAAATGCCTATGTTTACTGCTAAGCATGGCAAGGGCATCAGAGGTTATGAGAGGTTACTTGGAGAAAGACATATCATGGAAGAAGCTGGCAGAAACCAGTCTGATCTGATGAAATGGCCAAGGTGTTTGCCCCAGATGTTCTAAGGTGAGAGGTTTGAAAAGTGATAACGTGTGCCCAGGTCAGACAGTCCTGGCAGGTGTTATGCTTTGATGTCCAACACTGTCATCCTCTAAATGTCTGCTTCTCTTGCAAGATATTCAAGAA
Source organism: Phrynocephalus versicolor (assembly GCA_023846285.1). Taxonomy (NCBI): domain Eukaryota; kingdom Metazoa; phylum Chordata; class Lepidosauria; order Squamata; family Agamidae; genus Phrynocephalus; species Phrynocephalus versicolor. The sequence continues at coordinate 9,188,219 of JAHTLZ010000111.1, read as the reverse complement.
GTTGACTGTACAGAATATGTTAATGAACAGGTGCACTGCCATTAAAAAGATATATAAAAGCAAGAGATTTTGGCTAATGCTGAGTCTCAGCCGCAACTTACTCTGGAGAGATGCTGGTCCTCGTCAGGGTCCCCTGGGGCACACAGAAGGGATGTGAGGTTTCTCCCTATCTAATAGAGATGGGCACGAATTTAAAAAATGGCATTTAGTTTGTCGTTTGTCATTTGGAGGGTCCGTTTCGGTTCATTTCCGTTTTTCGTGAATTTTTGCAAAAAAAAATCGTTTTTGTTTTCGTTCGTTTTGTTACCATTTCATTACCATTTATTTCATTTTTTCTGATTTTTTTTTAGGATTTTAAGCAATTCACTCATATTGCAGTAACGGAAACGAAACGCACGACACAATTTCCGGTGTTTCTGTTCATTTTGTTTCATTTTAGAGACAAAATTCGTTTGTCGTTTTGTTACGTAACAAAACAAAAAACGAAAATGGAAACAAAAAATTGTTCGTTTCGTGCCCATCTCTAATATCTAATGTTTTCTTGCTTATTCTTCTGCTTCCTTGACTATCTCTTGCCTCTTTAATAAATTGTTGCACCTTTTCTTCCATGGTTCCACTGGTAGATCCCAAGAAGGGCACTTTCTTGAAGAAGACATCAGCCCCTGAGAAGCCAGTCAAAGGGGAGTGGGCACATCACCCATGTTGTGGGACCCTGAGCACTATAACAGCATGGCACTCTGCAAGCCCATAGGCAGTATGAGAAATGCTGGTACAGTAATACCTCGTAAGTTGAATGCCCCTTAAGACAAATAATGCGTAAGACAAATGAAATGTCTGGGAATAGGAAAACCTCATGAGATGAATTTTCCTGTGGGAGGCTTCACAAGACGAATTCAATGCATTCCTATGGGAATCTGCATTAAAACGTGCTTCGTAGGACGATTTTTTTGTAGGATGAATTGACCCGTAGAACAAATTAAATTTCTCTTAAGAAGTACCCCTGTACTAGAAAATGAACTAGAGATGCTGAAAACAGATGATTGGTTGTGTTATTCCAAGTTCAGAGACCCTATAGGTCCCACCGAAGTTATTGCAGAGATGCCACCGTTATAGTTTAATAAAAGTTCTGTGCATTTACCTGAGGACTCCCCGTATGTAAAGAAGATAGCCGACAAACTGCCTGTGGCTAAGCGAGAACCCACTCACAGTGTCATGACCTTCCTTTTCCTGTATCTGTGAAATGACAGAGCTTATGTCTGTTCTTGCCCAAACTCACAGATTCGTTTCCCTTTGCATCTTCTCTTTTATTTAGTTTTACAGTATTTGACTTCAGCAGTTTATTTATTTTATTAATTTATTTTAGAATATTTTACCCCGCCTTTGTGGGTTGTCTTTCTTCTCAAGTAGGAAGAAAATACTGAAAGACATGTAAGCTATGTAATAACTCTCTTTCTTTTGCAGAGTTCAAAAGATGGGTGGAGGACAGGTGAGAGTTTCATCTCAGTTTGCTTTCGATATAAATTGACTCAAATTTGCTGTTCTCTTTGTAGCTGACGTGGAAAGAGCTTGAGATGTCTAGGTGTGGGAGACACTGTAACAGATCGCTGTATAACCATCTAAACCCAGGACTTAGCAGTAAAAGTCCATCTTTGAATCCTGCTACACACGCAGGAAGACTCAAAGTAAAACCGTTGGCACTGGCACCATTTTTAAATAGCACTAGGGCTTCTGTCCCAGGCAGCCATTGGCCAAGAGGCTTCCCAGCCATGGACGGCTCCAGGATTGAGTGGTGACATGGGAAAAACAGAGCCACTGAAACTGCCCCTAAGGCAGCAACAGTGTTCATCCCTAGGCAGTGGCAATGATCCTTTTCTGTCATTTTGGGACTGGTCAGCTGGTGATGTTCTTTTTGCTGGGAAAAGCCAGCTGCACGGTCCCCCTTTCCCGATGCATGGTAAGCAGGCAAGGCTGCTGCCCTGACCTTGGGGCTGTCAACAGCAAGAGGAAAGCTCTCAGCATCGGTCAGCTGACAGACCTTCAACTGCTCTCTGTCCTGCTTTAAAACAAGGACATGTAGAAGAGGCGGTTCTGCACCTCTTTTCAGACAACCCGCAGGAAAAAAGCTTACAGTGGGCCATCTGAAATGTGTCATTCCCGCCTGAGAAAGTGCAGAACTGAGAGACTCCTGAATTGATCCCTAAGACTTTTATGAAAGGGGGCACCACTCAGTCCTCTCAGTAAGACCATTGCACGGATGGTGTTTGGTCTGTACAGAGAGTAGGACTTGCTCAACCCTGAATCCATAAAAATTCAAAAAGTGCATATTCAGGGGAGAAAGACCTTTATGTTTAAAAATGTTCAAGTGTCGGAGAAAGCAAAGATGACACATTTCTCCATCTTTGGAATTGATGAGGCAATGATTTGGGACAGCAGGTTTTTACAAAAGGCCTTCGCTGTTTAAGAATAACTCAAGTCCTTTCCTCCCTTAGAAGCTCAAGATTGATTAACAATGCATTATAAGTACGGTATATGGAGAGATCTGTTTAAATATACCGGATTGTAACGGCAAAAATATAGCAAGTCCCAATGTATTAAGTCAAAATCATGTATTCATATAATTACCAAGGTGTGTCTATTCACGGAACGGCTCATCAGTTCACATTGTAGTAAGACCCAGCTGCCATTCTGATCATCTTTGATATGTGGAATGGGAAGGGGTGTCCATCTTGTACTTGGCTTCAATTTGTGGTCCAAGGGAGAAAGTTATAAAGTGGACATCCCCTAAAAAGGAAGACAGATGGCTGGCTTGATAATAACCTGATAATAACCTTGGAAAACTGTGGACACCTTAGCCCAACAGAGAGGGAAAACATACAAGGGGCCGGTTGCATCATAAATAATGATCCAGGTCTCCTCTGATGTTTATCAGCAGTAGCTCAAATTTGTGTGGGCTAACCTGGAAACTGCCTCTTTTCTCAGCACATCCCCTCTTTTTTACATGGCACAAATTTTTGGTATATCTCAGGTGACTCGTGAGATATCCACAGAGGCCAACCCCATTGAACTTGACAAAGCAATAAGCAGCTGAGTTAGCTTCATAAATATTCATAGATACCCCTGGCAGATGCAAGATTTGGCCTGGTCATGCAGATGCATAATACAGGGTCACATTCCTTCTGCCTTGAGGAATTCTGCCAATAAGAATTACCAATGAAAACTCTCCACACAAAAAGAGTTTTTCCAGGGTCTGAAGATGATGTGCTCAAGCTGCCTACCCCTCTTGGCTCCCTTCAGATAACCTCATCATCCCCAGAGAGTCTATTAAATGAAGTGCTGTTTGAGGAGGGTGAGGAGAGTTTTAGCTGGAAAGGGTCTAACTGAGGAAGAATTGCCTTGGGGTGGGGTGGGGATATGGAGTCCATTTGGGCCATCTCAGCTAAGGGAGGGGGAAGGGAGGGAAAGAGGGTGTGTGTGGAATAATGTGTTTAGATGTGTTTATGCACACACACATATGTGTGGTGGCTCAGTGGGCTAGAGCACTGAAAACTGTCAGCTATAAAGTCAGCAGCTCAGCAGTACGAATCCCGGGTGCCACGCAGCTGAGTGAGCTCCCGCTGTTAACCCCAGCTCCTGCCAACCTAGCAGTTCGAAAGCATGTAAATGCAAGTAGATAAATAGGTACCACTGTAAAAAGCGGGAAGGTAAAACAGTGTTTCCTTTCAGCCATGCTGGCCACATGGCATGGACTTGAACAACACTGGCTCTTCGGCTTGAATACAGAGATGAGCACCGTCCCTGGAGTCAGACAAACTAGCACGCATGTGCGGGGGAAAACTTTACCTTTACCTTTTTACTTACGGTATGTGTGTACACATTTATACAGCAGGCCTGGCCCAGGACATATTGCTGTCTGAGGCACAGCAGCAAATGTTCCCTCAGTCCCTAAGCCATGCTTCTTAGTATCTCGATACCAAAGCAGAAAAATTTATCATCTTGTTCTTTGTAGCTGTAAAAAGACCATTAAAAATAATTCAACGATGAACTGGTTCTTGTTGTTTCCTGACATCCCAAATCTGCTGCCTAAGGAAACGGCCTTATTTTGCCTCACGTCAGGGACATTTCCTTAGTCTAAGACTAGAGTTAGGAATAAAATGACCCATTTGGTCTAAGACTAGAGTTAGGAATAAAATGACCCGTTTGGATGACAGCTTCCATGTTGGCTGGGGAGGCTGGGACTTGTTGTCCATAAGTAACATAAAAAGGTCTGCCTTCTTCCTCTGGCCTGCAGCCATGAACAGTATTGACAACAAGGCCACTAGCTTGAGCTCTGGCTGATCCTGACTTTGCTAGTGAAAAGCACTGTGCACATGTTCTGAGACACTCTTCTCCTAGGATTATCACGCAATGCCCAGAGCACAGGGAATGATTCCACCCTGAACTCTGGCAGGAAAGACAGGGCTCCGATTTATTAATCATTTTCTTCTGTCACTTTTCCCCTCTTTTCAGGCAGGCTTTGGTCTCATTGTCATGCAAACGTGCCCAGGGCCCCGAGAAGCTAAAGGGAGAAGCTAAAGGTGCCTCTCTTTCCATGTGAGTGATGGAGAGGCTTGCTCCCAGCTTGTCAGATAAGGGCTCCAAGATTTGTGTTGAGCTTCCTCGCCTGCACGATCCTCTGATCCACGGCCAGTCTTGACGGGCAGCCTTGGAGGCATAAATCTTAATCAGCCACTGGCAAAAAGAAAGAAAGAAAGAAAAAGCGGAAGGTGGAAGAGCCTAGCAGTGTTCACAGGAGGGTAAATGTCTTTTCACAGGCTCTTTATGCTGCTTACACAAAGCATGGTCTGCAAAGGGCAGGAGGAGAGAGACAATGAGGAGAAAATATGCAGTGCACAACCTGCTGTCAACTAGGCGCAGAAGAATGCTCCCATATGAATTCCTGACAAAGTGCTCTTCACATGAAGCTAACTCCCAGAAATGGGAAAGGCAGCTCAGCAATTTAGGGTATTTGTACACGACCCCTAAACTCCGCCGCAAATGGCTCCCAGCTCCGGAGCTTAAAATTGTTTCCCCACCAGTGCCGGAGTTTACAGAAAATTAAGTGCGGCCACGCCCACCTAAGCACGTCCCAGCACACTTTTCAGGTACCTGCTCTTGGAGGGTGAAAAATCCCAGATCCGGATGTAAAGGAGTGAGTGCCAGGCTCTCCTCGCTTCTGTTTGTTGTTGTTTTTTGACTCCCGCCCCTTTAAGAGAAGGAATCAGGACGACGACGGGGCTTGCGGAGGCTTGGACCGGCAAACGGAGGTGAGCCTGCATTCTTTTGTCCCCTTTTTTCTTCTTCCCCTCACACAGACAGGAGCAAGGAAGTGGGGAGGGGTGGGGACGCAGGAAGAGCAACGAACCCCCAAGATCTCTGGTCCGAATTTAAGTGGTCAGCGGATCTTAGGGGTCGTGTGAAAAGGCCCAAAGTCAGCCTGGATGGAAAAGAGCTAGGCAACAATGGAGGCCTATGTTGTTGTGGAGTCAGGGTTTGGCACATTAAGCCCTCTATTGGTGAGCAGGAGTGTTGTCCTCTCCTTCAGCCCCTCAGGCTTTCCCATTCCCTTGGGGGGTTAGCGGGCTTCACAAGTAACCATCTGAAGAAGAAACTGGATCTTCCCAGCAACAATATATGGCTGTGAGTCACCACCATCCTTCTTGGAGAGTTAACATTTTTTTAACAAAAGACCTGATCCTAGTGAAGAAAAGTGGAAGAACTGGTTTGTTGACATTGCTTAGTACAGCTGCTTAGATTCTTTTCGTGGGTATGGCTGTGAGGATTTATTGTGAAGAGCCCCTGTGCTTCAAACTTTGCTGCCACCTCCCTAACTTGGATCTTTGTGGGGAGAAGAATCAATGCTTATTGGATGATCCACCATGCAAATTGTGTCTAGAGATGGGCAAAAAACGCCAAAATGGCATTTTGTTTCTTTTTTCGTTTATTTTCCCCGTTTCATTTTGTTTATTACAAAATTATTATTTTTTCATTTCATTTTGGTTTTTTTAAAATTTGTTTGTTTTCTTTTTACACTGTTGGGGCCGGCTGGCCAGTCGGCAGTATTTTTTACTCCTGCCAACCAGCTGGCCCGTGGGGAGGCCGGTCAGCAGGGTCTTTTTTAACTCCCTCTGACCAGCTGGCCCAATGGGAGGCTGATTGGTTTTTTTCCCTCCCCCCAACCAGCTGGCCTGTTGGGAGGCCAGTTGGTGGTGGGTTTTTTGTTTGTTAATTGCTCCTGCTGGCCAGCTGGCCCGTGAGGAGGCTGGTTGGTGGGGGGTTTTTTAATCCCCAGCTGGCCCGACCAGCTGGCCTATGGGGATGCCAGTTGGGAGGGTTTTTTTGTCCTGCTGACCAGCTGGCCCATGGAGAGGCCGGTCGGTGTTTTTTTTTTTTTTTTTAAATTCCCGCATACCAGCTGGTGCGTGGCCCGCATACCAGCTGATTGGTGCTTATTTTTATTATTTATTTTGACAAGCACTGAGATTGGCACTTGTCAAAATAAATAATAACAAAAAAAAAACAGAAACCAGAAAATAGAACAAAATAAACATTTCCATTTCATTTTGGTTTTTTAAGGGCACTTCTTTTTTGTTTCATTAGGAAACAAAACAAAAAACAAAAAATGAAATAAAAATTCATTCCATGCCCATCTCTAATTGTGTCTGTTTAGAGCTGATTTGACAATGGGACTCTGTTATGTCTGTTAGGTGAACAGTGTAATGGAGCTTGTCTTTCATTAACTAGCTCCTTGATTTGGATAATATAAATGGCTAGTCCTATATCCACTTACAGTATTCGGAAGTCATCTTAACTATATTTAAAAGGGACTTCCTTATGCATAAATATGTATGATTTTGCTCTTATTACCAGTACTTAGTGGGATACAGTCCTCATTAAAATGAAGGACGTTATCCACATCTTAAGTGCTATATCAGTGAGAGTTGTGTAATGTTATTTTATGCCAGGTCAGAGCTGAGAAAAGATTTCGTTTTTGTGTGTGGTTTTTTTTAAACTAGCATTGCCATGCTGGCTGGGGGCTTATGGAGTTGTAGTAAAAGGGGTGGTGGTGGACTCCAAACTTAGTGTGAAATTGAATCTGCATAATAATACAGCACCAGTATTTAGTACAATTCAGAGTTATCGGAGGACTACAACTCCCAGATGCCACCAGCCAGTGTGACCATATCTTGCCACTGCCACGGAGGGTGGTAGAGTCTCCTTCTTTGACGGTATTTAAGCAGAGGCTGGATGGCCATCTGTCAGAAATATTGTGAAGGGGTTCCTGCTTGGCAGGGGGTTGGACTCGATGGCCCATAAGGTCTCTTCCAACTCTATGATTCTATGATTCTATGGTCTTGCCTTTGGTACAAATACAAAATGTACAGCCACCAAAGCAGGACTTAAAGCAAAGGAATTACAGACTGTTATCTAAAGCAAAGGTTCTGTCAAGGTTGCCATTGCATGGAAATTTAATCCACATTCTAAATTTTACCTAACTTGCTTCCACCAGAGGTTGCTTCCTTCCACTTCATCCAGTAGCGGGGAAATGATCATCACACACCCTCAATCATGATTTGCAATTCAATGAAATGCTTTGCAGCTTCCAGAGAAGGCTGTCGTCAATAAATCAGTCGGCTGTAATTGCAAATTGGGAGCTCTGCAAATCTGGGCTGTGTTATAACAGACTATTTGTGGTTAAAATAGCTATAAAAGAGAAGGGGTGGAGGGAGGTTTTCCCTGGGAGTAAGCTCAGCAACCAGGGCGCAGGCAGGGTGGGGAGAGCCTGAGTATCAGTAGTGATAGATAGATTATTTATTGGGAGGGGGGCATGTCAGTGCATCAGCTGGCCTGTCAGTATGGATTTATGAAAAGTGAGAAGGAACGGCCAAAGGGTGGGTTACAAAAGACGGACTCCCTTCCCCCTCATCTAAAAGTCCTCTCTGTCTTTCTGCAGTCATTGCTGCAATCTCTCTTCCTAACTTCTTTCCTCCTCCCCTTCCTCCTCCTCCTCCTTTTTTGCAGATCTCAAAATGCAAATAGTTTTAGTTGTATTTCCATGTAGCAAATACAGTAGGAGGATAAATTACAGGGTTTGCCTTGGAGCCATGAAAGGTTAAAAAAAAACAACAACACACAAACTGATTTATCACATCAATACAATTGTCTGAATTTTCTGAACGTTCCTTTGTTGGAGTTTTTTTATTTGTTTATGCAACCTTGCATGCTGCTTTGTCGGGTTTGGCTGAGAAGGACCTTTCCGGACTGGGGTGACAACCAATCTATCCACCACTAACCAATCCGTAACCTGCCTCCGAATTCAAAGAGAGCCATAGCTGTCTGCTATAAGAACCCTTCCCTACTGAGGCCTGTTACTGAAGCTTAGTCAGCCGTGTTTGTTGAAATAATGAAATTTTGTAATGAAATTTCATTCTTTCAACGACTGATGTCTTGGAGTGAGTTATTGAGACTACAAGTGTCAGTTGATGAAAAAAATGGACTACTCTGGGGAACATGAAGCTAATTCTGCTCTGGGAACCTCTACATTTCTCCTGCTCGGCTAGAGAAATTTAAACAAAACTGGAAACCCTGCCGCACTTGTTGCATTGTTTTATTGCACATATTTGTGTTATCTTAATGCTTCATTTTCTTTTTCTTCTGAAGAGGAAGAAATTTGTGAATTTTGGTAAATTCTTTGTAAATAAACTGCAACAAAATTCTGCTCTGTTTGCACTGGCCAAAATGAATAAGCACATTTATTCTGTGTTATCCCTGCCTACCATGTAGGTGTTAAAGCCCTTATACCTTAGCTTATCAGTTTGTCAGCATAAATAAACCAGGAGGGGCATCTTGGTAGGGGCCAGCAGGTCAATGGCAACTAGCTGGAACCTGTTCCTTGAGAGAGAAATGACAATTGCTGATAAGATGTTGCTTCCTTAGAATATGTATTGTTCACATTCTCCAACAGCCCTTTTTTCAAGGCCATGAGACATCCTGACTCTATCTTTTCTTTACACACATAAAGAAGCAGCGGAAAACAGAGAGAACCTGAAGCTAGTCAATCTATGATGATGAGACATTTTATAGTTATATATTCTAGGTTGCATTATATTGGTAAAAATAAAAATTTTAAGAAACCCTGAGAAAACCCTTTGAAGCAAAACAAGTTCAGGAGCCGTGTAGCCATCACAAAAATTAAATACAAAATTAGACTAGGTGATACCTTTAGGCTACCAGTAAAATAGCAAAAAATTGGTTAATATTTCGAGGGCGACAACTTCTTCCTCAGAACTGTACCAAGTTTAAACATGACAAAAGATGGAGATGTCAGGAATAAGTTCTTAACATATTTCCATTTCTCAGAACTGGAGAGGGATGCTATCCCTACTCAACCCCCAAGTCATTATCATCCCTTGGAGGACAGAGTTGTATGTTCAGATGCTATCAGAAGATATGGCAGGCTCTTGACCAGAGATGGGCACAAAACAAAAAACCTAAACACCATGACTTCCTGTATTGAGTCATTCCATCCTGCATTAGGTCTTCCCCTTTTCTTGCAGCTTTCAATTTCCCCCCGACAATATTGCCTTTTCTTGGAATAGGAATAGGAATCTTTATTGTCATTGCCCCCTTGCAGGAACAACGAAATTTTTTCCACCAAGTCTTGTCTTCATGAGATTTTTCCAAAATACAATAGCTTTAGTTTTGTTATTTTAGTTTTTAGTAGGCTTGATTTGGAAAACATAAAATAATTCAGATTACATAAAAGGTAAAGGTTCCCCCCGCACATGTGTGCTAGTCGTGTCCGACTCTAGGGGCGGTGCTCATCTCCGTATTCAAGCTGAAGAGCCAGTGTTGTGCAGGTCCATGGCCACATGGCCAGCATGGCTGCAAGGAAACACTGTTTTACCTTCCCGCTTTTTACGGTGGTACCTATTTATCTATTTGCATTTACATGCTTTCGAACTGCTAGGTGGGCAGGAGCTGCGGTTTACAGCAGGAGCTCACTCAGCTGTGTGGCACCTGGGATTCTAATCACCAAGACCCTATCTTACTGGTACATCATCTATTCCTAGGTCCCACCTCTCTGCATGCAGATTGCAATTTCTAAGCCATTACTCTGACTCTTGAGCTACCTATAAAATGGGTGCTTCTAGGATCCAGAAGAGCAGAACCATATAGTATAATGAATCATTTAGGTTTGTTTTGTTATAATTTTTTTTAGAAATAATCATTAATAATGATTATTGAAATACCAAAGGAAACAAAGCAAAATGTTATTTTTGTTTGGTTTTGTGCACATCTCTACTCCTGACCCTTGTAACTGTTAAAAGAAGTCTTAGCTACTAGGTCAGGGGGTGACTGCACATGGAAATGAAGTGAGTGGAATGGAATGTTTGAAGTTAGCTTGATCATATACCACCCTGATCACTACATCTGGGCATGATTTGGAGGTTATTTTATTTTATTTTTATGTTTTATACATTGCTCACACCTCTATAACGACCAGCCTGATGAAAAGTCCTTTGGGCCTTGAAAGCTAGCGTTAGTTTCTGAGTAGAGATGGGCACGAAACGCAAAAAATGGTATTACGTTTCATTTCGTTTTGTGGCCCATCTCACTTCATTTCATTTCATTTGAAATGAATGGTTTTTAAAAAATTCATTTTGTTGTTCGTTCTGGTTCATTTTTGTTTCTCCTCCACGGGTGGCGATGACAGCGGGGCTATCATCGCCACCCATGGGGAAGATCCCTTTAGAGAGAGCCCCAGTCCTGCCTCTGCACGAAGAGGCGGGAACGGGGCTCTCTCTGGACACAGTTCTCCTCCATGGGCAGCGATGACAGCCCCACTGTCATCACTGCCCGCAGGGGAGACCCCCTTTAGAGAGAGACTGGGGCTCTCTCTCAACACAGTTCTCCCCCACGAGCGGCAATGACAGAGGGGCTGTCATCACTGCCCATGGAGGAGAACTGTGTCCAGAGAGAGCCCCGTTCCCGCCTCCGCACACTGTAACGAAATGAATAACGAATAATGAAACAAACTAAAAGTTCATTTTGTGCCCATCTCTATTTCTGAGTTTTCAGTGGTTGAATAAAGGTATAACCTTCTCTTGTTTCTGAATATATGGATTCAGTGAAATTTGCTGTCTTATTCTCCTCCATTTCTTCTTCTTCTTCCATGGCTTGTGTGCATTCTCAGTAACATCCATCCTTCAAGTTTTGAGAGGGAATAGAAGGTCTTCCATGAATGCATTCCCACCCCATCCCACTAATCTGAGAGCCCACTGCTGTGACAAAGCATGAGGGAAACTCTACCGCACCCTGTCCATAACAGTAATACTGTCTTCTGTGCCTTCTCTGTTCCTGAAAGCTTCTTTTTCCAGCCATCTTTGCTTCAGCACCAAACAAAAAGGCAGATTTATTTCCAGCTTTTAGAAGTCATGGGAGGTCTCTGTTTCCTACTTGCTGGGCATTAAATAATTGCTGATAGATATGGCCATGGATGGTGTTTTCAAAAATTGTTTCATGCGAAAAGTTAATAACTGGCAGATTAAATATTAACTGTTCTCTCTTGGAGGACTAAACAAACAAATGAACCAAGAGGCTAAAAAAAGAAAATGAAAGGAAAAAGATTTTTCCCCTTGATTGTCGTGGAAAACAATAAGTTTGATCTATGTGACTCCACATATGGCGCTGCACATTAATTGACGTTGCTTGGGTTCAATCGTTGCACATAATTCATCAACTGGATTCAGCCTCAGAGGTGGCTTTAGCATGAGATGAGGTGGACTGAAGAGGGGGGAAGATTGGGAAGAATGCACCCATTCTATCAGTGGGAGCTGTCATGCAAGATTATTGTGGCTCAGAGGATCCACTCCAATTGTTGGTTGGCAACACAGCTGTGGATGTTCTGTGGTGTCGTAATTGCTGTGGCAGGCAGCTTATCAACCCCTTTATAGGGGGGGATCATTAGGAACCCCCTCCCAAATAAACTGGGGAGTGATAGCATACTTATTGTCCTGTACTCAAAATGGCCTCTGCCTGCTCCTGTACTCAAAATGGCTTCTGCCCGGCCCAGTCAGTTGAAAGGAGGTAGCTGCCACTCAGTCTGCCCTGCTCAGTGATGGGTGTGAGCAGAAATCAATTCCATAATTGCTGATTGATGCATATTAGGAAATTTTTAGACTTTGGACTTCAGGGTCTTCATAGCCCAGGTATCTGGCTGCACAGCCAGAGGTAAGGACTTCAGGATTCCACTGTGTTCCCTTGACAAGAGCCGGACACAATGACCCATGAGGTCTTTTCAAGCTTTAGAGTTCCAAGATGGTGGTGATGGTTAATCGCAGATGTGGAAATATAGCTTTTTGGACTACAATTCCCAGAATCCCGCAGCCAGCCCGGCTGTGGGATTCTGGGAGCTATGGTCCCCCAAAATGTCTGCCCATGCTCTGAATCACTGCTCGTCATGCCCCAATGGTAATATGTTGCTCCATTTACATTACAATATGGCATCAGTCTGGCTGGTGTGGTTGAAGGCCCCTCCTGCTTTCACATTTGCTGAGTGGCATTCTGAAAATCACCGCCCACATCTTCCCCAGATGGCATCACTTTTTTGCCAACTCAATTCCAGCATTCAGGACGGCAGGGAAAGATATGACGTGCAAGCTGCTCTCAAATAAAACATCCAGGAAGTGTGAATGGGGACATAACAGGCTCAACTTTATAGAGGATTAATTTTGCCTTTTCCACCGTTTAATTTAAAAGCTTTTTATGACAATCCAGCAGGCATCATATATTAAGCCTCTCTGTCCCTCGGTTTATTCTTATGCATTGGCACAAAATAATTCAGAAGCAAACAGGATTCAGAGCAGAAATTGTTTGCGCAAATGTCATGCCAGCGGCAAGCAAATAATATTTGCATAACAGGTGAAAGCTGTCATATATGGGTTTACCTGGTATTCAGGTTATCAGAGGTTGATCAGAGCCA
>JAHTLZ010000111.1:9104007-9166448 GCA_023846285.1 Phrynocephalus versicolor | reverse complement strand
ATACACGGCTGGTGAAATACATAATCCCAGCCAAGCCTGAATCCTCTGCAGGTGTCACCCACCTGACCCTGACTAATAAGGTGGTCCAAGGTGCTCTGTTTTGTTCCAAGCTTACATGGAAGGGAGGGAAGGTGGGTAGGTGGCAGGTTAAGCTGGGAAGGAGCATCAGTTGAGATTGAGGTTAGCTCTTTAACCCTTTCCTTATGTTCTACTCCAGATCTACATTATTCCCTCCTGCCCGCAGCCATGGGAAGGCAAAACACAGAGGAATGATATAACCTCCTGGATGGTTTCTACTCCAAAGCAGCTTGGAGTATGTTATATGTTATATGTAATATATAAAAGGGGCATGATGGCTCAGTGGACTACGGCTTCCGAAAACTGCAAAAAACTGCTCGGTGGTTCGAATCCCGGGTGCCACACAGTGGAGTGAGCTCCTGCTGATAACCCCAGCTCCTGCCAACCTAGCAGTATGAAAGCATGTAAATGCAAGTAGATAAATAGGTACCACTGTTAAAAGTGGGAAGGTAAAACAGTGTTTCCTTGCAGCCATGCCAGCCATGTGGCCATGGACTTGCACAACACTGGCTCTTCGGCTTGAATACGGAGATGAGCACCGCCCCTAGAGTCAGACACGACTAGCACACATGTGTGCGGGGAACCTTTACCTTTACCTTTTTAATATGTAATATAGACCATGAAAATATATGGAAATGAGAGGCGGGTCCTAGAGATTGAATTTTTCTATCCTATAGTCATCTATCTTACCCCTGTGCCGATTTCCACTTGGGGAAGGAGGTGAGCAGCATGAAAGGATATAATTATCATGAGTTATTATTGTTATTATTGATGGCTTGCGCTCTTTCCAATGAGTTTAAGATGGGATAGTGGTGGTTCTCATCCCCATTTGATCATTATGATGACTGTGCCGAAGAGGTCAGGCAGGATGAGTGATTGTTGGCTTGCTGTTGCAAAAACCAGGAAGAAAATGTAGCAATAACCAGGGCAGCCGGATACTGGAGTGGCCCTGACACTGGAGTAACGGGAAAGCGCTTTGAAGAACACACACACACACACACACACACACACACACACACGTGCATGTCCGAACCAGTGGAGCCTGCCTCCATCAGAAGAGGCTTCATTTTATTAATTACTCTAACATAACTGATTAGTATAGCTGATTACATCATTTCTTTGTGGTGCAGCAAGAAATTCCCCAAATATAGTTAAAGAGACGTTGCATAGGAAGGCTACATTAATATTCATTTCTACGTGTATAGGTATAACTATGTGTCTACTTTAATTAGTAAGCTTTAGCTTTGTGATAAGAGATAGTGCCCTAATTGGCAAACTTAACTGAGTAATGATAGAAGACAATGAGATCACTTTTTGGCAAGGTTTATAAGGAATAATGAGGTAAGAGAGGGGGGGCTAGTGGGTTGAGACAATCTTGTTCTGCTGTTGCAGAGAAGCTCGTACTTTTGCCACCAGATGCTGTTGCTTCTGAAATGGCTCTGAACTGAAATGGTTCCTATTATGTCAACTCAGAAGCTTATCCCCACATCTGGCCAAAGTTCACCCCATGAGCTTCATTGCTGAGGAAAGATCTGAATGCGGGTTTTTCTGAATTCTAAACCAGCTGTCAAGATTCTGGCCAGAAGAGAGACGACCACACTAACCTCAGAGCTTCACTGTCCAGAGCGTCCTGGTGTCGGTGATTCTGAGGGAGGGACAGATGTATGTGATATCTGGGGAGTGGTGGTGGTGGAGAACTTCCTGTCTGGTCCCTTCCCAACACTCTAATTCTTGAGTGCTCCAGAGATTAAGAAAACCCATAAGATTGTACACCTTGACTTGCATGTCAACTTTACCAGGTAGGAATCCCCCCCCAAAAAAATCCACATATAGAAAGGGATCTAGTAGATGCCCAAAGCAAGACCTGGATTTAGAACCAAATTGGGGAAAGTACCTACAGCAGGCCTGCCCAACAGGTAGACCGCGGGCTACCAGTAGCCCACGAAGGGTTCAAAAGTAGCCCATTGGCCACCAATAAAAAGTGAGGAGATAAATTCTCCACCACTCCCTCCCCCATCATCCCAAGGACCACCACTGCCCCAGCAAAGTTTTGGGTCTGCCAGGTCACTGTCTTAGCCGAATGCGGCAGTTCAAGGGCCATGGGGTGGTCCCCTACTCCCCCCGCTAGCCAGATGATTGAGCGTGGGCAAGGGAAGCATATGCATGGTCAGCCTTCCCATAGGAATGCATTGAAAATCAATTAATCCATTCCAGAGGGAACAAATTTCAATGCATTCCTATGGGAAACTGCTGCTCTACTTACAATTTTTTTTTTTACTTACAAGCATGTGCTTGGAATGGATAAAATTCGTAAGTAGAGGTATTAGTGTAGTGGCCCTCAGGCACTTTGGGCCAGCAAAAGTAGACCTCAGCCTGTTCAAAGTTGGACAGCCCTGTCCTACAGTATATCTTCAGTGCAAAAAAAGGTGAACAAAGGCTGCGTATGGATGAGCTCTGTGATCTTGAAGTGGGAAATGGATGCTTAAGATGGTGACCAGACTCATGCCCTGGGCTATAAAGACAGCGGCTGCCTCTGTGAGCATGTGCATGCTTCACCAGCCCCACAAATATGTATTAAATGAATGAGCCAGCAACAGCTAATTTGGGGTAGCATTTAGAGCAACATCGTAGGGTTGGGGAGCTACAGAGTTGCCTCCCACCCTCCCCGGTCCCATTATCTTAGCATGTCCTACTTCACAGGGATGTTGTGTGGATCAAGAGGATGAGAGCCAGGGCTGCTGTTTTGGCTTCCTTGGAGGAAAGGGGAGGATGCAATTGTTGTCCGAGGCAATAGGGAGCCACCAAAACTGGGATTCCTCTCATCTTTTCTATCACAGTGTATAGACTAGCCTTATATTCTTCAAGAAACCCGGATGCAATTGCTTTCGAAAGGAAAAGGGGCCTCTGCTACCTGTTCTGATCTTTCAATGGACTTAATCTCCCACTTAACATAGCTGCTTCCTCTGAGAGCAAAAACAAGTATGAGATAAAATAAAGTATAACAACCTCCGTATTTATCCATGAGATTACATCCCGTCCTCATTTTCAGGAACTTGGCCCTCATATTCAGAAGCACGGAGTGGCAGTTCGGCACCTTTCATTTCCTCTGTTCAACCATGAACATTCAGCAGCATCGCTGACGGGCGTTCTCGAGGAAAAGCTCCGAGCCAAGAACAGCATCCACAGCAGTTCTAAAAAAAAAAAAAAAAAAAAAAAAAGGCCCTTTGCCAAACTTGCTTGGCAGGTAAGACACGGTTCCTTTGGCCTCACTGCTTGTCCCTGCTCAGGTGTCATAAATTCTGCCGGCTTCGCCCAGCTGGCAAGGGAATTATGGGAAAGGAAAGAGGACGAACACACATACACACACAAAAAACCTCCTGCCTGTTATTACCAAAAAAAACCCCCAACAACCTCCCAGTGCAGCATTTTCTCTGAGCTCCTCCTATAAATATTGCACTTATTGTCTCCACAAATACAGAGTGACTCTTCTCCCGTAAATCTTGTAAGACAGCTGCTGAAGTCAACTCTTTTGCTGATTTGTAGCCTGGGAAGAAGAGAAGAGATGTCCTGGTACCTGAGCAACTGCACACGCCTTTGCTGCTTGTAAAAGGAAATAGTGTGTGTGTGGGGGGGGTACTGCCTTCTGGTGGAAGTCGCCGTCGCAGCCCTATGCCATGGGACCCGCTTTCTGCAAAATACTGGAAATGGCCCATAAGCTGCGTATCCAGCATCTTGAAGTGCAAGGTAGCTGTGTCACAACCGATCCAAAGAAGGGTCTGGTGGCATTGATTTTGGCATAAGCAATCTCAGCCGTCATTCTCAGGGTATCCTCATTGAGGAGAGAGGCTGCAGTGTACAAAATGCACGCCAAATGAAATGCACTAGATCAGGGGTGTTCAAACTTTGACCCTCCAGATGTTTTGGACCACGACTCTCATAGTCCTTTGGCATTGGCAATAGAGGCTTGGAATTCTGGGGGTTGTGGTCCAAACATCTGGAGGGCCAAAGTTTGGACACCTCTGCACTAGATTTTAACATCAAGACTCATTCATTTTGAAAATAGAAAGGCTGCCTTTCCAAGTAGAGAGGTTATTTTGTTCGATCCATTCAGGAGCATAATCTTGCACATTTTTAAAATCAGTTTACTGTTTCCTTTTAAGTAGGGGAACACAGAAAACACAATGGACCAGGAGTGACAGCAGATCACTTTAAGCTGGTTCTGAATAGACTGAACCATTTCAGTCTGCCCATGAAAATGGAGTTACACATCTGAATGTTTGTGCTATAGCTATATCCCTGCATCTAGGAATCTAGTGTGTAAGGTTGGAATGCCTCTCTTCTCCCTGACACACACTTTTCTATGTGCATGGAGTGTTTTCTACAGAGGTCATTGAATCAGGAAACAAGAACATAAGAAGAGCCATGCTGGATCAGGCCAAAGACCCATCTAGTCCAGCTTCCTGTATCTCACAGTGGCCCCACCAGATGCGTCTGGGAGGGCACAAGACTAGATCTCTGTCTCCTGATACCACTCCTCTGCATCTGACCCTTGAAGTACCCTGGTTTTAAGGCTGGAGATTACTAATCTCCACCATGGTTTGTAATTTGTGATGGACTTTTCCTCCAGGAATGTCTAATCCCCTTTTGAAGGCATCCAGGCTAGATGCCATCACCACATCTTGTGGCAGGGAGTTCCACAGACTAACAAAACGCTGGGTAAAATATATATTTTTCTTTTGTCTGTTCTCACTCTCCCAGGCCTCAATTTGAGTGTATGTCCCCTAGTTCTGGTATTTTGTGAAAGGAAAAAGAACATCCTGAGTCAGATACATCTAATTCTTACCCCTCAGAGGCCACTGAGGTTCAATGGGAAGGCCCCGAATGGACTTAATGTTAAGAACACTAGTGCACCCCCCCCACCATTTGTATTTTCCCAGCAGCAAAGATTATATATAATCTTAGAAATGCAGAGTCGGAAGGGAGCCCATGAGTCATCAAGTCCAGTCCTTGTCAAGAAGGTACAGTGGAGACTTGAACTCACAAGCTGTGCCTCCAAAGCCATATACTTAAACCACTGAGCACTCCTCCCATATTTTATATTAGAGCTAAGCAACCTCCGACCTCCAGGCTGCAGCAACCCTGCCCTTTGCTCCACAGGCACACCCCGATCATTGTCCCGGGAAGCATATTTTGCTTGCTTTAAATGTGATCAACCTCATTTGCCCCCAGAAAATTGACAGTAGAATGCCAAGGTTATGTGTTTCCTCGGGGTGGGGTATCCACAAGCAAGGGCAAATTTAACCCCTACCCGTTATGTAAAATGTTACCCACACTACATTATCAAGTGGAACATTTCAGAAGGGCTTTTGACGACATGATCTAAATGAGGCAGATCTCATTTACTTGGCGAGTTTCTGGCGTATACGACCGAATTGCTTGCATGGCCAAAGGAGCAGCTGGGAAGGAAATGTTCTACCCACATTCTGGGTTATGAGCACCGCTGGAATCACCCTCAGTTCTTGGATGTACTTAATGGCTGTCAGTGGCATCCCACCAGCCAGTCTCTTCCTGAGCCGGTGTCTGTCTCTCACACATATTTACTTTGCCTGAGATCCTGTCAAATGAATCTGCTCAAAAGGCATCCCAGGAGGAAAGAAGGAGCTCTACCCGGGGGAGCTATTCTAAAACACCTCCATTTATTCACTGTCAATCACATTCACCTGTTCTAGCTTCCCCACTCATGTGAATCCTTATTAAAGCTGTCTTCTCCAGCTCAATGCTTGGGGTAGGGGGTGGGAAATCACTTTTTTGGAATTGTGACCTCAAGGCATGACTCCTGTGGGAGCGTGTTCTACGCTGGGTGGGCGGTTATGTGCAAGTTATTTTTCCAAGTTCTTCTCCACCTTGCTGCTCCTTAGATATGAGAGATTATAGAAGGGATGGAAAATATTAATCCCAAAGACCACAGACAGGATCCTCACACTCTTTGTTTAGTCCTGTCATCCGTGAATTTGATGCCACTGTCAAGCCCTGCACACAGAGCACACACACAAACAGGGTTCAGTTCTTTGCCAAGATCTTTAGTGGAAAGCCAGGCAAGTTCAAGTCCTTTGCTAACAAACAAGTGCCAGATAAATAACAGAATCCAACTCCCAGCAATTACCAGTCCAAGTCAAAACCAGAATATCTCACGGAAGCCAGATGCCAAACCCAAGGGAACAGATCAAGCCGTTGTCCAGGAAACCAGTCTGAAGTCAGGAAACAGAGCCAAGGTCAGAAACAGACAGGAACGTGGTTGCAAGTTCAAATGACGCGTTGCTCCCACAGAGAGCTCAAGGTGAGCTTGCCAGCTTTATCCCAAAACAGGGAACACACCCTTACTTCTGGAAAGGCTTCTGCTAGTACTCAGGGCTTGCTGACCTGGTTCTCTGCCTAGCATCAAAGACTCTTTCCCTAGCTCTTCTGGTAGCAGAATCCTGCTCACAGCCCTTCTAGGAGGTGAAGATATGTTTTCAGCTGAGTCATCAGACCCAGCTGTTTGCTGATTTGAGATGCAAGGCTCCTCCAGCAGCTCTTCACCATTTAACCCCTCAGAGTCAGGTTCTGTGGCAGGCAGGGTCCTGGCAGCCACCAGCCCACTGTGTTTTATCTTAAACAAAGCACACCTTGCCGTAGGATGGAACTGTTTGTTTTTGTTTTACTTCAGAAGTGTACACCTTGTCTGGTTTCAAGGTGTCCTCAACATAGGAGTGAACCTGCAAAAGTTTCCTATCCTTGTGGGGATTCCATACCCCAATAGGCTCTGAACCCTGAAATAACCTGGCAGCACTGAGGCAGCCTTAGGCCCTGGACAAACATGTCCAGAGAGCAAGCAGAAAACCCAGTGTGTAGTTAAGCTGACCTGGAGCTGGCATAGCCCAGGAGGCCAGGGAAACAGATGGCAATCCCAGATATCAGATATCAGGCACATCTGGTCCGTGACCAGCCCAAAGCTCCTTCCTCTCTCCCTTATCAATGAGTCCTCACTAGCCAGCATTTCCTCCTAGATAAGGGTGCATACTCCCCCCACCAATGGAATGCATACATGACCAAAGACCATCCTTTCTCTGTCATCCATTGTCCCCTGGTGTACGTGTTTACTGTTACCTTACCAATAAAGAGCCTTGGGTCCCAGGTGCAGCTCAGAGACACTCCCACACACTGATACTCACACTCACACCCACACCCACACACAGACACCCACACACAGAGAGACGCAGCCTGGGACCAGGAGATGATTGTACCCCAAAACTTTGTGTATGTGTAATTAATAACGCTACATATCCTAAACTACAGAGCCCATCCTAGAGTTGCGCTTAACATTAGTAGTGTTTTATTATGTGACAGCCAAAAATTCCACTGTCATTTCATTCTCAGGCAGAGGGATGCAGTGATGGTGATAATTACCAGCTGAATCCCTCTTCATCACACTGAGTACACTGAATCCTCTGGTGCTGCCTGTAGTTTGTGTGACTGGGAGGGACTTTTCAAGACTTGAAGCACTTGACTTTCCAGCATTAAACGACTATTCCTTCGAGTTTTTTATTTTAAGGAGACCTCTGCCCTTCTGCTAAGTATGAGCCTTTTCACATGACCCCTAAGATCCGCTGGCCACTTAAATTTGGACCAGAGATCTTAGGGGTTTGTCGCTGTTCCTGTGTTCCCACCCCCTCCGCACTCCTGGCTGCTGGCTGTGTGAGGGGAGGGAGAAAAAAAGGAAGAAAATAATGCCGCTCACCTCTGTTCTGCCGTCCCGGCACTGCATTCAGATCTCTTAAAGGGGCGGGGGGCAAAAAAATAACAAACAGAAGCAAGGAGAGCCCGGCAGTCACTATGTTATATCCGCATCAGGAATTTTCACCTCCGGAGAGCAGGTACCTGAAAAGTGCGCTGGGACGTGCTTAGGTGGGCGTGGTCGCACTTAATTATCTGTAAACTCCGGAGCTGGTGGGGAAACAATTTTAGGCTCCGGAGCTGGGAGCCATTTGCGGCGGAGTTTAGGGGTCGTGTACAAATACCCTATCTTCCACCATTCTTTTTCCTTAGCGTGTTGCAGAATGTTTGCTGTTGATCTCTTCAGTTGGCTGCCAAGTATGTGTGCAGTGAAGTAAGTAGTATGCACAAGCCTGTAATTTCAAGCAATTGTCAGTAAAGAAATGTTTTATAGTTGTTGTGAGTTTTTAAGGCTATTTGGCCGTGTTCTGGAAGTTTTTCTTCCTGACGTTTTGCCATACTCTGTGGCTGGCATCTTCAGAGGGCAAGGAGCTCAAGGAACAAGGCGTTTCTCTCTGGGCTCCTATCGATGTCTCAGAGTGAATTGGTGACACAACAAGAAAAGGGTGGATTCTGAGGAACCTATAGCTATTCTCCTCGGTGAGTCTCTGTACTTCTACTATGTAGCCAAGAGGTATTTTAACCAGCAATTCAAAGCTCTGCAGCAATTCTGTCCATTAAAAAGAATAACACCCATGCGATGGGATTGTGCCACTGCTCCTTGAACATAATTTGCCAGCAGCAGAGCTGGCAGCTGTTTTAAAACTGCCCCATTGCTCTCTGTGATGCCCCATTTCTGGGCCTGACCGTGTCTGCCTTTTCCCTGCTCTCCCTAACTTTTTGGCTACTCCTCATTTTCCATTACAAATCAGTCACATATCTACTCAAGATACAGGCCTGCCAATCTCCCACTCCTCCATTTTCCTATTGACATGTTCCTTTTTCTTCATTAGCTTTCAAGGGCGAGATGTGCAGAGCAAAAAGAAAAGCAATTGAAGGGAGGAGGAGAGGGAACCTGGAATAACTTGGATAGCTAGAAAATAAGGAAGAAACACCACCATCTGTAAGAGCTTAACCCAGAAGGTGAACTTCCTTGTCTGGATGACAAGATCAGCCATCTCTAGGAGGTAGTTAAAGAAAGGGATTTTCCCAAACTCTTAACTACACTCCCCCAGTGTGGCAGGATCCGTTTTTCTCACATTTGACCTGCCATCGGCCTACTTTTTACCTTTCTTGTGTGAGCTTCAAACATGAAAGCTTCTCCTGTCTTTTCACTGAAGTTCTATGGAGAACACTGTGCTCCGTTTTATTATGGGGCCAAACCGTGCCCAGAGACCCTGGAGGGGGCTCCCTGCATGACTGCTTAGGTTTTTAAAAGATCATAGAGGAAGTAGTGACATCACAATAACACCCCAGGGCTCAAGAGGAGGAGAGGCAGGGAGCCATCAGCTATGGGTAGCGAATCCTGAAGAACAAATGGTACAAGCTAGGAAAAGACGGTCAGTGGGTCCTCAGCCTCCCGGTGTTTTACCTGGTGGCCAGGTGGGAGGCAAACTTCACATATACGGCCATGAAAGATCTCTGAATCAGGCATGGGAAAAGGTAGATCTGGATGGAAAGGTAGATCTCTGGGTGATCTACAGCAGCTAGGCCTGGATTTCCAAATCCCCCTTGGATTCTGTAGGGTTGCTCAGAGGGGCTATCTCCTAACTGCATGCCTTGTCGGTTTAGGGTGAAGGAAGATGTTAAGGTCCCAGGCGCCCAACATCTCTGCGGGAGGCAACTATGGCAGAGGACTTTTCAACCGAGAGATGGGACCTTTGCAGAAACAGCTCCGCCATGGGGAATATGCCTTGCTCAAGCATGCCCCCATGCTGGAAAGTGAATTTTTGCAGGTAATGTAGGCCAGACCATAAGGACTGTCTTTGGATGCACAGTAATTACTTGGTGTTCTTATCAGGATAAGACCACGAATGTTCTCCCTGTAATACTTCTGGGCAGTGGTGCCTCGTGGCGCAGTGGTTAAGTGCCTGTACCGCAGGTAAAACTGTGCTCACGACCTGGGGTTCAATCCCAGGTAGCAGGCTCATGGTTGACTCAGCCTTCCATCCTTCCGAGGTTGGTAAAATGAGTGCCCAGCTTGCTGGGGGTGGGGGTGGGGATATGTAACCTGCATAACCTGTAACCTGTAACTCCCACACTCCTTTGTCATTGGCAATCCAGGTTTAGAATTCTGTGAGTTGTGGTCCAAAACATCTGGAGTGCCAGAGGTGCACCAGCAGGTATCTACAACATTTCAGCTTTTTTGTGTATGTGAATCCCAGAATGGGAACAGCATTTTCCAAAGGAAGAACTATGTTAGGGCTAGGCAATCAGTTTTTGAACTGCTTATGGCATGGCCCCGTTGTTAGCTGGCAATTAGACAGCACACTGGAGATTGTGAACTAGTGCGACCCTGCTCTGTTCCCACTCCAGACCTTTTTGAGACAGAAGCAGCAGGTTTTTTTGGTTTTCACTTGTGTTTGTTTGCTCTCCCATCAAGATGGCTTTAAAACACCCTGCAATCCTGCTCATTGCATTCCTTTCTTGTTGTGATTTTGCCACACCTTCATTATCTTGCCCCAAACGGCCAATTACAAACAACTAGGTGAAGTGTCCTACACTTTATTTTTATTGCTCGGTTGCTATTAAAAATTGGAAGCCCAGAACCTTTTGCTTGTCTATTACAAATCCTCCAGTGGGCTACAAATAGATTTTATTTGAATTCCGCCCACCCTTTTAAATATCGTATAACCAGATCCAAGTTAGGGCTTAGTTAATTCCAACTTGGTTGTTTAATGCAAAATGCCAGTGCCTACTTTGTCTGTTTGCTGGATTGGGCAAATTTCTAAGCGTCTGAAGCCCACCTACTTGTTTTCCTGGATACTGCACCCCCCCCATCTCAAAAATTGTGATTTTCTTAATTAAAAAATACCCTTCACACCCTCTAGTGGAAGCAAGGAGCAATTGTTTTAGCAACTCCTGGGGCCCTTCTCGGTTTAGATGGTGGCTGGATTGGATCCCACTTTGCCCCCCACCCTTTCCTTATGCCAGTGGTGGGTGAACCTTTGGCACTTCAGATGTTTTAGACCACAACTTCCAGAATTCCAAGCCTGTATGGCCAATGACAAAGGACTGTGGGAGTGGTTCCTAGTTCAAAAGGAGAGAAGGCCACTCCATCCCTCGTGAGCTGCCTGGGCCCTCCCCAATAGCATGTTGAAATGTTGGTGAGTCAAACTCGGCTGTTATTTATCCTACAGTGAAGGCAGCCATTAGCACTAGGAGAGTCACCGTGCTTACTTATGTTATGGCTGTCTCTAAAGGCTTGATTTATTAACACCATGCTTCACAGCTTTATGGGCTCCAGAAAACTGTAATGGATGAGGTGGGTAGAAAAAAAGCATTCAGCAGTGCATAATCAGGGAGGGGGCCAGTGGTTCAGGCACTGTGAACCTCAGTGTATGAATTTATGGTGGCTAACCCAACACAAAAAGAGATGGGGATGTACGTTCACTCTATTGGTTCATCTAACAATTTTACCTTAGCCTCTCACAAACTGGGGATGCATCAGCTGCACTACCTAGCACTGTTGTTCCAGGCAACAGCAGAGTTTGGAAAAGTTACTTTTTGACATAACAACTTCCAGGATTCTCCGTCCAGCCTGGAAGTTGCAGTTGACAAAAATACCTCTTCCAACCTAGGCGCAGAAGTCATTCTTAGCCCTCTCTGGACATGCCTTGGTTGAAGCATGGTTGTAGGTGCTTGCTTACTCTACCATGGAGCCCCAAGCCCTATAGGTTATGTTACTTTTTGTAGATAGAGATACTGGGATCGAACCTGGGACTTCCTGCGTGGAAATCGCAATGTACCAGCTCTGCCACTTAGCTACAGTACATTATCTGAAAGTGTCTCTCTCCTCTGCCCTTTGTACCCTGCAGAAGAAGGTGTTATTAATATCATTTAGATTACTTCCACTATTAAATAACTAGGTGGAAAATAACTAACTGATAGTCATCATTACAGGGTCTTGTTATCTTGCGTAGCCATTTCAGATTTCAAAGCAAGCCTGATGAGCAAAACAAAAATAATGTACATGATAATTCCATAAAACAGCTTTTCTTTCTTGATGCTCTTCAAAAGCACATTAGCTCCTAATTATGGCTACATCCTGCAGGTGCCTTTCTTCCTTGCATTCCAAAAACACTCTTTTTGAAAGAAAAAAAGAGGGCACAATTTGTTGAAATTTTCTGAGAATAATTTGAGAGTGTGGCTTCAAGCAGTTGTCACTATAAAATAGCTTCCTCTCCCCCCGAGATGCTCTCTAAATATGCTGGACCACAACCACCATCATCCACAGTGGCATGCTAAGCAGGACTCCCCCCCCCCTTGCTAGGTGGATTAGACATGGTCGGGGGGAGGCAGGAGGGGGCATAAAAACTGACTTTGTCCCTAGGCGCTCCAAACCCTAGCTATGCCTCTGGGATCAGCATTCCTTAGGGTCAAACTTCATCGGGGTGATATTGCCATTATGAAAAGACAAATGAATGCTACAGATTGTTGATTCAAGGTAAAATAATGGGAGAAGGAGGACATCTTGGATATGGATACTTGGAGCCTGGCTTAGATGTTTAGAGCTGCCTCATTCAAGGCTGCATTGAGGCCCAGGTTCTGATAGAGGAGGAGCAACAGGAGGAGAGGGAAGCCTTTGGGCCTTTTGGTTTTGGGCTGTGACTTTCGCAGTCTCTCATCATCACTAGCCACACTGTGTGGGCCTGGCGGGAGCTGTAAGATGCCCTTCTTCAAGAGGTCCTCCAAGAGGACGAAAAAGAAGCCAGCAAGCTGGATGAATCATAGCGACTGATGAATCAGTCCAGTTCTTGAACTGGATCATTCTTCTTCATTAGCCCATATTTGATCCATGACCTTACACAGAGACACAAACTCGCAAACAGGCGGCACAAGCCACCTGGGTGTCCCCCTGCTTAGGAACGTCTGCCTTGGCCCTGTTGCAGTATATCAATGTGTGACTCCTTTCCCTTTATATCCTGGGTGATCTGCCTCTGGATTCAGCTTCTGTTGGGTCCTCTGCAGATTAGCAAGCGAGGAGAAGTGATTGACGTGCACAATCAAGTGGAGACGGTGACTGTCGGCGTGGCCTGCACAAGCCCCAGCCTCCTGGTTCCCAATGTGTTGCTTCTGGCACGTCCCGTTGTTCCTGCAGACGAGTCCCTCTCGAAGCATAAACATCTGCGGCGCCTCCGCACCCCAACTAAGAAATTTGAGCTCACCAGGTATGGCTGGCTTAGACCTTTGTAGGGAAAAGGAAGATTTATTATAACCCCACCCCCAGGCCTCCTCGTATGTGTTGCAAAGTGGATTTCGATTTAAATCACGATTTAAATTTGAAAAAGCTGGATTTTCTGATAATGTAATTTTTAAAAATATATATACAGTGGTACCTTGTATAAAGGAATTAATTCGTTCCAAATGAAATTATGTTAAGCACATTTTCCTTTATACAAGTTCCCATAGGAATGCATTGAAAACAGAGTAATCCCATTTTTATGTTGTACGGATTCTCCCCATAGGCGATTATGTTAAGCAAATTTCCCCTATCTCCAGAATTTTTTATGTTGTACAGATTTTATGTTATACAAGCTGTTTGTTATACAAGGGTCCACTGTATATATTTAAAAGAAATCATGGATTTTTATCCACCCTTATTTTGTGGGCCCCTCTATTTTCTCACTCTGGAGAAAACAGAGTGAGAAAAATTACTCTTTAGAATTTACCTCCCCAAACCAAAAAGTTAGGCTAGCCAGCTTGACTTTTCCACGCTTTTTCAAAAAGTAACTTTCCTGGTGGCTGTATTGGCTGCAAGATTCTGGAAGCTGTATTTTGCAAAATAGCTCTTCCCAGCTTTAACATTAAGATACCAACACCTTAACAAGCAGGCAGGGATGAAGAGGCAAGGTCTCTGTGACATCTCTGGGCTGTGAAAAGCTGCTGCCTATTATGCAGCCCTTTCTTGACTGAAGCATCTGCTCATTAAAACAAAAAAGCCCACAGGAATTTTGCAACCCTAGATTAGTAATGTGTTTGGGAGAGAAAGGGGAAAACTGATGCAGCCAGAATGACTGCCAGTAATCCTTAAGAGTCAGTAGCAAAAAGCATGCCTTCAGTTAGGACAGTGGTTCCCAACCAGGGGATCGGGACCCCTTTGGGGTTCGAATGACCATTTTACGGGGGTCGCCATAAGCCTGTGAAGAAAAAGGCACAAAAGGCTTGGGTCTGGAGGAAGAGGGGGAAGAAGAGGGGGGGAAGAGTGAGTTACAGCTTGATAGGCTGGAGGGGATGTCAGTCAATGGCACCGGAGGCTGTGATTGGCTGAGGGTGTCTGTAGAGGGAAGTTCTCTATGGCCCCTGTGGCCGTGGCCTGCCAAAGGGGGCTTGTGGCCTCTTCCAAGCAGGGCAAGGGGTCACCGCAACATGAGGGACTGTATTAAAGGGTCAAGGCATTAGGAGGGTTGGGAACCACTGAGTTAGGTGTTCTAGCCCTGTCATTAGCCAGAGTGAAGAGGTGGCCATCTTAAGTAGCAACTGCGGGGTGCCTTGAAAAGGCTACAAAAGGTTGGTTTGTGGTTGTGGTATTTGTCCATCAGATAGAGACAGAATCAGTGGTGCTTAAATTTTTCTGCCTCCGGACCCAGAATAACTTGGCTGAGTACCAGGTGTCTTTTTTTTGGAAAGCGGGGGGGGGGGGGGAGGGTTTTCCCTCTCTGTCTCAGGCAATGGAGTGACCCAGACAATGCCTGTTTGTTTGGACTTTGGGGCACCAAGGCAAGAAGAGGCATGAGAGAAGAGTCTGTAATTAATCTGCATTCATCCCACTGATCGTTAGAGAGAGGGAGCAAGCTAGGAATGGAGGGAAGCGTTTTGGAAACAAACTGACATTTATTGAATGACACAGACTGGCAAGGAGGGAGGGAGGGACATTAAGCCATCAATTTCAAATAATAAGGTTATGCTCATAGTTTTCAATTATATGCCTACCTTTTTGGATGCTTGGCGCTGAGTATGGAATTTTTAAAAATCTAGTGCAGATGACCCACTGCCTCTATTACTGGAGAAACTGGGAGGTGGAGCTCAAAAATTCAACTTTCCCGATATTTGGGCAACCTTTAAGCCTCTGTTAGGTGAGCTGAAATATTGCATATGTCCAGAATTCCCAGTGGTCTCTTTCACAGGGAGACCAAACACAGAAAAGGCTTGTAACTCTTCAAACCTCTTACAACCTCCACACCCCTTGGAGAAGAGAGGCGAGGGAAGGTTGCACCCAAGGTCCCCTAGGCCCAAGGTGAGCTGATGCCATGGGCTCCTAGGCCAGTGCTTGAAGGCAGATCAGGAGACATTATTCTCTCCTATTGCTGGGTATTGAAGGTGGTGTCAGATGTCTGAGGAAAGGCCTGTCACTCCCTTTCCTCCTGTGAATTTCCATGGCAAATCTGGGATTTTAACAGGGGCCTCCTGAGTCGTAGTCTGGGACCGTGTCTGTTCCCTGCATTGACTCTCACGTGGACAAGGAGGTGGCTGAACTAGGACACAGGTTGTTTGCCTGTTAATAGGGTGACTGTGGAATCAATACTTTAAACAGAGGGTTAGGAGAGCCATCGGTCAGTTTGAGAGTCCAAGAACACCATGTCGCCCTTTTTCTCTCATCTCATTGGGTCCCCACCCCATAGCCATGTAGGCAGTGTCCATAAAGGGTGCTCATTGAAGGGAATGGACTGTAATCCATGGAAATCTCATGGGAAAACAAAACTTGTTTAATCATTGCGGTCCATAAAATGTCATGGCCAGGCATTCTCCCTCTCCAAGTAATCCAAAAGAGAAAATCTGAAGTGATATGGCTTCTGCATTTTATGTTCAGAATGCAGTTCAAGAGGGCATGAGAGGTTGACATGGGTCAAAGATGCATTGCAAGTAGAAAGGGTAAGAAAAGCACTTCTTCCATATAGAGTTTTAATCCGGTTATCAATGTGTAGTTTTAATGCTTGTGATTTGCCTTGCGTCCCCTATGAGGAGAAAGGGGGCATATGAATGAATGAATGAATGAATGAATGAATGAATGAATGAATGAATGAATGACCTAGCCAGACCTACCCCTTCTAACAACTTCAAAGTCAGTGTTAAGCTTACTTACTTACATATTTATTTATTCATTTATTTATTTATTTTAATTTATTTAATTTTTATATTTATATACCGCACCGATTTTCCAGAACAGAACTCGGTGCGGTTTACAAAAGAGCAACATATATACAGTACTATTAAAAATGAGTTCAATTCAAAAAATAAACAACAAAAGAAAGGAAAAGAAAGAAAGGAAAAGAGGCAAGAGGCAAAAAATCAAATAATCAACAGAACAGCAACAAAGACAGAGAACACAGGACAAACACTAGCGATTGCCATAAGCTTCATTAAACAGCCAAGTTTTCAAAGCTTTCTTAAAGGCTGGTAGAGATTGGGCCAGGCGGATCTCACTGGGCAATTTATTCCATATGGTCGGGCCGGCCGCCGAGAAGGCCTGGTTGCACGTGGAAACCTTACGGGCCTCCCTTAGATAATGCTCATTCCTGACTCCCTTTGGATTCATCATCATCATCAGGTATTTACCAATTCTGTCTGAAATAATCGAGGTCTGTGAGCTTCCTTAGTGGGCTGGTGCAGCAGTGACAATACTTGCTGATTAATAGGCAGTCAAGATTGGCTGGAAATTGGGTTGGGGGTGGGGAGAGAGGATTTTAAGCCCGTGCTATTGTAGGATTTGTGTAAAAACGTGAAAGTAAAAACAAGAGCCAATTTTGTATTGTTGCAAACAGCTCTCTCGGAATATGCAAAATCAACTTCTCTTGAGGCTTTTTAAAATGAGAGATACTGTAGATGTTATTTTTGGGGAGGACTACAATGGCCATGGTGGCAAATGGATCCTGGAGGCTGTAGCAAATAAATAAATAAATAAATAAATAAATAAATAAATAAATAAATAAATAAAACTTTTCCAGGTTCTTGTTTTGCAACGGAGCCATTTTCAAATCTCACCAGGACTTTCTATCCTGCCTAGCAAAGGGTCATGGGGGTGGAGGGGAACTCATCTTGTTTGTTTGTGAACCTGCTGGACTTGCGTTACTGCCTGGCTGTCACTGTGGAAGCTTCCCATCAACCTTGGCATTGGCCAGCTGGTGATATTTTTGCTGGGGTGGGGGCAGTTCTAGTGGCACCCTATTCCCTTTGCTGCAAGTGGACACGGCTGCCCTGACCTGGGCACTGCCCATAGTGGCAACAAACCTCCCAGCACTGGATAGCCTCACTTCCTGCTTGAGGGCGAAGATTTGTGTGAAACAAACAAACAGTTGGTTGTGTGCCTGTTTTCAGGGAGCCCTCAGTAAATAATTTACTGCAGGTTCTCTGTGCTCTATCACGCATCCTTTAAAATCCTGATCTAATTTTCAGATAAACCGTTTCCAAAAATCTTGTCCCCACGGCCACCAGTCTTTAAAACAAAAACCCAGTAATGCCACTTCTAGCGAGCTTTCCAAGACCTCCTCTGGTGTTGAGTATTTTTTGGTCTGGTTAAAAATGCACATTTTTCCAGAGCCAGAAGTCTGTGGGAGCGCATATGATCCAGGTTTTCCATTTTATTCCCCTAGTGCTGACCAGCTGGCCCTGGGGGCGGTCGGCGCTTTTATTTTATTTTATTTTTATTTTTATTCCACCCCCCAGCACTGACCAGATGGCCTTTGGGCTGTCAACACTTTTTTATTTTTTAAAAACTTCCTTGTCCATGGGAACGGAGAACCCACATCTTCAGTCACATGACCAGGAAAGGAGAAAAGCCGGATTTTCACAATCACCGGATCTTCCCTGTTGTGAGATAGCAGCCTCTGAAACATATTGTTCTTACCTGCGTGTTTCAGGCAGCTTCCTGTGGGTTGTCTGAAATATGTAGTCCTACCTAGATCCCTAAGAAGTGCTTATTTAATAGCTCCCCAAAGATTATGCTTGGATTGAGTGTGTTTGTTATACATTATGCTAGGTTTGCCTCTGTAGACGGGGTTTCTCAGATGGATGCAGGTAGGGAAAGTTCCTTTGGAAGGACCACCATTCCCAAAATCTCCACCACCGCCATGTCTGCCTTTAGGCCCCCCCTTCCTTTTTTGTTGGACAGGCTCCTCCCCCTGCATTTTGTCAAGATTTCCGTGCACAACGATGAGAGGAAACAGCTACGGTTCAAGCTGGCGAGCGGCCGCACTTTCTACTTGCAGCTCTGCCCACAGCCCGGGATGCAAGAAGATGTCTTTGGACTGTGGGTCAAGGTGATCAACATGCTGCGCCCCCCCTCGGACTCAACAAGCGAACTCCAGAGCAATGCCGAGGAGCCAAGGGGCCAGGGGGAAGTGCCTCCCCAGAAGTTACAGGTGGGTCCCCTCCTACTGTTGTTACTGTTGCTCTTATTCTGTACAGTGGGATCTCATACCTGCAAGCTCTGGTATCCACAACTTCACTTATCTGCAGCCTGAATATATTAGACAATTGCCTCTAGTGTCCAGTTCTGGTAATGCATGCTAAAATATTTTTCCTGCCCCCCCCATGTATTATACTATATAATATTTAGCATTTCAGTATCCGCAGGGGGTGCTTTGCTGAATAGCCATAAGCCAAATAGAATGAACTGCTAGTCTCCTGGTCCCTCAACAATATCCCCTTTGTACATGGCTGATGGGAACTGGAATCCAGCAGCCTCTGTAATGCCAGAGGCAGAGGTTTGAAAAGCCACGGGCCTGGACTAAAATAACTGCAACCAACATGGGGATTTGGGAAACTACAACTCCAAAGAGTAAATTTTCCAAATGAATACCAAAAAATAACTCCTCCAAGCTCTGGACACCCCTTGCTGAAGTGGTGCGATAGGGAAATAAGAAAGAAAAAAACTCACACCAAAGTGCACTGATTAAAAATTGCCTCACTGTGCTTAAATCACTCCCTGGGCAGTTTGCAATTTAATTATACCAGCTACACATTGTCCCCCACCTCCTCCAGCAATCTGGGTACTCAATTTACTGACTTCAGAAGGATAGAAGGCTCAGTGAACCTCAAGCCACCTGCCTGGGAGTGAATCTGAGTCAGGAGCAGAGCATTGGCCGCAGTGCTGCAGTTCAACCCCTGTGCCACAAGGCACCACAACCTGAACATTAGTGGAATCCTGTAAGACAAGGACTTGTTTTCAAAGCTAACCTTCTTTTTCTTCCAGAGCCCATCTCTGTCCTTGAACCTGGAAGAAACAGTGAGCATCCAGAGTGTCTACTCCCCTTCTGAACCACCTAGCCCGGAACTGGAAGAGACCAGCAGCAGGCGGAGCATGGCCTTGTCCATGGGGAGCCCACCAAGCCTTGGGGTTCCTAGCCGCCCTCCTGTCGCCAGGGAAGGAAGGATATCTGATTCCGATATCTACCCGCCGTCTGAGGGGCTTGCCTCCTCAGGGACTTATGAAAGGTCCCTCAGTCCCAAGAGCCGTGACATCGAGTTGGAGAAACCAGGGAGCAGCCCCATCTCTAGAAGGTATCAGTATCAGTGGGTGAGGCAATGGAGGGGAGCAAGGTGGCCTGTATTTACACTGCACATGGTTCTCGACCGAAACGATGCTATGGTACAAAATCCAGATGGAGGCGGGAGAGAAACTCAGATCTTCCACAAAAGGGTTTCATTGCTGACACAACAGAGTATTGTACAAGTGGCAAGCATGGGGTGACCATGTTCTTGCCTTCGTTGTCACCGCCACCACCTTGTGGGGGCTGTAGCAGGGTAGTGGAGACTAGTGCCCAGTAGGGCAGTGATGGCGAACCTTTTAGAGACCGAGTGTCAAAACTGCGATTCAAAACCCACTAATTTTTTGCAAAGTGCCAATGCAACAATTTAACCTGAATACGGGTGGCTGTCAAGAGGCGATGTCAGGTGCCCAGAAGGCCTCCGAGTGCCACCTTTGGCACCCGTCCCATAGATTTGCCAACACTGCAGTAGGGAATGGATCCCACATGGTCATTTCTTTCTTACAAAGCAAAGAACCAACCAATTAGTTTTCAAGCAGGAGGCAGTAAAGCAATTTAAATATCATTAAATGGTCACTTAAGAAAGTCAAGGGGAACCACAAGATCTGACTCCACTACCCTTTTTATCTGTCCCTTGCTCCCCAGAGGCTCAGGTTGCTTGTCAAATGCACTGATACTTCCAGTTCCTACAATTGTTTTAATAAATAAATACAAGATAATTTAATTTATTAAGCAAACAAATACATTAGACACTCCAGCCTACAACAAATTTGAGAAATGTACCATGGCCCTGGTGAAGAATACAGGGTATGATTGTCTCTGAAAGATACTGTTCTTGTTTCAGGAAAACCATTAAGAGCAGAAGAAGTAGTTCATCTGGCAGAAGGAAATCTTCCCCAAGAGGTAGGGGATGCTAAATGTTGCCCCACAAAAATGTTCTATGAGCTTAGAATCTGAGAACGGCAGAGCTGGAAAAAGACCCTATGGGTTATTGAGTCCAACCCCTGTCAAGGAGGCACCCTGGGGAATCGAACCCCCAACCTCTGGCTTGGCAACCAGATGCCTAAGCCATGTGGAGTTGCTCATTATTGAACTTAGTGCACTGGCTGATAAGACAGCAGCAGCAGCTCTTTCTCCCAGAATTGTTCCTCTCTCCCAATAATCAGCAGCTACCTTCACCTACCAATATCCCCACAAAGGGCCACTCTTTCATCAATCCAGCATCAGTATATGCATCTTTGTTTTGGTGGAGGCTGATGGCTACATTGCCAGTAGGGTAGTGAGCCAGCTCCAGATTTAAGTTTGGCTTTTAACAACCTGTGCTCACGACCTTGGGTTCAATCCCAGGTAGCCGGCTCATGGTTGATTCAGCCTTCCATCCTTCCAAGGTCAGTAAAATGAGTACCCAGCTTGCTGGGGGGTGGGGGAGCAATGTGTAGCCTGCATACTGTAGTTAAACTGTAAAAAAAGTGTTCTGCTTATATACCGCCCCATACCACTTCAAGTAGTCTCTGGGCGGTTTAAAGTTTAATTACAGTATGCAGGCTACGCATTGCCCCCCCCCCCCAGCAAGCTGGGTACTCATTTTACTGACCTGAGTCAGCCATGAGCCAGCTACCTGGGATCGAACCCCAGGTCATGAGCACAGTTTTACCCGCAGTACGGGCATTTAACCACTGTGCCACGAGGCTCAAAGCCTACTTGAAGTGGTACGGGGCAGTATATAAGCAGAACACTTTGCTTTGCTTTTTATGGGGGCTATACCAGATGCTGAATCAAACCTTCCAAGCAGATTAAGTGCTTGGATAGTGCCTTTAAAATTCAAACGCTATCTAGAACCAATTTGCCACCTTACTGGCACAGGAACTGTCCACCTTCACTGGTGCGCTCCATCATGCCTCTGGTTCTTCTGTGATTGCTTTACCTTCTTGAGGCATCTGGCTGCGGGGCCATCGGTTGGGAGTATGATTCCCCACTGTGCCTCCTTGATGATCCATAGGGTCATTCCCATGTGCCTGTGTCTTGAAGTAGCCTTCCAAAACTCTCATCACCCATGAAAGGACAGCAGTTGGGGGAAGTTTGCAAAATGATGCTCTTCAAAGTGCATCGCTCTTCACCTATATCAGTGGTGGCGAACCTTCGGCACTCCAGTTGTTTTGGACCCCAACGCCCAGAATTCCAAGCCTAGATTGCCAATGGCAAAGGACTGTGGGAGTTGTGGTCCAAAACATCTGGAGTGCCAAATGTTCGCCACCACGGACATATACTCTTCCCTCTGGATCTTTCTTCCATATGTTTAATTTGCTCATCCCCATGATCCCTTCTTCTAAGCACGTCACATGGATGGAATATGAAGGGCTTTTCCCCTTAGTCTTCTTGTTCCTCCTCAGGGACAAACCGGAAGCCCAGCAGGATAATCTCCCTCATCCAGTCCTGCTCCTGGGGGAGCCGGCAGAGAAGCAAGAGTCGAGAGTCCAAGACCCGAGGCAAAGGGAAGAAACGCTGAGCAGGCAGGAAGCGGATTCCAACCGAGAGGAGCCTCTTCACCACCTCTTCATAATAAAGAGATTGGTTTTAAAATTATGTCGATCTCACTTGGCGTTTCCCAAGGCCAATGTCACCCACAATTCTTGGGTGAAACCCTAGTAGGATGAGGCCCTGATGCAAATTGTTGAAGGTGCAGAAACTAGACATGGGTGTTTCATTTTGGAAGGGGACTGGTTCAGAAATGAAACACGCCAGCACAGCTGGCGCTTGGAATGCAGTCCCATCCTCTGGAACAAAATCAACCACTGTCTTACCTTGCTTTAAATTACTTCATGTGGGGTGAAATTCAAACCAGGAAGAAGCCTCTGATGCATCATCTTTCCCTCTCCCTGGCGCTGGCCAATCA
This sequence comes from Phrynocephalus versicolor, assembly GCA_023846285.1. Taxonomy (NCBI): domain Eukaryota; kingdom Metazoa; phylum Chordata; class Lepidosauria; order Squamata; family Agamidae; genus Phrynocephalus; species Phrynocephalus versicolor. Next base: position 9,144,020 of record JAHTLZ010000111.1, on the reverse strand, counting down.
GACAGGGAGGCGGGATGATGCATGTCCTTGAACAGCTCCTGAAGTAATGTAAAGCAAGGTAAGATCAGTGTAACTTTAAAAACAGTAAAACCAAGGGCTTTCAGAAAGGGCTGCTTGTTGGACAAATGGCCTGGCGTGTGCTGTGTCTTTAGAGGCAAACCCAGAAAAACAGAAACATGCAAAAGGAAACAGGTTCACTCTCAGAAAAGCCAGTTGGAGCAGTTGAGGTTTGTTGAATTTTTTACTAAAGAAAAACAAGCATAAATTAAATATGGAATAAAAAGGTTTACCTGCAAGGGAAAAACAGACCAAACTGAATGTTTGGGGTGTGGTTGCTACAGGTGGAGTAATCAGCAGAGGTTTCTGTTCCAACAGACAAGTGTTGGTGGTTTAGCAAGAAGAGTATTTAAGCAGAGGCACAAGCCTTACTCTTTGCTGATTCTACCAGAGCTAGCCCTATTGATTTGCAAGCTCTCTTAGATCTTGATTATACTGGATATTGTTCGGCTGTGTGGGGTGTTAGTTATATGTTTATTGGATACGATTCTGGACTGTATTTTCACTAGATGTAAATATTATGTGTTGACTGGGATTTCAACTTTAATCTTCTGATTGTTTCATAAGTTAACAGAAGGGTTTATCTTTTCTTGCTGAAGTGTACATGAAACAAGTTAAAAACTTAGTTGCAACTGTTAATTTGTTTATAAGGCAGTAGAGTTACAATTTCAAGTTTTAAGCAAAGTTATATTGTTATTGAACTAACAATATGCCTGTGTTATATAAGTAATGTTTATCAGGCATTATCTCTTTTTTGCTGGTTTAAGTTCTCTGTTATTGATGTAAAATACAAAGAATATAGTTTTGCTTAAAGAGGTGTTGAATCTTATTATTTAACACATATTATTTAGTTGTTAATTTTCAATATAAGTAATTACTGCAAATTTACACATCTTATGGGGAATTTCTTATTTTTGAAGTATTTATCAGGCCACAGTTGCTGTACACGCTATCACTTAAAGGTATAAACAAAGTTTTTTATTTGGTTATTTAAACTCAATCCCAACACATATTTTGGACAAGGTCTGTGTTTCCTAATCAGGAGCTAGGACTTCTCTTCTTCTGTGCATTCCAAAAACTGAGGAAGTGGATTGTAATCTACAAAAAATGCATGCAGAAATAAATCTGTTAGATTTTCAGATGCCATGAGACTTTTTAGTTTCATTTTGTTGTTTTTAGATATGCTGAAACAGACTTAACACTGCTATTTCTCTGAAACCATTTACTCTCTTGCAATTCAAAAGTCACTAAAACAATGGCACAATTAACTCAAGTCCTCCACTTATAATAATGGCACAAGAGCCCCATCCTCTTAAAACTTACCTTCATTGGATCCCTAAATTCTCAGAAATAGGCAGTGGCTAGCTGTTGAATCCATCAGGACTCTTCATCAGGCTGGCCGTCGCAGAGCCTGCAGAGAGGCTCATGGTTTCCTTGCTCCTGCTTGGTCTCTTCCCACCCAAGATGGAAAAAGAGGGTGAGCCACCCAGTCACAAACAGGCTCAAGCAGCTCTCCTTTTCTAGGTTGTTCTGGGACTCCGACCATAGCTGAACAAAAGGAGAGAGAGAAGGAAAGGTTCTTCTGACACCAAGTAAGCAATGTGACCAGTGTCGGTCTTCCTGCAGTGTGCTCTGAAAATTCACATAGTATGTGTAGAACATTCCTGGACCAGAGCAGAAGCTTCCAAATCAATGATGGTCTAGCAGGTGGTTTGGTTTGGTTTGGTTTGGTGTAATTCCATTTTGTTTTTTTGTCTTGCTTAGTTGTGGATTCTTCTGATTGAGGTGGATACCAGTGATAAGCAATGGCAAAGCTGCTGGTTTGATATATCCACAACCAACAAGGAAGAAAAGAAGAAACACCAAGGCCTCGCCACAAACAGCACAGGTGAGACTACAGTATATCTCTACATGGGATGCAGGGAGGGATTGCTGGCCTCCCTTCATGTCTTGTCTTGTAATCTAAGCCATTTCTACTGGCAGCCCAACAGTGATTTACTCCGTAGAAGAACAAATTTCAGAGAGCTCTTCAGAACAGGAAACTGGAGGAGCAGCCACTGAACATGGTGGTATATCTAATGAAATCATCAGGCGGGTGAAATTCTGCTCTCCTTCAGGCTGAAGGTCGAAGAATGAAAGCTGTGTTATTAAAGCCAATGAAAGCTTTGAGGAGCATGAAAAATGAAACAAATTTCATTGCTAGATGCAACTTGTAAAGTTTAATCCACAGGTGTGAAAAGTAAATGGGTGGTCTTTATGGCTCCTTGTTAGTCCCTAAATGAATACTGGAAATATTTGAGGAGGTGGTTGGAAGACAAAACTGTTGAAGGAGATGGAGACTCAAAGTGTTTGAAAAGCTACAAGATGAGGAATTTACCACAGCTTAAAAAGCCAGAGAAAGGCAGAGCTCTAAGGCAGACCAGAAGAGAACCACACAATCTGGGTGGGTGGGAGGAATTGCAGTATACTAATGTAACAGAAAAGAATCACAGGATAATACACAACAACACGGGTTTTTGTTGTGGCTGTTGTTGTTGGTTTTGCTATACTTGCAGGGGGGAAAGACGTTTTGCAAAAACACGCTTTACAGCTATAGCTGTACGATGCATTATTACTAACCTTGCTGGTTTTCTCCAATCCTTGGCAGGTAATCAAGCAATTTGAATGAATATGTGGATGGCAGAAATGAAGATGAATGAGAACCAGAGAGATGTGAAAGTGGAATCTGAATAGATGTCACAGCTATTCCCCTGGTGCTGTTTGGCATAAATTCAAGATCGGGCCTTCTGGAGCTAGATAAGAACCTGATGGGATCAGATTTAAAACAACCTTGGTGAGAAACAGGGAAAAAACAAAGAACTGGAAAAGAACGATATACAGTATGTGGTAAAAAGGTGAGAGCATCCTTTGTTAGAACTCAGGGCAAGCTGAAGGCTTGATGGAGCGTTGAATGCCAGAGGGCAAGTGCAATTAGTTTTTTAATTGATACAATCTAGACTGTGGGTCCTCTGATGGCAATTTTGGTGTAATGATTTTAGTGTAAGGTTTTTATTATTGTTTTAATTATGTATTGACATTTGATGTTTTAACTGTTTTAATTATTTGATTGTAAGCTGCCCAGAGACCTTTGGGTAGTGGGCAGCATATAAGTTGTAAAAACAGACAAATAAATAAATCAGTAGTCAACCCACAAGAAGATGCACAGGACTTTTCCAGGATCTGCACCTTTTTAGGATCTGAAGGTTCACTGTGAGATCAAGCTGAGACCAGCTCCTAAACATTTCTTCATCTGAGTTGTTAGACACAGTGAAAATCCTATCCATCAATAAAGTTGTTTTTCTTTTTTTAAAAACCTGTCAATTACTGACACCAAGGCTGTTAAAAACATTTGACTGACAAATGAGTTCGGGTGTTTATTAATGTTAAGCCAAACAGAGATGTACATGTTGACCCAAATAAACAGCGGAAAGATATATTCATTTGGTACTATTCTAGGGAGTTCTTCAATCATAGGTTTCCAGGAAACATAGGCACATTAGTCTGCCACAAATAAACAACAATGTAGCTTGTGGCATAGTAAAGACTAAAAAGTTTTATTTGACATGGATTTTGTGGATGGCAATCCATTTTAGTTTGCCTTCGCCATAAGATTTATATTATGCTCACAGGCTTTACTCTATATGGAATCAAAATGGTACATGGCTGAGGCAGGTCCTACAACGGTTCCAGGAAGTACACATCACAATTGTTATTTATGGAAAGGACAAACTCCTTGACCTCAGGGAAAAGAGATATTTGAGATATCTCTGACCCCCAAAACAATTTTGGAAGTCCACTAATGACTGGGGATGACCTATTTCCTATGACACTTCTTTCCTTGTCCCTCAGATCCCCCCAAAAACAACTGATCAGTGAACTTCACAGATCTAGAGGCTGAATTATATAATAATGTGCCTCCAAGTCAGTTCTGACATACTGGCAACCCTTTCCAGGGTTTTCTAGATAGTGAAGACTCAGAAGTGGTTTACCATTGCTTTCTTCTGGGGGTGGTCTGGGACGGTGCCGCTCGCCCAAGGCTACAGAGGCTGGCTCTTCTCCATGGAGGCACATTAGAGGATCAAATTCCCAACCTTTGGCTCCACAGGCAGACACGCAATGGACAGAGCCATGCAGCCAGCTGGAGATGGCATTGCTGTAAACAGTGGTGTCCAAACTTTGGCCCTCCAGATGTTTTGGACCACAACTCTCACAGTCCTTTGCCATTGGCCATATAGGCTTGGAATCCTGGGAGTTGTGGTCCAAAACACCTGGAGGGCCGACCTTTGGACCCCCCCCCTGTGTGTTACATGTCACCAAGGTGCTTCCGAACTGTGGCAACCCTATGAGGTAGCAATCTCCAAAATCTATCCTCAGCCACCCTGCTCAGCTCTTGTAAATTCAAGCCTGAGGCTTCCTTTAGAGAGTCGATCCATCTCGTGCTTGCTTCCTCTTTTCCTGTTGCCCTCAACATTTCCCAATGTTGTCTTTTCCAGATAATCTTGCCATCTTGTGATATGCCCGAAGTAGAAGAACCTCAGTTTCATCATTTTTGCCTCCAGCGAGTATTCAGGCTTAATTTGCTGTAGGGCCCATTTGTTAATTTTTCTGGCAGTCTGGGGTATCCACAAAGGTCGGCTCCAGCACTATTTTTCAGAGCAATCAGCTCCCCTCCCCACTGTCAGCTTTCTTTACTGTCCAGATTGAATTCAGAATGATTAAATCAGTCCCAGTTCAATCCGTCCTTGCCAAGGAGGCAATCATATCATCTGGGCAGATGCCTCAACTTATGGAAGAAGACCAGAATGTTGTTGTTTTTATCTGTGCAAGGTAAACAAGCGGTGGTTCTTCCTTCCAACAGGCTGTCCTTCACGCAGCGAGCCGTATCACAGGTGGCCCACTGAGCTTCATCAGCAGTGTTCAACTAGCCATATAAAAGATCATTTGCTAGGGGAGAAGAAATGATTTGGTCTTCCATCCTGTGTTTCTCCAACAGGGTCCTGGACAAGGAGAGATGCTAAAATAATGAAATGATGATGGCAAACTCTTCCTTGCCTGGTTTTGTCTGTAGGCCATTGTCAACAGTAAGAAACTCTTAGACCAGTGTTTTTAAGATACTGGCAGTCATTTGAGTATGGGCTTCTCCAAAAACTGCTCTTCTCTTATCTAGTAATCATGCGGGGCTTTTTAGTGACTTTATTAGTATTTCTCCTGACATCAATATGATATAAAGCTTGTCCCTTTTAGTCTGGTGCTTGTGTGTGTGTGTTAGAGACTTCCTATCCCTTTCAGTTCTTCCTGTCCACACAGTTTATTTTTATTTTATTTATTTATTTATTCCATTTATACACCACCAGCCTAGCAAATTGCTGCTCTGGATGGTGCACAACCAATGTAACGTATGTACAATAAATGTTGTTTCTGCTGACCATTTTCCAGGGTGCTGCGGCAGTTAACACGTGTGGGTGTGAAGTCTGTGAGGACCAGGTCAGAGGGGCAGTTGAACTCGGCTAAAGAAATCTAGGCCATTTTAATCTCAGATTGTTCTGGGTAAAAGTGTGGACTTGAATCATAAATTACTTTCCAATGGGAAGTCCGTGTCTATGGTCATAGCTTCCCTGCTGGAAGCTTTCCTTTAAGGTTGGTAACTATAAGAGCAACAATAACAAAAATAACTCCCAGAAAAGAAGTCCCAGCTGGAAAATGGATTTCTAAAATCTTTTTTAAAATAATTTCTTAAAAGTTCTTAAAAGAGAAGTGATTATCAGAGAAGTGCTTTTTTTTTAAAAGGCAGGTTCACTCCAGTTGTAGTAAAATCCAAGGAGAAAGCCAATGGAGAACGGGCTGACAAGCTTTCCTTTGCACTGATTTCCATCTTCGGAGCACACCTTAATCCCTGGCCCTTGTATAGAAGGCTGAACATCTCTCTTCAGTCAGTTTACAGGCAGGTCAAGTTGCTCACAGACCACCATATTTTGACAACTGAGCTAATGCCTCCGAAGACGCTTCTTCCAGAGAAAGCAGACGCAGAAGTATTGTCCAAACAGGAAACCTACAGAAGATCACAGGGGAAGAAGAGCAAAGCAGAATTGAAACCATGATCTGCTTATTTATGCAATGTCTGTAGATGTTGTCTGGATTATTGTGAACTGGGTGGAAATTATCCGTGGAAGGGCACACGCACCATTTATTCTCGTAAGGGAAAACTTTCTGAACAGAATCATTTGTCCAGAAAATTGTTTCCGTTCGGCTCAAGCCTTCCAAAAGGAATGCCTGGAAAGGGAAGAAATCTTTGTTCCACGCATATGGGCACACGCAAAAGTCCAGCAGGGACAGCTGAAGCCCCAGCTGAGATTGAACCGAAGACCTGTAGCTAACAGAAGAAAACAGAACAGTCATCTCAAGCTGAGAGCAAGCAACAAGAACTTCAGGTAGTCCAGATCCCTGTCTGAGCCTTTTTTCTAGTCAGATATCACTGTAGCAGCAAAGGTTCCCATAGGCCCAAATAAAGTTTTTCCTCACCTGTTTGGAAAATCAACCTTGACAGCTTAACCCTATCAGTTGCCTCCTCTTTTGCCAAGACCTGGAACTTGTTTTGATTGTCACATCTATGGGGGAGGGCCCACGATTCAAGGTAATACAAGTTGGGTTTGGAGTGAACCCAAAGGATCATACCTTTCTCCTTTTGGCCACAGAAAAGAGAGCTAAATTGTCCATGTCCACATTCTCTTTTGCAGATGATGGCTCTTTATTTGGAAGGTGTGACAGGAGGGTCCCCCTTTTTGGAATTACAGTAGGACCCCAGTATCTGCTGGGGATTGGTTCCAGGCCTTTCAATGGATAACAGAAACAATGGATAAGAGAGAACGCCAAAACCCCCAAAGCTGCTGTTTTGTAACAATAACGTGCTTTATGGCTGCTGTTTGTGACAGTAGCTTGCTTTGCGGCTGCTGAATTATTGAGTTAATTTTCCCCTGCCAACCCTGGATAACTGAATCAGTGGTTAATGAATCAGTGGATACAGGGGTCCTATTGTAATTAATTACTGCTAAGTCAGCTCTGACTTACATCAACCCATTGCAGGATTTTCTCAAAACAAAGAACTCCATAGTATTTTACCAGTTCCTTATCCAGGGGAACATTCTGGGACTGTGTCATTTGGCCAAGGCTGCCTAGGCTGCCTCTTCACTCAATAAATAGAACAGCAGATGTCCAACTCACTGGGCTATCCAGCTGGCTCCTCTGTTTCAACTTTTCCTTTCTAGTCCAATTTAAAGACAAAGAACCAGAGAACGAGGCAGATCATTGTCTGTGTGGTTGTCCACCCAGAGTAAGAACCTGTTTAACAGACTCAACAGGCCTACAGGCTACCTGGTCACTGCCTCCTCCACTCAGGTAAGTTGTTCATTAATCCTGTTTAAACCATAAAAAGCATTTCCAAATTTGCTTCTGTACATATCAGTTAGCAAATGGACTTTAGTGCCAGTCTGTGACTTACTTTGTCCTTGGCTTGGGGGTGTAGGTCTTTCTTTTTGCTGGTGGGGACCCCTTTTAAGATGCCTCCAGGGCCTGGGCCTGCCGATGGGTCTTTGCTAGCGTGGGCCTCCATCTTAGTGTGGGCCTCCAGAGTTTCCCCGTTAAGCTGGGAAGGAAAAGTGCAGAACGCCAGCTAAACTCTTGGCTTCTGAGACGTGCCAGGATCAAAGTCCTACACTTCTAAATCAACAAAGCCTCACACCTTTGGATTGGTTTGTGCCAAAGACGTCTGGGGGCGCTGAGCCATTAACGAGCCAAGCCCTTTCTTTTCTCCGCCTGGGGCTGTCTTCATTAATGTTCTCAAGGGGATATCAGGATTATCATTTGACTGGTTGGCTCACTCGATGAAGTTTGCCACTCACTAGCACGAGGCCTGCTAATTACATGGGGCAGGATGGAGAGCTGGCCGTGTGAACTCCTGGCAAGCCGCAAAATTACCACTCAGTTGACACTCAGGTGGCGGAGGGACAATCTAGGTAACAGAACAGGCTGGCTGGTTATGAAATCGCTTAATGAATAGGAGACAAATACATTGATCAATGAGCTGCCTAGATGCCCTGAGAATATCTGATCTCGCCTGTTCTCGGATGGGCGGCCACCAGCTACTACCAGGTGTTGAAGGCATCTGGAGTAGGAATTGGCAAGCCACTCCAGTATTCCTGCCAAGAAAACTCCATGGACATGGGGTCACGAAGAGTCGGTCACAGCTGTAATGACACCGTAATAACATATTCATCAATGGAACTGAAATAGGTTTGGGAAAGAATTTCTCTCCAAAATGCCATTCTTATTAATCACCCTTAAAGTGATTGTCTCAAACGAATGGTTCAAATTAACAAATGACTTTTCAAAAAAGCCTCCAACACAGAGGAAGTTAATTGACAATTCCCCTTCCAACTTACAAAAAGAACATCCAAACAACAACAACAATAAAAATCTCAAATCACCTCAGACAGGAGCTATACAAGTTCACCAGTATGAAAGGCTGCTCTTGGAAATTACTTTTCAACTACTGTAGTAGGAATTTATTTAAGCTCTGGGAATTATATGTCCAGCCAATCCAATGGGTGCCAGATAAGCACTATGACAGATTGTAGGTCTAGATATGAAGTGTTTCTGCAACATGTCGAAGCTAGCCAGCTCTCGTTCACTTTTCTTACACTACTTTTGAGAGAGCAGGCATGTTTCTGAGTGGGGATTGTCCCACATCCAGCTTTCTCATTAGGGCCCACACTTGAATAGCCTCACTTGACACAGAACACTTCCACCACCACCCCAGCTCATATTGCTATACTTTTTCCCACACAGGGAAACTTTGGCTTGTGTTTGTCAATGCATTGGCAGCTTCCCATTAGGACTACTGCATGGCATTGTCTGTGGGGCCATCTTTGAAGATGGTTCTGGAACCATCTTCAGCACTCTTGTTTGTTGTTCACTGCCCAAGAGTGGCCCTCTGGCCAGATGGGGGGGGTATATAACTCAAATAAATAAATAAATAAATAAATTCAAGAACCAGATTAAGACTGACACTGAACTTGAATTGACCCATTCAGTCAGTGGGGATTTATAGAACAGATTCTTCTGTAAGTTTCATTGACCCAGTAGGCCTACTTTAGTTGTGACTTACTACTGGATTCTAGCCAGTATATGCTAGATATCTAATCCAATGGGTTGGCAAAAAGCCAATGTTAGTAATCTAATTGTCCATGCCTGTGGTTTCTTTATTTCAATGAGCTCTAACCTCAACGGTCAATCTCCTACCCCCACCAGTCGTGTGTCTACATTTATGCCCCAAACTCTACATTGAGACTCCTGAAAAGTTAATGCTATAATAAATCCACTGCTCTTGAAATTCGATGTTTGAAAAGGACAATTTGTGTTTCTCACCCAGTACGGTCCACTTTTCAGGATTCAGGCTGCTCCCAGGTGGATAACTCCTAGTGCTCTTTTCTTCTGAGCAACAAGTAGAAAATTTCAGTCAAATTTCCAGACAATCATAGATATTGTGCCTCTTCTGTTCTTTTCCCCTCTTACCTTCTCCTCCCTCCGTAAACTCTGGCTCCGCAGCCAGAGAGCTAACTCACTGAACGATATAGCCAACTATTCGAGAGGAACAGTTCAAAAATAAGCTCACATCCTGATTATATCCTTTCTGTAGGATCTCATTGGCCACTGTGGGAACAGAAGGCTAAACTAGATAGACTGTCTGGCTTACCAAGGCCCTTCCTGTTGTCTTCTGACTAAAATGTTCTGTCAGAAGTTCCCTGCAGATGGAAAAGTTGGTGTTAAGGTGGAGAGACATTCTCGTTTTCTTCATGCAGAGATAGACATGCAGATTTCAGAACAAGACTGATTTTGTCCTTTAAGAGGCTCACATAAAAATAAATAAATACAACACCAAGATGTCCTTTTCAGCAGGTAAATCATGGGGAAATATGGTTGCTTGAGGCAATACCTCATTGTGTACCCTGTCTTGCTCTAGGCTGGCCTGTTACCTTCATTTGCGGTACAGAACGCTGCACTAGAGCTAGTACTGAAATAAAATTCCTCGTCATCCTCACACTGCAGAGATGGAAAGAACCATATAGTCAGTGGTACCTTGTATAAAGGAATAAATTCGTTCCAAATGAAATTCTGTTAAGCAAATTTTCTTTTGTACAAATTTCCCATAGGAATGCATTGAAAATGGATTAATCCCTAATCGCGACCGTTTTTCTGTTGTACGAATTCGCCCCATAGACGATTCTGTTAAGCGATTTTCCCCCTATCTCTGGAAATTTTTTCCTTTAAGTGGATTTTCTGTTAAACAAACCGCTTGTTCTACGAGGGTCCGCTGTAGTTGCAATCCACTGCAGTTGACTTTTGTGCATGCAATGGCACAGGTGCTATCTTATGTTTGCCTCAGGCTGCAAATTAGGCTTGCCCAGGGGGGTCTCTAACAGGGCTTAGGCTTCAGCAGGCCCTCTGTTTAGGCAGCAGAAGCCATAAACATCCCTTGCTTCTTTCAATGTGCACTGAAGTAACAGGACGCATTGCAGCTAGACTACATGACTGTAAATTCACTCTTCGGTGCTATGAATCTCAGCAGCCACCTGGTGTACCGGTTTTCTTGCTTTTCTGTTCCTTCCTTCCATTATCTAGTGTTGGAAAAAATTATATGGTTGCAGCCCCCACTGCGCCACCTTTGTCCCAAAACAGATACCTAGCTAAAGCAATGAGAAAAGGGAATGTAGTCGTATATTTTTAGAAAAGTACGTGTGTGTGTCTGTGCAAGATGAAAGATAAGTCTCTCTTGCCATCTGGTGGATAAATCAAGGAATTTATTCGAGCAGAAGGATGTATCACTGCCTTTCCAGTTTTCATGTATTGCTGCGGAACCTTTTGGCAACCTTTAAATCTTTGCAGTTCTCAGAAGTGAAACTGAATACCCCTTGTGTAAGGGAATGGAACATACTCTGAGGTGACAGCTGGAACCTGAGGAGGTAGTTTTCTCCTGCAATCATTCACAGAAATTTAAAAGTTTAGTGGTTTCTCTTTTTCAACATACACCTTCATACACAGCCGTTCAGAGGAAGAGATGACAAAATTTAGGCATCTTGACTGTCCCAACCCAGAATGGGCGAGTAACTTCTCCTTTCACTTTAAAAGCATATCTGCTTACCATTAACTCACCACTACCACCACCCTGGGAAAAATCTCAGATTAGTAATACCTGTGTAATTCTACCAAACTCCCTGACTCCTTTGACAGTTTATTGGTTGTCTCCAACCATCTCAGTCTTCTGCGCTGTCCCAGTTGGCAGCTTCATTGCTGAGTAATGGTTGACTAAAATGCATCTCTTCAGTCAGATCAATAGCTATCACAGTGAGCTCTCTTCTGCTAAATTTCATGTAGAGGCTGAGTAATCATCTGCCAGCAGTGCCCTACCTCTGAAATCCCTACATGGAGCAGGAAGAGGTTGTAAATAGATGGCTTCAGGTCTATTTTCCTTCTGCAACTAAACTTTCTGTTTTTCCTGGGTCATAGGTTGTGCTTCCAAATAAAAACTAATATGGTTAACTGAAACTAGGTCGATTCAGCCCACCTTCAAATTGGCCTCAGCCAGGCACTTCATTTTATACAGACCTAGCAGAATTTCTGCATAGTTCAGTGATTTAGTGATCTGGTTGTGGCACCAGTGAGTTTGATTCCCCACGCAATGATGTTCTTGTGGCTTCAGGTACATCACACAGGGCCTATCACAACTGTAGAACACCTTCAGGCCAAGCAGCAGATTAAGACATTGCTGTCTGAGAGGGTCCTTTATGAAAAGTAAAGCAAAGCAAGTGTGCTGTTGATATACTGACCCATAGTGCTTAAAGCACTCTCTGGGCAGTTTACAAGTACAGTACTACCTTGAATAAAGGAATTCATTCATTCCAAATGAAATTCTGCTAAGCAAATTTTCCTTTGAACAAATTTCCCATAGGAATGCATTGAAAACAGATTAATCCCTAATGGTGACCGTTTTTCTATTGTACGGATTCACCCCATAAGCAATTCAGTTAAGCGATTTCCCCCCACCTCCTGAATTTTTTCCTTCAAGTGGATTTTCTGTTAAACAAACCACTTGTTATACAAGGGTCCACTGTAATTATGCAGACTCTACAATGCCACAGCCTCTCCCAGGAAACTGGGTACTCCTTTTAACGATCTCCGAAGGGTGGAAGGCTGAGTGAACCTTGAGCCTGTACAGCATTTAAACCACTGCGCCACGAGGCAAATGGTGGTTTTAGTATGCTTTAGATTTCATGTTGCTAACTCACCTTGGTGGATCCAAAGAATGGAAAGAGATGGTCTATCATAAATGTGAATGTTTCCGATGGTACTAAAACTCAAAAGACACTATGCAATGTGTGGCCTTCTAAATGTAGTTGGCAGGGCCGTCTTAAGGATATGTGGAGCCGTGGTTCGAAGATCCCTCTGGCGCCCCCGTTTCACAGAGCTGTCGTGTGCTCTCTGCTTTTACACACCGCACACCCTGTCTCGGGGCACGCCAAAGGCAGAACATCAAAGACACACTAAAGGAGCTCCAACCCACGAAACGTGGTGTCGCACAACTGTGTCTTTGCAGAGACCCTGAGACTTCTTTTGGGACAGGCGGGAGTGGGATGGGGGGGGAGAGGAGAGGAAGTGGTACAAGTACTTTGGTTGTGAGCCGCCCAGAGACCTTTGGGTAGTGGGCGGCATACAAGGTAAGTAAGTAAGTAAGTAAGTAAGTAAATAAGAGGAGCACGTAAGGAAATAAACGAGTTTCGAAGAGCGCACGGTGGACTTCATTAACAACTGTAGTGGAAAACAAAAGACACACAACCGAGTTGTCAGCGACAACGGGGTGCGGGGTGTAGGAGCAACGGGGCCGGAGGGGAAAGGTGGTGGGGGAGGGAGGGGGACGACGACCGACTTTGCCACCTGCCAAGAACAAGCCTTGACACATGTGTCACATCAGCGTCCATTCCCCTCCTCCTCCTCCTCCTCCTCCTCCTCCTCCACCGCCACCACCACCGCCTCCGCTCCGTTCCGGGCCGGCTGGGAGCGGTAAACTTTCTTGCCGCAATAAGAGAAGCCGCGGAAAAGAAAGCAGGAGGGGGAGGGGAGGAGGAGGGGAGGAGGGGAAGGGAAGGGAGCACGCAGTGGAAAGTAACGCGGTCCACCGGCAGACTTCAGGACGGGGCTGGGGGGTTGGGGTGGGGGTGGGGGTGGAGGAGGGTGGAAAGGGAGGGGAATAGTTTGTTTTTTTTAACTTATCACCCCGAGCGCACACCGAGGATCAAGTCCTGAGGAGCTGACACCGCGGGGATGAGAGAGCGCGTGAGAGAGAGAGAGAGAGAGAGAGAGGAGAGAGAGAGAGGCAGGAGCTGCCCTCATCGTCGGCTGCGTGCGCGCACACGCAAATACAAACACGCTGAGCGAGAGGAAAAAGTGTTGTCGCTCGCAGGAGGAGCTGCCGCCGCCGCCGCCACCGCCGCCACCGGGACGCGCCCGCGGAGCCGCTGGCTAGAGAGCGAAAGGGGAGGGGAGGGGAAGGGAAGGCGGGGGCTCGGAGCGAACCAGGAGCGGGCGCGCGAGGGAAAGGACACTCCGCGAGCGGGCGGCACCAGCAGCCAAAGGGGGGAGGATGGCCGCACTGGATAGTCTTCCGCAGGCGGGAGGTGGCGACCCGAAAGCAATTAGAGAGAGAGAGAGAGAGAGAAAAGCAACCCCAAGCGGCAAACCACCGGCGGCGGCGGCTACACGCGGGGTCTCGCGGTCTCTGCGAGGCTCGCGCTGCTTCTCGCGCTCTCCCGTCCTCCCCACCACCACCACCACCACCACCACCACCACGGGTGTGGGTCTGTCTGGTCTGGCACTCTTTTGGGGATGGAGTGTGCGGCCGCCCCCTCTCTCTTTCCCGCTCTCGCTCTCGCTCTCGCTCTGCCCGCCCGCCCGCCCGCGGTTTTGCGGGACTCAAATTTCAAAAACCTAAAAATTAAAAATGTGGCGCCTGAGAGCTCGGCCCCTCTTTTACTTGTTTGCTTTGGGGCGGGGAGGGATTTGCGAGAGCGGTTCTCGCAGCGGGCAAAGTTTGTGTGAATTTAGATTCCCAGTGGGGAATCTAAGAGTTTTGGGGTTTGGGGGTTCAGGCGCCCTGGTTCATTGAACCACAAAGGCCTATGGGAAAGTCGTCCCTGGTAGTTGGATTGCAACTGCCATCAGGTAATTCAGCTCTGCAGCCTTTGTTTTATATCCATCTGCACATAGTTCATTTATAACTAGCAACAGTATGCTCCCAATATAAAGACATGAGAAAAGGCAGAGCTGGCAGGAAAAGGTAATTTGCTATGCAGTGGCCAAAATCTTGTTGCTTAGTTTAGTCAATCATACTAAAGCAGGTCAAGTGAACCCATGAGATTTGGTGAATGAACCTCTCTGTAGGTTCCACTGATTCAAATGGGCCTCCTGACTCTGTGACGTACTTCAGTATAGTGTCACAACTGACCATGGAGATGACATGCCAAATTATCATTGATTCAATGGGCTTACTCTAGAGCAATTAACTATTGCTAATTAACATGATTTTGGCCAGTAAAATACATTTGGAGCAAAAATAAAACAAAACAGCTTCTCCAGTTGAAATGTTTAATTACCCACCATTAGCGAGGGCTAGACATAACCTTCCTTTCAAGCGTTCATTTGATCCAGTGGTTCCCAACCTGGGGGGTCAGGACCCCTTTGGGGGTCGAAGGACCATTTCATAGGGGTCGCCATGAGCCAGTGAAGAAAAAGGCACAAAAGGCTTGGGTCTGGAGGGGGAGGTGGAGGTGGGGCGGAAGAGTGAGTTACAGCTTGATAGGTTGGAGGGGATGTCAGTCAATGGCACCGGAGGCTGTGATTGGCTGAGGGTGCCTATAGAGGGAAGTTCTCTATGGCACCGGCCAAAGGGGGCTTGTGGCCTCTTCCAAGCAGGGCAAGGGGATCACCACCACATGAGGAACTGTATTAAAGGGTCATGGCATTAGGAGGGTTGGGAACCACTGATTTGATCTCTGCTCCATCTGGAAACTGAGCATAAAGGCAGAACGATGGAGCTGTTCTAGCCACCACATTTCTGTGGTGGCCTGTTTCCTTTCTTTGCATTGTGTTGCTCCCATTCCATTTTGTCTGTAGAGCTCTCTTGGGGACTGCTCATCACCCAGCCCAGCCTGGCACAGCCTAAACGGATTAGGCTTACAAATAGCTTTACCAGACGATGCAGGTGAAAACATAAATGGGAAACAAGTAGGGCTTGATAGAGGAGCAAGAAAGGAGCGTTAAGAAAAGGCAGCAATATTCCTATCGTAAAACCACCACAAGAGACAAAGCTCAGGACAACATCAACACCATTCTTTATTTTCACCAAAAAACAGACACTGGGGATGGGGAAAACAATGACCAGGAAGTGCCAAAACTGGTGATCCAAGGAGAGAAGAGGCCTGGCTTTGGGAGCAGGCGTGCAAACAGTGATTTGAGCAGCACACATAAAGGAGCGTGCAAGGAGCAGAGATCCAGGTAAGCCCACGAGGAAGGGAGGATGATAATTTAACATGTATAGGTGGCAAATACAGGCATCCTTTAAAAAGGAAAACGTAGCATCTGTGGAAACCAACCACATGTTAGGCTCTGGCATCTGCAAACAGGAACACTGATAGAAGAGGCTTGAGAGAAACCTAGTCTAGGCCACAACTTTGAATGATATGAGCTTTCTGGACTGTAGCTACCGGAGCCGTCCAGCCAGCATGGAGACCGTACTAGCTGGGGAGTTCAGGGACGCGCAGTCCAAAGCAAACAGACAAAGAGAGTAGCTTTTCCAAGCCTACAGCAAGTGAGAAGAAAGAGACACACAGATTCAGTGGAAGCAACAGGCGGCTCCCTATTAAAACTCCAGCTATGCTCTGCAGGCAAGGAGGAATCGAGTGCAAGAAATTTCTTAGCCGTGACTAAGCGGAAAGTATTCCCTCTCCCCAAAAAGGAGAGGCCTAGCGATTAGGGGAAAGCCAGCCCTTGAAGACCAGGTCCTAGAAAAAAGAAGGGGACACAAGCATTGTTGACAATGACAAGTGTGATGCAAAGTCCTGATGGAGCTGATCCACCTTCTTTGCCTACTTTTTCCATATTTTGGGAAAGTGCTTTTAAGTGAGAAAACCCTGCCAAACATTAAACAACAGACATCTGCGGAACATCCCTTAATGCATCCGTCTGTATCTAAAAATGCTAAAAGTTACTGGTAGAAGAACCATAGCAGAACCAATTCAGCAATCCACTGGCTACATCCCCACCCCAGAAGTCCCACCTAAGTCAATGTTTATCCCACTGATTGTGCCTGAAATGGCAGAGGTAACATACTCCGTTAGAACCTGAATGCTTTATTATTATTATTATTATAAATTTTTAAAGAAGAATCTTCCCAGTAAGAATGATTACTGGCTAGAGGGATTCTGGGATCTGTAGCCCAAATAAAGTAATTTTCTCCCCCAAGCTTTGCATTCTACACACACACATATATACATAAAGAAACAATTTTTTACTTTTTCATAGGAATTCGCAGAGAAAGCAATATATGTAAAGCAGAGATGTTGAGGGGATGGGGGGGGGCACATCATAGTCCACCAAAGGACGAGCTTCTGTGAACTTGAAACATTTATACTGCTTGGTCCTCAGGTCAATCCAAACAAACCACTTCCAATGTCAGCGCCCCCCACCCCCGGTGCTACCTCCACCCTCAGCTGGGTGGTCTGAGGTTGCTCCTCCTCCTCCTCCGGCAGCCTCTGGTCTCTTACCCTAGACAGCGTTGCGTTCTGTCCCCTCATGAAAACAAAAGGGCTGCCCAATGTTTGAAGGGAAGTTCCCCCAGACACAGAGAGATCAGATGAAAAGTGGTTTCACCAGCATGGTTTATTCAGTTTGCCCTAGCTAAAGCCTTTCTGAGGAATTCTGGGTACTGTAGTTTCCCAGAAATACTCCCAAATCCAGTAGAGACAGGAAGGTCCCTTGCTCCATGGAAAGAGATCTCCCAGGATGTGGATGCAAGGACGTCGTGATGGTTGGGTCTGTAGAGGTGACGTGCCAACATCCAAACGCAGACTTCCCATCACAGGCAGTGGGAAAAGAGGGTGTGTGATTCCAGGAACAGCCTCATTTCCCCCGGCCCCCAAACCCCTGCAGGGAACCCCCCAAAGGACAAGCCCAAAGCTCCAGCCACGCAGCTAGCTGGCTTCGTCACAACCGTTCAGGAAGCAGCCCAAGGGAACGGTGTTCCTTCTAACCAAGGCATCGCCAGTGGAGGGCAAGGGAAGCGGCGGAGTCACCACAGGTCTGTCTTCCTTGGGTGAAAGCCCTGCAGCTGCAGGGGGGGCATAGGAGGCCTCCCCTCTAGCCACCACTTTGTCCAGCCCCAGCTGCTGCAGTTTCTCCACCAGATTCAAGCTGAAGATGCTGTTCTGGCTGCCTCCTTCAGGTTTCCTCCGTGGCAACGGGCGTGGCCCCGCGGATAGGCCGCCCCAGCGGGGGCACCACCACGAAGCCAAGGGAGGCGACGGCCAACCCGGAGGGCGCGAGCGTCCAGGGAACCAGTCCAAGGCCCCAGCTGCCTCCGCATTGCCCCACGCCGAAATGCCTCGTTGCCTCAGCAAAGAGACCAGTCCAAAAGGAGAATCCGGCGGCGGCGGCTTCTCCATCTTGTCACTGCTTGGCTGTTCCTGCAGGGGGAGCTGGGAAGGGAGAGGGGGGCTCAGCCCCGCACCGGCCCCACAAGAGGGCACAACCGTATTACAAAGACTGGATGGGGTGGGGTGGAGGGAGGGAGGGAAGGAGTGATATAAAGACACAAAAAAGAGAGGGGGGAATCAGTCCAAATGACAGGAGACACCAGTCTCTAGGTCCACGCTGAAATGGTGTCTAAACCCCAAAGTGGTCCAGTGTGGGTTTGGCTGGAGCAGGTTTCAAGTTATACAGTATTTTTTATTTGATTTGATTTTTGCAAATGGTGGATCCATTCAGCACGGATTGAACAACGTGGCCAAGAAGGGAATTTGGGCTAGCACAGGGTGAATTGGACCAAGGGGAGCCCAAAGCCCACTTTCCTCTGTTCATTCCAATTCAGAGCACATTTCTGAATGCATGAAATGACTCTCAGGCTGCTTTTACACGACCCCTAAAATCCGAGGCAAAGGGCTCCCAGATGCAAAGCTTAAAATTGTTTCCCCACCAGCTGCGGACTTTAAAAAAGTTAAGTACGACCATGCCCACCTAAGCGCGCCCCAGTGCATTTTACAAGTACCTGGTCTCCGGAGGTAAAAAAAAAATTCCAATCCGGATTATAAAGCTGTGGATGCTGGGCTCTCCTTGCCTTCTGTTTGTTTTTGTTGTCCTCCCGCCCCTTTAACAGCCTGGAATCCCTACGAGGCTGCTTCAACGGCAGGCGGAGGTGAGCAGAGGTGAGCCTGCATTCTTTTCTTCCTATTTTTCTCCCTCCCCTCACCGCAGACAGGAGCAATGGAGTGCGGAAGGGTGGGAACACAGGAAGCAGAACAAACCCCCACGATCTCTGGTCCGAATTTAAGTTGCCAGCGGATTTTAGAGGTCGTGTAAAAGCGCTCTCAGTTATCCAGAACAGGACAAGACAGAGGGCATTGCTGCTCTTGTACTGTTTAGAAATGATATGTGTGTATGAGTGAGTGACCGAGACACGCTGATCCTGAGAGGCCAGAGCGCTGCGGAACCTTTTCTGTCCCTCATTCCTGTGCCGCTATCGTGGTTATGCTCCAGACAAAAGCTTCTCACTGCCAACTTGGTTCTTGTTAGTTTACCGAGTTTGTTAGCTGTCCGTTTCCTTCTGCCCCCACAGACGGAAGTGGGAGACGGACCCCCTAAGAGCCCCCAAACAACTGAGTTTGCTGCCAAGGTGTGTGTTAGTGCCAGTTAAGCCAAGGCAAAGCAGATGGGTTAGCAGTCAAGTCTGGATTTAGGAAAAGGTTAGTGGATTAAACCCTGTGGCTGTTCAGAGAGGCTGAATGTAGCCGCTCCTTTCGGCCATTAAGGCCTGTCACCAGGCAAAGAGGGGTGGAAAATTCACACGGCCCAGCAAACAGCTCGAGATTTCTCCGTATATTTTATATAGAGGCGTCTCTGCTGGGATGTTCCCCTGAGTGCACTGTTTTTCCATGTTCACTGTGCTGCAGCTAGAAGCCCCAGGCTTAGCTTAACGCGTTAAACACAATGGATTTTCAGCATGGGCCAACACTATGTGATGTTTCTTTAGCAACACTTTTGCGTCGCTCGGCATTTTGAAATGGAGAGGAAAGGCATGAAGAGGATTCCTCTGCCTGGAGGAGGAGCCAGCCACTCACATTCAGCCCCCTCTTCTGGCTTCCCACTTTCCTTCTTGAAAGGGAAAAGCAAGCTGGCTGAGGGGCAGAGGGGAGGAAGAGGCTTCTGCTGCTGCTGCTGCCGCCGGCTGACTTATGGCTTCCACAAAAGTAGTACAAGATGGATCTCAAGAAAGCAGGCGGGGCTATCCGGCCTTCCAAGAGCCCCTTCTGCCTTCCTGCTCTTTTGTGGACAGCCAGCCAAATGCTTCCTTTGCTCAGGCATTCGCTTGCAAGACAGCATGCCTCGGTCCAGGGACCAGTTGCAGCCTGCCTCCAAAAGGCACAGAGCAAGGGTTCCTCTGAGCATCTGTAGAGGATCTTTTCTGAGAGAAGAACGAGTCTCCAAGACTGACAGCACGCCGTTGCAGGAACTGAACTCCCAGGAGGATTCCAGCTTCTGCACCTTTCATACTGCACGTTCACCTCCCGGTTTCTATAATTTTAAAATGTTCCCAATTAGGGCCTCCTACTCCCTACACAGCCATCATTGGGTGGCTCCCTCTTCCCTTTGCCAGCACGGTTCAGGAGGAGAGAAGGAGAGAAGAGTGTGACTCTGTTCAGCCCTTCCTAAGTAGGATAAAGAGAGAAAGGAGGCTGGGAGGGGTCTCTTACTTCAAGGTCCCCCATCAATGTGCCAGGGGCGGCAGGAGATGCCCATACTGGGAGCAGCAGTGCCTAGACGCCAGGATCCAACGCAGAGGGAGGGAGAGGCAAGAAGACAATTTTTAAAATGCCATGAACAGAGAGGCACAGCTAGACACAAGGGCATCCTCCACGGCAAGGATGCAGGGCGATGCAAAAGCAAGGATGGAAACCCAGTGGGGAGGACCACAAGATGCTTACCTGTGGGTCACCTTGGTGACCTCGTTGCTAGGGTGCAAGATGCAACAAGTGGTGATGGTGAAAGTAGGCGGGGTCTGGGGCAGGTTGTTAACGGAGTGAAAGACTGAAACGGACAGGAAAATGAAGGGTTAATGAATGGGGTGGAGGATGTGGTGATGGACAGACAGGTGACTGGATCCCTGAGGGAAGTGGGTTGGTGAGCTTTTGTCAATGACAAAATGACAATCTCCTAT
This sequence comes from Phrynocephalus versicolor, assembly GCA_023846285.1. Lineage (NCBI taxonomy): Eukaryota > Metazoa > Chordata > Lepidosauria > Squamata > Agamidae > Phrynocephalus > Phrynocephalus versicolor. The sequence continues at coordinate 9,123,391 of JAHTLZ010000111.1, read as the reverse complement.
GAAACTCCTCCAATTCTTTTCAGGTTACTTAAGCTCTACGGCTCGAAAGCTACTAACGTAAAGGGTGCCCCACTCCACAGAATGATCTTGCGACCCTCTTTTATTCATTCACTGCCAGGTAATGCCGACAGGGACAGGCAACTGGGGACCCTCCAGATGTTGGCAACTGCACCTCCCATAAAGATCTCCAAGTTAGCCTAGCCATTAATTGCAGTCCAACAGATGATGAAGATGCTTGCCTACTCCCGAGGGATACTTATGAGAATGATACTAAGCTTAAATCTTGCCTGATGCACTTTTCCTATTCTTCTACCTACTGCCACAAGACTGGCAGAAGAAAGTGGCTAATTAACATTACAAAAAGTTGAAACAATGGTTGCCATTTTTTAAGATATCTAGTAGCTACGTCTGTGAAACACTGGGTATAAGAGGTATTAACTAGGGCAACTACAGTAATAGTAGTTGCCCTAGTTAATACCTCTTATAATTAGTAGTTACAAGGTTTGGGTTTGTCTAAAAGTAAAATTTAAATTTTTAACCACTTAATCTGCAACACCACCATAAATGGAATCCTTCTGGTCTACCCAAATGTTGCTCTGTTCCACCGTAGGCCCTGAATGCTTGCAATATGTGAGATACTGTGAGATACGGGAAGGTGGACTAGATGGGCCTTTGGCCTAATCCAGCATGGCTCTTCTTGTGTTCTTAATATATTTATTCCCCTCTTCCCTCCACTCACCACTAGGCCTTTCCTTGGCTTTGGTGGGTGTCGAGGTAGCAAGGGAAGGGAAGGAGCTCACATCCACCTCATCTTCCTCCAGGTCGTTCAGGCTGTAGACTTCTTCCAGGTCTGTGTCAAGCTGCCGGAAATCTTTGGTGAGCACACCCGGCCGGGGGTCTAAGATTCCAGCCAGGTGAGGGCGGGCAAGCTGCTGCCAGTGATGTAGGGTCATGGACCCTAAAAGAGAGACAAGACAGGGGACATACTGGACTTGGCATCATTATTACACTGGGATCCCCTTATCAGTATCTGCTGATTCACTTATCCAAGGTCCAAAAATATTAAAAGAAAAATCCCAGAAATATGTATTTCTTAAGATGAAGTTACCAGGCTTCATCACTAGAGGGTGGCTAGAGACTATGATACCTATAGCAGTGATGGTGATCCTTTTAGAGACCGAGTGCCCACACTGCAATTCAAAACCCATTAATTTTTTCACAAAGTGCCACTACAGCAATTTAACCTGAATACAGGTGGCAATGTTGGATGCCCACCTTCAGCACCTGTGCCATAGGTTCGCCAACACTGACCCATAGCATTTCCTGGAGAAATACATTTCCATGATACCAGAACTAGCTACTAGAGAACCAAGGACCATGCTATGTCTAGTGTGAGTATTAAAATGGAATTCATGAATAATCTGCACTTTTCAGCATCTATGTGGGGACCTGTAAATGGTTCCCATCCCCAGAGATGTGGGGATCCTGCTGTATTACATTTATTAAAGCCAAATGCCTTAAAAGCATTTAAAACTGCTTTTCATTCCATTCTTGCTTTCTACAGTATATGCTGGGCAAGTAGATTTGTTTCTTTGGGCAAATCTCTGTTTTATATATATATTTATATATCATGAGATCCCAGGGTAATATTGAGCATTTATATTATAGGTTTCTGTGTTTCTTAACTATGTCTTTTTTTTAAAAAAAAAATCACATGTTGAGAGCTGTCTTGAGTTCCAATCCTGGCAGGGAGGCAGGATATATATATCAAATAACCACATAAAGTCACTTTTTTATTGCACCTCCCAGAATCTTCCAGGCATCATGGCCAGAACTTAGGGGTGACTTGGGGATTTCAGCATTTTTACTTCCAAAAATCCAGGAGTTCTGGAAGTTAATTTTTTTTTAAAAGCCCTTACTTTTCCTAGATATCTCCCCAATTGAAATATTCTGTGAATTAAAATCCAAACTGTACTGTTTTCCAGACCCGGACAGAAAAGTGCAACAGATCTGGAGAGAGGTGGGGAGACTCTTGCTATGATAAAACAGCACAAACGTTCAAAGTGCATTTATCAAAGTGATGTATCCCAAGCTTTAGGGATGTTCATCCTGGATCCCACCAACCTTCCAGAGGTTTGATGATCTGGAGCTTCTCGGGGAAGTAAGAGAAGGAGCCCAGAGAGAAGCCAGATCCACCGGAGCTTCCCGAGTAGTTGGTGCCAGTGGAGGTGATGCTCTCGTCGGGCGTGAGGAACCCACTGGAGTCCTCCGCGTCCCGGGCCAGCCGCCGCAGTTTACATTCCCTCTCCGTGTCAAAGAAGGAGCGCTCCGTGCTGTGGTTCTCTTGGCGAGCCGACAGGCACTGCAAGGCAGCTTCCAAATCCTGCCGGGCAGGCGTGCCGGATGGACCACTGGCACTCAGGCTAACATAAAACAGAGAGGGTTAGATAGAACACCTCCATCAGCATGGAAACAGGTCTCTGCTAGACATGGACACTTCACATTCGCCCCTTTGGCTGCGCAGGGAGCCGGGAAAGGGACAGCGGGGCTCCTTGCCAAATTGGTGCACCAGCACAGGAGGAAGGGCCCCAGCACCACGAGGAGACTAGGGAGTGGCTCAGCCAGCTTGGAGGATGGGATTGGTCCACCAAGGCACCATGCTTCTGCCGGTGTCTAGTCTCTGTTCAAGGAGCTTATACCCAAACACAAGACTGAAGATGGGGGAAATAATAAGCACAGAACAGGAATAGGTAGTTGCATGATTTTTGGCTGTGTGCCAGTGAGTACTCCCGTCACTCTGACGGCCACGCTCATATGCTGACGTACTGCCATGTTGCATCGTGAGTTGTAGTCGGAGCAAGTTCCATTTCCAAGCTCCGATCTCTTAAGTTCCCACCTCTCTCTTTCTAAAACAGCTCTCTCTCTCTCTCTCTCTCATGTCCAGAAGCCCCCAGCTCTTATTTCTATATTTCCACCTCAGTCTATACCAGATCTACAGACCTGGTCACCCACCAAGTCAAAAATAGTTGCACGAACAGGTGGGCTCATCATAGTCGTAAGGGCCATGAACTATCTGATTTACCATGACTGCCAAATCAGGCACCAGCCGCCACCCAAAGGAAAACCAGTGGTGTGGGCCATAGTGATGTAGTTGAGCCACGGGGCACTCATCATGACCGTCCCTGCAGCCATGCCCCCAAGGAGACTCCCGACACATTTGATGCACAACATGGTCAAGCTAGTTTAAGCTTTCAATCTCCAAGAGGAGTGGGGCTTTTGTAAAACTAATTAATACCAATCAATTACCCATTCAAGACTAAGCTGGTCTTTGTACGAATTAGATCACAATGCCCCAACTCCTCTTGCATAGAGTTATCCTAGTCACAGTGATGGTATTATCAGCCATACGCTTCTATGGCTCATTATATTTCTTATTCTAATCCCACCCTGTCCTAGTTCTAAGGCTCCCCCATGATCCCTTTTGGGAATCACAAGAAGGGGGAGCCATTAAACCCCTCCCGAATCATTCCTGAAGGTCCTATCACCAAAACCAGGACCACCAATAGCAATTCTGTGGCATTAAAGGCTTCCTATCAATTCTGTGGCTCCCAAAGGCTTCCCCAGGTCATCAGAATCTATAAGGGTAGAGCAGGAAGCTTTTAATCAATTATAAAAGCCTGTGAGTTAAGGGTAGAACAGGAAGCTTTTAATCAACTATAAAAGCCTGTGACTGATGACATCAGCAGCTTGCATGAACAGAACTTTAGACAAGAGGATTTGAGCCAATATTTTGTTCCTGGGAAAATCTGTTCCACTCCACTCCAGAATAAAGACATAATGAATACCACTACAGCATTGGCATCAGGCTCTCCTAGACTCCATCCAGGATATGCCCCCAACCCCACCCCACTCTACCTACTTAGGATACTCACTGGGCATCCTCAGCAGCTTGGCTCTCCTGCCCTTCCAGCCCTGCCACCCTGGGGCTGTCTGATCCATAGTAGCTGGTGCGAGGAGTGCTCAAGCGACTGCAGCTCAACGAGGAAGGCTTGGGAGAACCCGGAGGAAGACTCAGCGGTGACTCAGCTCGGGATCTGGCTTTTGCTGCCTGCTTCACAGCCTTCACTGTCTCAAAGACCCGCCGGAAGCCCCTAAAAAGAAGCAACACAGAAGGCAGGGCTGGGGTTAAGCCTTGAAAACAAACATGACGGACTTTAGTCCCTCCTTCTGACAGCAGTGTGAAGAACAACCCCTAACATTAAGGAACTCCTAGACAGTTCAGGGGTTTAGGTCTGGCTGTGGAGCCAAAGGTCATGAGTTCAATTCTGCACTAGACCTCCTTGAGGGGGAGGCTAGATTTGGTTCAGAGGTTCAGAGCCCTTCAGTTCAAAGGGGGTTGATGTTCTGGTTGCTGTTCGTGGTCCCTTGCCAGTTTTCAGTTCCATCTCCAGCCATGAAACCCTACCTTCTGAATAAGGCCATCCTTCCAACATTAGCTGCCCCTACGTCTGATTTTCACCTCCAGACCCCCCATTTCCCCTCTTGATACTGGGATGCAAACACCATCGTCTGGGATCTTCTCACTCTTACAGCTTAATTTTGCTCCTTGTCCTCCCACTCTGCCTGTTGAGTCTGGAACAAGTTACTAACAGAGATGTGCCAGGCTCCTTCCTGCTTAATGTTCAAGTGAATTGCTCAAGACAGAATTATGCCAAGTTGCCTTTACCAATAAATCCACCTGGATACTGTTAACTTTTTCTTCTGTGCGCAAATTTTAGACATTATACTAGGGTTGTTTACAGTTATGATTTAATTATTGTTTGTGTGTTGTATAACCCACAAGACTCCACATGCTGTTATAACCTATAAACTGCCCAGAGTAATGCTGGCCTTAATAGGGCAGTATATGAATCAAAGATTCTCAGTGTGATGTAGTGGCTATAATGATGAACTAGAACTTTGGAGAGCACGTGGCCATGGAAACATACTGGAGGAGAAGAACTGGTAAAACCACTTCTTAAGTATCTCATTTACCTAGAATCACCCATTAGGGTTGCTATAAATCAGTTCTGACTTGACAGCACAGAACAATAATATTAATCAACTCAGTAGATCAATCAATTTTCTACTGTGCTCACTTGTACTCTGAAGAGGCAGAGCTGTCCATTCCCTTTCTCATTGTGCCCTTGATCTCAGCAGCCAGAGAGTCCTGTAGGAAAAGTAACCACAGGAGGGAATAGGGCAAGAGGAAGAGAATTGATAATGGAAAAAAGTAGAGATTCTGCACTCAGAAATCCAGAGGATTCATCAACATTCCTTTTCTTCCTGTTTCGGTGAAAATGTAGTTGCAAGCAGCACTGAGTCCCCAAAAGCTGTCAGCTACTGTATAGTATAAGGACATAAGAAGAGCCATGCTGGATCAAGCCAAGGGCCCATCTAACCCAGCACACCCTGGGGCTGGTCAGTGCTTTAAAAAAATATTTTTTTAAAAAAAAAATCCCCTCCCCCCAAGTGCTGAACAGCTGGCCTTGGGGCTGTCAGCGCTGTTTGTTTATTTTCATTTTTTCCCCTAGCGCCGACCAGCTCCTCCTGGGGCTGGTCAGCGCTTTTAGGAAAAAAAATTCCTTGTATGTGGGAACAGAGATCCCACATCTTCAGTCATATGACCAAGAAAGAAGAAAAGCAGGACTTTCACAATATCCGGATCATCCCCCAGGTGAGGTAGCAGCCTCTACCTTCAGGACAAGATTATTACTGCTCGCACTGATGGCACGAGGTCCATCCCTCTCTGAATTCCCTCCTGGACATGCCCTAGTTCAGTTGCTCAACATTAAGGCAAGTGGGGTGCTGCTGCTGCTGCTGCTCCATCAGAGGGTCCGGCTATGCCCAGTGTCCCCCTGCCCAGCCTAATAAGACAATTCCCCCCCTTCCATGTTGAATAACATCCTTCCCCCACCCCAGTATTACCTGGCAGAAAGTAATGAGATTATTGCTTTATTTAATTACTACTTAAGAACAATCACCAATGAATGTCAATTAATTGATGTTACTAATGCCCAGCCCCAGTCCTGCACCCCAGCAAGGGCAGGGTCCTCACCAGGGGTAAGAAAGTGGGGGAGCTGTGGCGGTGGATGGTGCTGTTTGGAAGGCTGCGGTTCCGGAGGTTTTTAATCTCCTCCTGGGCTTCGTGCAACATGGCTCCGCACTCGGCATATTTCTCTTGTAGATCCTGCAGCTGGAGCGACAGTGTGGAAGGGGAAGACGAGTGAGAGGCGGCCCATGTCAGGCATGTGAGGAGACAAGCCAAGTTATTAAGGGGGAGGGAGATGTTTTTGATGAGAGGGGATTTCCCACCGAGCACTTGAACCGTTTTGCAACCATTAACCATGCAGGAATTAAGACACTGTGTTCACTTATTTTGGTTTTAATTAAAATGCCTGGCACAGCTTGCGTCATCTCTTTCCGCTGGTCGCATCAGCTGCGATGGTGATTTCCTAAAATGTTCGCTGCAAGCCATACAGAAAAACTGGTTCAGACCTGTTGCCTGGGAACTCTGGTTTCTGCATGGCAGAGCTACAGATCTCCCGTGGAGAACCCTTGGTGTTGTTGCCAAATGAGAATGATTGGAATAGTTTGCACGGGGTGAACAAAGTACGGAGGCATACAAGAAACAATTCAGGACACAGAGGAGGATTTTGGTGTTAAGAACATAAGAAAAGCCAGGCTGGATCAGGCCAAAGGACCATCTAGTCCAGCTTCCTGTATCTCACAGTGGCCTCACCAAACGCGTCTGGGAGCAAATGAGACTCAATACCTGTCTCCTGATACCACTCCTCTACATGAAGTACCCTGGTTTTAAGCCTGGAGATTACGCATCTCCATCATGGTTTGTAACCTATGATAGAATTTTCCTCCAGGAATCTGTCCAATCCCATCCCTCCAGGAATCTGTCCAATTGCCGTCCCCACAGACTAACATCCTGTGGCAGGGAGTTCCACAGACTAACAACATGCTGGGTAAAAAAAATCTTTTGTCTGTTCTCACTCTCCCAATCCTCAATTTGAGTGGGTGTCCCCTAGTTTTGGTATTTTGTGAGAGGGAGAAGAGAGTCCCTCTATCCACTTTACTCATGCCCTGCATTATTTTGTACGTCTCAGTCAATTCCCCCCTCAGCAGCCTTTTTTTCCAGACTAAAGAGATGTTTTAGCCTTTCCTCATAAGGGAGGTCCCCCAGCCCAGTAATCATTTTAGTTGCTCTCTTTTGCAACTTTTCCACTTCCACTGTGTCTTTTTTGAGATGCGGTGACCAGAATTGTACACAGAGTTGTTCTCCGCAGAGGTTTCTGTTGGACTAGAAGTAGGCCAACCCAAGCACTAATCCAAACTCAACCGCATATCTTGACCCCGCAGTAAATGTTCATGCCATATACAGAGTAGGATTGTGTACTGGTTAGAGTTTAGTTCTAGGAATGGGAGACGCAGGTTCAAATCCCGCCTTTCACAGAAAGCAGAATGGCTGTCCTTCTGCCAGGTGCTATTTCTTAACCTACTCCATGCCACTGGGTTGTCTGTGAGGCTATGATTTAATGCACACACCTTAAGCTCCTTTGAAGGAGAGAAATGGAAGAGGTAGACGATTCCTATGCCAGCAAGATACCACCTGCCACTCCTAGCCCTCCCTCACTATCTGGCACTGAACGCTCGTGGTCCATACCTCACTGCGCAACTGCTGTTGGATCTCCTTGTCGGCCGTGCGATGTTGCTGCAGTTCCTCCACTTCAGAACTGTACTGCGGGAAGGAAGGAAGGAAGGAAAGTGTCACCAAGAGTTTACCAAGCATTCTTTGCACTGACTAAGGAGTCTCTCTAGAAATCGCACCAGGTCTGGGATACAGAGCTTGGCCAAACCCACCAGGCCTGTCTGCAGGACCTGAAAAGGGTTCAAATCCCCCTCAACACCTTTCTGAAGCCAAAACAAAACCAGTACATTCATTTCAGTAAAACGCCGAGAACTTGCCAAGATGTTTTTAATATGACTAGTTTATCCATTCAGGAAAAAAATGTGAAATTTAGAGATCAGGTACATTGATAAAATTCTCTCACTGGTTTGAGACTAGGTTTCCTAAATTCACAGCTAGAAATTTCATTTCGTGTCAGACTCGACACGACACATTAACAGGACTCATCCAGAGTCTATTAAAATCTCCTGGCTATTCTTTAACCAAATCCATTTCACAAGGATACTGTGGTGGAGAAGATGCCCCTTATTACATCCCACTAAGCTCCCTGAGAAGGACAGGCCAATAAATAAACATTTATGTAAAGATCCTTGTCCACCCTTTTAGGCAGTAATCCCATTTGACCAAACCATGTTCATCTTTTCCACCAACGGTGATTATTATTTGATTTAAGAGTTCCACCGGAGAAAAATGGAGGGATCCAGAGCAATTAAGTGAGAGGAAGTCATAGGTGAGAGGCGGCTGGGTTTATTTAACGCATGCCCACCTTGCGGTGAACAAAAAACGAAAGCCCCAGACATGCTAGTGCCACTTATCATTTAAAACGAACCTCATAGCAAACTTATCACCCATAGCCGAGGGTTTCTATGTATTCCAGCACATAGAAAAGGCTTTCAGGCAGGGAAGGCTGAGCTACAGAATTTCATCTGAGGCAAGCCAGAGAAGACAACTCTTCGCCCGCATACTGATTTGTTCATGTGGGGGACAAACGTCAGTGTGAGAAACATGGATGGAAATGTACGAATCAGCAGGAAAAGAAGCTTATTCTGTAGACTTTTGCCTTTTCTACATTCTCCCCAGAGATTTATTTTGATGGCAAGGCAGAAAATCCAGAATTGACGGAAAATAAATGAACAGTGTGCCTCCTTCTGAGGAGCAACCAAAGCCTGCCGGGCCTAAAGAGTGCAGCCGTCAATGATTAAACCGGACAGCAACTAACTGTGCTCCACGCCTTCTGACAAGGCCCACCCTGCTTCCCTCCCCTCAACTGTGATGGCATTAATTCATGACAAGGTATCTACGGAAAACAGGAACCGCTCCTGGAAGGAGGCGCGAGAAAGAGGAAGCAGTGCAGTTCTCTCTTCCAGCCGTTCTTGGAGAAGTCCCAGCATCCCCACCACAGCCAAAAGCGATAGACACCTGTTGGGAATGAGAGCCACCATTTTCCAGGAGGCATGTTCTCCTTGTTTGCCTTGGCCCTCCCATTCCCGGAGCTGTCCTTGACTGAACAGGAAGAGGACAGGATGAGGCGCCATCGCTGTTGGCGTGGGCATCCAATCCCTCCTTGCCTCTGATTTATTTATTTATTTATTTATTTATTTATTTATTTATTTATTTATTTATTTATTTATTTTCAGACTTATATACCGCACCTATTTCCCAAGCGAGAACTCAGGCCGGTTCACACAAAAGTATTAAAAGGATAAAACAATCAGAATAACAGTGGCATCCGAGCAGGCAAACAGACATGGCGGGGCAAAAGAGAGAGAGAGAGAGAGAGAGAGAGAGAAACCTGCATCCCTAGTCATTGCCGAAGGCTTCCGTAAAGAGCAAGGTCTTTAGGGCTTTCTTGAACGACGCCAACGACGGAGCCTGCCGTAGCTCGCTCGGCAAAAAAATTCCAGCCGGACCCCCTCTGCTTACCACGCGACACTTCTGCTGCAGGTCTACAATCTGAGCCAAGAGCTGGCTAATCTCCTCCTGCTGGCGGGCGGCGTCTTCGGTCTTGCGGGCAAGCTCTTCGGAGAGCAGGACAACTTCTCGACTGGCATCGGCTACACAAAGGGGCAACATTGGAGGGTTACCATCTGGGTTGCGGCCTCTGATGAATGCAGGAGGATCCCACGGAGCATAGTGTAGAAGGCCAACTGCTGAAGTTCATCTCCCAACTTCTACTCTCCTCTGCCCTGTACGGATTTTCTGCTCCTCCCATCTGCCCCATACTCCTCCATGGTCTCCACCCATAACTTGATTCAAAGTTGCCCTTCGTGTTATCCCAAACCACCCTCCATTATACTCCCATGACCTGGTATTGTTAGAACTCTGCTAGGAAAATTGCCTCTGCGTTCTTGTACTGCAAGAGAAAAGCGGGACTAAAGCTAAAATCCCACTTTTGGAATTCAGGTTTCTAGCCAAACTTCCCCCACCACTATCCCCACCCACCGTTCTGTCAGATTGGGACTTACAGAATTGTTCCACGCAGTCAATCATCAGCTTCTGTTCTTGTTCCTCATAGTGACAGGTTTCTGTAGCAATGCTGGCAACCTAGGATGGAGAAACAGAATTGCATTGCTTTCATTGCTCTGTACATTCTTTGGGAAGTTGTACTCAAGGAAAGAAAAATGTTCTGCTTATGTACCACCCCATACCGCTTAAAGCACTTTCTGGGCCGTTTATAATTTATTTATGCAGTCTACACCACTCCCCCCTCCTGCCCCCCAAATGAGCTGGGTACTCATTTTACCGACCCATAACGATAGAAGGCTGAGTCAAACGTAAGCCAGCTACCTGGGAGTGAAACCCAAGTTATGAGCACAGTTCTGGCCTGCAGTACAGCTGATTAGCCACCGCACCACTGGGGAGATGGTACGTCAAATATTATGGGCAGCCAAGTGCTTTGAGACACTCTGGATCAGCTGCTATAGCCTAGATTTTCGGGGCAATGGTCCCACAAGTGCCTGTGATGGGTCTCCACCTCAGTGAGCGGTAAGAAAAGCATCCCCACACAGAAGCAGCTGCTGAATTCCATAGCAAGTGTCCCATGTGACAACTGAAATCTAAAATGCCATTGTTTCATTTGACTTTGGAGGCAGGGGAATGTGAGCATATCCTTAAGGTTATTTATGTTCTTGACAGCAGAACAAATGCAATATTTGGACAACTGAAACCTTTCCTGGAATTTTGGGAAAATTGGGAACAGTTACGAAAGAGACCTGAGGGCTAGTTCTCGTTTTAGAGCTGGCAGTCAGCCATCGCTTCTTTTCATTTAGCCGGTGCTTTTCAGGATAGCATAGGCCACAGTTTTTCTCTCAGAGATGGTTTATTTATTTATTTATTTTATTTTTGAGTATTTTTACCCCACCTTTCTCCTTGGAAAAGGACCCAAGGTGGCTTACAGTAATGAGGGACAATATACAGTCCGGTACAATTAAGACATGTTCAAGTACTGAGAACAGGGAATTGAGGGACATCGTACAGCATTAATAGACAACATTACAATGAAAGCTACAAGCGAATGTGAGCAGTTAAAGAGAGAGTAAAATTCCATGTAAAAGTTATGAGTGATGGAAACTAACGTTGAAAACATGGTGACAGTGCAATCAATGTGATCTCCTTCCCCCCATTAACCCTCAATTACTACTTCCCACATCTTTCTTTTTGAAAAAATGACAAGCGGCCATCCTTTTCCAGACCTTTTTTCCCCTATAGGCTGAAAGGCTGTGCACTAAATTAGATGGTTCTAACTTAATAGCGAGATTTTATATATCCAGACATGGGGAATCATGAGGAAATAAACAGTTTAGTCCTGGGGGAACCTGAAGCTGTCAAAGAGCCTGGGAGAGGATAATCTTAAAGCCTGCGGCCATCTCCCACGTTCCACCTTTACTCTTTGTCCCCGAAAACTTCCTTTCTTCAATGTTAAGTCACGTTCTCCACTTTTTATAACATCCTGATTAATGAAGAGATCTAGGCAATTTGAAAGTCTGTCTCTTTTTGTGTGTGTGGTGATTCCACAGGCCTAAGCTAAAAGTCAAAGTCAAAATTTCATCTCACTTTTATGTCCACTCATCCCTTACCAATGCGTACACTTGCAGCACTGTGCAGCTAAGCCCCTCACTCACCTCTGTGCGCAGTTTTTGGTTCTCTTCCTCCAGTCCTTTTAGTTTCTGCTGAAGGGCCTCATACTGGAAACACTGCTGCAAAGACAGGGCAGACTCATTCCTGCGCAACCTGTCGGGGGAAGAGATAATACTGGATAGAACTTGATTATGTTCTTACCTTCAAGGGCTCTGTGAACTGGAATTCGGCACAAAAGCTGAGCTAAGGAGAGGGACGTTGTAACAAATAGGTGGGTAAGCCTTGGAACATTGGCACCCGTTCTGTCCTATCTCACCAAGTTTCGGGGGGGGGGGGGACTGGAGAAGTTAACCTGATTTGGGTTAGGCTTTTTACTTAGGTAACAAATCAGAAATGGGGGGGGGCTGTTCCCTTTAAAAGCTATCCACCTCCCGTCTTTCAGGCCTCTAATCAACTTAAGAAATATAAATGGATGATTTTACTATTTCAACTTTTGCATTTAACTGAGTTACAGTTTGGAAATACAAGTTGGCCACTATGTGGCCTGCAGGCTGAACAGTGGAAGATAAAATTGTAGAAATGAACCAAAGAATTCTTTACAGATATTCTCAGAGGGTTTCATCCTCTTCCTCTCCCATCCCGGTCTCCTCTCTCCCGCTGCATTTGTACAATTATTTATTTATGTATTTTGTCTATACCACAGTGCCTCAAAACTGGCTCAAGGCAGACTGCAAAGAGGCGATTTTGCTTAATTTAAACTTTGCTGCTCCATCTAGATACTCACGGAGTAGGGGTGTCTGTGGCTGGCTCACTCTCCTCAGTGCTGTTGGTGTAGAGGTGCAGAAGGTCGTCACGCATGGCTATCTCATGCCGCAGTTGTGCGATCTTTGGGGTACAAAAAGCAAAGGGATTCAGATGAGGTGAAGCCCTGAATAGAATTTAAACTTGCCTCGCCATTACCCCACTCTATCCTCTAGTCCTCTGCATGCAAACAATATTCAATATCTCTAAAGTAACCTTAAAACAGAGGGTCCTCAAACTTTGCATCTTCAGGTATTCTGGATTTCAATAGCCAAAATACCTAACTAGTGGGCATGTGTCCAGGGCTTCTATGAGGTGAAGTCCAAGGCTGGAGAATACATGGTTGAAATCTAGCATAATGAGCATTTCATAAGAACATAAGAACAGCCTTGCTGGAACAGGCCACAGCCCATCCATTCCAGCATTCTGTCTCACACAGTGGCTCACCATTTGCCTCAGGGTATTCCCAAGCAGATGTCTTCACCTGCTTAAGATTCCCTGCAAATGGCATTGAGAGATATCCTGCCTATCTTTCCAACCCGGAGGTTGTCCTTAGGCATCCATAATGATAGCCAATGATACCCTTGTTCTCCATGAACTTGTCCAATCCTTTTTTAAAGCTGTCAAGGCCGACAGCTGTCACCACTTCTTCTGGCAGGGAGTTCCACAGACCAGTGATACTCTGGGTGAAAAAGTACTCTCTCTTATTTTTTGTGATCTAGCACCCAAATGTGCTCCCTAAGTCACCTCTTAGATGCCGTTGTTCAACAGTGAAGAGGCCCAGCTGTTGCAGCCTCAGATTGTAAGGCAGGTGTTCCAGTCCCCTAATCATTCTGAATGCCCTCCTCTGTACTTTTTCCATTTCCATAATATCATTCTGGAGGTATGGTGACCAGAACTGTACACAATACTAAACATATCCACTGTTTCCTGGTTGGTTCAATGCTGGGGGTCTATTAAGCTTATTTCCAGAACCGTTTTCCCAGTCTCCAACCAAATCACTCTCCATTTTCTGCTGAAGACACAGAAAAGGTTAGCTTACCTCTTCCTTCGCCAACTCAAGTTGTTCCTCCAATAGTTCATTGCGTTCTGACAGACTCCGGTTCTGCTTCAACAAGGACTGCCCAATGCGTGCTGCTAACTCTAGGTCATGTTCCTTCTGTGGGGATGGAGAAGACACAGTAGGCAGAGTAAGACTCTCTTTTCCCTTTCCTCATGACCCCCTACGCCTAGAGTTCCTCCACTCCCTACTATCCACCTCAACTTGTTCGTGCTTCTCCACAACCACATAAACCCTTTCATTCCTCTTCTCAATCCATATCAAAACCTTTCATGTAGAACAGTTCCTAGCCACGACTGAGAAGCTACAAGTGTCATTTCAAGGCCCCCAAAAGTAATTAGCTACTTTTGTAGGGACCTTTTTCTCTCTTATCTCCCCTCTTTCGCCAAAGTAAGTTATTTAAAAACCCAAACCCAAGATTTTTTCCATCTCAGAGCTTGAGGAACAAAATAAACCTGCACTTGAACTGTGTGATGTTCTTCCTTTACCAGTTTTGGAAACCACACCCCAAGAGTCTGTGAAGATTCTTAAGTTATCCAGGTGAGGATATCCGGAAGATGAGTCAAGGCAACTGGACTTCTTCTTTTGTGAGAATGAAGCTACTTGGATGAGCAGTGAAACATTTCCATCTCACAAAAAAAGAAGCCCAGTTGCCATGAATCAACTTCTGGGCATACTGCAAGAGCTATAATAGTAGCTAAGGGCTTACAGGTACAACATGGAAGCAAATGAAATTATCTGTCATTAAGTTGCTATAGAAATGCAATGCAACTATCTTTATTCTAGGCGATTTACAATTTTAACTGGCTACTTCCAAGCTTTGTCCATGAATACTAAACAACAATACAGCTCCAAGGATCAGTTTCCCCAATAATCAAACCATGCCATTATAGATCACTGCACAGTATTTTGTTTGAAAGCAAAGAGTAGCAATGGACAGGCACCTCTTCCAGTAAGCTGGTGACAGCATCTATATCGTGGTACGTCTTGGTGATCCTCCCAACCCGTTCAGAGCAAAGCACTATGGGAATGGGGCAGAGATGAGAAAGATAGGGGAAAGAAAGAAGACACCATGTAAAAATTCAGCAATTCAGTTATAGATAAGAAACAATGTATAATAGTATATCATACACTATAAAAATTAGAATCCTAATAGCCCAAGTCCTGCATAGAAAATATGTCAGTTCTGTGACCTATCTAGATTATGCATATTAAGTACACCTGCATCCATTCTTCCAACTCTTTAGACCAGAAGATGCTATGGAAACCACCATGGGTCCTTTTGGGGGAAAAGGTTGGATAGAAATATTTTAAGTAAATAAATAAAATAGGCTACAGAGGCTTTATCAGGAACCTTCTAAGACATTTAAAAGCATTTGCAGCCTGAAGGACGAGAGACTAGATTTTATAGGCTAAAAGCAAATTCAGCAGCTTTTTCTGTGGTTGCATGGAATACATGCACATGAGGTTATCTGACTCCCCCCCCCCCCAAAAAAAGCACAAATTCTTATTGAACAGTTACTGGTCATGCCTGCAGAAACCAAATACATCAGTCACAATTAAATCAATACTGTTCACTCGTTTCCTATCCATTTTTCTTAGTGCAATTTGAAGTGCTGGTTCTGACTTTTAAATACTTGAAAGTCTGCTGGCACTCATATGCATCTGCCCAGGACTTGGCACCAGCCTTTGTAGCCCCACTCTTTAGCACATCAAAAACATTAAACTGATCCATAGCACAGACAGGACCTTCTCGGTGGTGACGCCACAATTCGCTCCACCCACTGAGGTGCCTAGAGCCTCATTTGTTTCTGCTTTTGATTAGACTTTAAACACTTTGTTGTGATCAGCTTGCTACTGATTGGTCATGAATGCTGTTTCTTGGCTGTTCCTGCTATTCTGACTGATTTTCATTGCATTCGAATTTTTGTTTTAAAATCATTCTAAGAAGAGCCTGGACGGTTGATCTTGTTTGACCACGACTCCCAGAATCCCCCAGCTGGTACTCTTAAAAACAAACCTTTCCAGACTCTAAGATGAAGTTATCTTGGAAGTATCCTTAGGTATAGAGACCAAACTAACATTTTGTTAGTCTAATATCATACTCCCCACTCTACCCAAAATGGTGTCTCAAAAGCAGTGATATGTTGCCCGTATTAGCCTGTGATACTGCAAACCATCTTTTATATATGGAGACAAAGCTGCCACACTGCTTTTTGTTTTGAATCGCCTTCTGCCACGTGGTCTGTCACGTGGTCGCTGAAGTGACTCAGCATTCCGCACTTGGCATTTTCTCATGAACCGGTTTCCCTGTCCGCACTCTGCTGAACCGCTTTTTGTTCTGATTTTGTCCGTCATTTCCCCATCAGCTGCTTCTATTTTGGATATTTTTTTAGGGTCACGTCATGCCATTGTTCTTCCATTCTAAGTCATGTAGCTAATTTTCCGCTTTTCCAATGGCAGGATAAGGCATACAGAGGGGGAAACCCGGGGGGAAAATGGTGCATGGTGTCTGCAGTTTCAGCCAGATCGCTTCAAAAAGCGGTCTAGAAATCGGTTTTTAAAAAACACCACCCCTGGTGGCTGTCGCAGGAAAACCCAACACAGCGGCCTAAAAGGGGCGTGGCCAAGGGGGCTCTGCAGAAAAAGCAAATGGAAATGCGGTAGATGATTTTTAAGGCGATTTGACTTTACGCAAAAGGCGATTCAAAACCTAAGTGTGGTAGGGCTCAGGCAACTTCTCATTCCCTCATTTATTCAAAGCCAGCTAGTGGAGGCATCCAAGATCCTGGAATTAGAAAACAGGTTCTCTCCATCATAAATTCTTGGCAATTTTGACA
This sequence comes from Phrynocephalus versicolor, assembly GCA_023846285.1. Lineage (NCBI taxonomy): Eukaryota > Metazoa > Chordata > Lepidosauria > Squamata > Agamidae > Phrynocephalus > Phrynocephalus versicolor. The sequence continues at coordinate 9,106,875 of JAHTLZ010000111.1, read as the reverse complement.
TGATGTTTCATTTAGAAAAAGAAAAGGAATATGTAAATCAGGTCAGAATGTAAATTCAATTTAAATGTTAAATATTGCCATCTTTCACTTTCCATACTGCATCAGCAGTATTCATGAACAAGATTAAGAAAAGGTCTGAAGGCATCTCGAACACCAAGTGTGAAAAATGTTTAGACCTAGCTTTATGTCCCAAGGTGAAGGTGTAAATTAAATGAACCAAACTTGATTCCTGGCAGAGACAAGGCACAATGCTTCATTCTTAAATAGAAGCACATCAATCTAGTGGAAGGGTAAATCTTCTCAAAGGGGGTGGGAGGAGACGAAATGGAGAAACAAAGCACATCCAAGCTAGGATTGGAAAAGACATTTCCAGTGCTCCAAAAAGCTCCTGCATTTAGTCAACCTTGCCCTAGTTAGCCTGTGTCTACAAGGGCAGTTGTCAGTTTCCATTAAATCCAAGTCACCTTCTGCCCTCACCCTCACCCTGCTTCCATACATCACGGCCAAGCCTCCTGAGTAAAAGGATCAAGCCAGCTTGTAGCCTTTCTTTGCAGGGAAAAACAAGGCAACTGACCAAGTCAGCCAACCTTTCCATGTGATGTGCCAGTGACAAGAATAGAGACTCTCCAATAAATCTCTGTGTGATGAACTGGCCTTACGGAGGCTTCATCTGATCCCTCTACCATGAATAACCAGGTTTTCTTTTCACCCATTTTCTAACACCCTGAGAATATATACAATTGAAACCTCAAGTTCTACAGCTATTGTTAACTAAGATTATTCATAAATATTTTGGAGACTGGAATTGTTTTTAATGACGGCGAGATAAGTAAATCAGGAGCAGAAGTTGGAATATCTACTGCTTTAGAGCACAACTCCCAGGAATGCAATGCTGAATGATGAATGCTGGGATTTGGAGTCAAAAAAGTAACTTTCCCAAGCTCCAATAAACAGCAATAGTCTATCGTTGTAAAGGCTATATTAGGAAACTGTCTTATAAACACAGTTCCTAGTAATAACTTGCAAGCCTTCAGACTGATTCTGACTTATCACAGCCTTTGCCAGGATTTTCTGTGTCTAAAGTGCTCAGAAGAAGTAGACCATCTTCTGCATGTGACATTTGTTCCAGATCACACAGGATGGCTCTTCCATTCCATTCCAGAGACCTTTAATGGCATTAAAACAAAAGAGGTACACAAATATAGACTAAACAGTTACACAGAACATTATAAAAATAAATCTCATCAATGGTCCTAAGTCAGGCATACCCAAACTTCGGCCCTCCTGATGTTTTGGACCACAACTCCCAGAATTCCAAGCCTGTATTTCCAATGGCAAAGGACTGTGGGAGTTGTGGTCCAAAACATCTGGAGGGCCGAAGTTTGGACATGCCTGTCCTAAGCAGTGACTAGTTCAGAATTATCCTGACGGAGAAATCCTATATATCCTTCAGGATTGCCTGGGAAATCAAGGAGGATTTGCTCCAAGAAGAGTTTGCGTAGCTTATTGTGAGCCGGGCAATGACACAAGGCGTGGGAGACTGTGTTGGGTTCTAAGTGGCAAAAGTTACAAATCCTCTGAGCGAGAGGGATATTGTGGTATCTTCCAGACAGAACTGAAGAAGGAAAGGTGTTTAGTTAACATAAAGACACACCTCTTATTTGGATTTACTAACTTGTGAAAATAGCACATCAGATGAAGTGTTGTTAGTGATATTGCCGAATTTCTACGTAGAGTCCAATCAAGACGATAGTGGAAAATTATCCTTAGATATTCAAATTATTCAACTTGTTCAATAGGGCTATTATTGATACTTTGGGGTACCGGGTTCAAGGATTTTGAAAAGTCCAATACAGTGGTACCTTGTATAAAGGAATTAATTCGTTCCAAATGAAATTACATTAAGCAAATTTTCCTTTATACAAATTCCCATAGGAATACATTAAAAACAGAGTGATCCCATTTTTATGTTGTACAGATTTGCCCCATAGACAATTATGTTAAGCAAATTTTCCCTATCTCTGGAATTTTTTATGTTGTACAAATTTTATGTTATACAAGCTGTATGTTATACAAGGGTCTACTGTATTGTAGTTTTCTCTGAATCGATTATCAAATTGTTGGATGCACAGTAGGCTTGAAATGCGGTCAAGAGGTGTCGCAGGCTGGCTCTTGTCCTACACAGCACAGCGATGAACCAAACTCCTCCTGACCCCTGCAGGGTGTTCCAGGTCACTGTCTTATAATTTTTCTTAAGTATTTATACCCTGCCTTTCTCCTTTGAAAAGGACCCAAGGCGGCTTACAGTAAGGAGAGACAATATACAGTCCATTACAACCAAGACACAATCACTCTGAGAAACAGAGAATTGAGGAGCATCCTACAGCATTAGAAGGCAACATTAAAACTAACAACTGATAACATAGCGTCTATGCAATCACACAAGGAGAGATATAAACACAAAGTTATAAGTGGTTATAAACACAAAGTCCATGTAGCCATGTATGGCAGGTTCATAAAAAGACACAGTAAGTAGTCCATCATTCAGAGAAAGCTTGCCTGAAGAGAAAAATCTTTGCCTGTTTCCAGAAAGACAGCAGAAATGGGGAGAATAACAATAATCATGTGCCATCATGTATGCCAGTTCTGACTTCCAGTCCCCCCCCCCCCCAGGGGCAGCATACTCAGAAGTGGCTTAGCATTCCCTGGGAATTTACACTTTGCCTAGGGCCACACAGTGCTGGCTCTACTCCTGGGATACCCCGTGAGGGGAGCCAGTCCTAATAAACCACTTCTGAATAATATGCATCTCAAAAAAAAAAAAAGTAGAAAAGAGCTGCTGTATGTCAATATCATCTTTGACAGCAT
>JAHTLZ010000111.1:9017828-9103997 GCA_023846285.1 Phrynocephalus versicolor | reverse complement strand
ATCATCATCATCATCATCATCATCATCATCATCATCATCATCATCATTATTATTATTATTATTATTATTATTATTATTATTATTACTAGGTAGTTGTCAGAAAGGAGCCTTCCATGCTCAGATGAGACAGAGACAAATGTCCAAGCAAGGCAACAAGAGAGTGCTAGGGATCTAGGTTTTCCTGAGAGTCACGACCTCACATAAGCCTTCTGCTGACTTGTATCTTAGACCTCTTCTGGCAAGATCAAGGCTGGGGCAAATTTCAGGATTACTATCAGCGACTGTTGTGCATTTGTATGCAGAGCTATTCCCAGGCCTGAGGAGGAAGAAGCAGCAGGTGAGCAGGAGACTATCTGAGACGATATCAAATCCTATTACGTTCTCTCCTTGGAGCCTGATGTTACACAACGGAGCCAAGGCAAACAAAGAGGCCACGATCCCTATTGTGGTAAGCCAAGGAAATAGCCCATTCCCTGCCCCACCCAATTACCATTTTTTAAAAGGCATCTAACCCCGCCTTCTTTCTCGCCTGCGTGCCGACTGGCACGTAGCTCTTGTGGGGAGGGACACCATGATGGTCCTCTGGGGTCTGCATGCCTTCACCCCCCTTCACTCCATAGGAGACCTCTTTAAGCACCTCATCACCCAACTGAACTATAATTGGAAATAATTAGAGCGTGAATTCCGGCAGAATGGATATAAACAAGCCAACTGCGCAGGCGCAAAAGGACTTTCTTTTCCTTTTTATTCCTCACAAACCCTTTACTAAGTCTTGAGTGCTCCGCTACCACCCCTATTTCCTCTCCCCAACAAACTAAAAAAACAATCAAATAGGCAGTCCAAGATTTTAAGGCAACGATGAGGCTTGTCTAGTCAATCTTGAACTGAAACACTGCGCCTAGAGCCTAAATGGTTCTCTCTATCTAACTGTAACAGACAGAAAGAGAATGCTTCCACTGAACCCCATTGAATAACTTCAGTTCTGACTGTAAAGTAACCACCAGCAAACCTGGTCTACCTTATAAGGGTGTCATGAAGAATTTATTTATTTACTACATGTCCATACTGTGCAATTACAGAAGCTAAAGATTACAAATGATAGGCATGTGTACTGTAAAGAAGAGATGGGTAGCACACAGTCCATAGGAAAGATTCACTTCTAAACTTTTCTGGAGTCCTTTGCATCTTTGAGGCCTCCTCGCATCCCTGAGGGCTCTCTATGACCCTGCGGGTTTTTGTTGCCACAAGGGAACATCATAAAACAAATGAATGCATTGTTGTGCCTCTAAACAAGGCACATAAGATACAAGGGACATCCTCCTTGTATCCCTTGTTTACAAATGAATTCCAATTTTCTGGCAACAGAAAGTGAAATCTCCAAAGCAAGAAAATGATGTCTTTAAAAGCCAACACCACGTTTAAAGGAAAAGTTCAGCGGTGCATAAATCCCTTTGGACCTGAAGACATTGCCTGGTCTTTTTGCAAAGATTTGTGGTACAGTGGGCCTGCTGAAGCTAAGCTTGTCTGGGCTGGCTCAGTTGCTGTATGGAAGGGAACCACCATGAATGATTCCTAGATTTCACTGTGGGAAGAAAGGTGGCCTATGGACAGCCAGCCAAGAAATAAATAATAAAATAAATGCACATAAAACACTGTTGGCCAGAAGCCAGTGGAAATCCCAGAGTTAAAGTCTTTGAGACCTTCTGCACTCAGCATTGTTAAGGATTATCATATACTCCTCTTCCAAGGCCGCTGGATAATTTTGCAATCACAAGGTAATCTTTCTAGACTTCTTGCAGTGACGTGGAAAAAGGGTGGAAGAGTAGACAACTCCATAATGACAGATAGGGAGGTTGGGACTACTTAAAAACAAACAGGCCACCCGGGGCCTTTTCACACGACCCCTAAGATCCGCTGGCCACTTAAATTCGGACCAGAGATCTTGGGGGTTCGTTGCTCTTCCTGCGTCCCCACCCCTCCGCACTTCCTTGCTCCTGCCTGTGTGAGGGGAGGGAGAAAAAAAGAGAGGAAAAAATGCAGGGTCACCTCCGAAGCCGCCCCATCGTCGTCCTGATTCCTTCTCTTAAAGGGGCGGGGGGCAAAAAGAAAAAGCGAGGAGAGCCCGGCACTCACCAGATTACATCCGGATCTGGGGATTTTCACCTTCCGAGAGCAGGTACATGAAAAGTGTGCTGGGACACGCTTAGGTGGGCGTGGTCGCACTTAATTTCCTGCAAACTCCGGAGCTGGTGGGGAAACAATTGTAAGCTCCGGAGCTGGCAGTCATGTACAAATACCCCCAGTCTCCGTTGACAGAGAAAGAAAGAGTTGATTTGTCAAAGTATAGAATTTGGAGTCAACTGTTCAAAGCCAGCCATTGTCCAAACTGGGCAGACTTCAGGTCCGTGTGATCTCCTTCATTATTCTATCAGATGCCTGGGCTCACGGGATTCAATGGCAATGCAGACGCTCAGAAAAAGATAAAAAGCAGAAAAATGATGTGTCTCTTGCACATGCTCAGGCCAGGACATTTTTTTAAGTCGGAGTCTGTCGCTCCCACACATATTACTTCACAGACAGATCTATGCCTTCCATCTTTCTTGCTTTCAGCACCTAGGCTAGAGATTCATGTGGGAACATGTTCTTTGTTGTCAGTGTTATTAATCTTGGGGCATCATAAACTCCTGCTGAACCCACTGCAAATCACCTGGAGATCTTATGGCAAAAATCTCAGCCAAACGGCTCTGCCCATTCCTATGTAGGATAGTTGTTGCCTCGGAATAAATTGATCAGTAAAACTACTCTTCATACATTTGATAAAGGTGAAGTGTACGCAACTTTGAACACTAACATATACAAAACCTTATGCCAAACAAAAATTTATTCCTTTTTAAGGTACCGCTAGACTCTGTGTTGTGGATGACCTTGAAAGGTGCGTAGAGCGTGCGATAATTGCTAAATTAAAACCAAAGGGTTAAAGCTTCTGTCCCTCATTGCTCCTGTAGATCATCAGAAATAATTATTTGCATAATTGACAAGGGTCTGATTTGCTTCCTTGATGATTCACTCTAGATCAATGTCGTGTTTGCTACCTATAAAACAGAACTAAAATTGACCTTCTGTCACAATGCCATTGAGAAAATAGTAATGTAAGATTCAGTCAAGAATTTCTCATAAGCAAATATAAGTGATTGCTAAATACTTCGGTGCATTTTAAAGCAAATTGTAAAGGCCCGAAGTGCTTTGAAATAAATTGGACAAAATAACCAGGAATCTGGAAGAGGAACAGAGCTCTTAATAGAAACATGAAGCTCCAGAAACTGCAATACTGACAAAATGTAAAGCTGCCCTCAATATCAAATTCATCTGAATGATATCCCACCTTCCTCTCAAATCTGAAATTCATAATGGGTCTCCTCAGAGACGAATCCCTAACACATCACAATTGTTGCACCTGCACCTTTAAGATCACACCCATTAATCCATATTACAGCAGAAGTCAGGACAGTGCTAGTATTTCATGCAAGCCACTGACTAAGATCTGCAATGACAGCCAGAATCAGCGCCAACTGGAAGCATACTCCCTAACCTCACATTAAATGGCATTACGTTCCCAATTCATTTGGGGGGGGGGGGCACAACAACTAAGGTTTGTTGAAATTAAATTAATCACCATCTTCCCATCTCTCATTGCAGCAATCCATGTTTGGTCCCCTTAGTTGGTGGATTGTAGCTCTCTTGAGCCCTAGACAACGCAACTAGTGCTTAGGGCTGATGAGAATTTGAGAACAGCAAATTGGAGAACACAAACCCCTCATTCTCTTTCTATCCTGGGTTCACAAGCTTGGATTTCCAGATGTTTTTGGACAAAAACTCCCAGAAGCCTTCCATTGCTATCTGTGTTGGCCAGGATTAATGGGGTTTACGGTCCAAGAACATCTGGAGACCCCAAGGCTGGGAACCATTGTTCTATATGTATAAGCAAAGCACAGCAATTGGTCAAATGTAAATGAACTTCCTCACTGCTCCCCAAGATCTTTCTTTTAAACAGAAAAATCCTTGTGTCTTTTAAAATGTATACAGTATTCTACGGAGGTAGACGGGACATGATATACAACAGGCCTGCCCAACAGGTAGACCGTGGGCTACTGGTAGCCCTTGAAGGGTTCAAAAGTAGCCCGCCGGCCATCAATAAAAAACGAGAGGGGATGAGTTCTCTACCTCTCCCTCCCCCATCCCAAGGACCACCACTGCCCCAGCAAAGTTCTGGGTCTGCCAGCCCACTGTCTCAGCCGAGCGGGGCAGTTCAAGGGCCATGGCACATTGAAATCTCTCCAGAACAGATTAATTGGTTTTCAACGCATTCCTATGGGAAACCGCTGCTTTACTTACAAAAGTTTTTACTTATGAGCATGTGCTCTCGGAACAGATAAAATTCGTAAGTAGAGGTTTTAGTGTAGTAGCCCTCAGGCACTTTGGGCTGGAAAAAGTAGACCTTGGCCTGTTCAAAGTTGAACAGCCCTGATATACAAAAACAAAACCACCGATTTTGCAGTTACACATACAGTCAAATTAAAACAAGATACTGTATACCAAATCACTCATGCATAGAAAAGCTAAAAAATTTGATACTGTAGGCCAAGAATACACCCTGAAATATACTGGTTCTGTTGTTTTTTTTTTCTGACTTGGCTCTTTAAGAGAACATTGTGACATCCACCTGACAATGAAATGACCACACCATTATTAACCAATTCGCTGAGGGATAATAATCTACAAGGAAATTCGCATCACCATGTTGCACATTCAAGGGTTGTCAGATCCTGATGTCATTCTGCCCCACTAAAAGTCAGAGGCAGGGCTTCTCCATCATATCAGCCACCGGATTTTTCAACAGGCAGTCACATATTCAGGATGCGAGCAATATAGCAGAAAGCCATCAACTGTGGCATTATGTGGTAAGACACAGTATGGTGTAATAGTAACAGGTCTGGACTGGGATGTGGGAGACCAAAGGTCTGATCCCCTGGTGAGCCATCAAACTCATTGGGTGATGCTGAGCTAGTCACTTTTAGTTTGGCCTACCTTCTAAGGCTGTCGTGAAGACAAACTGAAGTACAGGCAAAACAAGTTCACTCTTCTGAGCTCACTGGATGAACCCAGGGCACAAATTGCAATGAAGTATGCTAATTCACCCTATGGCCTCCCAGTTTTCTGTTTGCACACACATCACAGAGCCAAAAGGAACAACAAAAGAGGTAAAAAGAAGTTTCCTGTTGAGCCCACCCTCAAAAGGAAGTTGGAGGCAGTGCGACCTCTGACAATTATGGTTGCATAATACACGTATCTGTACAGGGGGTTGACGCATCTTGCACAAACAGGTGTGCAACTGTAAAGGGAAAAAAACCCCTAAAAAGCACAGAGACAGTAACGATCGGCCTTCCAATGACAAGAGTTGAATGGGGATTATGGGATTTATAGTCCAATAGATCTGAAGGGTGCTCAATGAGGGAAGGCTGACACTAATCAAAAGAATTTTATTTTATTTTTAAATAGAAAATTTGTCATTTGTCATGTTAAAATCTTAAAACAGGGGTAGGTGATGCCACTAATTAGTGGTGTAAGGACGTGTCAACATCTTTGACCTTCAGACTGTATCCATGGACCATATAGCTTTTTTGGGGAGGGGGGTTGGACTATGTTGTCAGAGGTTATGTTGATCTGAAGCCTATAATTATCTTCATTCAGGACCCATAAAATGAAGGCCTCTTATAAAACTACTGTCTCTGTAGGCCAGTGCAGAATTCATTCCTCAGCCCCTCTAACTATCTGATTCTCGCGTAGAGATTCTGTCCATCACTGCATCAGTCAGACTATTCTTGATTACATTTAAATGAACATATAAACAATGTGATAAGAGACCTTTATTGTTTTGGGAATCCCCATTCTCCAAAAGAAGTCTGAGAACACGCTCCACCCCAGCACCCTTCAGACCTCACGCCATTCCTTTGTTGTCACGTTCGATAAACAGAAATTGATCCTCAGTCTCACAAACACGCCAGTATTATTACTCTTAAATGTTTGCATGGCATTTAGCGTGCTCAACATAGTTATGTTGGGTGAGGAAAGAAGGGAAAGAACTGGGAATCAGGGCAGAGGAAATTAGACGTGTCCCCATAGCTAACTTGACGGCTAAAAGGCAGAACTATTATGGAGCATGGGGCTTTGGTTCATTTGAATACCATACATGGAGTTTGCATACTGGGCATCTCGTTGTAAAGATCCCAGACTTAGGATCTCTCTGCCCTTCCTTACCATTGAGAAAGGTGTGACTCCAGGGCTTAGACATAAGGGCCAATATCTTACTGCTAGTCCCAACTAGAGTAGACCCAGTAGAATTCTCAGAAGAATTTAGGTAGGTGTTCAGCAGTTGATTGGATGGGGTCTTACTTTGCAAGCACCCTGGGCAGGGAGGGATTTAACTGCAGCACTTGCCCAGTATGCATAGAGTTAAAACAATGGAATCAGAAGGTGCCAGTGATTTGCCCTTTGAAACCACTTAGGTCTGGGCCTTTAACAGCATCCCAGATGAGCAGAACTAAGGCAGGTGGAATCACTCCAGCCATGGAAATAAAGTGATAGGAAAGCATCCCTCTAGAACTACCTGTCCATGAGACAAATTTCAGGGTTGGGGAAGGCAAGCAACCTTGAGTCAAAAGGGCAGGGCAGTGATGTTTCCCAATGACCTTCTAGAAGAAACAGACAATAGCCAACAGCTCCAGGCACATGCACACACTTCCGCTTAACTCGCAGGGTGCAGCTAGTGAGATCTGAGGGCATCTTCTCCAACCAGGGACCTTCTTGATGTCTTGGGCTACAACTCCTCTCATCCCCAGCACAGCATGCTGGCTTGGGGAAGATAGATCAAAGGCAAAACCTTCCCATGCCCTCTGTTGCATGTCAACAGGCAGGTGAGAAACCCACACACCTGTCCTAAGACAGGATCCAGGCCCCAAAAAAGCTACCTTGCATCAATTTGTATGATCCAGAGATCATCCAGAAAAGGGGGCGGGTGTGTCTGTGGGGGGGGGGGAGATAGGTAGAATCCAGAAACAGCAGCAAACAGGGGCAAGAAGAGACGAATACTCGCCAGCCACCCCAACAATCCTGTTGCTCCTTCCAACCCCACCTCCGCTGCACCGTCTTTTCTTACCCTCCTCCAGCTCCGGTGAGATCAAATCCGTGTTGCGATCCAGTTCCGCATTCCCGTTGACTTCGTCGTAAGACGCAGGGCTGGTCCAGAACTCCATCCCCGGCGAGCCCAACACACCGTCCGCCTCGGTGGGCAACATCAGGCTCGTGGAAAAGCACCCTCCGCGAAACCCACCTGCCCCCTCGCCCGCCCTGCTCCTGCCCAGAGGAGATGCAGGTGCCAGCCAAGCGCCCTGGGAAGATGCGCGTAGGAGATGGCTGGTCCTGCCGGCCAGCAGGCGCAAGCGACCCTTCTGTATTCTTATGGTTTGCGGTGAAGCCTCGGCTTGCTCCCACCCACCCTTATTTATAGAGTCTGCTGTCCACCTGCTTGGGAAGAATCCACTTTGCTCTAGAGAAGTGGGGGTCCCTCGGAGGGGGGCAGGAAAAGGTCACTGCCGGGCTCAGAAAACGCCTGCACCCACGCGAAGAGGCACAGCTTGGTGTTGAGGGATAAAGGGGTTATAGGAGGGTGGGGGTGGGGGGCTCAGCTTGGGTGGTAGGGCTGCAAGTGAGGAAAAACAAGTGGGAGGAGGAGGCGGGAAGCTCCTCTCCCCCTATTGTTATGCTGAAGAATGGTCCATCCCAACTCCATCTTTATGCAGTATTTTTGAATGGGAGGGTGGGTCTGTTCCTCCTGCGATTTCTCAAAGGCTCAGGTAACCCCCTCCCCACACACACACTATTTCCTGGTTTTGTATTGTCACAGACCAATGGGGATATGCATCTCTGCTCTACACATTACAATGCATTAGGAGGAAATGGGAAAAGGCATTTTTAAAGCTACATTTTAATTTCCTTGGTCTTTCGGTTAAGTCATGCTAAAGCAGAGCATAAGGAATGATGAGTGCTGGCATTTCTGTGTTCTAATGAAACATGTATGCGCACACACACGTCAGCAGAATTTTTTTCTGTAGAATCTGGCAAAGCCTGGGCAGAGGTGGCTAAAATTTGCCAACTGCCCAGTGTCTTAGAACAGCAGGTTCTAAGACGCAAGCTTTATACACAAATCCCCTTTGAATTGCAGTTTTATATACAGAAATCAACAGTTGAACCCTTTGCTGCTTGTAGAGCAGGTTGCAGTGAGAGATGCTCAGACAGTGTGTGTGTGTGTGTGTGTGTGTGTGTGTGTGTGTGTGTCTTTAGTTGCATTCTCCAAGGTGGTATGCATCTATTGATCATGATTGTCATACATTTAGGCACTGCGGAAAAGTACTATGAGCTCTACCTCCTCAGACTGCTTGCAAGCTGTGTTCAAGAGATCATACAGTAATAATTTTCTTTAAAAAGAGAGATCTGATTCCCAGAGAAGATGTGTAAGAAATTGTGATGTGACTAGGAATTCCCTGTGATACATTATGAGGACCTGTTATAGGAAGATGGCACTTAATCCAAAGGGGATCATGGTTAAGTATCTGGGAAACAATTAAAAACCAATCTTCTGGGATCCCTATGGAGAATGTTTCATTATCGCATCAACCTGACCTGCTTTGGAAGCCTGGAAGAATTGCTTCATTACAGCACACTGTGCAAAACACAGGCAGATTCTCACCAGGGATCTGTCTTCAGTTATGTATGATTTACTTCAACAAGCTCTTTGAACAATATTTTGTAATATCTTGAACAATATTTGGATTTTTTTCTCCCCCAAGTGAGTGTTTGATCTGATCTCTTTATATAGATAATTACCTTCCATGTTAGCTTAGGACCCACCTTTTACATCTAGATAAAACTACACAATATATAGAATTCTGAGAGCTCCCAACTTTCTAGCAGCTGTGGCATTTTCAGGGCAGGCAATGCTAAAAGGTTTCCAGGGAGCCCTGAATAATTGATACGGGAGCTTTAATAATGGAAGATGTTCTTGCTAGAAGGATGCAGCTTTGGCCAAAGACCATGGAGGAAAGAACACGGAAGTAGTAAAAGGGACAGTAGGAGCACAGCCCCAAATGCCATTTGGGCCAGATTTATAGAGGAGTGGCAGCCCCAACTCTCACTCCACCACAGAGTGCAATAGGGAAGGTTGTGTTGGCTGGGAGTCCTATGCACTTCAGTTATCTGACAAGCCAAAATTCAGCAAAGTTGACCTCAGAAGGAGGAAACATACTGTACAGTGGACCCTTGTATAACAAACAGCTTGTATAACATAAAATCTGTACAACATAAAGAATTCCGGAGATAGGGGAAATTTGCTTAACATAATCACCTATGGGGAGAATCCGTACAACATAAAAATGGGATCACTCCATTTTCAATGCATTCCTGTGGGAATTTGTATAAAGGAAAATTTGCTTAACATAATTTCATTTGGAACGAATTAATTCCTTTATACAAGGTACCACGGTATAGCCTTTTGGACGTCCCGAGCTACAGCCACTGGGTTTTTTTGGAGCTGAAGGCCAAAGCTATACAGGTTCCTCTGATCTAGGGCATGTTAAAGGGTCAAGGCGAACAATCCAAATATTATTCTAGTTCTTGTAGGAACAGGATATTCAGAAGTTGTTTACCATTCCTTCCTTCGGGGGGGGGGCGCTCTATGACTGTGCAGCTTGCCCAAGGCTACACAGGCTGGCTACACAGGCTGGCACAGTGAGGGATCAAACTCCCAATGTCTGGCTTAGTGGCCAAATGCCAGCTGATGTCCTGGCCATTTTCACAGGGTCTTGCATGAGCCATCTTCTCCCCCACACCCCATTCTGTGGACTGGGTCCCAAATCTCCAGATTTCTTCCTCTCCCATGCTGCCACAGTCCATATCAGCCCAAATCACCCGCTCATTCTCTGACTTCTTCCCTTAGAGGAGCGTTGCCTTTATACCAGCAAGAGGCACAGAAATCATTTGTTTGTGCTGTTAGTTATAGTTAGATCCTGCATGTCCTCCAGTAAGCTCAAGGCAAGGTATCTTCACCCCACCCCACACTTTTATTCTGCTAAGTACTCTGTGACGAAGAAGAGGTGGAGGCATGCTCTTGTCCCAAGGTTATCAAGCACGTTTCATGGGTCTGTGGTGACTTGAAGCTGGACCTCCCATCTCCCTATCTCAGGATGTCCGAGTATTGGCTACACAACACTATATACAGGATAGAGCAGAAGGACATGGGGGAGGCAACAAAAGATGGCATAGGCAAGCAGGAATGACACACGGGCAGGTAATCCCTCTCCAGAATTAGCTGCCCTGTTTTGGTCTGTGCATTTATAATCTAATTAGCCACCCAAGGGAATCTGTACTAAGAAAGATTAGTTGGAAGGTTCGGGGTGGGTGTCATATCTCAAACAGTGTGTTCTTCCTACTGCAGTAGATTACTTACTGACCTGTTCCTTCACCATCTCTCCGTTTCCCCAAGAGATTGGGAGGGAAAGCATTAAGCTAGAGAAATGAGGAAGAGGTATTAAGGACAGCCCTTCCCGAAACGTTAGGTTGCTGGGTGTTTTTGGACAACAGTTCCTGTTACCCCTCCAATCAGAACCGGGGGAAGGGAGAGACGTTGGTCCTCCAAATATGGTTAATGTACAACGCACAAGATAACAAAGACTGGCGGTTACTGGAGTTCAATAATATCTGAATGATCATGGACTCCACAGCCTGGTTCTAGGAGAAGGACCCTTCCATGGATAGCTAATAAAAAGCACAATCCACTGGTAGGTGTTGTGACTGGGGCCTATGCACATTGAGGTGGGGTACTTGTGTCAGAATGGCACCACTTCTGACGACACAGGGTATTTGTACACGACCCCTAAACTCCGCCGCAAATGGCTCCCAGCTCTGGAGCTTAAAAGGGTTTCCCCACCAGCTCCGGAGTTTACAGAAAATTAAGTGTGGCCACGCCCACCTAAGCGCGTCCCAGCGCACTTTTCAGGTACCTACTCTTGGAGGGTGAAAAATCCCAGTTCCGGATGTAAAGGAGTGAGTGCCCGGCTCTCCTCGCTTCTGTTTGTTGTTGTTTTTGCCTCCCACCCCTTTAAGAGAAGGAATCAGGATGACGGGGGGGCTTGGACCAGCAAACGGAGGTGAGCCTGCATTCTTTTGTCCCCTTTTTTCTCCCTCCCCTCACGCAGACAGGATCAAGGAAGTGCGGAGGGGTGGGGACGCAGGAAGAGCAACGAACCCCCAAGATCTCTGGTCCGAATTTAAGTGGCCAGCGGATCTTAGGGGTCGTGTGAAAAGGCCCACAGTGACAGCATTTATATGGAGGAATCCGAAACAGAGGTTGGTTGGAAATATTGCTTTTTGGACTACAGCTCCCAAAACCTTCCAGCCAATTTGAGTCCTCCAAACAAAACCCTCTCTTTAAAAAAAAACTAAAGAAAAATTCAGTATTTCCCCCATCTATAAGATGCACACAGGTATAAGATGCCACCACCACCACTTTTCCAACTCCAAATTACAGTTTTGCAACCGCACGGTTCTCTCCTCTGTTTACTTTCTGCGTATAAGACAACCTTTAAATTTTAAGTCTAACAATTTTAGGCAAAAATATAGTCTTATACACAGAAAAATACTGTAAGTGTCAGGCAGATAAATTCTGGCTTCTCTGACCTGCCATTTTACTGTTAGCAGAACTGAAGCATTCAGTCATATGACTGTAAACACAGGAACGGTAGGATATAGATACAGTGGACCCTCGTATAACAAATGGTTTGTGTAACATAAAATCTGTACAACATAAAAATTCCAGAAATAGGGGAAATTTACTTAAGAGAATTGCCTATGGGGCGAATCCGTACAACATAAAAATGGTCACGATTCGGGATTACTCTGATTTCAATGCATTCCTATGGGAAATTTGTATAAAGGAACATTTGCTTAACACAATTTCATTTGGAACAAATTAATTCCTTTATACAAGGTACCACTGTATATGTTTTGCATATGAATGTACAGCAGGCCAGACGTCACTCTTCTCTCACCCCTTTTATAAAGAAAATGCAACATTTACATCTAGTAGGGAGTGCTGCAGACAATTCTGAAGAAATGGGTGCGTGTCCAGCTGAGACCCAGACATACCACAATGTTTCAGACAATCTCCTAGGGGAGGTCCCAAGGAATTAGAAAGGGCAGGGCAACTGGATAGGGAGCATTAATAAGACAGTAAGAAGATGCTGCAGCTCAGATTCAGAAATAGCAGGGATGTTCAAAAGAGAAGTCCGGAAATCTCCTGGACCAAATGGATTTAGACAAGATTAGCTCCTACTGACCTTGGTAGAGGAGACGCAGGAAGGCTGGCAGGGTTGGAGGGGAAGTTTTTTTTTTTTTTTAAAAAGGATAGTGATTTAGACTCATCAGCTGAGCTGTCAATCAAGGATCCATTTGCTCAGTAGGGGGGTAATTTGAATTCCAGATTGCTGGTTTCCTATACAAGATGCCCCATATGTTCACCTAACATATGTTTAGTTAATGTAAACAAGAAGAGATCTCCTAAAAGAGGAGAGAGGTTTTTTGCCATGAAATCTCTAGCCTCTCTCATTTACTTAAGGGCAGATCGCTGGAGTGGTATGGTAGGTCAAGTGATGGAGGAGGATTCAGGAGCCCTGAGTTTGAATCCCTGCTCAGCCATGGACGCTCACTGAGGGTATTTGTACACGACCCCTAAACTCCGCCACAAATGGCTGCCAGCTCCGGAGCTTACAATTGTTTCCGCACCAGCTCCGGAGTTTGCAGGAAATTAAGTGTGGCCACGCCCACCTAAGCGCGTCCCAGCGCACTTTTCATGTACCTGCTCTCGGAGGGTGAAAATCCCCAGATCCAGACGTAATCTGGTAAGTGCCGGTCTCTCCTCGCCTCTGTTTGTTTTTTTTTGCCTCCCGCCCCTTTAAGAGAAGGAATCAGGACAACGACGGGGTGGCTTCGGAGGTGAGCCTGCATTTCCCCCCCTCTTTTTGTCTCCTTCCCCTCACGCAGGCAGGAGCAAGGAAGTGCAGAGGGGTGGGGACGCAGGAAGAGCAACGAACCCTCAAGATCTCTGGTCTGAATTTAAGTGGCCAGCAGATCTTAGGGGTCATGTGAAAAGGCCCTGAGAGTCTGGAAGGGGTAAAACCACTCTATAAATATCTCACGTACCTTAAGCCCTATTAAGGTGGCTATTAGTCAGTTCCAACTGGATGGCACACAACAACCATGATTTCATCTGGTCATACAGGAGAGGGCATGGCCTCTCAGGGCATCATATCCAACTTGTAACCTTTCCACATTCTTCCTTGGCTCCCTCTGTCTTCTTCATTTCCCACAGTCAATCCATCAAGGAAGAAATGATGAAATAAGCAACAGGGAAATGTTCCTTTTCTTAAACTCCAATTCTTACACTCCCTCTCCAGCCAGCATAGCCACTGACTAGGAAATTCTGGGCGCTGTGGTCCACAAACAGAACCTTGCAGTAGACGTTTTTCCTCTGGAAGCCATCTCTACACTTAAAGGTATTGTTTTTTTCCAGGGGTGAGAGCACTTTTACCACTAGTGTTGTTTGTTTAATGTTCTGTTCGGAGAAGGGGAAGAGTGGTGCCTCCAAGCAAGCTCGTAGTTGGAAGTGGAATCAAGAAGAAGCACCATATCTTGTGCACCAGCACAAACCCAGCATATCCCTGTGAAACATCATTGATTTCACTTTCTTTTCACACCAGCAAGGGAAATCTATAGCCTGGGTATAAATGCAACTGGCAACAATGCCTTGAAAAGAAATAAACCAGTGGCATAGAAGAGGCACAGCTGCAGGTGGGAAACCAACTTTGCTATCAACTGCTGTGTTTGTTATTATTTGTTGTTATGAAATGCAGGGCTCACAACAGCTTTCATTTTACACCAGTGAGGTCTGAGGACTGCCCTGGAAAAAGGGAATGCAGATCCATTGCCACTGTCCTGCGGCAAGTCTCATCCGTTTATACCTGTCATTAATTTCCCGAGAATATCAATTTACAGAAAGGTAGGATTTAAATCTTGCAAGCCAATATCAATACCTATGACAAACGGGAACTAGAAACCTAGAGAATTGGGGTTGTCTAGCCAGGGCGAAGAACTGGAATGGTCTTGAGAGCTGGCTTGTCTGCCAAGACCAATCCCGAAAGGCGGAAGGCATCCGAGCACAGGACCTTCCCTTGCAGATCCTTGTGACCAAAACCATCCCCTTGAAGCTCTGCCACCAACTCCATCCAAAAACCCAACCCGTTTCGCCTTTTCCCTCTGCAGGGAGAGGAATGGCGCCCCACGCCTGTCGGTTTGGAGAAAGGCACTTTGCCTTTTGCTGGAAGTAGGAGTTTCAGGCACAGGCGTGGTGACCAAATTGTGGTTGCATACGTGCATGGATCATCATGGTACTGGCATTCACACCATATGTGCTTCTTGCTGTCTGTACTGGCCTGCATGGGGTCATGCTGGTACTGCTAGTTCACACACATGCGGACTGCTCCCTGAGGTCCCAACCCAAATTTCCACCCCCTTTCCTTTTGCCTTTTCTTCTCCACCATCTTCCTGCCTTTCTTCACTCTATATTTTCTTCCCTCCTTGTTTACCTGCCTGCCATTCTTATCCCACAATTTGCCTGGCCATATTGTCTCATTATAATTTTTGCTTTTAGCCTTCATTTCTGCACTGTGCTGCAAAAGTAATAATATTTAAAATGCAAGATTCAAGGGTCTTTTCTATGCCCTCTCTCCATCTGCTTCACTCCTCCCCTCAATATTTTACCTTCCTACCATTCTCAGTTTTTGCTTAATGCCATCCCCTCCCCTATTTCTGATGCTCCCTTCTGTGCTCTGCTGCTGATCAATCTCGTTCTAAAAGCAGATGCAGAAATAGTTGATCAGCCATGAAATTTAAACAGAAGCATTGGTAAACCATGTTTGTCCCCCACTCTACACGTTTTTTTTAAAAATCAAAACCTGACTGCTTTTCCTGACGAATGTGTATCATCTTTCAATTCGCTGATCCGTTTTTTATATTCTAATCCACCTCTATTGGTTTGTATTGTACAGTATTTGATTTATTATTCTAAGCTTGTTTCAGATTTTATTATGTTTGATTGGTCGAATTCTTAATTTTTTTTACATTGTATATTGTTTAATTGTATCATTTTGTATTGCTTATGTTCTAACTTTTGGAAACCGTCCAGAGTGACCCTTGGTCAGACAGTGAGGTATTAAAACCAAATGAATGAATGAATGAATGAATGAATGAGAGCTTATTTTTAAAAATAATATTCCAAATTCTGGGCTTCATCCTCCCCCCCACCCCGGGTTGGCTTCAACTCTGCTGTGAAAATTCACGGAGACTGAAACTGTTATTCTATTCACTACAATTCCCAATATACCCCATCTATCACAGTCTCTGGTCATGTAGGCTGACGTATTCTGGGAGTTGTAATCCAAAGCAGCAACTTTCTTTGAGTCTGAGAACTTGCTGGATGGCCTCCTAAAGTGATAACATGGCCCAAACCACTGTTCTCTTAATCCAGCCTTCCTCAAGTGTCAGATGGCTGGACTACATATCTCATCATCCCCATGCAGCATGAAGGTGTAGACCAACCAAACTAGAAGCCATCAAGTGGGGAAGACCTCCTCAGTCGGGACTGTGGGCCAATAAAAACAACCTGCCTCACCTGTGACAATTATCCAAGACAAGTAATCAACCTCACACAAAAAGAGTACTGCAGAAAATCTAAGACAACTAGCCTACTTTATAGTGCCAGTGCTCTTTGAGCCCTCCCCTCCCCATTACTTACAGAAATACTCCAGAGTCTCCTTGGTCTGCTGTGGTGTAAGATGTCCGGCAGCATCCGAGGGGACGAGTGGTGTGTGAATCCAGTCATCGTGATCGTACCCAAACACTTTGTCTGCTCGGAGCTGGTACAGGGGAAACTGTTCCTCAAGAAGGCTGATAATTTCCACCTCAGGGACATTGGCACTGTTACAGAGATCTAGGGGGAATGTAGAAGGGAGGAACCAAAAAAAAAAAAAAAAAGGCAGAAAAGTCATTGGAGGGAAAAGAGGGGTGGAAGGATGAGTTTTTTCCTAACCCCAGATGTGAGAAATGTTCCATTAATTCCTTGTTCCATCCTGTCAACTCCATTTGGCTCAACCCAACAAGACCTTCAAGAAATTTTCCAAGCACGGCAAGATTTCCCAGCTCTAGAGTGAGAGCAAGTGAAGAAGCGCTCTTTCTTCCCCTTTCAAGGCCTCCAAATATCTCTGCAAAACAAGTATATTTCCCCACGGAAGGAATGGAAACATAAGAAATAAATCCCAAGAAATCCACAAAAAAGGAGACCATCCTCACCAATGTGAGAACTCTCCGAGAAAGAAACAGGAAATGTCTCACTGTTTCACGGGTAGAGCAGGAAAAATAATGCATCATCTCAGCCTCACATATAAGGCCAGTATGAATTTAAATCCTTAGTCCCGAGAGCTTGGATTACCCGTTAGGCTGAGGTATCTGGTAGCAGATTTTAAATGTTTTTGAGAAGGTAGCAAATTATTACTTTTTTATTGTTATCCCCACCCCACCCCCATTCTGCTGATGGGGAGGGAAGCAGGCGTATTTAATGGGTTTCCTACTCTATGTCTTAAAATAACTGGCTTTGGATACAGTTTAACACTGAGCCTTTTCACACGACCCCTAAGATCCACTGGCCACTTAAATTCGGACCAGAGATCTTAGGGGTTTGTCGCTGTTCCTGTGTTCCCACCTCCTCCACATTCCTGGCTGTTGGCTGCGTGAGGGGAGGGAGAAAAAAATGAAGAAAAGAATGCCGCTCACCTCCGTTCTGCCGTCCCGGCACTGCGTTCAGATTTCTTAAAGGGGCGCGGGGGGGGGTTAAAAAAAAAAGAACAAACAGAAGCAAGGAGAGCCCGGCAGTCACTACGTTATATCCGCATCAGGAATTTTCACCTCCGGAGAGCACTGGGACGTGCTTAGGTGGGCGTGGTCGCACTTAATTATCTGTAAACTCTGGAACTGGTGGGGAAACAGTTTTAAGCTCTGGAGCTGGGAGCCATTTGCAGCGGAGTTTAGGGGTTGTGTACAAATACCCTTGAGTGGGCTCTAAAAAGGTCTTTGGTACTCTGCCTCAGCCAGTAAATGTTGGTCTATCCTTACAAATTACTATTATTGGTACTAATATGATTATTAAAAGAATGCATATACTAATTCCTGTTCACTTTTAGTAAGTGGGAAAGCCAAGAGGCACTGGGTATGCAAAAGACCGCACACATACCACTTTTTCGCAATGCAAAGGGGGGACCCTGGCCTAGCGTCCCCTAAACATTTCTTCCTCATACGTATTTTTGATTTTCGAGAAATAATCATGCCTTCTACCTCTCCTTTGCCACCATGCCACCCAATTTTAACAAAACACTCAGTTTTTAATTTAAAATTTAAAATAAACATAAATCTAGTAAAGTGTTTTAGATTACTTTTTAGGTGCGCAACTTGAAAATAACAAACATTGAAGTTGAGACGTCTTTTTGCTATGAAAAGCTCAGCCACATACACGGAGGGAGAGACTTTCTGAATGCCCTCCAGGGGCCTAGGAGCCATCCATGGGTATGTTGGTAGCAAAGTGTGTAAGCCAAACTCCAAAGTACCTTCAACTCTCGGTTGCCTCTTAATGGCATGAGTCTCTTCTAAAGAAAGAGCCCTGCTGCCATCTTGTGGGTTGAGAGAAGCAAACACATGAAGAAAGAAGCTCTTTTTTTTTCCCCCCAGGGCAGGAGGGGTGTACAATTCTTCCTTTCAGATGTTTGACAGTGACTTGATTAAGGGAGTTACTGCTAACAAAAGAAACACCAGGCGTATCTCAAAGGGCTTTCTGACTCTTTTTGAAAAGCAGTCACCCTCAGTTTGTGAGAGGGGAAAGTAGCCAATAATGCCCTCTGTTGAGGGTCTTGGGAGACATGTACATTTAAAAATGTCATCGCTGAGAAGAATGCTTCTGAAATCTGGCTTCTCTTCCTCTCGCAACCCTGTCCCCGGTGTGTCCCTGGTTTTAACATGGCCCTGTGTGTGGGGAGGGGGGGTTCCTTCCCCCTTCAATGTAAACAAACTGGAATATATTCACAGAAAAACAACTGAGACGGTGCAGAGTATGGAACAACTACTATGAGGGAAAATTGAAGGAAATCCATGTATTTTGCCTAGAGAAGAGCTGTTGCGGAAGGAGGGCACAGAGGTACAGAGTCAACCAAATAGCCCTAAATCATCTTATAAGAGGGAAGATTTGGGATGAACATTAGGGGACCATCCTTGGTAATAAACTAGTTGCTGATTGAAGGACCAGCTCTCTCCTTGGCTGGAGAATTTCAGAAGCTGGTAGCTCTGAGTTTTCTATATTGAATGTGGTCTAGTTCTGCAATTTGATGATGATGATGATGATGATGATGATGATGATGATGATGATGATGATGATGATGATGATGATAGGAGTTTTGTACATGACTTAGAAAACTCACTGTAGGTCTTTGAGGACTGCCAAAAAAACAAGAGGGTGAAACTGACCAGCTAGACTTTCTAATGTGGTTGCTGGTATAGCAGCCAAATGTTGGAGTGAAACAAGTCTGCTGCATCATTTTCATGTTGGGCCTCTCCTTGGACTTGGTAACCCAGGAAGGCACCCTATTTGGGGGGGGGGTGGCCACTGAGTTGATCCCCTGTGTGTCCATCTGCAAGCCAGCAGATATGGAGTTCTCTTTGCTGAGTGTCAAAAGGAGGTGAGTCTGCAGGAAGCCAGATTTTTTTCTTGGTGGGTGGGTGAGAAAACGGGAATACCTGTGCTGTGGCCATTGTTCCCACATTCTCTTGTGCTGCTCCTGCCTTCACAAAATCAAATTCTATCTCGGTTATTAGCTACGAGGGCAAACAGAAAGCCTCCACCTAAGCCCGTGTAAATGTGTTTTTTTAAATCAACATTTCGCAACTTAGGCGTGATTAGAACCAAACGGGCTGTTTTTTTGGGGGAGTGGTACACCACAATCTCATCAAAAGAGCTGCAGGGCTGTACTTGAAGCAGGACATTTTTCCAAAGTGATCTGGGTTTAAAAAGATTAAAAATGTCCCACTGGTTGGAAGCCGAGAATTCTAGTTTAATTTGAATTCCATATTCATTGGCAGCACACACAGACACACACACACACACACACAGACACACACACACAATTGTAGTACTGTTGCAATCTAATTGTAATACTGTTGTCATTGTTCCCTCTCTGTTATATATTTTTGTTACATTAGTTGTGGTTATTTTATATTATGTAAATAGTTTTATTGTTTTATTAATTACAAATGTTGTAAGCCACACAGAGCAGCCTTTTGGGCCAGATGGGTGGCATTCAAACAAACAAACAAACAAACAAACAAACATTTTAATAACTGAGTATTCTCAAGTATAATTTAAAGACAAAAACCCCACAAGGAAACAGGGTCCCTGAGGATTGTACATCTGTACAGGCGAGCATTTAACTCTCTATGGAGATAGGTCTCACATTTGTATGTAATATGGACGGATATTTTTAAATTAGCATAGGTAAATGTGAAGCAAAATCTAACTTTTATTTATATATTCACTCAACCTGGGAATCACTCCCCTGAAATCAGCGGGGGGGGGGGTTCGTACTTCTGAAGAGATGTGCATAGAATTACAGTGTAGAAGCATGAAACTTTGGAGCATTAATTATTCGGAGCATAAGTGTTTTAAAGCAAATGTCGGCGGCTCGTCTGGACGACAATTTCAGTATAGGATTAAATTATTTTTCTCAGCTATTATTTCTTTGAAATAGCCTCAGAAGCCGTAAACCAAGAAGGCTGCTAAGAAGCCTCTGTTGGAAGGAATAAGACCACTTGTACACCTTCAGGTGTTTGAAAGAACTTACAGAATCCTTACCATTGACTATTCCATTTAGGACTGATGGGAGCTGTAGTCCAAGAATATTTGGATGCTCGCTAGTTGCCTTTCCCTCTGCCCCACTGCAGATCATTAGCGCTACCCTCGATGAGCATGGAAAAATTATGTTTAGTTTGTAAATCCCAGAATTCCCTAACCAACCAGAAGGACCAGGGAGAATTATGAGATTTGTAACTTTAAAGAGTAACTAAATAGTAACTTTTCCAAACTCTGAATTGGTTGCATCTCAGGCTCAATTCATGGGTTTTCAACAGACTAGATCCTTGCACAGCTGTAATCAGTAACCCAAAGAATGTCATTTTTAAAAACTAATTCGACAATTTTAGCTTTCTAATAATCTTTCCCCCCTGTAGCTGAGAAAAAGAGCTAATCATTTGCAGTATGAAACCCATCCACCCCTATCCATGAGATCAGCATCTGGCGACTCATTTATCTGCTGGCTGTCAATGCTAAATAAAAAACCTCAGAAATACACAGTATTTATATGTACAGTGGACCCTTGTATAACAAATAGTTTGTATAACATAAAATTTGTACAACCTAAAAAATTCTGGAGATAGGGGAAATTTGCTTAACGTAATTGCCTATGGGGCGAATCCATACAACATAAAAATGGGATTACTCCATTTTCAATGCATTCGTATGGGAAATTTGTATAAAGGAACATTTGCTTAACATAATTTCATTTGGAACGAATTAATTCCTTTATACAAGGTACCACTGTACTGTATTTCCAAGGTGTATTTACCAGAACAAGCCACTAGAGCGAGACAGATTCCGTATAATGTACAGTCATAGCCCAACTTAAGAGCAGCTCGACTTAAGAACAATTTGACTTAAGAGTGGAAAATTGTTGGCATTTTAACTGCCGCCTTACAAATTTTAGATACGGTCTGCCCAACTTACAATTTGTTTTCATTTTTTTATTTTTAACTTATTTTTTCAAATTTTTAGATAGGTACCCCGACTTAAGAGTAGTTCGACTTAAGAGCATGAATTCAGTCGAGGTACCGCTGTATATGGAACTCATCCCTGGTAGATAATGCCATCCTATTATATTCAACCCATTCCTTAAAGACTTCCCAGACAAATTAAGTTTTGGATGACAATGCCAAGAATCCCCCTGCAAGTGTGGCCAGTGGCCATGGCTACTGGGGGAATCCTGGCAGGATGGGGCGGTTCCAGATTCTGCCCCTTTTTTCTAGAACTCCAGGTCCTGCTCTCCCTGAGGAGAGAAAAAAAGAATAATTTCTAAACTCATTTGTCAGTAGAAACCTCAAAAGAGAGAGACAGGGTCTTAGGGTATTTGTACACGACCCCTAAACTCCGCCGCAAATGGCTTCCAGCTCCGGAGTTTACAACTATTTCCCCACCAGCTCCGAAGTTTGCAGGAAATTAAGTGCGACCACGCCCACCTAAGCGCGTCCCAGTGCACTTTTCATGTACCTGCTCTTGGAGGGTGAAAATCCCCAGATCCGCATGTAATCTGGTGAGTGCCGGGCTCTCCTCGCTTCTGTTTGTTTGTTTTGCCTCCCGCCCCTTTAAGAGAAGGAATCAGGACGACGATGGGGCGGCTTCGGAGGTGGGCCTGCATTTTTTCCTCTCTCTTTTTCTCCCTCCCCTCACACAGGCAGGAGCAAGGAAGTGCGGAGGGGTGGGGACGCAGGAAGAGCAACGAACCCCCAAGATCTCTGGTCCGAATTTAAGTGGCCAGCGGATCTTAGGGGTCGTGTGAAAAGGCCCTTACTTGGAGTCCAGGCAGCACTTACCAGTGAGGGTGGCTGCCTCACGCTGCTTTCGGACCCCCCTGGGGGCTGAGGCAGATGGTGAGGGATCCTTGTGGAGGGAAGAAAAGAGGCAACTTGTCGTACGAGGGCTTTGGCTTGTGTGTGACTGTTCCAATGCTGATGTGTCCAGTTTGGCTGGTATAACGGAGGGGATATAGGTGTCATGCAGGTGTCACGGCTTTGGACCTCGATAGAAAGTATGGGTGCTGAATTCTAATTCTCCTCCACACCTGGAGAAAGGAAGAAAATCAAAGGAAGCACCTTAATATTGTCAAAAGTGAGAAAAGACCCCAGGAAATCTAACATCCAGTTACCCCTGAGCCCACTTTCCCCAAGGCCCCATGTTTGTCCCAAGAATTATAATTATATAATTATATAAAGCTTATACAGTATAATCAATATAAGCTTTTCTCTTCAGACAGGCTTTTTTCTTGGTGACTGAGAGGGGTTTAAAATTGATTTTTGTGGTCTGTTGTTTTAAGTGTGTTTTAATACTGATTTTAATTACCACTTTATACTTGCTTAATTCTTTTTCAACATTTGTATACTTACTGTTTTGGGCTTTTAAATAATTTTAAGTTATTTAAAATAATTTTAAGTTGTAAGCTACCAACAATCCTTTTAAGGAGAAAGAGGGGATAGAAATGTTTTAAATAAATAAAATAAAATAATAAACATCTTGGTTGATATCTAGTCTTCCCATTGGCATGTATTTCCTTTAGACGTGAAGCAATAGCTCTTAATGATAGATAGATTGTTTTTATTTCCGTAATTAATTGGAGAGTGCACTCTGCACATGCCCAGATATAATCATTCTATTTTTCTCAAAACACTGAAATGGATGATGGGGGCTCCTGACTCAAACTAATGTTTTATCAAGGGAGAACAGAGAAAGAGGAGAAGAGCTTGTAGAATTAGCGACAGAGGGATAGATAAACTTTATTACTGTCAATGTTCAATATCCAAAATATAAATTAACCACAAATATGTAAAATATGTTAATTTTAAGTTTAAAATTGTCTTTAAAAATGAGTAGGAGCTAGGCAGTCTGCCAAAAAAAAGGTCAGCAGGATAATCTATTGCTTTTCTTCACTTATGTACCTCTTTGGTTTGAAGGGAGGGGCAATGGCCAGAATAAATGGCTTATTTTCTTATTTATTTTATATTATTTATTATTTATTTATTTGTAATATTTTTATACCGCCCATCTTCCGAAGAAGAACTCTGGGCGGTTAACAGATAAAACAGTTAAACCAGAAAGAACAACAAAACAAAACAAAAAAGGCAAGGTACTAGTAAAATAAGGAGAGGCAAAACCCTTCACAGGAGATGACGCAGGCAGCAAAAAAAAAAAAAAAAATTAAGTAAATTAAGTAAAAAGGCCGCCATATGCCTCTCTAAAAAGGTGAGTTTTCAAGGCCTTTTTGAAGGCGGGCAGGGACTGTGCTAGGCGCAGCTCACTAGGGAGATGGTTCCATAAGGTAGGTCCCACCACAGAGAAGGTGCGGTTACGCATGGCCACCCTAAGTGAGCACGCCTGCGCCGTTCTCGTGAGCCTGACCCCAGTTGACCTTCGGGAGATGCGCTCCGACAGGTTCTCTGGTCCCAAGCCGTGGAGGGCTTTGAAAATCAAAACCAGGACCTTGAACATTATCCAGAGGACAACGGGCAACCAATGCTGGCGAGCCAGGACAGGGGTGATGCGCTTGAATCTACGAGCACCCACCACCAGTCTGGCCACCGCATTCTTCTTCTTCTGCCAGCCTAAGAGAAATACCAGAAGAACGGCAGGTCTTGGAAACAAGAATCACAGTGTGACTGATTTATTACACAGGGTTTATAATACCAACAGATGACGGGATATCATGGGGAACGAGTAGTTTTATGGGGATGCATAAAATCTCACGTACCAGATGGTTTGTGCCAGGTGACACGTCAGGAGTGAGATGGACTTTGTTCCTTAGATCACAAGGCTCCCCCGGAAGGTTTGGCATCACAATCTGAGTCGAAAGACAGGGACGGCAAAAGACCGAGTAAGACAACCTCAGTCCCCAGTTCCATTCATCCCTTTGTGGTCGCACCGTTTATTTTTGTTGTGATACGAGATCTGAACCATTGTAGGATCTTAAACTCGCCTGCTAACGTAACTGTACATTGATCTTTCTAAAAAAAACAATTAGTTGCAAGGCGTAACTCCTGGGAAAGTTGCTCAGGGTGGCGAGAGGTTGGGAGACGGAAGTGAGCGCTCTCACGCCTGTCCCAGTGTGCCAGCTGCTCTTTGCACTGGGAGAAACAGTGCAATTCTCGCTGGTACCAGTTTCTTCACTCCTTCCAGCCTTAGGATGGCCTATAACCAGAAGGGCTGATGCCCCAATCTAACGAAAAGCTGAAAGGGGAGAAATGTGGTCTCCTTTTCTCTTTTTCTTAAAAAAAGCAAAAGTGTTCTGCTTATATACTACCCCATACCACTTCTAGTAGTCTCTGGGTGGTTTACAGCTGAATTACAGTATGCAGGCTACACATTGCCACCCCCCCCCAGCAAGCTGAGTACTCATTTTACAAACCTCAGAAGGATGGAAGGCTGAGTGAACCTTGAGCCTGCTACCTGGGATTGAACCCCAGGTGGTTAGCACAGTTTTACCTGCAGTACAGGTATTTAACCACTGCACCACGGGGCTTAGTCATAGACTCCAAGCCAACAGGTTGTCAAGGCCAACAAAGTGACATAACTTCAGCTCCTTTTTGATAAACCTCTGTGGTGCTTTTGGTCATGTTGCTTTCCCCAGCTGTCCTCCCCCCCGCAAAACACACACACACACACCAATCTCCACAACTCTAGCTGCCCTCCATACAGCTGTGTCTGTCTAAAAAGGGTTCCTATTATGGTGTTCTGAATAGATGCTAGGGCTCTTGCTTTCACTTGCACACCTTCAGTTTGCCATTCTGAAGTTGGAACATACTGTATAAAGGAAAGGGGAAAAGTTTTCTCCACACGTGCGTGCTACTCTAGGGGCAGTACTCATCTCCATTTCTAAGCCAGAGAGCCAGTGTTGTACAAGTCCGTGGCCATGTGGCTGGCATGGTTGAATGCATTCCTGCTTATGGAACACTACCTTCCCACTTCTTAAAGTGGCACCTATTTATCTACAAGTACATGCTTTTACATGCTTTCGAATTGCTAGGCTGGCAGGCTCTGGGGTTAACAGCGGGAGCTCACTCCACTGTAAGGCTCCTGGGATTCGAACCGCCGAGCTGCCGACTTTGCAGCTGACAGTTTCAGCGCTCTAGCCCACTGAGCCACCAGGTACCGTAGGATCCTCGTATTCACAAGGGGATCGATTCCAAGCCCCCCCCCCCCAGCCACCCCGAAAAGCATAGGAAATAGCAAACCCATAGCAGATACTGTAGGGTCTCTATAGTGTAACAGAGAAACAAAAATAAAGTTTTAAAGAGAAAAGCACCACCCACCCTCTTGTAGTTCAGCTGCCACAGCAAGCTGGCCCCAACCACCTTTTCTATGCAGAAAAGGCTCATCCCAACTCCTTTGACTGCAGTTGAGTGCATCAGCAGATGCTGACCTAATAGTCAGACCCGTTAAAACACCAGATTTACATAAATGTTTCTTGCTATTCAGGAATTGATTCGATGGGCCTTCACTTCTTAGGGCAAGTATCTGAATTTAAGTCACTACTGTATAACGATCGTATGCAGCAAAAACATTTTTTTCCTCTATAACACATTCATGATGTAGCTAAAAAGGCTAATTTAAAACTGACAACTAGTATGGCAAGATTATAATAACAGTGCTCTCCAGGTGATGTTGGAATCTAGTTCCCATGAGCTTTAGTCAGATTCGCTAATGGTAAAGGATAATGGGTACTATGGTGTGACAAGAATTGGAGGACCACAGGTTCCCTGTTAGTGGTTTTAGGCATAAAGTTTAGATGGGGTGGAATACCAGAAACCCCTGGGAAGCACATTGCAACCTCTCTCAGCTCAGCAAAGCTAGCGCCTCCCTTGCAGGAAAAGGCCAAGAAAGGCTTATGGGTAAAATGAACTCCCAGGATCAAGGAAATGGTAAGACATTTAAGAGGACACTTCCGGGAAGAGGTAAGCCTCTAGTCAGGAGGCCTACCAATTAGCCAACTCCTAAAACAGAGGGCTCTGAGACATTTCTACTCAGAATCAGGTTGGCGTGACCTCACATACTCTCATTCACGTGGTTCATTTATGTCAGAGAAAGTGCAATTAAAGAGCCCTTTACAAGGTGGCCACCACCCTAATTCTCCCAAACACAAGTGGCAGGGCGCGATGGGTGTGTCTGTCCTGTATCATTTATGCAATCACTTCTGCGTGACCGTTTGCAGTCTAAATAATGCTCCTCCATCCTCCTCGGCCTTCTGCCTGGTGACTGCCCTTTGGAGCCATGAAGTAGTATAACCCGGACAAACCCGTGATGCTTATACAGTAGACTGTTCCCTCCCATTTGCTGGAATTTCATTTCATTTTCTCTTTTCTCTGGCAGTTGCACAGGTTGGCTTCCCAGTATGTCAACAATGGTTCTCCAAATGTAGATTTTGAAAAATGTTAGTTCTGCGGTTCCTCACAAGGAAGGTGGCTTTGGTTGCAGCAGCAGCAGCTGTTACGTGCCATCAAGTCGCCTTCAACATCTGTAGCTGTAAGGCAGCTCTAGGAATGAGTGATCTCCAACATGTCCTGTCCTTGACTTCCCGGCTCAACCCCGATAAGCTCAAGCCTGTGAATGGAATCAGTCCATCTCACATTTGGTCTTCCCCTTTTCCTGCTGCCTTCAACCTTTCCCAGCATTATTGTCTTTTCCAGAGATCCTGTCTTCTCATGATCTGCCCAACGTAGGACAGCTTCAGATTCAACATTTTTGCCTCCAGAGATAGCTCAGGCTTGATTTGACTCAGGACGCTCTTGTTTGTCTTTCTGGCAGTCTAGGGTATCCACAAAGCTCTCCTCCAGCACTACATTTTAATCCAATCTGTTTTTTTCCTGCTTGCTGTCATCTTTCTTTACTGTCCAGCTTTCACATCTATACATATTGACTGAAAACATAAAACACCTTGGTCTTGTTCTCCAGTGACACATTATTAGGAATGGGTGCTTTGTGCTTCGTAGGAAGCACCGCTGCCACCTGGTCCACTTATTAGGCCAGTGGTGGTGACTGGTGAACCTTCGGCACTCCAGATGTTCTGGACCAAAAGTCCCAAAGTCCTTTGTCATTGACAGTACAAGCTTGGAATTCTGGGAGTTGTGGTCCAAAACATCTGGAGTGACAAAGGTTTGCCACCACTGTATTAGGCTCTTTGTCTGTGATGTGCCAACCCATGATGGAGCCCAAATGGCTCTTCCCTGTCTCCCCAGGGAGCTGGCCACTCACCAGCGATCTCCCTCTCATCTTCTTGCTGGTGGCCATCTGCCTGAATAGGCTGGGAAGGGCTGGCCGGTCTTCGGCATGGATTGGCACACTGCCGACGAAGGGCCACAGCAGTGCACAGAGCCTAGTAAGTAGACTGGGTGGTTGGGCAGAGGAGGATTAGGATCAGCTGGGCAACAGAGCTTCATGCAAGACATGAAGCATCCATCTCTAATCCTTACATTTGATTACCTTTCCTAATTCCTTCATTGCTGCCATTTCTAGTCTCAGTCTTCTTCTGATTCCTTTACTATAGTCTTTGTTGGGATTATGATCGAAGGACTAAATTGAGATATACAAAATTTCTAACTACTTCATGGGCTTTTACTAGTCTTTCATAACCATTGGCCTATCGCTGTGAGCTAGACATGGGATTCCAATTCAACTTCTACAATATCTAGTAGAGGTTTTAAAAGTGACATTTTGAACTACACCAGGGAAAGCAGCAAGACAGCCATGGTTACATATATGAGGAACTTATATTAGAGTAAATGGTTGCAAGATTGCAACATTATACCCTGTTGCATAAATATTTCAATATTATATAAATATACAAATGCTGCTTAGAAGATGAATTTAAATAACATCAAGAGGCCATGCTAGATATTAGAGGAGATTTAATCTTTGCTGCTGAGTTTTAGGAAAAGACTAGAGGCAAGAAGCTGCTAAAACACAGAAAGTGTTTGGAAATCTTAGTGCCATAAGGAAATATAGGAAATATACCTGAAATCTGTTAGCGGTCAATAAACTGGAATTCTCACTGGGGAGTGAAAATAGCCCACAGCCCAATCATTGCCAGTTTATGTTTTATTTTGTTGTGCAAGGCTTTAAAGACCCTCTACAAATCAAAGAACAGGTGATTTTAAAAAAGTGAATTCAAAGAGTGACGACACTGGAGGGGAAACCCAAAAGAGTTACAAACAGTTTCTTCTAATCTAAACCTTTCCTCAGAAGTCACTTTTGTTCACTCTTTTTTGTTCACTCTTTTTAACCAGCTATCTGAAGATGGGGCCTTTCCCCGCAAGTGGGGTAGACAGGAAGGGCATTCAACTCTGGGCTCACGTTCAGAGAGAACCCCAAGTTTAAAATTAACTACATATTGTGTAACCTCGTTTTGGCGCCTCTTTATATACATAGTCAAGCTTGTACTGCATTGTATAAATAGGGAGTTTTTCAAATGTTGATTTTAAAAAAGTGTTTAAAGGTTGATTTAAAAATGTGGCTTTTTATACAAGCTTTCCGAGTCTTGATTTTTCTCATCTGGGACGCCTCAACCTGCCATATTAATCCGCCTCTGCTGCAAACCACCTTTTATTTTGCCAGTGCTAAATTATCCTTTATTAATTTGTCCTTATGTGGATCATTGTTGACTGTTTATGTATTATTATGCCGTTGTATTATGCTTTTATTTTATATTCCTCTATTTATATATTATTATGAAGGTCATAATTGTTGCATTATTGCTGTGCACTGCCCAGAGAAGCCATTGGCTAAATGGACAATAAGTAAGTAAAAAAGAATGAATGAATGAATGAATGAATGAACGAATGAATGAATGAGAAGCCTTGAAAAATGACAATGGTCTTTCTTGACCTCAGAGAAGGCCGTGTCTGAAGAACCTCACCCTATAAGTCTGCCTGGGCTTTAAGAGCTTTGCACAGGGGGTGGTGGTGGTATTTTCACCCTTCACATTCTCAGAGGCTGCCTTCTCACAACCACTAAAATCTGCCTCAAAGTGCTCGCAGATGCAGAGTATGAAATCATTTTCCACAAGCAGCAGACTTAAAAAAAAAAAGTGCAACCACGCTCACTCAAGCACGACCCAGCGCATTTTACAAGTACCTGGTCTCGAGGCAGTAAAATCCTTGTTGCTGTTCCGATGCGGATTTTAAACCGTTACTCGAGTCTGTGGTATCGTGGAAAATCTGCACCAAAACCTTTTCGCCCCCCATTATGATATCTTTGCTGCGGTTCTCCGTCATGGGATCAGAATGGTTGCGGATATTCAAAACGCGGCCATGGGAACATCCGATTTGTGGCATCAACCACATGACTGCTCGGGGGTGTGTGCAAATTTTAGTGGTCGTGTGAAAGCAGCCAGAAATACATTTGATGGAAACATTCTTAGTGGTTTCTCCCAGCCTGCAGAAGTCCCTACAAACGGAGCTGGTCTGGTCCCTTACTAGTTGGCAGAGGCTGTTTCGTTGGGTGACTAGCAAAACAAAACCCATTGTTTAGGAAGGGTTTTACTACCACCTGGCCAATATATTTTCTTTACTAGTCTTTTTTATTGCTGTGTTTCAACACAACCAAGCAAAGTGTTCTGCTTAAATACCGCCCCATATTTGGCCACCTCATGAGGAGAGAGGACTCCTTGGAAAAGTCCCTGATGTTGGGAAACATTGAAGGCAAAAGGAAAAGAGGACGGCAGAGAATGAGATGGTTGGACGGTGTCATCGATGCAACCAATATGGATTTGACCAAACTCCGGGAGGCAGTGGAAGATAGGAAGGCCTGGCATGCTCTGGTCCATGGGGTCACGAAGAGTCGGACACGACTGAACGACTGAACAACAACAACCACTTCAAGTAGTCTCTGGGCAGTTTAGTTTTTTTTAATTGTAGGCTACACATCCCCCCCCCCGCAAGCCGGGTACTGTACTAAATTTACCGAACTTGGAAGGATGGAAGGCTGAGTTAACCATGAGCTGGCTACTGGGGATTGAACCCCAGGTTGTGAGCACATTTTACCTGCAGTACAGGCATTTAACCACTGTGCCACGAGGTTTTAAATTTGTGAACAGCCCCTTGTGTTTTAACTGCATTTCACCATCACGTACACGCACCCTTCAGCCTGAAAATGAACAGACTTGACACCCATTTAAGCAGAAATGCACGGCACCCAACGGATGGAATACAGTGAATGAAAATAACAACAAAACCGGGCAGCAACTGGGGCAGACGCAAGTTTGAACTCGCGGTTGTGACACTGTCACAAGTCATTTGAGTCTGCATCATTGGCACAGTCCGTGGGGAACCTCTCCTGTCACCATGAATAAGAAAAACAAGAACGGGAGGTGGGGGAGAGAGGAAAGGAGCTACACCTGAGAAACACACTACACGCACCAAACACAATTTGAGAACTAGTATGCTGGATGTTTCTGCTTCTCTCTCACGACAGGACCTGCTCATCGTGCTTATTTGTTCAGATGTCTAAACCCCGTGTTTTTCCTTTGAATTCCAGGGGCAGAAATCTCTGACAGCATGAGAGCGTTAGTAGGAGAACAAAATGGGTAGCTGAGAGAGTTGTTGTTTTTTCTTACTCCCAGGATAACTGGCCAGACTGCCAAGGGGATCTTGGAATTCGTCATCCGAAACATTTACTCTCTTAAGCTCAACGTTTCAAGTGACTCCCAATGGTGGGTTCCCAGATGATCTGGGACTACAACTCCCAGAATCCCTTGCCAGCACAGCTAATGGTGAAGGTTTCTGGGGGTTTTAGTCTCAAGACCATCTGGGAAGCAAGGCTGAGAACCACTGTTCTAGGTGAACGGAGTACACTGTACCAGGAAGGACACACAACCAAAGGCTATGAGGTGCCACAGGAAGCCATATAAGGGCCAGAATCTCTCTCCACAGAACAAACTGTAGTTGCAGCAGGATAGCTTCTAGGGAAGATGCCTTAGATTCTTCTTTGCTAAAGGCCCACCCACTGGCTCCGGATTGCCCAGAAGGGTCCCGAGGAGGCACAAAGGTCTGGACCTCCTGTGGTGGCCAGTCCAGGGATGCCAGAGGTACGCACAGCCCCAGCACCAACCCTTGAGAGTCCGGAACGGAAGAAAGTAAAAGGTAGATCTTTATGGATCCTCTTGATTTCATATGATTTTTGCATTGGATCATTCCCAAATCACCATCAAATCATACATCTCATTAATGTCCAAATACTACACATTAATAGTCATGGGACCTCCAGTGCATGGCTGTGCAGTGGTGCAAAAGTATGGATCTGTGGCAGAGGTCCATCTAATTACATATGATTTTTACATTGGATCATACTAAAATCACTGTCATATCATAGGCCAAATAGCTGACTACAGACTGCACAAAAAAAAAAATCAGGGGTCCATCAGCGCATGACTCCACAATGGCGTAAAAACATGGATCCAACGCACGGATCCACACAGAGCTAACTGATTTTTATTCAGTATCGCCCCAAAACCACTTTCCCATGATTGGCCACATCTTTGCACATAGATTGCATATCCAAAATCATAGGACTGTCAGCGCATGGCCTCACAGTGATTCTGGATAAAAATCAGTTAGATCCATGAGGACCCATGCCTTGGATCCATGTTGTTGTGTCACTTCAGGGCCATTCAGTATCTTTTTTAAGGGACAGACTAAATATTACAGGTGGGAATTCCCATTTCCTGAAATGCCTTTTTGATGACCAAGAACCAACTTACAGCTTGCTCTCATTTACCTATTACTGACATCATCACACAAGTGCTGACAGAAAGAAAGGGGAGCCCTGTGCTCAATACCAAACTAAAGGCAAATGCAAAATAGAAATACTTAAAAAAAAAAGAAGCACATGCACATGTTTTGAAAACTTGTGCAGCATAAAAATATCCTACTCTAGAGGTTGGAAGTTGTGGCTCTTCAGATCCTTTTGAGCCACAGAGCTGAGACTTCCTCGGCTGACTTTGAGCCTGACTGATCTACTTTGCAGGGTTGGTTGTGAAGGCAACGTGGGGTGGGGTGGGGTGGGGAAGGAAAGTCCCATGCACAGTTTTTGGCGGGAAATAACAACATGATCAGGAGAGGAAGAGAAGTCAACACAGACGTTGAAACAACAAATCTGAGGCGATTGGGCATGTGTGTGAGTGTGCCGGTGGCCCCACAAATCTGCCCGCACGCCCGCACACACACACACACGCACACACACACACACACACACACACACACACAAACAAACAAACAAACAAACAGAGAGAGAGGGGGGAGATAGTTTTTTATGGGTCAGGGAAAGCGACCATGCACAGCTGAGCATCGTGGCACCACCACCAACAGTAGTGGGAGGCACGAGGGCACGTGCTCACCCATCCCTCTGTCTCAGCCCTCAGTGGTCACCAGTCCCTTTCTTCACCCTCCTTCTCCTCCCCCTCCTCTTCCAAAGGAGACTGCCCGCTCCAGTAAGGTATTCATGGCAGCCATATAACATCAATTTGGTGCCCCCAGATCAGTGTGACCGGGGACAAATTCCCCCCTCCCTAAGGTCTTTTCACACGACCCCTAAGATCCGCTGGCCACTTAAATTCTGACCAGAGATCTTGGGGGTTTGTTGCTCTTCCTGCAGCCCCACCCCTCTGCACTTCCTTGCTCCTGTCTACGTGAGGGGAGGGAGAAAAAAAGAGAGGAAAAAATGCAGGCTCACCTCCGAAGCCGCCCGGAGCCCCGTCATCATTGTCCTGATTCCTTCTCTTAACGGGGCAGGAGGCAAAAAAACCAAACAGAAGCGAGGAGAGCCAGGCACTCGCCAGATTACATCCGGATCTGGGGATTTTCACCCTCCAAGAGCTGGGACGCGCTTAGGTGGGCGTGGTCGCACTTAATTTCCTGCAAACTCCGGAGCTGGTGGGGAAACAATTGTAAGCTCCGGAGCTGGCAGCCATTTGCGGCGGAGTTTAGGGGTCGTGTACAAAAGACCCTAGTTACTCCACCAGCTGTAGATGCTGGGCTGGAGCCTTCATTAGCTGTGCTTAAAGCAAAGTAAACCCATTGATGCCAATGGGATAAGTCATAATGAGGAATGTGAAAACCTTGCTTTCAATGCATTTCTCCTCCCCCCCCCCCCGCTATTTCCTTCTCATTGTTGTGCATAGGTTTGCAAGACAGTTTCTTGTTCCAACATAGACATCTGGTGCATACTTTGATATGCCTGTTTCCTAATGTGTGCATTTCTGACACATTTTGCTTAGGCCATGCAAATTATATGTGTATTTTCTCCATCAACTCAATTATATTTCTGTACCTTTTCCAATCACAGGTCTGCATTTACTTGTGTCCAAAATAAAGGGGGGAAGAAATCTGATGCTGGCAGTTTCCTCTTGAAGATGGGAAATCAAGATACGATATATGTAAATGTTTTGCAAACTATTAACTTTCTGACCACAAACCAGATTGGTCTACTCAGCATATACTGGTAGACCATGAAGCCTAAGCATTAAAATTCCAGGTGAATTCAGATATGCTGGAGTATATTTTTAAAAATGCAGCATCCAGACTGCTGACTGGGGTGGGGTACAGAGATCACATTACACCCCTATTAAAACAGCTCCACTGGCTGCCAATCAGCTATCGGGCACAATTCAAGATGCTGACCTTAACCTACAAAGCACTGTACGACCTGGGTCCTAGCTACCTCAAAAATCTAATCTCACAGTATGAACCAACTCAGGTGTTAAGGTCATCAGGAGAGGCCATTCTCTCCATCCCGCCACCCTCACAGGTACATCTCATGGGAACCCATGAAAGGGCCTTCTTAGCTGCTGCACCCAGACACTGGAACTCCCTCCCACTAGAGGCCAGGACTGCCTCATCTCTGTTGTCTTTCCGGAAACAGGCAAAGACCTTTCTCTTCAGGCAAGCTTTCCCTGAATGATGGACCACCATTATGTGTATTTTATATGAATCTATAGGTTCCTATAGACTAGACTTTGTGTTTATAACTACTTATAACCTTGTAGCTTTAATGTTATCTTGCCTATTAATGCTGTAAAAGATGTCCCTCAATTCCTTGTTCTCAATACTTGAACATGTCTTAATTGTACTGGACTGTATATTATCCCTCATTACTGTAAGCTGCCTTGGGTCCATTTCCAAGGAGAATGGCAGGGTAAATATACAGTACTCTAAAATAAATTTTAAAAATAAAATATATTTAAAAATAAAATATATCTCAGGAATGCTACTATTTTTTTAAAAAAGAGCTGGTTGTTTTAAGTTAAAATCTGAGTAGAGAGAGTGAGCTGGCTTTAGTTGAAAGAGGTAGGTGTCTGGCCGCTGAACCAGAGAGTGGGTGCTTGATTCCCCAACCCACTGTTTCTTCAGGGAGAACAGCCAGCCTATATAGCCTTGGGCAAGCTGCACAATCTCAGGGTATCCACAGAAGATGATAATGGTAAGCCACTTCTGAGTGTTCTCTACCAAGAAAACCCTGAATGGTCACCATGAGTCAGAACTGACTTGACACCTCAAGATGATGATCATTAGAAGGACAGAAAGAGCACCTGTGTAACTAAAGTCAGGACTTGAAAAGGAGAAAGAGCATTGAGGATTGAGGAGGAGACAGCATTGGGTGGATATAAAAAGAAAAGAAAAAGCATTTGAGTGGCAGGAGGGAAACACTACCAGAGTGGATTGGAGACTAAGGGCGCTTTTACACGACCCCTAAGATCTGCTGGCAACTTAAATTCAGACCAGAGATCGTGGGGGTTTGCTCCTCTTGCTGTGTTCCCAAGCTTCCGCACGCCATTGCTCCTGTCTGCGTTGAGGGGAGGGAGAAAAAAAGTGAGAAAAGAATGCAGGCTCACCTCTGCTCTACTGTTGGGAGCAGCCCCGGAAGCATTCCAGTCTCTTAAAGGGGCGGGGGACAAAAAAACCAAACAGAAGGCGAGGAGAGCCCGACACTCACTGCTTTACAATCCGCATCAGAATTTTTTTTACCTCCGGAGACCAGGTACTTTTAAAATGCGCTGGGGCACACTTAGGTGGGCATGGTCAACTTAATTTATTTTTAAATGCGCAGCTGGTGGGAAAACAATTTTAAGCTCTGCATCTGGGAGCCCTATGCCTCGGATTTTAGGGGGTCGTGTAAAAGCGCCCTAAGAGGTCCATGAGCAGTTCTGCTGAATACTTCAAGCCAAATACTTCTGCTACTAAAATACTGTATGCAACACCAGAAGCAGGGATTGTAAGGAACCCAAAAATCCCAAGTCGGATTTTGTAAGGGGTGTCATGCATTATAAGAATGCAGATTTCTAATCTCAGAAGCAGCTTGATCTTCAACCCACCTCCACCCACATTAGCGCCCCGACACGCCTGGCTGATTCTCTTCAGGAGCCTGAGCCTAGCAACCTAATCCAAGCGCTCCACCGCAAAGCCCTGCCAGCGGCATAAAATAACAAGCCAATAGGTCCCCGCCTAGACTCGGTCTTCCAACAGGGCAACGAGGGCCAAGCCTTTCAGTTGGGAAACTGTCCTGAAGCAGACGCAACTGTGTAAACGTAAAGAGGAGGAAAAACTTGGCAGACAACCTTCCCTTCTCAGTGCAGAAGGCTTGCCGTCAATGCATGATATGCAGGATATCCATAGTGGATGTTCATAAATGGCTACAGTCCTCTGGCCTGGACTGCAGTTACCTCTCTCAACTTGCAGAATCGGCTTTGCTGCCATGCACAGTGATAGGGAGAGGTGTGTGTGTGGTGGGGGTGGGGGGTTCCTGGTCTTTTTCAGTCCTGTGGCTGCCTCTCTTCCTCTGTATTCTTGTCCACCCATCCATCTCACCAGCCCTCTTTCCTCCCCTCTCTCCCCCTCCCCTCCCTAAAAGGAGAAAGAAGGACACAGACCGTGGTGGTCCTCTCAGGCGTCTCTCCTGGGTCCTTTTTGTCTTTCTCCGCAGGGAGTGAATGAGGTGGTGCTGTCAGTGAATCAGATCTTGAATTTCTTTGGCTGCCAGCACCGTGTAGCTTTGCAGCTTCCTTTGGCCAAGTTCCTGATAGTGTGCTAGTTCTGCCTGGTAACAGAGCTGGCTCTACCCTTAGGCAAGGTAAGATGCAGCAGCTTTGGCCACACTATGGGCAACAAGTAGGAAACAGATAGACCAGACCAGTGGTTCTCAACCTGTGGGTCCCCAGATGTTCCTGGACTGCAACTCCCAGAAATCCCTTCCAGCACAGTGAGTGGTGGAGGCTTCTGGGAGTTGCAGTCCAGGAACACCTGGGGACCCACAGGTTGAGAACCACTGGACCAGACCCATGGACCATAATCTGGCAGGGACATTCCTGTCTCCAACCTCATGGTGTTCTTCTTCCACAATCCCCACTGGCCTCAATAAATTTCATGCAAAAGATCTTCCTGCAAGATGGAGCTCTATGTTAGATCATAGGAAATACACCATTTTGATTTTCTGTCTCAAGAAACAAAACAAAAAAAAACACCTGGCTAGAGCAAGAAGGATTCCGTCCACTGTGAGCATATTCACATGGGAGCACACAGTGGTTAAATAAGACAGCTCAGCTTTTCCGCAAATAGCATATTTGAAGAGCCTTTCAATACTGTTTGGTTTTGTTGAAAGAGCTTCATGATCGGAATCCAACAGGCCCGGCCCTATGGTTAGGCAGAATGGGGCAGCCCTCTGATGCACCTGGTTTGAGATCATAGATTAAATTATTATTGCTGTATTTTTGCAATAATGGAGAAATAAAGATGCTTCTGAGATTCCTGCCTTAGGTGTCAATATACTTTGACCAAGCTGGTAAGAGGGGTTCCTGGTCTGCTCCAAGTAACCAAATGTTTTGAGTCAGCTTGGCCTCTGGGCAATCTTATATCTCGTACCGGAGGGGTGTCAGGGGTGGTGATGGGATTCACCTTATGCACCACCACTAACATACTCACTTACCAGTGCTGGCTCTAGCATTTGGTCAGTCAGCAGATTTTGGGTACCCTAAAAGACCAACAGGCTCATATTCATTTATTCTTCTTGAACGTTTAGGCACCTGTCAGGAGAGGCTGTGAGGTATTCGACCTCAAATGCCCAACAGATGTGGCCTAGGATACCCTTCTGCTGGAGTTTGGGGTGGCTAGTAGGGAGGGGAGAGAATTGCAATTTGGTGATATGCTGTTCCTTGGTCCAGGCCTGCCCCTTACACATCACCTAAAGCTGTGAATCAAAACACACACACACACACACACACACACACACACACACACACACACACACACACCATATATAAAAACAGAGGATAAAAGAAGAGCTAGATTATGCTGAAATGTGTGGAGTCCTTACATGTTTGGCCAGCATTTTAATTAGATTATTTGGCTGGCCACATGAGCCGCAGGGTTTTATAATTTATAATTTGTACTGTATCTGGTTTTAACTGTATTGTATTTTATAGTTTTAATAATTTTATTGTTTTAGAGTTTTTAATACTTGTTGTATGCCGCCCAGAGACCTCTTGGTAGTGAGGTGGCTAAAAAAAATCATGCAAATAAATAAATAAATAATGTATATGCACACAGAAATAATTGATTTAACAGAAAATGCAATACAATCTAACCACAGCAGGAAAGACTGTGACAATGGGAACAATACACCTCTTCCGTCAGCTGTTCAGGTGCTAAATCTTTCTTGGCAGTTACATGGTTCTCATCTCCCTCCTTAAAGATCCTTATCTTCCCTCTGAGACTGGGCAGACCTTCAACCAGAGGATGGCTTCAAAGAGAGGTTGGGGAGTCTTCCAAGTAGAAGACTGCCTTCTGTGAAGCAGAATGCACGACCTTCACCATCACAGGAGAGTTCTGGCCAAGGGGCAAAACTAATCAACCTGTGGAGCTAGACTAGCCCAATTTATAAGGCAGCTGATGAACAACAGGTCAGGGCAAAGCTGCAGGTGGGGGAAGTTCCTTTCTGGGTTATGTTAGGGTTGCTGACTGGTCTGAAGAACCCCAGTGATCTTCCATACAATGAACCAACTTGGCATTTTCATTGCTTTGTATGTATAGTTAGGCTAGCATCCTACTGAAATCCCTAGAATATCAATTTCCAACCAGTTTTTATGTCTCAGCAGGCAAGAATCAGCCTCTTTCCCCACTCCGTTCTGAGGAAGTCTGTGCAACGCTGAAGCACACCTAGTTCTTTATCAGGAAACTTGAGACCAGTGTTGATTAACCTATGGCATGGGTGCCAAAGGTGGCGCTCAGAGCCCTTTCTGTGGGCACCCCACATCGTCCCTTCACAGCCTCATGTATTCAGGTTAAATTGCTCTATTGGCAGTTTGCGAAAAATTAGTGGGTTCTGAATCGCAGTTTGGGCACTCGGTCTCTAAAAGGTTCACCATCACTGCTTTAGACAATCAAAGATGCCCCTCGAAGGGTATACTGTATCTTGGCTTCTCCTGGGATAGACTTGGCACCTTGGCATTAAATTTAAGCGGGCTTTTCCAGGTGCCAGACTGCTTGCCCGTAAGCCAATTCACTGCAGCCAACGCCGACAACAACAACAAAAAGATCTCTGTGCCAACCTGTAGGAATCAAGTGCTTACTGGCTCCAAGCTGACAGCACCCAAAACAAAAAGGCTAGCTGTGTCAGTGGAAGGGACCACAGAAAAGATCCTCTTTTTCCCTCTTGAAAGGGAAAAACTGGTAGATATCATGAGAGGCAGAAATCGAGGGCAGTGCATTGTGTGTACTTACCTCTGCCAATTCTGTGGTGTCAATTGGGCACAGTACACATGTTTACAAGGGGGGTGTCTTAGAACCTTCAGTGTGTCAGGTAATTTCTTCAGCAGAAAGAAGGGGAAAGGGTTTTAGAAACTCTATACGTTGGATAAGAACAGAAAGCGATGACAGTGAACAGAAACTGATGAAGGCTTCATTAATGAACACAGAATTCCATCCACACAGGCAGACTAAGACCTACTAAATGACTCTCAACACTCCTGTCTGGTTTTTTTCCCGATGTGCCACCGCAATGCCAATGAGCCATGGGAAGCAAACGGAAGATGATGGTCCCTCTCTGAGGTAGCAGTAGATTCCTCCCCCACACGCACACACACACCACCAGCTGAGTCTGAAGGGGCCCACCACAGCCATCCAGAGTGAAATCTCCCCCTCCTCTCCCGCCATTGGAGAGGCACCCTCTGGCACGCAAGCCTGTTCGTATTTCACCAGGGGCCTTATTATGAATGCTACAAATGAACCATGAAAAGCTATTAACTACCCCAGGGCTAATCAAACTTTCAGCAGAGAGGGAAAGGAAAGCCAACCCTTGTTCTTCCTGGCTCCCTATTTTATGTTCCATACTGTATGTACTATACTAGCTCTGGTTATATATATAAAATAATAGCATTTTAATTCAGAGAAGGAAAACAGCAGGAGGGGGCCGGGCCTGCCTCACTCCTTTCTTGAACCTTTGGACAAAGAAGAGAAGACCACAGAAGGTTTGCACTTGATGGACCACAATTATTTTTTTTTCCACCCTACCCTTCAGGCTCCTGTATTTTTGTTCCTCCGGGATTCTATGATACGCATCCCGTGCAAAGGGGAAGGTGAAACAGCTAGAAACTTTGCGTAGGAAGATGCTGGAGGCTTTTAACGTCGATCAGAAAACGTCATACGAGGGCCATTTTTGGCTTTGGTGGTCTCTTCGGGTTCTTGCCCGTTACAGAAAAGGCAGAAATTGGCGCTGTAGCTTGGTAGGAAAATAAAGACGCTTCCCCTGTGGAACTTCTGCCTGATCATACCAGCCGCTCCTAAGCAGGGGATCCCACTGAACATGCCAAAAATCACACAAACACACACAGTGCAAGCACCACAGGAAGTCGGAGACTGAGCGCTCAGCAAACGTCCGCGCCTCCTCCCTTCCCTTTCCTTAAAAAGGCACCAATTTCTCCAGATCAGAATCCCCCCCTTCTTTCCCACGCATCGCATGGCAAGCGAGTCTGGCAAACTAATCCGACTTACTTGAACAACTTCTGCCTGTGTGCTCGCAGCAGCCCCTCTCCTCCTCCTCCTCCAGCACCAGCCGGCCGAGAGCGCGCCAAATGAACAGCTGAAAAAGTTCTCCTCTTTCCTTCTTTCCTTTCCTTTCTGTTTCTAAACACACAGAAAGATACACAGCGGTGAACAAAGCCTCTCCTCCAGCAGGTGTGTGAGGG
Organism: Phrynocephalus versicolor; assembly: GCA_023846285.1. Taxonomy (NCBI): domain Eukaryota; kingdom Metazoa; phylum Chordata; class Lepidosauria; order Squamata; family Agamidae; genus Phrynocephalus; species Phrynocephalus versicolor. The sequence continues at coordinate 9,063,699 of JAHTLZ010000111.1, read as the reverse complement.
CACAGAGGGCTGCCCCACTGGCTGCTGGGAATTCTAGTCCAGTGGAGGGCAACCTCGAGTCCTTCTCCCTCCCCCGTTGCTGCGCTGTTCCATGCCATCCAGTCGCTCCCCGACTTCTGGCTACCCGAGGAAGGAACGACCTTCCCAAATGGTCCTTCCCTGCTCTGGTCTTTTACAATCAAGCCCAATGGCTTCCGTTAGGACTCGATCCATCACTCTTTCTTTTTAGTTGAATTTTATTCTCCCTATCTTTGCTCTGCTCTCTCCCCCCCCCCCTCAGGATAGGACTCATTAAATATTGCAGCTCAATCTTTCAGCTGAGTGTTTTTGCCTTTTATTTACATCTTCCTCAACGTTTCTCCTGCCTTATAAAAGAATATTTAATGTTTCCGGGACCACATTTCCTCTGTGTCTTCTTACTTTGTTTGTTAGTTTTATCTTTATTCCACTTTCCCTGCATGCCAAAGGTGTGGGTGGTGGATAAGAAGTACTGGTGGAAATGTTTTAGACTTCCTGAGTAAAAATGCAGCCAATTCAGCACTTACTCCATCAAAGTTTTAATCCTAGCTGCTTGCTGCATAGTACCAGTGAATTTACTAAATGGACAGGGGTTCCTAAACAGAGTTTGGAGATGTTACCATGGGGAAAAACTTCTCTACAACTCCCCTAATATCTCTCAATCAGAATGTTCACCGCTGGCAGATTCTGGGAATTAAGCATCTGAATATGTACTAATATATCTCCCAGGAGAGGTTTTTGAAGAAATAGCTATGTTGTTAATCTATACAAGCACAGTGGACCACACAAATACAGCGGTGCCCCGACTTAAGAACAGCTCAACTTAAGAGCAATTCAACTTAAGAGCAGAAAACTGTTGCCATTTTAACTGCTGCCTTACAAATTTTAGACATGGTCTGCTCGACTTACAAATATTTTCCCCATTTTTTTGATATTTTCACTTATTTTTTCAATTTTTAGATGGGTACCCTGACTTAAGAGTAGTTCGACTTAAGAGCATGCCCTCGGAACAGATTATATTCGTAAGTCAAGGTACCACTGTACTATGCAAAACATCTTTAAGCATCTTAAGAACTAACTACTATATTTTAATGTGCTCTTTCATGGATCAAGTCCACTTTCTCAGATTTAAAAGAATGCAACTACAGTTATATGACTGTCTTATTTATCAGTGGCCCCATGACCAAGTGGGGATACAGACAGTGTACAAAGTTACAATGGCTGGTTAGTAACAGAACTGTCAGGCTATGAATAGTTTCAGTTATCACACTACAAGGTAATAATAGCACAGTTTATACAAGTGGCAAATTGAGAATCAATGTAGAATTTCACACTTGGTAATGATGCAAGAACCCTTAATTGATAGTCTCTCTCCTTAAGTGGGTCTCCAGTATCTATACAAACCTTATATCTGCTGTTTCCGTTTCAAATCTTGTCTTGTAATTTTTTTTCTCACCCAAAATGGTGATTTTCAAACCAAAGAGTGGGAAATTAGATGAAATGTTATGAAACAGGTTTTTGTGTATTGCTAGTCCTGATCTCAGATTTATGTCTGTTAATTCTTTTGGGCTGAGATGGTCCTAGGCAGGATGCAGAGGGGCATTGCATGTGATAGGTCACATTAGCAAAGGAACAAGGAAAAGGGAGCCCTGATGTTGCATGTGACATTGTTGGGGACAGAGCTGATATCTGGGTTTGTAGCAGGGTTTAGTTCCCACCTCTACCCAGTGCTTGGGAGAGTGAAGTACAGTATTTGTGTCAAGAATGGGTTGAGGATACTGTAGTTAATGATACACGTGTAGGCTGAAGGTGACAACAAGTAGCATTGTTCAGTCATTTTCTCTTCTGGATTTTTGTCTTGAGTAGGTGGCTTCTGGGTACTCGTCTTGCCCATCTAATTTGTTCTTCAACCATACTGAATGGTTATTGTAGTCCAAGAACTGCCTTTTGTAGATCCTTGAGTTTCAGAGTCTCTATCTTGTGGGTCCAAGCAGATATGTTTATATCTAAGGACTTGGTGTAGACAATGAATGGATCTTTGGAGTGTACTCAGGGTGGCAGCTGGAAGCTTGTAAGTTATCATATTCCAATATATTCATGGCTGACTTGGAACAATACTTTCTTAACTGTTGTACCCAAACCTTACTCCTCTATTTCGGATCCACTGATGACATGTTCATTCTCTGGACCCACGGGGTTGGGGGGGGGGAGCCCTGGGGAAATTCCACTGAGAATTCAACAAGTTTCATCCTAACACCAGTCTTTCTCTGGACCAATCTACACAACAGGTGTAATTTCTTGACATGTAGTCAAGACATTTCCATCTTGAAGAGACCCGCCTACTTTAAATCTTGGGAGGGCAGGATACTGCTGACTTAGCAATTCTACTTGAAGGAAGAAGAAAAAAGACCTAAATACGCTTACGATGCATTCTCTGGCCTCTGTAACAACCATCCACTCAGTTCAACATCTCTAAAGTGCTTGAGTGTTGCTATGCCAGTCCAATGGAACAAAAGTATCCCTTAGGTTATAAACCATTAATCAAATTAAGCAGCTGCTCATGCATTGCAATAAATTAGCTATGACTTGGTCAGGATTGGTGGCAAGATCTCAAAATAATGCTCTGACCCCAGATCAATTCAGTCCTTTTTTTAAGTATGGATTTTGGACACCCTTTTATTATCCTATGTTGGGTGCCATCAAGTGGGAATTGACTTGTAAGCCGCAATCCAGAACAAAGTGAATTTACTGAATCAACTGAATTTACAGGGACATTGGCTTACATGTTGCTGGTGCTTCAAAGGGCCTACTCTAGTTGTGACTTACTACTACTAGATTTCATAGCTACCCTAATCAGGCTTATTTAAGCAGCTACTGTTTTATCAGTGCCTCCCCCTGTCCCCACTCCCTGAGCTTTCTTTCCCAAGTGGGGATTCAGACTGAGGTCTCCTGAGTACTATCCCATCCCTTTATTCACTAGACCACCACTGGGTATCTAATTAATGCTAGATTTACCAAATTCTCTAAAGCAGCATACAGTGGTACCTTGTATAAAGGAATTAATTCGTTCTAAATGAAATTATGTAAAGCAAATTTTCTTTTATACAAATTTCCCATAGGAATGCATTGAAAATGGTCCTAATCGCAACCATTTTTATGTTGTACAGATTCACCCCATAGACGATTCTGTAGAGCAAATTTCCCCTATCTCTGGAATTTTTTATGTTGTACACAGATTTTATGTTATACAAACTTTTTGTTATACAAGGGTCCACTGTATTCAGAAATTCTAAAAAGTGAAGTCTTCAAAGTTTTAGTACACAGCTTTTGAATTGGGACGATTGGTTAAAATGATCAGTGGTGGACCAGGGGCTGCTGGTTGTGGCAGGCATGGATGACTTCTTAGGTTATCCGATCTTAACTCCACAAGCAAAATTGGATGCATTTTTAAAAATAATCCCTTCCCACTGATCTCTTTTTAAGTACCACTCACAGTTTTTTCCATGTTGGTAATTTTTTTCCTTTCAGGAGGTGAAAGGAGAAAGCTGAGTATTATCTGAAATATTTATTTATACACCTAACTAGAGATGGGCATGAATCAAAAAATGGCATTTCGTTTGTCGTTTGTCGTTTAGGGGGTCCGTTTCAGTTCGTTTCGGTTTTTCGTGAATTTTTGCAAAAAAATTCATTTTCTTTTTTGTTCGTTTCATTACCGTTTCATTACCATTTATTTCAATTTTTTGTGATTTTTGTGATTTTTTAAAGCAGTTCACTGTATTGCTTTAACGAAAACGAAATGCACGACAAAATTTCCGGTGTTTCTGTTTGTTTCGTTTCATTTTGGAGAAAAAATTTGTTTGTCGTTTCGTTGCGTAACGAAACAAAAAACAGAAACGAAAACGAAAAATTGTTCATTTCATGGCCATCTCTACACCTAACTGCAGAATCTGAGCTGCAGAGAAGCTGGGAGACCTGCATGCCTCTTCACTTCCCTTATATAAAATATAATAACACATTTAATCTCACAATCTCTGGCTCCCAAGTCACTGATTTCACAGTTGGCAGGTGAGTCTTGACTTCCAAAGTATATGATATTTTCATTAATACCGTGTACAGAAATACAGTCAGTATCAGATTAACATGGAAGAAGTAACAGAGCATCTGTTGATGAAATGTTATGAATTTTACAGTGGGGGAAAGGCCATCTCGGGGAGGGGGGGGATCAGAGACCACAGTCTAAAATTAGTTCATTGTTGGTATGAGTTTAAACATGAGTTGCATTGACCAACAAGCCAATGTTAGATGCTGGAGGAAGTGCATGGATATCAGCGTATATATTCCTATGGAATGACATTGCCTGTTGATTATGCACCAGTTCTGATGGAAGTTTTACATGGCTTTGAAATTACATTTTTTTTTTAAAGCCACTTGTCTCCAAAACTTATCACTATAAGGGCAAGCACCTCTTCCCAACATGAAATTTTTATTATTTTTCTCTGTCTTGCAGTTCATTTGTGATCAGACTAAATCAGAAAGAAGACCATGAATTCTGCCTTTCACAATGCAAGGCCATAGTATGATCTAAGGCTCTCACATGTATATTGAATATCAGAACTTAAGAATCAAGTGTAGCCAGAATGATTTCTCTCCCAAGTGGCATAATTTATAAGTTGTTAAATGTTATGTGCCCTCAAGTTGCATCCAATTTACAGTTGGAAAATCCTTATAGGATTTTCAATATTAGATATTCAAGGGAGGCTTAGGACTGCCGTACCCCATGTGAATTTCTGTGGCTGAGCAGGGACTCAGAAACCCAGGTCTTCTGAGTCTCTAGTCCATCATTCCATCCAAAACCACACTGTGGGTTTTTACTAGTAAATCAGATTTTTAAAAATTGTATATACTCTCCGATTGAGATGATAGACATGTTTAAATATTTGAAAGATGAAAAGGGGACAGGTTTGTTTTCCATGGCTTCAGAAACTAGGACTCAGAGCAATAGTTTCAAACTTTAGGAAAAGAGATTCCATCTGAATATTAGAAAAAACTTCCTGATGGTTAGAGCTGTCCGGCAGTGGAATATGCCTCCACAGAGGGTGGTGGGGTCTCCTTCTTTGGAGATTTTTAAGCAGAGGCTGGATGGTCATCTGTCAAGAGTACTTTGATGGGAGAGGGTTGGGCTGGATGGCCCTTGAGGTCTTTTCCAGTTCTATGATTATATGAGTCTACATGCTAATTTGATCAATCTCGAAAATGTTGCCTAGCAGAAATATTAACACCCTTCTGTCATTTCCACAGGTTATAAGTTCTGATGATACAGCATCTTTAATTTCCTGTAACATGTTTGTGTATGATGTGTCGTTACAATCGTGACTGCCTCTTCGTGACCCCATGTCCATGGAGTTTTCTTGGCAGGAGTACCGGAGTGGTTTGCCAGTTCCTACTCCAGGCGCCTACAGCACCTGGTATTCCCTGGTGGTCATCCATCCAAGTACTAACAAGGGCCGAACCTGCTTAGCTTCCGAAATCAGGTGAGATCGGATGTGTTTAGGGCATCTAGGCAGCTTGAGAAACATGTTTATTGGAATATAACCATGAGGGTTTGGGTTCAGGCAAGTGGGTGGATAAATCCTTTGGAAGGAGCTATGATGGTTAAGTTTTGGAATAAAAAGAGAAAAAGAGAGATAAAAGAATGGCATAAAAACTTGACAAGCTAAAAAATTCCTGTCAGAACGCCTGTATTATTTTTAAAAAGACTTAAATGAACTTATAAAGTACTGTACTTTCTGAAAACAACAGGAAAACGTGTGTGGCTATTCGTTTGTTTGTTTGTTCGTTCGTTTGTTTGTTCGTTCATTCATTCTTTCATTCATTCATTTCATTTTTGTATCGCTCATCTGGCTGACGGCCACTTTTTGAAATGTAACTTTGTTATACAGTACATCCCAAAGTAAACAATTACCCAGGTACTTCCAAGCTCTGGTAAATTCAGTAGGTGAGGTAAATAGAAAGAAGCCATTCCAGAAAGACGCCAAAGAGTGACATTTCACTGATCAATGGAAAAAACAAGAGGGTGCCCCACTTCGGCATAAGACACAAAAGCCAACTGGACTCAAAGCTGAATCTTTTCTTTCATCACCAGGACAGCATCCTCCATCTATGGCAACAGCCTGGCTTGAGCAGATATATGGTAAGCTATCTAGTGGCCAGCTGTGTCCTCCAGCACCTATTGCCTAAGGTGAGCGCCTTACTCTGCCCATTAGTAGGACCAGGCCTGAAGATGTCCACCCACTAGCAGCAGGCGAGTGTATACTGTTTATTATGTTCTAAAACAGTACATGCTAAACCAGGAGTCCTCAGACTATGGCCAACAGGCTGGATCCAGCCTGCTAGGGTCCTAAATCTGGCCCTGCCTCTTCTATTCATGAGAACTGACCAGGAATTAATTGACCGCTCGCAAGATGTCAAAAAGAGGGTCTTAGCATGCACACCTACTACTCAAGCCAGAATTGCAAATCAAAAATAGCAATAGGAATAAAAAATAAGGTACTGGCTTTCTTTGGTGGAGAGAATGTCCTGAGGGGCCCAAAGGGGAAGACAGGGAGGTCTATCCCCAGGGAAGGAGGAAGGAAAAGGCAATTCAGAGTCGTGGGGATTCCCCCCTAGAAAACCTGCCCTATCCTGAGTCTGAGAGCCTCAGCTGCTATGCAGGCCTCTGCTCGCTCCCATGTTGTACCTGGTGCTCTGCTGCTGGCAAGCTGGTGGGCAGCTAATTTGTCTGCTTCTGCTGCCACCACCACCTCAGCGCCTGCCTACAAGGCTCTCTCTCAAGGTGCTGGTGGTGTTCTTGCTCATAGTGCCACTGCCACAGCTGCTCTGCCCACTGCCAGTGCACTCTGTGTGCTCAGGGGCAGAAGAAGATGTGGGAAGCCCTACCCCTCCACCCCGCCGCCGATCCCCACTGCCTCCCACAGGATCCAAACTATAGTCCAGCCCCCAACAGTGTCTGAGGGACAGTGAAATGGTCCCCTGTTTAAAAAATTTGAGGACCCCTGTGCTAAATATTCCTTGGAAACTGGCATGCAGTTTTTCTCCACTAGATGGCTCTGTCCATAAAGCAAATCGTTCCTGGGGTGGGGGAAGGATTGTCTTGATACACAGAGTGAAACCCCTGCCAAGGTAACCCACATTTAGGGCCAAAGTACACAGAATCCTGCAATCTACATACATTTATGCAAATCAAGCAAACAAGCATAGATTTGTGTTCCTTAGTCTGCTTGTCCTGACAAGGGTGAAAAAGCTACTGTGAGAATAAGCTGAGTCTTCTGCCGAGAGCACATTGAGTTCTTGTTCCTTCCAGTTCCTGGAGTCTTCATAGCACAGTCTTTCCAGCTTATCTTCACTACCCGTATAATATGAAAAATGCTTTTAAAAATATTCTGAGTTGCGTAATACTGTGCCTGGATCCCTGAAAGTTTAAGTAAGGTGAGATTTCACACTCTACCAGGCACAGATAGTTTTTTAAAAAAAAATCACAAGGAACCAGGGAAGAAGCAAAAAGCCTTCTAAATAAAATCAGCAACAGACAGATAAATAAACGACTAGATGTCCTAACTACTGTCAGACCTGTCATGTGTCCCGATTTGGCCGGGACATTACCATTTTCCAGCCTTTGTCCCACCGCCTTCCTGGAACATTTATTTTCCTGGAAATGTACTGGGCGGCAGCGGTTGACAGGGAGGTATTTTTTGCCTGCGCCCAATGCAGGAGCTCTCAGCAGCCCAGGGAGGTCTTAATGGGGCTCTGGAAGAGAACACACTGCCACTCCCTCCCTCCCTCCGCCCCTCCACAACCCCATTGAGCAATGCAGGCTCCCCCGGGAGGGCCATCCCCCCAGAATGCCGATCGCCTCCCCCACCGCCGCTGCTGCTGGTGGGCTGGCGATGCTGGTGCTGCCAGAGCCCAAGCCCAGGTCAGAAGGCCTGTTTCCCCTTCCCTTGGGCTCTTTCTGCCCCCGAAATCCCTTTCTATTGTAACTTTCTCAGCCTCTTCTTTATTCTTCCTCCTGCCTTTCTCTGCTCTTCCACTTAGTTTTCCTTCTCTCCCTTCTTCCCTTCTCTTATTTCCTTCTTTCTTTTTCTTTTCCACCCCCACATGCTTTCACTGGCTTTCCTGGGGGTCCCCCTGACTCCCCTCCTGTCACCTTCCCTTTCCTCAAACCTTCCTCTTCCCGTTCCCTCAGCACGCTTTCCTTTTCTTTTCCTCCCACAATTTTCTCGATCCCCCTTCCGCCCGATCTCCCTGCCCACCTGCCCCTGGGCTTGTGTTGCTGTGGCTGGGCTCAGTGTGCCTCTCCTTTGACTGCCCTCCTGTCAGGAAGGCACGTTTTGTCAGGAGGATGCCCCATTGAATGTGGCGCGAGTGTATGGTGGGAGGGGTACAGCAAGCGGTGCGCATTATACCTCCCTCCTCCCATCCCGGGCGGGAGCAGGGAAAACTTGACAGGTAAAACTATTGCATCTGTGGGCAAAGTGAGGTGTAGACTGCAAATCCAGTCCAGGTGTCTCCTCATTGTCTCTCCACGTAAGCTAAAGCTTGTCTTAAGGGCCTGCCTGGACTGGCTGTTTGAGATGTGGGGTGGATCCAGCTACAAAGAGCCTGTTGAGGTCAGGAAGAGTTGTGAGTTCCATCTGGACTGCAAATGACTTCTGATTGATCCGTCCATTGCCTTGGTCAGCCCACATAGTGGCACTCCATTTTTGTATCTAGGCATGGATCATTCAGAAGTTAGTATTACAGTTTTGCTATTTATCTGGCTGTTCAAAATACCACAATCAGCCATTTGGAGCAGGGTCTAAGAGTTCTGGTGGAGTTGCTAGCATCCTTTGTTGATAACTGCTATTTATCCAGCAAAATAACTATCTATCCCAGTCTTCTGCTGGTTCACATGGATCACTGCTGTGTCCCTCACTGTACACCCCCCCCCCCAAATATTGCACAGCCAGGCCCCCCAGGATGCCAAATCCTGCATGGTGTGCCAAATTCTTCACATCAGATTACTCACAGAAGACATTAAAAATAATTTTATTGAAAAATCAGTGCTGACACAACAAACGAGGGGGTGGGGGAAAGGGGGGGCAGTCAAAAGCTTTAGGGACAGAAAGGAGCCAAGGAAGCTTGCATCATTAAAAACATGATATTAAACGGGGGAAACAGTAAGATTCAAATATTAAAAGGAATTAAATAGACTTGATAAAGCTTACTAAAAAAGATTTAAAAGCACACAAAAAACCATCCCATTTAACACACACCCTCCACCTTAGAGAGCCAGTCGCAGTTTCTAGTGCTTCTCCATCGTTCCATCCTTTTCTCAGAATCATCTGTTGGGGAACTGGTGTTAGTCCAAATAAATCTTTCTCAAGGGAGGTGAAAAGGGTTACAACCCCTCCCCTACCTTACAGTCCATGACCTCCATCAAGACTCACCAACCTTCCCTCTCCCTTCTTTAACGTCCGTTGCCAACCAGGGCAAATGCTCATGACTCAAACGACACTGATGGGTCCACGGTTATGTCCTCCCATTCAACTGGACCTTTGCTCTTGGGTGTCAGTAGTGGCCTTTGGTTCAATCACAGCTTTTGCAGGGTCTTCTGTCTCCTCTATGGGGAACCCCTCCCCAGTTGGTAAAGGGGGCAGAAAGGAACCCATGTACCCATTGGATGTTGCACAGCTAGCATTTACAGCAGTGTTCGTCTCTTCCTCTGTCCAGTCCAGAGCATCTGCCCAGTCCTCCATGTTGCTTTCTTCCTCCTCCTCCCTCTTCCTCCCTAGCTCTTCCTCAAACTTCCTTTTAAGCCTTCTCTTGCTAGGAGATCCTCTCTTGACTTTTGGCCATCTATCTTACTTTCCCCACACCTCTTCGTCCCTCCCTTCTCCTGGACCCAGTGAAAAGTCACTCTGGGACGATGCCCTGGGGAAGGGATCCACCTCGTGCCTGCCAGATATAATGACCCACGGAGGGCCAGTGGGATGCAGAGGTAGACGCTTCCTGAGCAACCAAGCTCACTTGTTCACAGACTACCAGAATCATAGGCCTGAGCCTGGGAACTCCAGCATTTCTTATATGCAAGTCCAGTCCAGTCCAAGGCAGTCCGCTGCCTGAGGCAAAACAGCAAATGGCACCCCACTCACATACCCAAATCAAATGGCATAGTACTGAATATCAACCGAATCACATAGGTGCATGAGGTAGAAAATCCCACAAACACCTCACCCCATCCCTAGCAGTAAAAAAGCTCCAACAATAATGAAGTGAATAATTCAAGTGTGCTCCTCTTTCATGACATACCAATCTTCTGAGGCAGCTGTCTCACTCTGCCTCACAGAAGGGCTGGCCTTACTCATGCGTGTCAATAAATCCCTTGTTGCTTGATTCTATCTTGATGAAGAGGACCTGACTGACAGTACCCATTGCCCAGATATATGTTAGGTGGAGCATCAGTACAGAACATGACAGAAATGGGAACATATCCATGAAAACTTGCAAAAGAGTCAAGTACATCTCTAGCTTGCTGCTGCCACAGCCAGGGGACATGGGTGCAAAAGTCAAGAAGATAGTCTGGGTGCACCTTCAGTAATCCAACTTCTGGTCCCAAAATATATCATGCAATTAATACTTCCATTGCTTATTTCATCTAAAACAACACTGAAGGCCACACATATGGGAGAAATCTTGGAATGCCACTGGTTTGGTCTACAAACCAGTGGCATTTCCTTGGGGATTTTGGGAGTTGTAGTACAGAAAAAGTAATATTTACAGTAGGGGTTCCGTGGGGTCTGGAAGGGTCTTGAAGCACAACCCTCTACAATTGACACCATACAGCCACTATTTGGAAACCAGCAATGTCTGTCCAAGAAAGATGTGCCGTTAGAAACCCCAGTGGATTCTGGGAAATTGAAAGAGGGAGTGTCTGAGTGGCCCTTGCAGCTCCCTGCAGATCAATACGCTTTGTGACTTCAGAACTCAGCTCCTCATTGAAGCTAATATGGGAATAATGGAACAATGCAACATTAAGGGTCAATGGGGGCAAACAATGTCCAACACCAACGGTGACGGGTGGGAGTGAGAGTTGACTGCATTCTCAATCCTTTTCTATATTCCTTCTCCCGTCCCCTCTGGCGAGGGGCAGAGCCCCTTATCCTCCACCAAGTCCAGGACTCCATGGAAGTGGGCTAGGCAAGGAGTCCCACAGCAGGGAGGCTGGGTGCATGGGGGCAGTTGTCCTTGTTAATGGGTTACATAGAGGCACCCTCTCCAGCAAGACCTCCTTGCCCTTCCTGAGCTTCATCTGACCCATAGTGGAGTGATGCAGAGGGCAGGATGCCAAAGGGCAAGGGTCTTCACTGGGACCAGATGGAGGAGCACCATGAGAAGTCTTGAGTTGGACTGGCTGTGAATGATTCTTCTTCTTCTTCTTCTTCATCTTCTGCTGCTGCTGCTGGGCATGATACTGGTTCTCCAGTCTGTGGGCTTCTCAATGGCAGACCTTATCTTGGTACACAGGCAGCCTCTTCAGGTGGCAGTAGTTGCTCATCCCTGGGCCACATCAGCAACACCTCCTGGGGCTCACACACACATACCGGTCCACGGCCTTAGCCAGCATTCCTCCTCGATCACTTCCACTCCCCCTTAAGTCAGAGTCCCAAATGATCACACCTGTGGCTTTGAGATCCATCTCCTGCCTCTACCTTCTTGCTGTCCCATTCTGCTGGAAAGCTACAGGTAGGGAATGCAGGCAGTGGTGAGGAGCTCACCTACTGTACATGGCTAGGGCATTTACCAGTCACACATAACATCTATCTGCCTGTCCAGCGCCAGGGATGAGAAAAGATCAAAGCAAATATCAGAACTCCTGTGCACCAGGATGTCTGGGGCTAGTGGCAGCTCTCTAGGGTTAGGGCACTGGCTGAAGTCCTAGGGAAGCACTTATGATGCTCTGGGTCTTCAGGCAAGCATACAAATCTCAGCAAATTGCATGGACCATGTAATCTGGTTTTTTGTATGTGACCTGACTCTACCTCCACTCAATCTGAAGAGACAGCAGAGCTAAGAGGCATGAAGTTGAACCTACCGGCTCTTTTCCTGGTCCCCTGCCCTCACTCTTGGCTTTGTGGCATGCCAACACTGGGTTACTTAGAGCAGAGCCTCAAGTGGAGCGCCAGCATTGCAACTCACGAATCTCCTTGATGTACAAGTCCTTGCAAGAGTGGCGCAAAACCTTGGGGGTGGGGATTGAGAAGCACCCTCCTTCTTAAATCTTGCCTGCTTCATGTTGGTGACATCATAAGGCATCCACTCTTGTGACATTACAATGGTTTGCCATCTGGCCTCATTCATGTTTTGCCTTTGCAAATCTCACGAAATGGGACACTGCTGAACTTGCCATAATAAATAAGATGCTGAGCTGCTACTCATCAATAGATTTTCAGGTGGCCCTACCATTAGGCAAAGTGAGGCCGTCATTTCGGGCTGCAGGTGTTGGGATTAAGGAGCAAAGAGCAGCCCCTTGGATCTTCCTGCTATATTACAGAAGCATTTAAAAACACTTAAAAGCAACTTTTCTGCCAGCCAGTTGTTGCTATATATTTGCTGGAACAATTCTTCCATAATCAGCAGGTTTCACACTTTAATGCATGAACGGGTGGCATCAGTAATTTGGGAAAGGTACTAATTTGAATGCAAATATGGAAATCTAGAACATTTCTCAACAGCAGTAACAACAAAAATTAACTGCACACTACACAACTGAGGAAGACACAGGCTTGAAGCTATATTTATGTTAATTTCAACTGAACACATGACTGACTATTCTAGAATAACACAACAGAGCCATTTTACCCTGAAGGACCAAAGGACTTGTAGTGAAGGGTAAGTTTTTCTCTTGCTTTCAGGAGAGAGATTTAACCCACTTCTAGGAGTCAGGCAGCATATGCAGACACTAAAGAAATAAACTATCCCTAGTTAGTAGATCACAAACTCAGTCACCTTCTGTATTTTTGTGGACTGGTGTCCACAAGAGGAGAGAATGACTAATCATCCTCCTTGCCAGGACCAGCCATATCATGAGGCAAAATGAGGCCATTGTCTTAAGGGTGCCTTCAATTGTCCTGGAAGATGGAGAGGAAGGCAGGAGAACGGTGTGGAGGCAGAGTCGAAGGTCATATTAGCGGGATGGAGCATTAGAAAACTACTTGAGAAGAGATGGGGGGATGAATAAGGGCGCTTTTACACGACCCCTAAGATCCGCTGGTCACTTTAATTTGGACCAGAGATCTTAGGGGTTTGTCGCTCTTCGTGCGTTCCCACCCCCTCCGCACGTCCTGGCTGCTGGCTGCGTGAGGGGAGGGAGAAAAAAAGGGACAAAAGAATAAAGACTTACCTCCCTGCTGCCGGGAGCCCCGTAACTTCCTGGTTCCTTCTCTTAAAGGGGCGGGAGGCAAAAAAACAACAACAAAAAGAAGCGAGGAGAGCCCGGCACATCCGCATTAAGATTTTTCACCCTTGGAGAGCAGGTACAAGAAAAGTGTGCTGGGACGCGCTTAGGTGGGCGTGGCCGCACTTAATTTTCAGTAAACTCCGGAGCTGGTGGGTAAATAATTGTAAGCTCCGGAGCTGGCAGCCATTTGCGGTGGAGTTTAGGGGTCGTGTAAAAAGGCCCTTAGCCACACAGTAGGTGAGAGGTGCCCCATCTCATCTCGAAAGCACGAAAGGTGGTCAAGTTGAGGTGACTGCTGGGTTTTTAGCATTTTTAATTTTTTACTTGGTGGAGCTGTAAGCAAACAAATTGGAGGCAAGCAGATCCCCCCGTTACCATCAAATGATCTACAGGCGATCCAGAGCTTGGAGATGCCTCTTTTGAAGACTGTATCTCTCAGAATCCCCCAGCCAACAACGTTTCACCAGCCATGCTCTTTGGGGGATTCTGGTAGTTGCAATTCTCCCTAGCTTCTCCTGACCATGAATTGGACGTGCCTTGGACTCCACAGGTTTTTGACTGGGGAGTGAATGCCAAGTCTTTCACCCAGCAGGAACAGAAGTCAGCAACACAGAAAGGACCAGCAACTTGTGCATGAGGGGGCCTGGCTGGTAAAAAAAAAGAACAGCAGGGAGGGATGCAAGGCACCAACAAAGCTTTTTCACTTTGGATGACTCACTGAATGAACTGCCTGACCTCTGACATTTCATCCCACCTCCCACCCACTCTTATCTTTGCAGTAAGAAGCACACAGCGCTTCCTATACGTTGAAGCGGAGATGGGCCCTTAGCTACATTTTGCAGCCAATATGTTTCAATAGAGCCATGAGACATTACTACTTATTTATTTAATTTATCTATTTATTTTTATACCGCCCATCTTCCAATAGAACTCTGGGTGGTTTACATCAATCAAACACAGGAACAATAAAAAAGATCAAAATAATGATGTTATAAAAAATAAAACTAAAAATAAAAGTAATAAGAGCAATCAATAAAAGTAATAAGAGTAATCTACTTCCATTATGTCTGTGAAGATTCTCAGTCATCCAAGTGAGTTTATCTGGAAGCTGAGTCAGGGCTACTGGACTTCTTTCTCTTGAGAGATAGAAACGTTTCACTGATGAAGCTGTTTTGATGACCAGCTAAACGTTTCTATCTGTCAAGAAAAAGAAGTCCAGTAGCCCTGACTCAACTTCCAGATAATACTTCCATTGCAGGCACTATTGTCTCTGTGTGTTTTGATGCTGCTCCTTGTCCTGAGGGTAGCTGACAATAAGAAAACTGGGACCTGGGAGGCCCAGCTTCTAGACTCCATTGAGCCATGACAGCTTACTGGATGACATCTGATCAATCTCTGAATGTCTCAGCTTGACTGACCTCATAGAGTCGTTGTGAGGAGGACTAAGTGCAAAGGACAGCAGGCAACATGCCACCTTGAGGTTATCGGAGGGAAGGGATGGAATCAACAGAGAGAGTGACCGACCAATCATTTGATTATTCTGTGTTTCCCAATGGCACTAGTGTCAAGTGAATTTGGGTTCCTGTCACTGGCTTTGTCCACCTGCCCTCCTTTCCACTATCTCGTCAGCTCTCCAGGACTTTGTAAAATCTTGTCACATTAACACAGTCACAAAGACACCAGTTCATTTGTATTTCAGGATTGGGTTTAAGTTTTTATTTGTTTTTTTAAGCTTTGGTCTATACAAAAAAAATCCCTTAGAGAAATAATAATAAAATCTTCTGAAGTACATTTGCAGCTACGTCGATCCCTTTTCCAGTGGAAGCCTCAAGCCGTTGCATTGAGAAAGAGCTGCTTTTAAAAAATGCATTAGAAGGAGCAAGAGGGTGAAGGGAGGAAGGAGAGCACACACCAATCACCAGGAAGGTTGCAAAGGAAGGGAACAAGGAGGAGGGCTCGGGTTAAAAATGTGCCAAAAGTAGTCAGTAGATTAGTCGCTTCTCATTGTTGGAGGTCCTCACAGATTCCTGGCGTGGAGGACCAAAGCCCCCAGACATGTCTGTTAAAAGCTAAAAAGTCAAAATAACCACCAGGAAATGAAAAGGTGTTCACTTCTTGGGAAACACATATCCATTGCCTGCTTACAAATCTATTCCTCAGCCTTTCTCCCCCCCCCCCCTTTTGTTCCCTTCACTTCTTGGCATACAAGCGTTAGAAGTGAAAGCTGGGAAAGAGAAATTAGTCAACCGGGGGAAAGCTGGCTTTCGCACCCTACACAGAAAATAAAGGTATGTGGGTGGGATGGGACTTCTTAGGAAGACCCCGTGGCAGTCTGAAAATGTCCCCCAGATTGGTAGAAAGGAAAGTGTGAGGATGGGATGGGAGAGAAATGGAGGGAGGGAGGAGAAAGGAGGGAGGTTTTATTAATGTCAGAACACTGTGGGGGAACAGGTAGGAAGACGTGGACTGATAGTAGAAAGTTATGGCGCGGTTGTTGGAAGCAGTCTCGGGTCAGGGTTGGGGGTGTGTGTGTGTTTCCCACAGGCCCACAGAAGGGGGGAAATGGTTTCCAATTAGAAAATAAAATCTCCTCACAGGAAAAGGAAGAGTTTGTCATCATATTTCTCAGGCACTTCTGTCTCCCGAGTGCCCCAAATCTGAGCACTGTGGTTGCCCTCTTCTGTGTTAAGAAAACATCTGTTGAACGAGAGAGAAAAACAAAGGGAGGGGAGGTTACAGTGGCAGGAGACAGCACTACCCAGACACTTCCTGTGGGGAACACAAGACGCTGCTTTAGATCGAATTAGCTCCTTTCTCCATCTAGCCCAGCCGGGTCCATTCCTGGCTGATAATCGTTTTCCAGTGGTTGTCAAGGGAACAACAACTTTTGTGGAGAATGGCATATTGGATACAGGTACCGATTACCTCAGGAGCTGTTGAGGGGGTCAAGACTGGAGGCATTCAAGAAAAAATGGGCAACCACCTGTCAGGTGTGCTTTGATTTGCATTCCTACATTGAGCAAGGGGTTGGATTCAATAATAGGGGCGTGGGGGCTCAGCGGACTAAGGCACCGAAACAGTCAGCTGCAAAGTCGTCAGCTCGAATTCCGGGTGCCACTCAGCGGAATGAGCTCCCGCTGTTAATCCCAGCTCCTGCCAACCTAGCAGTTCGAAAGCATGTAAAATACAAGTAGATAAATAGGTACCACCATAAAAAGCGGGAAGGTAAAACAATGTTTCCTTGCAGCCATGCTGGCCACGTGGCCACGGACTTGCACAACACTGGCTCTTCAGTTTGAATATGGAGATGAGCAGTGCCTCTAGAGTTCGTGCAGGGGGGACCTTTACCTTTACCTGGATGCAATAGTTTTATGGGCCTCTTCCAACTAAATTATTATATGATCCATGAAGAGACCCATCTTCTACAAATGTGACACACATTTATTCTAAGCAGGGACACAAGGGTGCAGTTCAGCTTATATATTCAGCAAGCCTGAATAAATCTCTTTATTTATGTTTCCATGCCATTCCTTGTCTACAAGCCATTTTTAAAATATTTTCTTTGAAAATAACAGAAAATAGCTTCTAAAACCTTTCTGGCTAACAGACCTATCTCTGGAAGTGATACATGATGGTTAAATATTAAAAATGAACCTGGGGTTTATTTCTGGACATATTCATGAAGGACACAATTGTAGGCAAGTCTTTGGTGCAATTGTTTAAAAAATCACAAGGATAGCAAAGCAAGGCATTTTTATGTAGAAGGAGTACATGTTCCATTCAGAACTGCTTCTTTTTCTTAACACTATGGCAGATGGGTCTTGGGTTTTCCACAAAAAAGAAAGACACAACCCTCAAGTCAATGTGGAATACAATGCTCCAGATCTCCCAGTTGGTATATTAGCTCTGATACAGTTCAAATCATAGTCCAAAAAAGTAACTTCTCCTGGTTGTGCCAGCTGACTCTTGTCTAGTTGGCAAAGAAAGGGTTACACCAAGACTTAACCCATATTTGGCCCTTAATTTGTTTCAGTATTAATGCTGAGCTTTCATGATTCTTTATCAGCAGCATAGGCTGCTGAAATGTATTTTGATATAAGAACATAAGAAGAGCCATGCTGGATGAGGCCAAAGGCCCATCTAGTCCAGCTTCCTGTATCTCACGGTGGCCCTGCCAAATGCGTCTGGGAGTGCACGAGACCAGATATCTGTTTCCTGATACCACTCCCCTGCATCTGGTCCTTGAAGTACCCCGGTTTTAAGCCTGAAGATGACACATCTCCATCATGGTTTGTAACCTGTGATGGGCTTTTCTTCCAGGAATCTGTCCAATCCACTTTTGAAGGCATCCAGGCCAGATGCCATCACCACATCCTGTGGCAGAGAGTTCCACAGACTAACAACACGCTGGGTAAAAAAAAAAATCTTTTGCCTGTTCTCACTCTCCCAACCCTCAGTTTAAGTGGATGTCCCCTAGTTCTGGTATTTTGTGAGAGGGAGAAGAACGTCCACTTTACTCATGCCTTGCATTATTTTGTACAGCTCAATCATATCCCCCCTCAGGCTCCCCTTTTCCAGAGAAAGATCTACTTTCATTTGGTCATAAATGAAAAGTGGAAGAAAATATATATGGTAAGAAACTTTTGGTTATTCTTGAACATGTGAGTTTCATTAGATGGCTGATTTCTAAAAAGAACCCGAAGATGCCCTTACCTTAAGCCCTGCCCAAACAGCACATTAGGCAAGCATGTGGTCTGGATAAGGTGCCCGCACACCATCGCTGTACCCATCAATAGGGTAGTCACCATCCATGTCCATGTGCATGTCCATTGGATCCATGGGAATTTCACCAGAGTACATGCCACGATAGCCTCCATCTAATTCTACTACAAACATACAAGGTAGAAGGTTAATGTCTGAGAAAAAGATAGACATTTAACTACAAACCTACATAGGTACTCCTGAAGAAAATCGCAGAAACTCCACAGCCTCACTCTCTTAACTATAGATGGTGTTACCGCAGTTCACTCCACCTTGTGAGGTACAGAATTCATAACAAAACGGGTTGTAAATAACAACATATTGTGTCAAATCAATCTGCTTGAAACCTAAAGCATCTGGCATAAAACAAGTGATACCGAAACTTAGTCCACCCCATTGCACCTCATCCTCAGGAGAGAGAAAACGCTCATTTTTCTGCTCAACTTTATTAAAAAGGATAAAACACGTCCCACAGAGTTTTCAAGAGCTGTCCCCCTATTCCCCTTAAATGGATCTTCACATCTCTGCACGTAACTTCAACTGTATGTCTTTCTATGTGTATGTGGGGTCTATAAAAGGCAATTTGATCTCCCCTTGTTCCTCATATTCACACTCGAAGAATAAGGCTAGTGAGCAAAACATACCGTCTCCATAGGGCTCATGGATGGGGATCATGCTCTGGGCCTGTGGAGAGAAGAAAGAGGGGGGTGTTTGCACAACAAACACAATGACGGAAGCTTTGCATGGGCCACTATAGCTGGATACTGGACAATCCTTCTAAACTGAGGTTTCCCATGGTGATCTTAAGATATCAATGTTCTCATCTTACCACCCTAGTTTCCTGGCAATCCAGCTCTTGGGGTGGTTTTTACTCTTTTCAATTCCCTTAAGGAAGCCAAGACACACCAAAACAGGCAGCAGTCACTGTCTTGGTCTCTGTTACTGGCAGTCAGCTAAAGCCAAACACTTCCATGGAGATCAAATGTATCCATCTGGCACAGGGAGAAAAAAAAGCATCCTGTGGCACCATAAGGCTAACACATTTATTACAGGACGAGCTTTAATCAACTACTGCTCACTTCATCTGATGCACAAAGTGTACAACATTTTATAATTGGATAGCATTTCACACATGACAGCCTACAGCCTGTGTTGTAATAAATCTGTCAGCCTTCAAGGTGCCACTGGACTCTGCTTTTTTTTTTCTCTAAGTAAAAATATTTTGCCTCAGAAAATGAAACTTTCAAACTAAATGAGAGTTGGCCAATACCTTTACTGGGCCATTCCTAGACCATTAAGATCACAAAAAGGTGGGCTGTTCCCCACGTTGAGCACGATCTCGTGGTGGAGGAAACATTTCTGGAGAGCTTGAACATTCCCCGTTTCACAATCTTTCAGTGGCCCAGAAAGAGCAGTCGTTTGAATCTGGGTTTTGATCACACATCAGGGATGAGGAGAAGGTGGGGGTGCTGAAACAGTTTCCAGGGGGAGGAGAGGTCCCTGGCAGTGGGTGAGGCAAATATCCAGCTGGATTACTTTAGTTTAGTTCAGTGGTTCTCAACCTGTGGGTCCCCAGATGTTCCTGGACTGCAACTCCCAGAAACCCCTTCCAGCACAGTGAGTGGTAGAGGCTTCTGGGAGTTGCAGCCCAGCAACATCTGGGGACCCACCGGTTGAGAACCACTGGTTTAGTTCATACACTTCATTCATGGAGGCTGCTAGCCAGACATTATGCTGGCCTTGCTGCTGTCCCCAGCTAAGCTGAGTGCCAACTCACAGGGGGCCGTGACTGAGGTCACAAAGTTGTCCACCTGAATGAAATGCAACTGCTGGCAGCTGCCAACCTGTCTGGTCAAGGTGGGGAAGGAGGGAAACGAATGAAAATCCCTTCTCCTGGACCCCTTTCCTCATCAGAATCCCTCCCCCTACATCAGTGGTGTCCAAACTCTGGCCCTCCAGATGTTTTAAGCCACAACTCCCGCAGTCCTTTGACACTGGCAATACAGGCTTGGAATTATGGGAGTTGGGGGGGTCCAACACATCTGGAGGTCTGAAGTTTGGACACCTCTGCCCTAGATGAAGTTTATTTTTAAGCAACAAGGGAGAAGCAATCAAAACTGCTCCTTCTCAGCAGCTTGATGGTCCTTTATTTAAAAGATGTTGGCAGAGTCAATTACGATATTCAATGTAACATGTGTGTTGGTCTGGAAAGAAAATGCAGTTTCTCTAGAATACTTGCTGAAAACTGAAGCTTCAAGAGATATGAAGCCACTAGGCAGGACAAATATTTCAGATGAATCTCTTCAGGTAAAATTGAGATCTTGTCTAATTATGTTTCATGGGGGGAGGGAGGCAGAGAAGAATCACTTCCCCTGACAAAGACCTTTCAGGGAAGGAGTGAGGAATTTCAACCTCTGGGGCCTAGTTCCATGGTCAGAATCTGGTCCTCAGAGTTTCCCCACGGCCAGTGACCCCACTGATTGGTGGACTCCCAGCTTTTGTTATGGGATTCTTCACATGATAAAAGTTCGAGGTTCTTTTCCTCAAGACTTCGTTATGGGCAGTGCTAACTATCAGCTAAAACAGTCTGGTCAGAATCCAGGGCTGGCTTAGAGGATTCTGGGAGGCTGAACTCAGAAAAACAACTTTTTCCTAAGTCTTTCCTTCTACTTTATGAGAAGATTGCTCGCTGTTTTTAAAGAAAAGTGGGAGGTAAGGGAAGAGAAGGGCCTCTTCCCTCCTCTGGCGCCCACTCACAGCTTCCCAAGCAGCCGGGTCATGCTTGAACAGCGAGTTGGTCAGTTCCACAGAGACACGTTTCCGATAGTCTGGGTTCTTGTCTTCAGAGATGCGGAACAGCACAGCCGCTGCGTATGTAGCTGCCAAAAGATGAAGAGTTCCTTTAAGCAAAGAGCTCAACAAACAAACAAACAAACAAACAAACAAACAAATAAATAAATAATAAGGGGAAAATACAGGAACAGAACTATCTCCCCACTTCATTAACCCACATATGCTAGCAGCCATTATGTTTTCCACCTTGATGTATTTGCACAACACTTAATCTCCTTATCTGTAGAAGCACAGAGTCCATTAATTTCTACTCATTATTTCTCAACTCATTTTAAGACTCTGTTTACATAGCCAGCAGCGATCACATGGTTAAGCCATTGATGGACTGTACCACTTTAGGTTGGGGCACATGTGAGACTGGTGACATTTTTAGCTCCAATCATTATCACTGAGAAAACATATATCCATAACGTCCCTGCTGGAAAGGAGAGTTCAGCAGAACCTTCTTCTGCATAGTTTGGCTTTAAGTATGCAAGAGGTTTATCACCAGGACATCAGATAAAGATTCAAATATGTCTTCCCTGGAGCCATTTATCCTCTTCACTGAAGTGTAGCAGTCTTCTCAATAAGCAACATCCTCATGTCACTCTGTAAGCTTTGTAAACTACCCTACACACACTTCTGCACTGGCTCCAATTGACTGAGTCTGAACAGTGGAAAGTTATTGCCCATACTAGGTACCTTTATGCATGCATGCATGCATGCACACGCACAGCCAAGAGAACCTGACAATTCACTTGGCTACATAGCTTTACTGCAGCAGCAGCTCCAGTAATTTTACAACCAATGTCCTCAGATTTCTTCCCTCATCTGTCTTTTGGGCCAGTGACCTCAGTTGCACCTCTTTAAAATTTACAACCTTCAATCCTATATTAGTCACATATTTCTATTACTCTCGTTCACAAGGGCACCCAGTTAAGTCTTGTGTAACATCTGGATCCTTCCATGGGTGTATCAGACACACTTCTCCAACAAAAAATGATGAATAACCTAGGACTGGGTCTCAAGTGAAAAATGTTTCCTCACTTTTCTCCTATATGACCATTTACTGTAGCAAGGAAACCATCTTCTCATCCCTCCAGCCAACCTCTTCCCCTTTTGTTCTGCTGAGGAGTCCAAATATAACAGATCTATTACCAGAAACCAGAGTCATGTCAACAGAGCAAGGCTTAAGAGCCTCATGGCGCAGTGATTACATGCCTGTACTTCAGCTAAAACTGTGCTCACAACCTGGGGTTCAATCCCAGGCAGCCGGTTCATGGCTGACTCGGCCATCTATCCTTCCCAGGTTAGAAAAATGAGTACCCAGCTTGCTTGGTGGTGGTGGGGGAATGTGTAGCCTGCATAATTAAATTGTAAACCATCCACAGTACTTTAAGTACTATGGGATGGTATATAACCAGAACACTTTGCTTTGCTTTATATGTTGCCTTGTACCACTCTATTTTTTAATCCACATATGTAATAACTCAAATTCACTTAATAAGGTTTTTTTTAAAGCAGTCATAGGTAATGAATAGAGATGGGCACGACTCAGGAAAAAAACTTCGTTTTCGTTTTCTTTTTCGGCTAGGGTCCGAGTCGTTTCGTTTCCGTTTTCGCGAAAAATCGGAAAAAATTAGTCGTTTCGTTTTTCGTTTTTTTCGTTATCGTTATACTGGTTTTTTTGGGGGGGGTAGCGGGCTCCTGGAGGCACCTCTGTGGGGTGGGTGCCTCCGCCGGCCCGCTATAAAGGAAGGGACAGCAGCAGCAGGCTCCAAGAGACCCCTCAACATGGGGGTCTCCCATCCTCACCTGCTGCTGCTGCAAAATGGCATGCACAACCATATGGTTATGCATGCCATTTGCAGGCAGAGCGAGACCTGCGTGTCGCCAGGCCAGGCGGTGCCACTGCACCTGCTCAAGCACCTGATCCGAGTGGGTCGCACCTGCCATCACATCCCACAGAAGGGAATCGTACTTGCGTGTGTAGTGCAATGCAAGTCGATCTGGCTATGGGCTAAGGTGGATTAGGGTTAGGGCTAGGGTTAGGCTAATGACGGGTAAGGTTATGGTGGGCTATTGGGTTGCACCTCTGGGTGCCTCTCTGACCCACTAAGAAGACAGTCTGTGACGTATGGGTAAGGAGTCAAGGATTAGGGTTAGCAGGTTAGGGGGCTAGGGCAAGTTTTAGGGGGCTTTTTGGCACATCCCAGAAGTCTCAGTGGCCAAGTGGCCATGCGATTGGTGAGATGGCTCCAAAAATTTGCATGGTCGTCCCCTCCCACATGGCTGGCCAGGCCACTGGGCCAGCCCATCATTGCACACTGCGCAGGTGTAAAATAAAATAAAATAAAATAAAATCAATGGAGGACACAGGAGGAGAGGAGAGACATTTTGTTGCAAACTTGCAAGAAAAAAACCACTGCGCTACTGTGAAAAATCTGGCAGTTCATACATTTCCGCGTGTTTCTGTTGTGCTTGTGTGTTTTTGGACCACGATTTCAAAAACAATATTGCATTCGCCGCCCCATTTTCGATCCCCCGCCCGCACCGCATGGCATGGCGACGAGGCGACTCGAGTCCGGCTGCCCAGGACGGGGGAAGCCGGGACACCCCCCTCCAGACCAGAAACCCCCCCTCCGGTAGGTGCCCTACTGAGTGAGTGCCCTACTGCCCTTAGTCAAGCGGGCATTTTCCGCCTGCTTTTTGGCCCAGGAATGGGTGGGGGGGAGACCCGGGGGAGAGTTTAAAAAAGTTTTTTCCTGCGCCGTCCGTGCCGCTTGTGTTTGCGGCGGCCGTCGGCGTCTCGGCGAGAGTGGGCTTTTTGCGAGCCTGCGGCGAGTCCCACCAGACCAGAGCAGCCCAGGACGGAGGGGGGGGAAGCCGGGACACCCCCCCTCCAGACCAGAAACCCCCCTCCGGTAGGTGCCCTACTGAGTGAGCGCCTGCTTTTTGGCCCGGGAATGGTTGGGGGGGAGACCCGGGGGAGAGTTTAAAAAAGTTTTTTCCTGTGACGCCCGTGCCGCTTGGTTGCGCTTTGGCGGCCGGCGGCGAGACTGGGCTTTTTGCGGCGGGTGAGTCCACCACCACCACACCAGAGCATCCCAGGACGGAGGAGGGGGGGAGGCCGGGCGGGGACCTCCAGAAACCACCCCTCTGGTAGGTGCCCTGAGGCACGGCAGGCATTTTTCCGCCTGCTTTTTGGCCGGGAACCGGGCTTTTTAACTTTTAAAAACTTTTTTTTTCTGTGCCGCTTGGCATCGCGCGCGATCGCGCGATGCAAGTAACGAGCACAACAAATCAGACCAAATTGTTCGTTCGTCGGTTCGAGCTCGAAGTCTGGCGGAGTAATTCCCGTTTCCGTTTCCGTAGAGTAACGGAAACGAGTAACGGAAACGGAAATACCGCTAAGTCGTGCCCATCTCTAGTAATGAAACTAATAAGTCGGTGGCTTGGACAAAATGGGAAGTGGCAACAGACAGATATTTGGCAGAGTGGCGGGCTAAACTTTGGCCTTTTGGTTCTTCTTGCGTACAGCTCGCATCAGATTTCACACAGCACAGCTGTGGACGTAAGAATCCAAATCAACAAGAGGGACAAAACCTCCCCACCCTGTGTTGTGGGAAAGACGGAAATGGCCAGGTCCTAAGGGCAGCTTTGTGTTGCGGAGGTGGTGACTGGGGCGAAGCGTGGGTGGCCGCCCGCTCAGCTCTTACCTGTGCCTTCATTCCGGGAGTGCAGGAGCTCCATCAGCGGGGCGGAGGCTCCCTCTGCATCAATGGCATCAGCGGCCTCTTTGTCCTGTGCCAGCTCACACAGCACGCCGGCTGCCACGCGCTGGATATTTTCCACTGGAGAGTAGAGGAGCTGTGGTTTGGGGGACAAGTTAAGCAGAGGGGGAATAAGCAAGGGAAAGTTTCGTTTCCATTTCCGTTCATTCCATTCTTCTCAGCTCCTTTCCTTGCACAGAGTATCTAATCTTGATAGCAAGCCTGCTGGCAGAGACCACAAAGCTTTGTTCCATGTACAGGGGAGCAGCGCTGCTGCAGGTGCCTGATAAACATTACATTATTAAGACATGGCAACCTTATCAACAGCCAATGTAAACCAAGTGACAAAAGAAGTGTGTGTGTGTGTGGGGGGGGGACAAACAAGTCCCGGACGATACTAGTGAAGGTGTGCAAGGAGGAGCAATGTCATTTCCCCTCTTGATATCCGCTACACTTCAATCTTCCCTGTCCGGTAAGGAGCGTCAAATCATATACTGTACCAAAATGGGACCCCATTGTTTTCCAGAGCTTGCAAAATTGAGCATAAGAAATAATACAGTCCCATGGTGGTTCAAAAAGTAATTTGCTGTTACTTGTTGCAATATTTTAAAAAGAAATATGCTCTCCTGCTCATTGCACTTTTGTTGCTCGAGTTTGAGGACAGGGGAGAAATTGCCTTAGGAGTCATAAGAAAAAATATGTTAAAATGTCTCTAAAATTAACTTTAAGGATAACATTAAAATAACTTGATTCCCACTTATTGTGCTATTTTGAAACATGGCTGAGCAGTATCTGGGAAAGTAATTCACTACAGCAACTGTTAATTCGTTTTTTTCTTTAAAGCTATGATTTAATCATGACAACTCCTCTGCAAGAAACTTTAAGATGGGCTAAGATGGGTACTGGTTTTATGGTCCAAAGGAGACTTGGAACAGGCCCGCTGTGTTCCAGGTCAATCTCTAAAACATGTAGGCAATTTTATGAAACCAAAGCACCAGTTTCTAACAGCCTTACTTGCTTGCTTCCTCCTCCCCCTCCCTCCCTTTTCAAATGCTCTCACCTGCACAAAGAGCGGAATGGTGTTCAAGCGGAAGATTTCCATTCGGTTCATGGGATCACGAGCCAAAATGTGCAATGCGCCTGTGCAGCCTTCCACAATCTCCTCCATCTTTACCCCATCCTGAACAAATCAAGGAGCTATGAGAAAAACTAGAACCACTGCAATGTATCTCTTCTTGGCATGGATCCCACATCCCAGTAGGCATCAAGTCCATAGTTATGCCTCTAAAGCCACTAGATCTCTAAGGTGCCTAAGCAAGAGGCCGCTCAAAGCATCCATCCAGCAAGGATGCTGCCACATCAAAGCCAACACCTTTTCCCTGCCGTCTTACTGTATAGGGCTGCTGTGTGCCGGCCGCTGCGTGACGTTGGGCGTCTTGGTGAGCCTTCACCAGTAGCTGGACCAGGCGTGGAATGACGGCAGCTTCTTGCAATGGGGCATGGTTGGCTGGACACAAAGCCAGGTTACGGATGAGGCCAATGGTAGCCTGTAAGGATGAAAGAGAAGGAAGACACATCTTCAGTCTCTTGGGCAACGCAAGATGGAAGGTAGGGTTGGGCCATTACTTCAAGGAGACCCCCAACCCCAGCCTCTTTGTTCTGAACCAAGCTAGGAGGGGAAGAGAAGGCTAAAAAGAGAGAACAAGCCTCTTCCCAACACTCATTCTCATACTCTTCCAGGAGATGAGTTCAGTCTTCTCTCTGCACCAAGGCACCTTGTGGCTTGTTTCTTTGTTTGTTTGCTTGTTTTAGAGTATTTTTACCCCGCCTTTCTCCTTGGAAAAAGGACCCGAGGCGGCTTACAGTAATGAGGGATAATATACAGTCCAGTACGATTAAGACATGTTCAAGTATTTGAGAACAAGGAATTGAGGGGCATCTTACAGCATCAACAGACAACATTACTTTAAAGCTACACAGTTATAAGTAGTCATAAACACAAAGTCTATGTAAACCCACAGATTCATATAAAATACACATAATGGTGGCCCATCATTCAGGGAAAGCTTGCCTGAAGAGAACGGTCTTTAACTGTTTCCAGAAGGACAACAGAGATGAGGCACGCCTGGCCTCTAGTCGGAGGCTTACAGATCATGTTCTCTTAAATCACATTACCCCTCACCTCAAAATATAGGGAAAGAGCACTGAATGCTCCAACAACTTCACACACATTGCGTGATTTTGGAACAGAGCACTTTTGGTCTTCCAGATGTTTGCATCTACGATTCTCGCAATTGATTAGCATGTGCTAATGGGAGTTGAAAAGGAAAACATCTGGAGAATCAAAATTGATGATTTAGGAGGCAATGAATGGGATGGTTCATATTTTGTTGCTTATTAGCTCTGGTTCAGATCGTATTTTGTTTCTTATATGTTTTTGCAATGCTTTTACATATCCTTTTTAATGTATTTTTTTAAATAGCTGAATAATTTACTTTTTAAAGTTCTGCTGTTGCCTCCCTGAACCCATACCTTGATCAACGGCCACTGATTGGGCTGATTAAGCAGCTTAACAATGGCAGGGATGCCATAGTTGAGCCTCACAGAGTTCTGGGCCATCTCAGCCTCAGGGTGCCGACTGGTGAGGTGCCTCAGAGCACAGACTGCTGGCTCAGTGATGTCCTCTTTGTCTCCTGCCCGGAGGATGGTGTGTATCAGGGCCTCCACCCCATTGGACTGGGTGACCAGCGTCTTGTTCTTGCTATTGTTGCAAGTCAGGTTGGAGAGGGTGCCCGTGGCACAGGTCAGCACGTTGATATCATCGGAACTCAACTGGTTGACCAGAATCTTCAGGACACCATCGAGCCCCTCCTGGACAGAAAGTGGGACAGAGCACAGGGTTCATGAAACATCTGCAACACCCAAGAGCTGTATCCCAATCAGCCGCTCTATCTATACACTAGGGGAGGGTGTCAATAGCCAAAAGCCCCTCGATCAAACTTGACCTCCAAGGAATAAAAGAATGGCATGTCGTTCTCCTTGGCCAATCCAGAAACAAAGGGAAGGCCCACCAAAGGATCTATGTCGGAATGTTCCTGCAATGCACTATGGCCGGGCAACAGAGATGTGTGGTACCATCCACCTACCACCTCTCCACTCCATCTGAAAATGGCCTTCCCTCAACACCAGCTGCCAGTTGCCTGCACTAGACCTGCACAACCCGTCACCCGCGGCCTCGTTGGAGGTTGCCCACCAGATCCCTGCTGGCCTCTCTGGCGGTGGCCTCGGGGAGCTGCCCGCTGAATTTGGAAGGGTGGCCAGTGGTGGGGGCAACCACCACCGGGAGGGGGGGAGGTAGCAGTGAAGTCCCCTGTTCGATCCCCTCCCCGGCCAGATGATAAGTGCCCTGGCGGCCACTTGGGGCAAAGAAGCAGCCAGGAGGGTGCTCACACGGCGCCAAATTCAAAAGGACCAAGCCTTCCTCCTCCTCCTCCCCTTCACTCGGGCGAGGGGGAGGAGGAGGAAGGCTGCTTGGTCCTTTTGAATTTGGTGCCAAACGAGCTGGGCAGGGAAGGCAAGACCTCCTTGGGGGTGGTGGTCTTGGAGCCACCACCCCCACCCCTGCCACGACGCACTCCAAGAGTCGGCCACAGGGGACGTTCTGGAGTGTCAGGTAGGCCGCAGGCTGTTCAAAGTTGGACAGGCCTGGCCTACACCAATTATACATGGATATATTGGGTGAGGCTCAGGGTCAGTTCACTCACAAAGAGGCTCTGGAAAAAGTATTTCTTACCTGCTTTGTGGCCACGTCGGACAAGTTCCTCAGAGTCCACAGGCAGTTCTGCACAAGCCTCGGACTGGAGCTGGTCAGGTGCTTCCCCAGGGCTTGCATGCCACCTGTTGGGAGAGGGGTGGAGAGGGGTGGCAGACAAAAGGTAAACCTATATTTATTGTTCGGTTCTGTGTTTCTGGGGGGAGGGGCATGGTGTTGATGTGTTCAGATCAGTCCTGCTTTCTCCAAACGGGTACCCAATCAAAATGCTTACTATAATGCCCACTATCCCCAATCAACCTGGCCCAACAAGCTGGGGATGATGGGATTCATCCTTGCAAATTATGTGAAGATCAGCAGGACAAGGCAAAGAGGACAGACAATGCTAAACAGCAGTACTAGATTATAATCTAGAAGGTAGCTACTCCATTTCTTTCATGAAAAAAGCTGAATGCAGTTCCTAGTACACTATAATAATTAGAACTGGCATCTCATAAGAGCAAAACCAAGAAGACAAGGTGTGGTCTGACTAACATTTTTCATGATCACCGAGAATGTAGCCTTTCCATCCTGCACTGGGTCCCCCCCCACACACACACATTAACATTAATAAAGCAACATAATTGCCATCCTCATCTTAGAACTCCAGAGCTGAAGGCACCCAATGGATTGAGTCCACTATGAAGTCTATTTAAAATATTTCACGTGTATTAGGACTGAGGGCAGCAGCTGTTCTGCATAGGAAGCCAGCTCCCTGTTAAAGAGATTAAAGTAAGGTAACGAAAGTGAACTGCCAAATGCCATTGCTAGACTCTACACACAGGCTTATACTATAGAATGCCTGTGATAAAGACAAATCTAGAAAATCTGGGTTCAAGTCAAACTCATTGGGACACGATACCAATTCCTTTTGCAAGAAAGGCACAAGGCACAGGGGTTTTCAGCATGACTGTCAATAAGGCCCTACTATGAAATAATTGTACAGGAAGGTCCTACTATAAATGAATTGCATCCACTGCTGCAGTAGTACTCTGCAGCAACAGTGGAGGCTCAAGAGACTTATACCTTAACCTTGCCTGCATTAGACCTGAAGGTGGCTGTGAACCTTTTGAGAAAGATCACAATGTAATAATTTCTGTGTACTCAGAATTCTAGTCCTTTGATTGCAATTAAAATTAACCCTTTCTCGTGTTTAAAGAAATGTACTAGAATGCAATTTGCACACCCCTGGGTAGAAATCTGGGCAGCTGTTCTTTAGAGATTTAATGAAGAGGCTGAGCCTCACTTACAGAACCCAGTTTCCAACCACTTGGATGAATGATGTCTTAAAATCGCAAAGCCACAGGTAGGAGGTGAACTACACTATGAGGGCTCGAGCTAAGGATCCTGTTTACTGTGGTTACTCACCAGCTTCCACAATGGCTGGCTTGTTGCTGGGGCAAACAGACAGGACCTTGAGGACGCGGCTGGTGGTCCATAGCAGTTTCTCATAAGTGTAGCTACGCATAATCTGGACAAGAGCTTGGGGCCCTCCGTTGGTCAGGATGATGAGCTGAGAAAGCAAACACAGATTGGAACTGGTTGGAATCAGACTTGGCTCATGCTTTGAGTGGACCACTGAAACTGATGGGATAGATAGCGCAGACCTGTGCCTCCCACTGGATTTCACTGGTCCTGTCGGAAGCATGCCTTAAGACTGGATGCAACCCAATATTCTTCCACCTCCTAGGCTGAATGCCTCTCACCCTCACATGTATAGATGGGCACGAAACAAGCAATTTTTTGTTTTTCTTTTCGTTTTTTCGTTTCGTTTCGTTTCGTTATGTAACAAAACGAAAAAAGACTTTTGTCTCCAAAACGAAACGAAACGAAACACCAGAAATTTTGTTGTGTGTTTCGTTTTCGTTGCAGCAAATACATTGAACTGTAATGAATGCTAACGAAACAGCAATTTTTCATTTTCGTTTTCTCGTTTCGTTACGTAACGAAACAAAAACGAAAAATTTTTTTTGAAAAAAAATCACAAAAAACGAAAATGAACCGGACCCCCTAAACGACAAACGAAACACCATTTTTTGAGTCGTGCCCATCTCTACTCACATGTGTCTACTGAACAGCCTCCCCAAAGCTCAGTACATATTTTCTCCTGTTTTCATGTTATCAGAATAAATCTCTTTCCTATGAGATGAAGGAAAATGGGAAGAACCTTTTCACTATAAAAAGCAAAATGATACAACTAAACTGCAAAAAACTGCAAGGGAGGGGCAACCCATAGACCTCACACTACGTGAACTGCCCATTGGTAGGAAAACAAATGAAACCTTGCGATTACTGGGCCCCTAAGCCTCAATGCCTTACCCCAAATGTCACCTTCTGAGTTTTCTGCCTTGGCTCCCCTATATTTTACCTTGCTTTCCTGGTTCCCATAGGCAAGCAGTTGCAGGCAGTCGGTGGTGATGGCAAGGAACTTCGGGTTATTTTTGGTCAGCAATGGCACCATCTTCTGAAGCCCATCAGCCAGGCGCACTGCCATCTTGGCACCTTCCTGGTACAGTAGCAGGTTGTGAAGGGTGGTGATGGCATAAAACAAGACCGACTCCACAGGAGAACTATACACCAAGGGTTGGGAGAGGGGAAAAAGTGGGAGAATTCAGATTTCTCTTATTACGGGAGAAGAGCATTATTTCTTCTCAACAGATACAAAATGCACCAAAGATGTATCACAACTGAAACCAGCCAGGCACTCCACACCCTTAACACAAAATTGTCTGACTGAATGAATACCATTTTCTCCCAACAAGGGTGAATAGGGATGTTAAAGTCTGACACAGTATAACTCATAACAGGAGGGCATTTTAATGAGACAGGAGACACTTTCCAAAGAGACAAATTTAACCCAGTATTATCTATGCTGAGAGATCAGTACACTGATACCCAAGATGTTCTTACTTAGCACAGAATCACATCTAGGAATGTATATAATCAAACCTGAATCACTAAAATATGGGGCATTCCTACAAGGACTTGTAGTGCTGGCCTATATAACGCCAATGAATGTAATCCTGCACCCTTCCAGGGATAGCAACCCGTTGGCCATTTTGGCTTGGGCTTAGGAGAGCTCCAGTACAAAGCAACTGGAGGAAGGGACAACACTGCCTATTCATCCCAGGTTCTCCAGATGTTCTCCAACTGCAGCTCCCAGAGGCATTCACCACCATGACGGCAATGGCTTCTGGTAGTGGCAGTGGCAGTCCAAGAATGTCTGGGGCTCCCACATTTGAAAACCGCTTACCTAGCCCATGAAGTTCTCCAAGGTCTCAAGCAAACGTCTGGCAAGTGGCCTGGGATTCATGAAACAAAAGATGCCACAGGCTCCACCTGGATATTCCTATCATGCAGGCATGTCCTAACTTCGGCCCTCCAGATGTTCGGGACCACAACTCCTACAGTCCTTTGTCATTGGCAATACAGGCTTGGAATTCTGGGAGTTGTGGTCCAAAACATCAGGAGGGCCGAAGTTTGGACATGCCTGAAGGACTTGCCCTGCCCCTTACACTCTTGACCCTTAACTGGAAGTGGAACAGGTGGATACTTGCTTTTTTTAA
Source organism: Phrynocephalus versicolor (assembly GCA_023846285.1). Classification (NCBI taxonomy): domain Eukaryota; kingdom Metazoa; phylum Chordata; class Lepidosauria; order Squamata; family Agamidae; genus Phrynocephalus; species Phrynocephalus versicolor. The sequence continues at coordinate 9,031,443 of JAHTLZ010000111.1, read as the reverse complement.
AAAAAAAAAAACATGGATTGTCTAGCCCAGGGGTGTCCAAACTTTTTGCAAGGACGGCCAGATTTGGTGGCTGAGAATGTGTCAGGGGCCGGTTGCTCCCTGACCCTGCCACCCCACTGCAAGCCCCACCCACTGACCCATAAGCCCCACCCACTGACCCCTTGCAACCCCACCCACAGGAAGGAAGGCGGGACCAAGGGAGGGAGGGAGGAAGGTGGAAACCAAGAGAGGAAGGAAGGAAGATGGGGAACAAGGAAGGGAGGGAGGGAGGGAGGGAGGTGGGAACCAAGGGAGGGAGGGAGGAAAGAAGGAAGGTGGGGACCAAGGGAAGCACAAGGAGCCGTGGCCACCGCAGGGGAATGTTTGGGCAAAGGAGGGGAAGGGAGGGGCGGGCCAGCCAGCCCCGGGCCACTCAAGAATGGCCTGACGGGCCAGATTTGGCCCCCAGGCCGGACTCTGGGCAGGCCTGGTCTAGCCAGTTGCCAAACATCCTTAAGCAATAGACTGTTGCACCCTGGTGGTATCAGTGGGACAAACAAACAAGTGAAGAGGCTGTTCTCTATAATTTACAGGGATTTTAAGCTTCATGGCAGGAGCAGAACTTGGCAGTGGCATGCTGAAACTTGAAACTCCAAAAGCAAAGCCAGCGCCTCCCTATTCAGACAGCAGCTCATCGGCTCCATTTTGTGCCACAGGTGTGGATTGGCAGCTGGCAGATTGCCACTGCAGCTGAAGCACCCGGCGAGGTTTGCATGGCAAACGAACAGGCGCAGCTCTGTGAACAAGTGAGGGAGCAGCTGGTATAAGACAGCATGCACATGTGCCCAAATAGGTGGAATGGTTATGAAAGACCCTAAAGGTACTCCAAGTCAGGCCCCCGGTGCCACTGAATTGCAGGATCTAGAATAGGCCGTAGGCTCATTTTTATAACCTAAAGGTAATAAGGGATCAAGTGGAGAAAAGTCCACCCCCATAATGGGGCAATGATGGCTGAGCTCAGCTGGGGGGGGGGGGCGTTAGAAATTTTGCCAGCCCTCTGAGTTCTTTTTTCTTGGTTTTTACCTCCTGGGTGTTAAGGGACCATGGCCCCCTGCTAGCTTCACTCAAATTGCCATCAAGGAAAGCAACAGAACAATGGTGACACATAACCTATATGAAGTTCTAGGAGTGTAACAGAGAATTAACCTTTCGACATGGGGTGGACCAGAACTTGGAAGCTAACTTTTAGGACTTTGTGGGTCACCTTATTTTCGAGGAGTATGAAACACTTGAAGGGTGTTTTATTATGATCATTCCCCAGTGAGTTTCCATGGCTAAGCAGATACTTAAACTCAGGTCTTCAAGTCTGACACTACACAACACGGGCACTTTTTTTAAAAAAACCTGTGTCTTCCAGAACATCCGCTCATCCCCACGGCCACTGAAGATTCTTGGAACTGCAATCCACAGACTTCTTATGTTTTCACCAAGACAGCTGGGAGGATGGCTGGGCTACACGTGACAATAGCCAAAGCCTTACAAAATGGAGCTGTGAGGATTCGATCCCAGAATCGTTTTGTTTTTCCCCCCAAAAATCACCAAGCTCAGCACTTCAACATGTTGCGCAGTGTTTGAGATTAGTACATCTGAGTATGTACCAAGTGTCCTTTCAGACATTTAACAGATTATAGTCAACTGTGCTGCTTAACTCTTAGATGGAGGGATTCGTTGCTTAGTTGCATGCTTAAGAGACATGTACACAGGTGGCCACAGGACAATGGAAGTCAATCTTCAGAAAGTTTTTGAACCTTGACACTGTTTTAAAAAAATCGCAGGCCAAAATCCATTTTGAGGAAAACTTGTCTGGGGCTCCGTCTGCTCCTCACACAACTGGTTGTGCATTCAATTGCACACCGATTTCATAAGCAGTATGATGCAGGGGATGTAAAGAAAGCCTGCTGAAGGGGAAAACCCATATATAACTACCCTGATGTGACTTAGGAAGTGAAAAGGATTCTGGCCTCCAGCCAAAAGCAAGTAGGCACATTTTCATATGAATTTACCTGTGTGTTAAGACCTTTAGCTCAAGCCTATTTCAAGTAGTTTCCTAGTCAAAATACCTTCATATAGGCAGTTTTCTAAACTTAAGAGGGCTCTCCCCATAGGTACCAGTAGAGCTTTGCTCTTAACTTCACAATCCATCTGATCTTAAACCCAAGCATTTTTTTAAAAAAAAGAAATCATTATAATGTATTTTAAAACATTATCACTGTACAATCCTTTACTCAAAAATTGTTCACTGCACTGTCTTTTATTTCAGTTGTTGAAAGCTCATTTTCCATTGTATTAGATTAAAAACAACTTCACATATTTGGAAGTTGAGTCATGGCAAGTGGACTTCTTTACTTGAGATTGAAACGTTTCGCTGCTCATCCAAACAGCTTCGTCAATTTGGATGAGCAGCGAAACGTTTCAGTTTCTCAAGAGAAGTCCAGTTGCTGTGACTCAACTCCCAGATAAACTCCCCTGGATGACTGAGAATCTTTACAGACAAACTTCACATATTGTTATATACTGTGAAGGAGTCTGATGGGGCAGTATCAGCATATAATTGCTTCAAAGGAAATAAGGTCAAAGAAATAAAAGCTGAACTGGGCTTGTCCAGTCTGACCAGATAAACAAATAAATACAAGAACTGAGAGACGGAAAATATGCACAGAGAGAGCTGTGACTCCACCCTAGCCAACAATATTGAAAACTCAGGTATGCCAAGAGCTGTAGAATTACCTAAGCATGCGCACAAGGGCCGGGATGCCCCCAGACTTAAAGATAGACAGCAGGCCTTCGCGATGATGGGACAAGTTGTGGAGAATGCTGGTAGTACAGCGGGCTGTATCTAAGTCGCTTGTATTTTGCATGGTGCGGACAACAGCAGCCACAATCTGAGGCGACTGCATCAGAGCACGCCGTGAGGCCTCCTTCTTGGACAGCTGGTTCACAATCATGGCAGCTTTGGTGACCACCACCTAGAAGGAATGAAGGTTACACGTGAGTTGCTCAAAAGGCACAAGACCAAAGCACCTTCCTTAGAACAACCAGTTCTATTATGCTCCTCTTTACATCTTCCCAAGGACAAATAATTCGCCTGTCTCTCTTTTGTACTAAACACACCAAATGCCTGCTCAATTCAGCTCAATTCAGTTCCCAATATTCGTTCTGCTTTGCACAATTAGCTCTGCTTTGCAAATGTTGCGGCAGATTATTTAATCCGTGTCCATGACTTGCAGGGAAGGATCAAAATAATAACTTGAAACCTTTTTTTACTGACTACGAATCCCAGAATGTCCAAATGCTCTGAGGTGGGTCCCCCCACCTCTCTATTTCACAGGCAAGGATAATTTGAAAAGCATTCTTTTTTGCAACACAGCACCCTGAATAATCTGCCTCGGTGGTTCCCAACCTTGAGAATCCAGATGTTCTTGGACTGCAACTCCCAGAAGCCTTCATCACTAGCTGTGCAGGCCAGAATTTTTGGGAGTTGCAGACCATGGACATCTATGTAGAGACCCAAGGTTGAAAATCACTACTCTAGTTTAATAGCAGTAAGGGATGATGGTGGCTGGTGGATTCTGGACATTGCAGTCCAGGAAGGTTTAATTCATCTCTGGCCAAGACCACATAAGGACCCAAAGGGCTCATTCCCCGGCTAGCGAGTTTCATATTCTTAAACTTCTTTGGGTTTCTTGCTTTCATCTAAGAGCAACTGTATCTTTCCAAGCATATCATCCCAAGCACAAGGGCTGGTCAGTTCATTTGTGGGAGGAAAGGCATAAAATGAAGAAGACTGAATGCTCTGTGGCTGATAGCACATTCTACAACTTCTCTGTATTTCCATAAAAGTGTGTGTGTGTGTGTGTGTGTGTGTGCACGCGTGCAGTCCAGCATGTTATGTATATGTATACGTGTGTATGGAATAATTGGGCTATGTTATTTACATTGCGGAATTTTTGTAAACAGTCAGCAGACTCCCTCTGGTATTAGCCAATAAATGTTAAGCTGGTTAATAGCCAGATGGGAAAAGAAGCAACAGTTAGAATGAAGTTTAGTCTGAGTCTAGAATGTTTAGACTTTCATCGTGTTGATCTGATAACTTGTTTGGTGCTATGTCTGATAAGAATATATTACAAAATTGTTATAAGCACTGTAGTTTATTCTTTGACATGTTTTAGACAGTAAATATTCTTTGAGGTTTCATCAGATCTAAATGAATTTTTTTTCAACTTCTGGAGAATACCATTCATGATTTGCATGTTTTTTTTTAATCCTATGCTTGAACCACGGTTTGTTCAAACCCTCAAACAATTTCAACCAAGACATGATTCTACACGTGGCATTGCTGGAAACTCTAGGTTCTAGACCACACTGTGCTAAGGAAACCCACCCCAGAGTGTTCTACTATTTTCCTACAACAGATCAAGAGCCCATATTTGCTGCCCTACCGGATCCTCATCATTCAAGAGTTTGGTGAGTTCTGGGATAGCACGGGTGGCCAGTTCAGCATCGTCTTGGTAGTTGATGAGATGTACAATTGCTGACTTCAGCATCTGAGAGGGTTCGGCCAGGCGCTGCACATTTGTCTGCTGTCCCTCGACTTGGGTGGTGACCAGAAGGGAGCGGTCCTCCACCGTCTCTGGGTACATGGCAGCCCGGATGCGCTGAGCCCGGGTCATGGCAAGCTGGGACTCCAATTCCGCTGCAAAAGAGGTGCGAAGTACAGGATTAACTCGGAGGAAATCCAAACCAGGATTTCTGTCAGCCACACTGGGAGGTTCATAGAGCTGCTTCAGCTCTACAAGGTCCAAGAGACTTAACATGTGAGCAGAGAGATAAGGCAGGAGTTAATTAGCCAGCCCGATTAGGCAGTTGAAACACAAAGCTACTTAATTAAATACATGAAAGGGAGATGCGAAGTGGGGACAGGCTTGCATAAAGGGCTAGAATGTATCTATACATACACAAGCAAATACATGCTGTATATGGAGGGATGGAGACTGCAGTGGCTAAATTATTCCAGCAGCCTGGACTGGTGTACAGTGGTGAGAATCGCAGTAAAAAGAGTTGTTGTCTCTAACAGTGCTATTTACTGTATTTCTGCAGCAAGCCAGAATCAGAGTTTTCCTTGCATTCATCTGCCCCCTAAGAAGGCCGAGGACAATGTCTGTGCCTTCTCTGTTTCTTTTCCATGGGATTTAATTATCCCTTGGCATAAATGTGCACCATCTCTGCCATGATGTTTGCCCTTCACAGAGAACCATTCTCATCCTCTTTCTCCCTTATCCCTCAGTAGTCTCTTATTCTTTTGAGGGAGAAGGATTCTTGTTTGGTTTCCAAGTGGTCAACTCTCATGTCACAAAGTAGTAAGTTAAAAAAAGCCAGCATGTGAAAGATGAACTTCTCAGGGTCAATTATGGATCTTGGTGTGCTCCCTTGTGCAATTTATCTTGAATTTTGGGTGGAGGTACCCTCTTGAATTTATCACTGGAAACCAAAGCTTAGGGAAAGTATCATGGCCAAGTTTGGATCTGAACTCAGATCCCCTAACTATTAAGTCTACAGGTTGGTTCCTACTACAGGGGTGGTCTGATCACTTCCAGCATTGCCCTCCAAGAGTCAGATGCTACTAGATCATTTGAGAGAGGCACCGTGTGTTCTTGGCTTCCTTCTTTGGGCACTTTTACATGACCCCTAAGATCCGCTGGCAACTTAAATTCGGACCAGAGATCATGGGGGTTTGCTCCTCTTGCTGTGTTCCCAAGCTTCCGCACACCATTGCTCCTGTCTACGTTGAGGGGAGGGAGAAAAAAAGGGAGAAAAGAATGCAGGCTCACCTCTGCTCTGCAGTTGGGAGCAGCCCTGGAAGCATTCTAGTCTCTTAAAGGGGCGGGGGACAAAAAAACCAAACAGAAGGCGAGGAGAGCCCGACACTCACTGCTTTACAATCCGCATCAGAAAATTTTTCACCTCTGGAGACCAGGTACTAGTAGAGTGCGCTGGGGTGTGCTTAGGTGGGTGTGGCCGTACTTAATTTTTTTTTAAGTGCGCAACTGGTGGGAAAACAATTTTAAGCTCCGCATCTGGGAGCCCTATGCCTCGGATTTTAGGGGCTCGTGTAAAAGCGCCCTTTGTTTGCTTTTCATGCTCACTACAGCATAGGAACTAGCCACACCCATCAGCTTCTACCATAGGGTCTCATCTATTCCAGCACTGTGGCACATGCTCACACAAAAGAAGCCATATGGTCATTCATGAAAGATTAAAAATGATCTGAAACATAGACTCATTGACTCTTGGGTCTATTGATAATGTCAAAGGTGTTGATTTGATCCTTGAAAGTTTTCAACAGCCTGAATCCAGGTTTTTAAAGAACACTTAGTTATTTGTTAACTGGCAGAAAGCGATGCTGACTACATGGATGTTTAGTCCACTGTTTGATCTGCTTCAGGGATAGGATGGTGCACTCCTAAAGAAGTTGATCAGACATCGTAGCTGGAATGACCTAGGCCACCTCTTTAATGGTTCTACCTGGACCTTTTTGGCTTCTACCTTTTCCATGTTGGTAGAGTGGCCTTGTTTTGGTTAGTTTCAAGCATGTGCAGTCACTGGAAGCAAACCAAAAGTGAGCCTTCCTAGCAATTGCTACTACTGTAAAGTGGCTTAAGAGGGGGACTACTTCAGAGTACCAGCAAATTAAAAATGTTCTGTGGGGGGAAGGGGGAAGGAGGAAGCAGGAAGCGAGCTTTTTAAAGGTGTATTAGGGAAGCACATATAGATTCCAAAACTTTTAAAAAATCAAAATGGAAAAATCCCTCCGGAAAGTGGGAGGAGACAGGAGGGAGCAAGTTGGAGGCCATTATCTGCCTTTTCCCAAAGACAAGCCTCGGGAGACGTCACTGAGTTCACAGCTTCACCAACATCAAATAATTCTCAACAGCAGCAAGACCATCACACGTGGATACTTGAAGCAGCACCTCTTCCTCAATATACCTATCAATAAGATCAATGACAAGAGGGCTCCTTTTTGTCCCTCTGTTGGGAAAACTACATAATACATAGAAGGGGGGCTTCTCAGCTGTAGCTCACAGTTGTGGAATGTCTTCCCACTGGAGAACCAACTGATAGTGAAAATGGCCAATTTCCATCGGTTGACATTCAGTCTCTTGGATCTGTTTTGCTTTCATTTTGCTGAACTGCTTCATACTGTTTTGGACTGCATAAAATTATTGGTTGTTCCCCCCACTGTGAACTTCAGATGTAGAATGAAATATGAATACTTGAACATATAATAAAAATTTAGCTGGGTTGCTCAGTGGTTTAGGTATCTGGCCGTCGCCGTGACACCAGAGGTTGGGAGTTTGCTTTCTGACTGTGGCTCCTGCAGTAGAACCAGCCTGTATAACCTTGGGCACAGTCCCAGGGCACCCCCCAAAAGAAGGGAAAGGTAAACCACTGCTGAATATTCTGTACTTGCAAAACACACTTGCTTATGTAATATATAATATAAAAATGATAAGGTGGAGAGGAGTAAGCAGCATTCCTTGGTTTATGTTTGGCTTAAAGATAGGCTCCAATCTGAAAAGGAATAGAGGCAGTTGCCTTACACAGGCTGCCTTGTCCATATTATCTTCACTCCCACCTTACACTTTCTGTGGATGTTTGGCAATTAAAAGGAGCATAGCTTTTCATGTTCCACCCACTCGTGGAATGTCCCTTCCTAAGCAGGCTTGCCAAATTTTAAGGAAGACTGAACAGATAGCATTCTGCAATATATTTGGAAATGGTAACAGCAGTATTTCATACAACTGAAGCGATAAAAGCAGGCACGAAATAGGTTGCACTGTCTAAGAACCTATGGTACAAAAATGTTTCCACTTAATTATTTTACTTTGGAGGTGATTTTTAATCCTTTATCTCCCACGTGCACCATTAACTACCCTAGATTCAATAGGGTGAAATGGCAACATCTTAACCCGAGCATCCCATGCCTTTAAATCAGGTTATACTCTGAGGCTTATAGCACAGCACCCTTGCAACAGCCAACTAAGTTTAGATCATGTCAGTGCTTGTATGCAAGACTTCCTATGCCATTCCTACATTATAAATGCTATTGATGTCTACCACCGCATAAAGGCAGGTTACCGATGCAATAAATGTTTCTTAAAATTACCTTGAGCCTGGGCCTGAGCCTGCCCAGCTCCAGACTGGCTGTAAGTGGTGGTCTTCTTAATGGTGTACTGCTTGCCATAGAGATCGTCATCATCCACCAGGCACTTGCTGCTGACTGACGGCACCTGGGTGTTCATCCCGGAATGGATGCCAGAGTCGTAAGTGTAGGTCTGCTGCCATTCTGTCACTTTGATGGGTTGTTCCATCATGTTCATCACGTCCATGGCTGCTCTGCAAGAACACCCACCAACCATGGTTAAAGTAGAACCACTATGATTTACACTAACCATCGAGCCAGTTACAAACGACGGACACAAACCTAGGTGCTCCATGAAGTTCCTAAGGTGGTGCTTTGCCAACGGAGGCACATCATTTCTTGCCCAGTACAACTCACAAAAGGAACTCTCTGTATCAGAAGTGACACCGCAGAACCCCCTCCCATGGCTCTTCTGCTCAGCTCATGAACATGGATTAACTTTTAAAATCACTGGTTCTCAAGCTTTTTTTTTCAAAAAAACAAAAAACAAAAAACATTAACCTATGAACGCAAGTATTTCATGCTAACATTTTAAACTTGCCTCCCCCATCAATTTAACCTCAAAGCTGAAATACTGCAGTGAAACACAAATCCCAGCATTTGTAAACAATGGGGAATGGCAAATCACTTTGATCACCAGGAAGTGGTGGGGAAATCTTTAAGGGGGGTACACAGTGGCGCCATCCACACACAACACATTTGGTAATAAGGATGATGCAATAAGCTACATACTGAGACAAGCAATAAGCATAATTATCTTTTACATTGTGCAAATAAAAACCCTGTACTTGACATGTCTTTGCAAGCTACACATGATCCTGCTGAAATCTCAGTACAATACGACCACCCTGGCACGTGAGCATTCTAAATCTTTTATGACATCCCTGTGTAACAAACTACTCCAGGTGCCCAAGGTATGGGTATAAGAATTCAGAATACACCGCAAACTGAAAGCTGTGCTTCAAGTGTTTACATTAGACTACACAGAGAAAGAGCTTAACAGTTTTTGCACCGTTCCAGGTAACTCCCAGTAGCAACTCAGCATGCTGTCCAAGTGTAGCAGGATCACTTTGGTATTTATTCAAAGTGGTGCATTGATTGGTGGTCACAAGATTCAAAAGAATCTGCCGTTTATTCCAAGACATTTCCCCAAATCACAGCCCACCCTGATATTGCATGATTTTCCTTTTCCCTCTTTTGATCTGTACCCTTCTCATGCTGCTGTGCTGCTCCTGGGAGCCAACTATCCCCACAAGTTATTACAGAGGGGAAGGGCATGGTGAAGAGGTCACCATGGAAAGATTTTAAGGGCTTAGATCAGAACACCTAGTCTGAGGACCATTCACAGGTATGCTTAATATGCAAGGCACGCAGCATCATCATGTGATGACTTGCTTATGTGACTCAAAAACAACAGCAAAGAAAGACATTTCAGTGGCACCAGATGCCAATTCTACTTTTCAAGGGAGACAATCGCTAAATCCCAATGAGACTGCTAAAGCAAAAAATGGGCTAAGCTACACAGATGCATGCAAGAACCAACACTTGACAGCTGATAAGTCAGCCTTTGGAGACCTGTTTTATAAAGTATTTAAAGCCTGTGCTTGTTTTTGCTTGTTTGTTTTGGGAGGAAATAAGAACACTACAACCTAAGCCAGTCTTTCTGGTTGCAAAACAGAGGGGGGAAAAGAACAGTGGAGTGAAGGCCTCCAGCAACTTTAATGCCATGACAGTAGCTCACCCCTCACGCACACATACTGCAGTTTTCAGCAATAGATAAGAGTATTTTTGAATGTTTTACACCAAAAATATTTTAAATCCTACTATTTGTACCTTTATTATTTTCTCACAGTAATTTTCAGTGCCTGCAAATTATTTGGTGGTTTTCTGTGCACTTACCAGCCATTAACATTGCCTGTTTCCATTTAGACCTGTACGCTCTTACGGATAAGGACCTCTCTCTTTCTTATTACAGCTTATATTGCTCTGAAGAATACCATGGACACCAATTCCTTCTTCTAAGGACTTAGGCTGCTATCCCACAGACAGAAAATCTGGATCAAAGTAAAATGCAGATCAACCCCCCCCCCCGAATGCTCACGTGGTTGACAACACTGTTCCTATGTCCTCACGGGCGCAGTTTAAAGAACCACACCTTTTTGTGTCTCCCACGAGCGGGAACTGCAACACAGTGGAGCGAAAAGGTTTTGATGTGGATTTTCCAAGTCCCCCACAGACTCAAGTACCGGTTAAAAAAAACCTATTGGAGCTGAGACAAGTTTTGTGCCTCCTCAAGACCAGGTACTTGCAAAGCTCACTGGGTCATGCTTAAGTGGGCATAGTCACATTCCCCCCCCCCTTTAAAGTCTGCTGGTCGTGGGGACACAATTTTAATAACCGCATCTTCAAGCAGTTTGAAGTGGTTTTTAGTGGTCGTGGGATAGCAGCCTACGTTTTAAAAGATCTTTGTTCTTTCCACAAAAACTACTATTTTGCAGCTTGCATTCCACAGTTCCAATCACCTGCAGCTTGCATTCAAAAGTTCTAATCACTTCATTTGCAAACCTTCCCTTTTGCAGCTTGCGTTCCACAGTTCCAATCACCTCATTTGCAGGCCTCCCCTGTTGCAGCTTGCATTCCACAGTTCCAATTGCCTTATTTGCAAGTCTCTCCTTTTGCAGCCAGGATTCCCTGGCCATGAAACCTTAGGCAAAACATTTTTCTTGTTTTCGTCGTCTAAAACCTAGGTGCATCTTATGGTCAGATGCGTCTTACAGAGCAAAAAATACGGTGGTTGACTAACACAGCAAAATCCCAACGTATTTCCTTTTTCCTGAGTGAAGCTATTTTGAAAACATTTTTAAGAGGTGAGAAAGATAAGAAATTAAAGTACAGGTTTATAACTATAGATTGCAAATCTGCAGCTTTATACTTCTAAGATCCAAGTTGAAACATGAATAGAGTCTGAAGCTGGGACAGGCAAGTTCAGAAAAGGAAGTCACTGCCAAAATGCAGCTGCCTACACAACCATAATAAAAAGGGGCAAAGAGGGACAGCACCAATATTTCCAAACTAAGACAGAGTGAAGCCTGTCCACAAGGCACCACCGCTCAGGGCATCAAGGAAGATGCTAGCAACTACAAACACAGGAGGACTTTTAAATATAGCTCCTTTATTAAAGCAGAAAAACCTCAGGGCAGCCAAGAGAGGAAGAACGAGGTTTTGAAACATAACACAAGACAACAAAATCACTTCTGAAAAGAAACTCATTTCCAGCCCATTGTCAGAAAGCCTAAAAATAAGCATGTACCATTGGCAACAAGCAAGCCTGCACGCACACAGGCAGACAACACACCTTGGGATGTACCTCTCTTATATTTGCCTTGGGGAGAGAACTGCACTCTTGCTGTCACCTGCCAAGGTGGAGAGGAAAAAGTGGATGGGGAGATGCGAGAAAGGAGGGCATGCAGGCCATGCAGCCAGATGGTATGGACCTGGTAGTCATGCTGGGGACCATCATTTAACAGGAGGGCAAACTGGGAAGCCTGCTTTGGGTCCTACCTTGCCCATTGTCCAAGTGTGAGGGTTCGGTTTTAGCCCAGACGTCCCGCCCTTCCAACTTCAAAGAAGGCATCTCACGTAACAAGGAAATAGAACTTTTATTTTGTTCATCAACAGCAAACAGAGTTTTTCTTCTAACAACAGTGTCAACTTGTCTAACATCAGATATAAACGGGTTCTTCCCTCCATAGGTTGGGGTTTCTAGAAAGTGATCAAATTCCGCACCACCATTTGTGGGTATTCAGCTCCACCATGGCTCTCTTCCTCCCTCTCCGCAAGCCTCAGCCCTTCCACCTGCGTCCCAATCTCTCTCATGGAGGTTTGGGGGGTCCCCACTTGTATCCCAACTTCCAAAGTGTATCTGGGACCACGTGGTCTCGGCCTGGGTGTACGCAAGGGGTAATCGGACCTCTTGCTCAGCTCCTCCCGGGGGTCAAAGGTCGCGGCCTCGATCTCCTGCCGAATCTTTACCAGCCATCTTTCTAGCTCCAAGTCCTTACGGATCTCTTTCAGCTTACGGTTGTACTCTCTATATTCTCTCTCACCCCAATAAGAACACTTCTGGCGGTGTGCTCGGCGCCGATAGCTCTCAGATTCTTTGCGTGGCATCATCATCTGTTCCCAGTCTCCCATCCATGGGTTCTCCATCCACACCCATTCCCATCCTTCTGGGAGCTCTCTCTTCCCTCCCTTTTTACAGGCTGCAAACCCCACCTCCACGAGAGCGGATTGGTTCCCTTTTCCCGCCAAGTCCTTCTTTTTACTTTCCTCCGCCCTCCGGTTTTCCTCCTTCTCTTTATCTCTAAGGGCGTCATAATACCCCTTCAGGGCCATGAACCTCTCTACAGGTGAAAGGTTCATTAGATTCTCAGGTTTCTTTGGTTCCTCTGTCACCTCAGCTGGGCGTGCAGGGGTCCCTCTCTTCCCATCAGAGAAGTTCCCCTCACACCAAGGACAGTGTTTTACTGCAATGAATGCCCATTAAACTCACCACCACCACCCAACAGATGATACCAACCTCATCCTTGGTCATACAATAGGTCCAGGCGATGCAGATCTTGGGTACCCAGTCAAGCAAGGCCAATGTAATCTACTGGCCCCTTCAAGTTTCCCTTTCCCTGTGAGTTGTACCTGCAATCCTTACAGTAGATGAAGAGGAAATGGGATTTTCTCTGTAACAAAGTACTGTTGTGATTGCGAACTACAGTATTCCTCTTGAAACACAAAATACTTCAGGTGGTTTGATCTTAAAATAGGCAGCTAAGACTCGCTGGTCTTACAAAGGACCTGCTTTGTCTGAAGATGAGAACTGCCAGAATCGGTTTGTCAAGATGAAATCAACCCACCTGCTTACATTTTTAGATTCTTCATGGGTGTGTGGCTACACAGGAACTGACCTCATGAGTGCATGCCTTTCAAAATTTAGCACCAACCTACCACACCACTACTTCCCCTAAGCGGAAGAACGGCCCCTGGCACACTCCACAAAGTAGTCACTTGGAACAAAGCAATGACACCAGACTGAGAATTAAGGATTACTGTAAATACCAAATGGAGCTGCCTAGATGCCCTAAACACATCCCAACTCGCCTGATTTTGGAAGCAAAGCAGGGTCAGCCCTGGTTAGTACTTGGATGGGAGACCACCAGGGAATACCAGGTGCTGTAGGTGCCTGGAGTAGGAACTGGCAAACCACTCCAATATTCCTGCCAAGAAAAACTCCATGGACATGGGGTCACTAAGAGTTGGTCACAACTGTAATGACACAACACACACACACACACACACACACACACACACACACACACACACACA